>CM071633.1:1221049-2442099 GCA_036419045.1 Scirpophaga incertulas
GTCCATGAGCGATGGTTACCACTTACCATCAGGTGGGCCATTTGCTCGTCTGCCACCGTATAGAATAAAAAAAAAATAAACATAACCGCCGGCTCGCCGCGTATTAATGCGTGCAAAAGCATTTCATAATTTAAACGCATGAATAGAAAATGAATTAAGAAAGAAATTGGTTCGGAAAATATTAAATGGAAGCTTAATAAAGTTAGAAAATGCAATCCGCAAATTATCAAGAGGATGAGAAAACTGTAGTGGGTTATGTAAAATGAAAAAACTTGCCAAACCCCCCCTCCATCTGTCCCTTTCGCGTACTTACTGCGGCCCACATCCGCGGCACACATACCCAAATCAACTAGCTTGAGGGCCACATTTTCGGCTACTCTCAGGCGAATATCGACCTAAAACACCAGAGCAGTGCCACCATAAAAGCATAACAGAACCTTTCATACATTACCAGCAGTAAATTAAGGTGCAGTTTAGTGTGCGCGTTTCGTATTCAAAACGGTACGCGGAATCTTGATGTGCGAGTCTGAATTCGGTTCATTTTTAACATACTCTTGTTGGTTCAAATGTAGACTTTACTGAGAAGACGTAAGGTGGTATTTTTTATTTAATTTGTTCAGTACTTACCTTTTACGAATTTTGCATACAGAATTACGTGCAACTATATAGGAGCCTACCTACACTTGACAATTTGGACAGGTGGTCATTTCTTGTCCAGACTTCGTACAAAATATTGGGTTCACTTGTAATGGTTAATCGTATAACATAAAACGACGCCTCACACTATTGTTACTCGACCGATATTATTTTATCTACTCCAAGTAATGGATAACTCGGACCGCATGACACTGTTACTGTATTTTATGACTCGGACAGTTTACTTTATTGCAGTGTTAATATACAAATCATACAAACAAGATGTAGGTATCCCACTTGTGTCTAATCTTCAGTTTCAGCGTTCATTCCTTCCGCGTACATGCAAACTCTGGAATGAGCTCCCAGCTGCGATGTTTCCTGAGCGCTACGATATGTCTAACTTCAAACGAGGCTTAAAAAAAAGGGAAAAAGAGTATTTCTCTCCAGTTAGGCAGCGGCTCAGCTGTGCCCCTGGCACTGCAGATGTCCATTAGCGATGGTTACCACTTACCATCAGTTGGGCCATTTGCTCGTCTGCCACCGTATGGAATAAAAAAAAAATCTGTGGCGTTCTAATTCGGGCAATTGGTGTAATATTATTCAGTCGCATAGCGATAGCGAGTGAATGAACCTCGTTCCTCTTGTTTTCTCTTAGAGGAGAGAAGCTGAGAATCCTCTCAAGAACCACGAAACCAAGATCATTGATCACGGAACCAGATCACTACCAAGTACCGCGGAGGTTATGTTGGAATCCATGTCGGGATGGTCAGACCGACATGGCCTACCAACTAAACTCAGCCTTGATCCTGTTGAGCTTATGGAGAGGGCGTGGTGCAGGGTTGTTCCTCGCTCCAATGCTGTATTTAGCTTGGCCAACGCTATCACTTTTTCCCTCCAGAAAGGAGAGGCTGATGAGCTAATTATGTCGGTCTCCAAACGGATTGAAGTACCTCCACCAGACCCACCGACTAAACTGAACCTTAGCCTTGATCATAAAGGCCCTACGGCTTGGATGAAAGGGACGGTATCTCTTTTCGTCTCGTAATTTTATATAGTCTGATTAATTCACGAATAATTTTATTAATCACTAGCGGACCCGACAGACTTCGTCCTGTCAAAAAGATTTGTACAGTGGCAGTTTTTTGTTCCTAATTATTTTATAGATAATGTCGCATAGACAACCAAATCGCAAAAAAAGTATAAATGACCTATTACATTTTGTGGCTATTCAATTTTGGAACGTGACATTAATGGCCGTTTTCACCAACCGTGTCTTAGCTTAGGTGACTCCTAAGTGACATGCTGTCACTTTTTGTATTAACTGAAAAGAGTGAGACAGCATGTCTCTTAGGAGTCACCTAAGCTAAGACAGGGTTGGTGAAAACGGCCATAAATCCTCCAACGATGTATTCTGTGCTCCAACGCACGCACGCACACTGTTTTGATATGATTGAATTTCAACTATATGTAGCGTTAATAAAGCGCAAATTGACTCTTTGATGTTAGGAACACACCTTCATTGCTTAGACAACAGTGAGTGCTTGCAATATGAACTTTATACAATAACAATGAAGCTCAATTCGACTGTACGTTTTAGTTATAGGGAAAATAAAAGGGCTGTTTTTAGGGTATTTCCGATAATTATTCGAATTTTCCTCATTGTAAAAACCCTCCTTGAACTTCAACGAACATTAACAAAAAAGAATTGGCCAAATTGGTCCAGGCGTTGTTGAGTTATGAGCTTACCAACACATTTTGCGATTCATTTTTATATATAAGATAACATTAAAAGATGCGTATGTAGGTACATGCAAAACGGAGTCATATTTTAAATATGGCACTGAATAGATATGGTATTACCTATAAACGCCTGGGATACAAGTTAATAAATATAATCAAAACCGGGGCTGATTAATTAAGTAAATAAGATAACTGTCAATTTCGTGTGACATGTGAAAACAATTTAACATGTTAAACAGAATTTGTTTAGTTATTAACCTTGATACAAATATCAAATAGTGCCATCTATCGTATCTATGTTGAACTAACTGCTCAATTTTACTGTTTTAAACAAATTTATTAAAGAAGAATGTAATAAAATAATGATCTTATTACATGTTGTAACAGTTTACAGCCATTAAATGTATGATTTTGTCTATCACAAAATTAGTAGAAATTAATTGATTCTATCATTTAAATTCTAGTTTCATTGAGTACATTTAACTTTGTAAAAACATAAGATTTTGCATTCCATATGGATATTGCGCCACCTATTGGCATTCTGTATCAACTTATAAGACAATCTTAGTTTAAGATTACTCTTAGTTCAAAAGTGTATCACTAGATGGCAGTGTCAAACAGCTCACGCTAAGTTATATTTCCCCACCTCGTTTCTGTGATTCGAAAAAAAATGTTGGCGTCTCGGAAAATAGTTTGCCATTATGTTACCATCGAATCACAGAAACGAGGTGGGGTGAATTCTCGAAGCGAGAATTCTCGAATCGAGAATTCCCGACAAATTTTGTCTTACTCGAGACGAGAAAAAGTGGTCGAGAAATTAAGTCAAAAAAATTACTATCAGATAATGCTTTAAATGCCCTCGTATTTTTGAAAGCTTATTTCCTAAATAATAAAAATACCTAGTGGGCTAGCTTTTGCAGCAGTTTCCTCTTTAAATTGTTCTTAAGTATACTTACGTAACAAAAATGTCTATATATAACAAAATATTGAAAATTTATATTGAAAAGTTTGACTAAAATAAGTTGCCTGTACCTTATTGTTATTCATTGTAATTATGAAGCTAGTCTGATTGTTTGATTTTTATACCTAATTTAAAAAACTGTCGTTTCAATTATACATTTTAATAGAAAAGTTTGTAGTACAGACAGATACTAAATTATATAGTACTAGCTGGCCCAACAGACGTTGTCCTGTCAAATGTCTCAAATGTCAAATGTCTCAAATGTCACGTTGTCTCACGTTGTCTCAAATGTTTTTAAATAAATAATTTAGCTGAAAAACAATATCTATATGACCGTATTGTGAATCTAAACCATTCTCAAGCCCCCTGGAATACACACAAAAAATTTCATCAAAATTGGTCCAGTCGTTTAGGAGGAGTTCAGTCACATACACACGCACACAAGAAATATATATATAAGAATGTAATGTAAGGTACTAAATTAGATAGATAGATATACTTTATTCAAACTGACAACACAAACAAAACACACATAAAAGAAAACATTATAAAGTACTAAAATACATTCTGGTAACAAATTGTACATTAAAGAAAGGTTTGAGTTTCAAATGTGTGCTGCAGTTTGAAAGGACCTGGCTCACTGCTGGTGCCCCAGTAATAAGGCAACACTGATTTTCAGCCAGTTCCCTTAGTTTTACCTTCATCAGGCAAACCACAAGCAGACTGAGCGAATGAGAAAAAAAACATACCTGCTACCGTATTAGCTTATCACTAAGGTTTACAAAAAACAGCCCACGATCCATCCCCAGACCACCAAATATTTATCACAAAAATCGGTCAAACCGTTTCTACGGAATGCAATGATTAACGTAATTATATTTTTTTTATTTAGTTATTAGACTAGCTTTCGCCAGTGGCGTTCATGGTAAAACCTTTATTGCTTAGGGGTGTAACAAACATAGCCTACGACCTATTCTCAGACCTAGAAAATATATGTCGATAATATCATACGTTTTACTTAATTTCAATAACCAATACTGTGACACGAGATTTTTTTATATTAGATGTAATTAGGCAATACACTAGTCTAGCAGCGTCCGTAGTTATTAAAATTAACCATGATACCAAATTTTTGTTTTTTTAAGTAAAATAAAGGAGATAATTTTTTCTTGTATGGAGAATAGGCCCACTACAAAATGTAACGTTTATTAATGAGACATACGTTAAATAATTTCTTACTAACCCTAGATATTATAAGGAACATTAGCTTGTTTTTATCTAACATTGAGAAATCAATTAAAACATGAAGATTAAATAACCTAAAAATTCTTAGTGGTTAGTAGCTTTATTATGATTTGTATTCAAATCGCTTTTTATGTAAATGCTATTTAACACTTGTTTTTATTCTTGATAAATACAATTCTTCTTTGGCCACTACCAAACGCCCGAAATACGCTACCTAGCGTATTTCGGGCGTTTCACTAGTGCTGCAGTGCTCGCGGAGCGTCGAAGAGACCTCATGCATTTTCGTTAAAAAAAATACAGTATAAACAAACCCTAAATCGTATTATATTTTTGCATTCTAAATACGGGATACGGAAAGAAAACGAAATCAAGCCGTTGGAAACGTAAACACAGAATTCGGTTGAAAACAAACCGACGTCAATTGGATGTCAGTGTAGGTACCATTCTGTCGCTGTCAAAAATGATGACTGACGAACTAATAGTTAAAATAATCTAAAATAGTATTAAGATAATTATTGAGAGTTCAATACTCTTGAATAAAAAAAAAGAAATAATACACCATCCTTTATCTATATATTATATTTATATATTATTTGGATGTATATTTAAATAATCTTTCATTTTGATTTAAAAAACGTTAGTTCCTTTACCTCAAATGTCAAAAGTCATTACTAAGTTTAATTAATTGATTTTATTATTCCCGTTTCATTTTTACTCATAATATCGTGCAATTGCTTTTAATAATAAATTGATATTTTAGAGTTCAGTAATATTAATAAACGTTGCCGTTTTGCTAGTGGGCCCAAAAAAAATTATCTCCTTTAAGTTTATTTTTAAAATAGGTCTTATTTGTCAACAATCTAATCGGTGGTGGAATATTATTCCAACATTTTGTGGCTACGTAGCGGAAACTGCTAGCAAAACCGTTCTATGGCGAAACCTTTCCAATAAGATGCGTGAAGGTCTACTACTATAATTAAAATTATATTGTGGTGACATGATGGCATTGTTTTTAGAAGATACTTTATTTGTTTTTCCCAAAGATGAAGACTGTTTAGTCCTAAAATTGTGTGTAGAAATAATGACAAAAGATCTCACTAGATTTTATTTCGTTTAATAAAAATATATACTTACTTAAGTTAAAGTCAATTGAAACTAATAATAAATCTTGTTGATTGATAAATGTTGTTAAATATTGCATAATAAGCGTAGTTTTATTGTTAAAACACGCATATTATATCTCGACAACCCGAGAATTCACGAGAAATAGTGGTTGAGAATTCTCGTGCTCCGAAAAATAAAAAAGCTCGAGAATTGAGAAACCCTAATCACATTGAATCTTAATAAAACAGTAAGCAATCTGTCAGGGTACAGATGAAGTTGAGTATATTTTTCTTAAAATAAAAGTCACAAAATAATCATTGCAAAATATATTTCTATAATCCAAAGATACCAGCCACTCTAATATCTTCTTCATTGGTACAAAATTAATGAAAAACGTACAAAAAGTGAACACAATCTCAAGTAAAAATCGAAGCCGTTATACAATGCTATTATTTTAATCTAGTTTAAATACAACAATAGTTGATCGGAAAATATTATTTGACATATCTGTAAAACAATTTCAATATATTATTTCGTGTGACATGCGGATTTAATTGTAGTATGACTGAAATAACATATATTTTATTGAATAATAAATTGATCGTATGAAACAGGAAGTTTAATTAAATAGAATAATTATCAACCCATTTCCGGTGAAAATATCAAATAACCTCAAACACTATATATATCGAAAACATTGTGTTATTTATATATAATCCCAATACATTCATTATGAACATTTATATTTACAATTCACACAGGATTGTAAGCAATAAATGTACAAAAATAATGAATTAGAAACTGTATAATTTTATTGTTACATTGTAAAAATGTCCGTACATGTCACGAAATGTATTAAAATTTTGATTTATTTGATTGATTCGTTATATATTGATACCTACGTATAAATTGTCGATTACAAACTGATACGTTAATAAATTTCGTTGTAAATAAATGGCGTATAAACTAAATTGATTGAGATTTACAAATTATAAATACTAGTTGAGTCTTCATTTAAAACTAATCAAAGAATTAGTGCGTTAGCTTGAATATTAGACAAAATCGAACATTTCGTCACAAGCGTTTCGCAAAGAAAAAAATATACATGTTATAGATGAAATCTATAAAAATTACACGAATTTTAATTCTAGTCAGCACGTATAAACCTATAAATGGTCAATTCTTAACAATAACATTACAATGTTTAAATAAATGTAACAAATATATCAATTCTTGGCTTATTAATGCTTAATCAATATTGCCCCGAGACTACGAGAATTCTATCAACACAAAAGCGAGGCTAGCAAGTCTTGGTTTAAAATTAGATGGCAGCCTCAAATTGCTCATAATAAACGATTAATACAAAAATACTATCTGAAAAACAATAGAATACAAAAAGAAAAAACGAAAAAAATATATAGTGTATTCCTCGAAATAAATCTTGTACTTCAAGATAATGTAAATATTTTCGAAAAGCAACTTAAATCAATGACAATAAAGTAACAAACAATATAATTTTCACTATTCTTAGCAATACTAATTTAGAAAAATAAATTTCAAAGTTCTTACATATGTAAATTGTATAAACTAAGTTTTGACGGAATATTAGAAAGTGATGATATAATATAAGTGACCTTATGTAGAATAAGTGGTCCTGTGTTTGGAGTGATACGGTTTATTTTGTGAGGTGTAAGTGACTTTATGTAGAATAAGTGGTCCCGTGTTTAGAGTAATATGGTTTATTTTGTATTATGTAATCAACACCTTCCTATATACAGGTTGATTTAGAGATGACGAAATAATATTTAAGGGACATATAACTTAGATATTAAGTGAACTCTGGGTACACTTACTTTCCTAGTTACTTGACGTCAAAATGTAAGCAACAACTTGTCATATATCATATGAAGCCCTAGTCAAAAGACAATAAAATACAATAAAAGAAATGCTAGGTGGTAAATAGACGCGATTAGTAGTTTGTATGAGAAAAAATGTGGCTGGATTCGCGGTAACATTTTTATTCTTTAGAAGTTTAACTTCTGATGAATAAATTTTTATATTATTATGTAGTTTTCCTCGTTATGTGTTCGATCCCCGTGCGTTAGGTAACTGACGCATTTTGTTGTGGGAATAACATTTATTCTACATAGTTCATTGGGGCACTCCATTCATTCACATATTATAAATATTTGTATTTTAGTATTATCAGTTGCTTGCATGGAAATGAAACCGTCTTTTGGGATTTAGCACTGTTATTATCACTTTCAAATGTGTAAGTGATACCGGAAATGATCACTTTATGTCATGTGATCCTAAACGGTCTACGGGTGAACCCGGGTGATCTTATCTATCTAATACTGCGTGACGCGGGGAGCATAGTGGGCTTAGAGCAAAAGCTTCTGTTCGAGCGCGGCCCAGCGGGGTTCTAGCGGCGCGGCCTGCGGGGAGTGCGGGGAGTACGGGGAGTGCGGGAGGTGGTGGGGCGGGGGGGAGGGGGAGGGCGAGGGGCGGCCCCGGCGCCGGCGGCCCGACGCCAGGCGCACGCTGCGCATCATGGCCGCGGACTTCATGCGCTCTGCTGGCAACCGTGCGGCTTGTTTACTTACATATGTCGCAGCCAACTGGTTAAAATAGCCGTTCAATCAAACAGCTAGCCCTTTGACTGAACAACGCCATTCAACCATACGTCTAGCTTATTAATTGAATATTTGAGTCGCTCAAAACGTTCAACACTACAGCTGATTCAAAAGCCGCCGTCTAATTTAATTAGTTCAGCGCTCACTACCGCAGCGCTAGGTGCGTTTTGTTCTCAATATGGCGTCAACTAGCCGTGGTTTGTGATTGTTTCAAGATATTTTCCGGAAAGTAAGTAGTAAATATATGTTACACGTGTTATTGAAGACACGGAAATTATGAGGCCACTTACGATTGAATCAAAATTTAAACAAATATTCGAGATTATGAAATGATTCTTGCTTCGTACATTTTTGAGTTTGTAATTTTTTGCTTGGTGTAATAAACAATATTATGATTAATAATTTGTTTTTCATTTTTACTTATTTCCTCAAACTTTTGGTCACCTTTTAAACCTAATTCAAGAAATTACTAAAAGTCTTGCTATTCTCTAAAATTAAGTACTAAACTAATGGTCACCTTAGTTAATTTGCCAACCAGTTGGCCAAGCGTCGTCTAGCTGTAATGTTGAACGTTGCAATCAAAAAGTCGGCTAAACGACGTATAGCTATGTGATTGAATGACGTTGTTCAGTTAAAGGGCTAGCTGTTTGATTGAATGGCTATTTTAACCAGTTGGCTGTGACATATACACTTATTAGACGGTGACAGAAATACATTTATTTTGGACAAACATCCACAACAATACAATATGTACTATATATAGAATATAAACACTTACCATCCGGTGGGCTAATTGCTTGTAAACATATCAATGTATAGTAAAAAAGACATTGTAGGTAGCATGATATGAGAATTAATAGGAAATATTCGCTTTCAACAATTTGGCAAGCTTTCGATGCCGAAGACAAAGTTTGAAAAATACGGAACTCAGATTACTTGATGGCGTCCCCGCTGGCGCCGCAGCGGCCGGTGCTACCTACCTCGGCGGCCGGTGCTACTTACCGTCGGCGGAGGCCAGCGGGCAGTACTTGATGGTGTGCGCGGCGTCCCCGCTGGCGCCGCAGCGCCGGTGCTACCTACCTCGGCGGCCGGTGCTACTTACCGTCGGCGGAGGCCAGCGGGCAGTACTTGATGGTGTGCGCGGCGTCCCCGCTGGCGCCGCAGCGCCGGTGCTACCTACCTCGGCGGCCGTGCTACTTACCGTCGGCGGAGGCCAGCGGGCAGTACTTGATGGTGTGCGCGGCGTCCCCGCTGGCGCCGCAGCGCCGGTGCTACCTACCTCGGCGGCCGGTGCTACTTACCGTCGGCGGAGGCCAGCGGGCAGTACTTGATGGTGGTGCGCGGCGTCCCCGCTGGCGCCGCAGCGCCGGTGCTACCTACCTCGGCGGCCGGTGCTACTTACCGTCGGCGGAGGCCAGCGGGCAGTACTTGATGGTGTGCGCGGCGTCCCCGCTGGCGCCGCAGCGCCGGTGCTACTACCTCGGCGGCCGTGCTACTTACCGTCGGCGGAGGCCAGCGGGCAGTACTTGATGGTGTGCGCGGCGTCCCCGCTGGCGCCGCAGCGCCGGTGCTACCTACCTCGGCGGCCGGTGCTACTTACCGTCGGCGGAGGCCAGCGGGCAGTACTTGATGGTGTGCGCGGCGTCCCCGCTGGCGCCGCAGCGCCGGTGCTACCTACCTCGGCGCCGGTGCTACTTACCGTCGGCGGAGGCCAGCGGCAGTACTTGATGGTGTGCGCGGCGTCCCCGCTGGCGCCGCAGCGCCGGTGCTACCTACCTCGGCGGCCGGTGCTACTTACCGTCGGCGGAGGCCAGCGGGCAGTACTTGATGGTGTGCGCGGCGTCCCCGCTGGCGCCGCAGCGCCGGTGCTACCTACCTCGGCGGCCGGTGCTACTTACCGTCGGCGGAGGCCAGCGGGCAGTACTTGATGGTGTGCGCGGCGTCCCCGCTGGCGCCGCAGCGCCGGTGCTACCTACCTCGGCGGCCGGTGCTACTTACCGTCGGCGGAGGCCAGCGGGCAGTACTTGATGGTGTGCGCGGCGTCCCCGCTGGCGCCGCAGCGCCGGTGCTACCTACCTCGGCGGCCGGTGCTACTTACCGTCGGCGGAGGCCAGCGGCAGTACTTGATGGTGTGCGCGCGTCCCCGCTGGCGCCGCAGCGCCGGTGCTACCTACCTCGGCGGCCGGTGCTACTTACCGTCGGCGGAGGCCAGCGGGCAGTACTTGATGGTGTGCGCGGCGTCCCCGCTGGCGCCGCAGCGGCGGTGCTACCTACCTCGGCGGCCGGTGCTACTTACCGTCGGCGGAGGCCAGCGGGCAGTACTTGATGGTGTGCGCGGCGTCCCCGCTGGCGCCGCAGCGCCGGTGCTACCTACCTCGGCGGCCGGTGCTACTTACCGTCGGCGGAGGCCAGCGGGCAGTACTTGATGGTGTGCGCGGCGTCCCCGCTGGCGCCGCAGCGGCGGTGCTACCTACCTCGGCGGCCGGTGCTACTTACCGTCGGCGGAGGCCAGCGGGCAGTACTTGATGGTGTGCGCGGCGTCCCCGCTGGCGCCGCAGCGCCGGTGCTACCTACCTCGGCGGCCGGTGCTACTTACCGTCGGCGGAGGCCAGCGGGCAGTACTTGATGGTGTGCGCGGCGTCCCCGCTGGCGCCGCAGCGGCGGCACACGAAGACGCGCAGCACGGGGCAGCGCACGCGGCCCAGCGCGTCCTTGAGGCAGTGCGAGCGGTAGTACGACTCGCGCTCCCCATTATTCTTGCAAAACCGACATTCCTACAAATGACCGACCTAGTCAGTATATCGCACCTTTAGAATTAAAGTGACCTAATCCAAAACTCTTTTGGTATCAAATTTTTTTGGTAAACGCTAAAAATGTGATTGAAGAGTTGGTCATTTTTTTGTTTTTCTATTATAATGCTTTAAGTTGTACGTTAATTGTCATATTTTTTATTGTTAATTGTAGTATATGAATTGTTTTCATGATTGTATACTAAACTAGTCTGTATGTATGTATGTAAGCAATTAGAACAAGACTTTTGGATTAGGTCACTTCAATTCTAAAGGTGCGATATCATGTATCAACATTATTCTTGATGCATTGTTTACCAATTACTTCATCATCGCAGCTCATATCCTCATCCAGAGGCACGAACTTATACTAACTTTAGACCTTAGTCCCATCCAATCTAAGAGACCAATAAGAAATCCAAATAGCATAAGAACCTAAGAATTCCTAAGAAGTCACTGGGCTAGTGCCTTCTTAGGTTCACTTTACAAACACCTTCAAATTTCTTCGTAAGTATATAATGGTTGCCTCAGCATGTTTTCCTTCACTATAGGATGACAGAAAAATGATATTAATACATAGAAGGACAACCCCAGGTTCTTCAATTTAAGGCAGTAATAAATAAAAACTGTCCATATATTGAAATTTTAAATTCATACACATCACATCTGTGAGCGCCGGATTACTGGAGTGACGGATTAACGCAGTGCCGGAATAAAGAGGGTCTACTGCATCTAAGACTATATACTAATCTAAACAATTATTCATTGACTATCTATTTACAACTTAATAACTAATTAATACTACAAATAAAAGGACAGAATGTTATGTTAACATAGTCGTACAATCAAACAGCTAGCCCTTTGACTGAACAACGTCATTCAATCACACAGCTATGTGTCGTTTAGCCGACTTATTGATTGCAACGTTCAAAATTACAGCTAGACGACGCTTAGCCAACTGGTTAAATGGCAAATTAACTAAGGTGACCATTAGTTTAGTACTTAATTTGTGAGAATAAGAAGACTTTTTGGAATTTCTTGTGAGATATTATTGAATTAAGTTTAAGAGGTAACCAAAAGTTTGAGGAAATACCTAAGTCAAAATGAAAAACAAATCATTAATCATAAGGGTCATCCATAAATTACGTCACACGAATTTCGTGTTTTTTTGCCTCCCCCCGTCCTTGTCACAGTTAGTCACATTTGTGAGACTCCCTCCCCCTAGTGTGACGTCACAAGTTTTGAAATTATTGAATGATAAAAGCGGTTTCGAAATCAGTTTTATTTTCATTCAATAAAATTAACGTCAAATCAATTAACAAAACAAAAAACGATTACTTATATTAAATAAGTATATGGTCATTTCATGATTTTCTCATTATATTTTTCAAAATCACCTACTATAATTAATTAGAAAAATAGTACGTTTCGGAGTAGCCCTATCAATAGATAGAGAAGATACTATTCCTTTATTTATGAGAGTATACAGACTTTACAATAAAAGTTAATATTTACAGCACTTTTCATACTAATAGTAATAATTTAAAGTTTGTGTTTTAACAGTTAGCTTATTTGATTTAATAGATTTTGTAGTGTGACGTCACGAAATTTAAAATCCCTCCCACCCCTTGTCACACAATGTCACACTTCGTCAACCCCCTCCCTCCCCCTAACCGTGTGACGTAATTTATGGATGGCCCCTAATATTGTTTATTGTGCCAAGCAAAAAATTACAATCTTAATCTTATATTTACGAAACAAGAATAATTTCATAATCCCGTAATTTCTCCCGAATATTTGTTTAAATTTTGAATCACTCGTATTACTCGTAAGTGACCTCATTATTTCTGTGTCTTTATAATACGTGTAACGTATATTTACTACTTTCTTTCCGGAAAATATCTTGAAACAATCACAAACCACGCTAGTTGACGCCATATTGAGAACAAAACGCACCTAGCGCTGCGGTGGTGAGCGCTGAACTAATTAAATTAGACGACGGTTTTTAAATCAGCTGTAATGTTGAAGGTTTTGAAGGACTCAAATATTCAATTAATAAGCTAGACGTATGGTTGAATGGCGGCTAACTTTTAGAAATAAATGTAAATTGTATTGGATTTAAACCTATAAATAGATTGCTGTATCACTTTCGGGGATTACCTTATCAAATTAGGAAGCTAACATATACTACTAGTATCTGTGAGTAGTATTTGTCAACATAGTTGTATAAAATATATATTGTCCTAATTTAAATTAAATTAATAAATTTTCAAGCAATCGGAATTGGAATGAACTAAAAGTCGTATGGTTTAGGCAGTATTAACGTTTGATAGTTCAATACTGATAATTACAGAAGATGGCCTGCTGAGAGACTTTGTGACAAGAAATGAATAAAAATATGTATAGAACACTAAACAAATTATGACATCTTTTACCTACAGTAGTCGCAGGTGTTATAGCTCTTTCTAAATACTAATATTCCATTAGAATACCAAACTTCTTGTAACGTAGTACATGGGATGTGATCTTTAATTGATTATAAAGAACGGGATCGTATTAATATCCTACTGCTGTCGGATTGAACGGCTATTTTAACCAGTTGGCTGCGACATATACATAGAAACAATATATACATATTCAGTCTATTATAATGGCGTCCCAACCAATGCGACTATCTTATATATAAAAATGAATCGCAAAATGTGTTGGTAAGCTCATAACTCAACAACGCCTGGACCAATTTGGCCATTTCTTTTTTGTTAATGTTCGTTGAAGTTCAAGGAGGGTTTTTACAATGAGGAAAATTCGAATAATTATCGGAAATACCCTAAAAACAACCCTTTTATTTTCCCATGCAAACGTTTTCTAACTAAAACGTACAGTCGAATTGAGCTTTATTGTTATTGTATAAAGTTCATATCGCAAGCACTCACTGTTGTCTAAGCAATGAAGGTGTGTTCCTAACATCAAAGAGTCGATTTGCGCTTTATTAACGCTACATATAGTTGAAATTCAATCATATCTATCAAAACAGCGTGCGTGCGTGCGTTGGAGCACAGAATACATCGTTGGAGGATTTAATGTCACGTTCCAAAATTGAATAGCCACAAAATGTAATAGGTCATTTATGGCCGTTTTCACCAACCTTGTCTTAGCTTAGGTGACTCCTAAGTGACATGCTGTCACTTTTTATATTAACTGAAAAGAGTGAGACAGCATGTCTCTTAGGAGTCACCTAAGCTAAGACAAGGTTGGTGAAAACGGCCATTAGACTTTTTTTGCCACTGCCACTGTACAAATATTTTTGACAGGACGAAGTCTGTCGGGTCCGCTAGTACGTATATGAAAATAAGATACTCACCCAAGACATGTCGGGATTTCTTCCAGGTTGTCTGTTCTCCCTCTCCTGTTCGAGTCCCCGTAGGAGGCAGTACAGCACAGCGTTGGGCAGTGATGCCAGCACGCGTGTTTGCTCCTCTGTTAAGTACTCCGCACTTGGTGGCTGGGATACGACTGAGTAAAGGAAATAATTGTCTGCGTCGTCTTATTTTATTTAATTCATCCTCTTGCTCATTTCCTTATCTGGGGTCGGCGCAGTTTCCTTCCATTCCTCTCTATCAGCCGTCATTTCCATGCTTACTCCTTTCATTCTTATATCATTCTTCACACAATCGAGCCATCTTTTATTCGGCCTTCCTCTGCCCGTGTATCCCTCCACTTTCATATTCAACATTCGTTTTGTGACATGACTTTCATCCCTCCGCATCACATGTCCAAACCATGCTAATCTACTTCCTCTCACTTTTTCTACCACTGGCGCTACTTTCAGGCTTCCTCTTATATACTCATTCCTTATCTTATCCATCCTTGTCACACCACACATCCATCTCTTCTCGTCTTATTTTATTAAATTAGGTATGCACCTAATTTAATAAATTAAGACTAAGAAGAAGAAGAATTAATCGGAACACATATAAGAATGCAATCGCATGCGAGGCATACAGAGGAATGGAATAACCTAAAGGGTATGACGCACGCCAAGCTCTTTATGGGCTCAGAAAACTGGCTGAGATTCACACTGAGCTCAAGTAGGCTCCACACCCGCCTGGTGCTTGGTGCCCTTACAGGACACTTTGGTACTAGAACTATGCTGCACAAGATGGGCCTCACTGAGACCAATCTATACAGGGCCTGCAAGACCGAGGAGGAGAGCATGACACATCTATTGTGCAGCTGCGATGCTCTGGCCGGCAGTAGGCAAAGGTTGATAGGGATTGGATACCCAAAACCCAACGACTTTAGGGTAATGCCACCAAGGGACATAATCAGGCTCTTGAGCACGATTGATTGGACTGACGGTGGTCAAGTAACTGTCTAACGACATTAAGGAGTAGGAACTAATGGGGTAGCACAAAAGACCCATAATGGGTCGAAGTGCGTTGGCACCTCACGGTAGCCACCCCGGCCCCTAAGATAGATAGATAGAATTTAATAAATCCATCATCATAACAAACATATATAAACAGTCAATATCCTGGCCCTTATGGCCAAGGCTAAGGCTTACTTCAGTCGGCAGGTCACGTGTAGTGATTGCAATCCGGCGTCATTTTCAGTCCGGCCGGATTCCCATCAATCATTTATTGTTTAATCAAGATGATTTTCGCTTATTAGTACAAAATAAGTGAGTTAATCAAGTGTCACTGCACTTATGTGTAGGTAGTTTATAAACAAAAAAAATCACAAATATATAAAATCTACTTTATTTCCAATGTTAAGACAACAAAAATAGACAACAAGAAAACAATTAAAATTTAGTAGTGTAGGTAACTAGTAATAATTATCCAGTAACTATATCTAATAGATACAATTAACCTTACGTAATTAACTGAAATGAGATCAAAATCATTATTGAAGTATTTGAGAATGCTAACAAACAAGTCTTATAGGTATTTATGATTATGACAGATACCATCATGATTACTAACTGCTAGCACCGGATCCGGTATGTTGGTACCGGATCCGGTAACCATTAAACAATGCCGGATCCGTCGGATTACCGGATCCGTTTTTCCGGATTGCAATCCCTAGTCACGTGGTCAGACTTTTTAATATTAATAAAATAATTTAAATCATTAGGTCATATTTATTAGTGATATATTACCAAAAATTATGGATCTTTATGAAGATAAGTAAACTCATCGTCTTAAGTGTGAAGGCCAAAGCAGCGGACGGCGCGCGATGGCTTCGGGTTTAATTCGGTTCGCGTTCGTGCTCGCTTCGGGGATTATTAATATTATTCCCGACGAAGTGGGCACGGGCCAGCAAATAAACATTACAAATGACATCTCACTAATAAATAACATTTATTTACTTATAGGATCACCAACGTTAAACACTTTGCAAACAGAGGATTGGACAATATATATGTTTTGAACTAACAGCACTTTCAATTGTAGATAACCACAGCATGCTAATAATATTAATAACAACATGGCATTTTAATATAATAAAAACGTATATAAAAAAGCATACACGACAAGAAGCTACACATTAAAGAGCATCAAACGTTTCAAGTCTCAGAAATTTAGGAAAGCTCTGAAAGTTCATGTCAAGTTCAAGCAACTCTTTCCGTTTCTTCTGTTTTTATTGAGATTAAGTTACATAGCAAAGATTTGTAGATTTTATTATTTTAGATTCATTCATAAATAAATTGAAACATATGTGTATATATTCGATGGTTGAGTACTCACCCGGTATGGGCGGAGTAGGCAGGATGGGCAGAGTGGGCAGATTGGGCAGAGTGGGCAAATTGGGCAGAGTGGACAGAGTGGACAGATTGGGCGAAGTCGGCAGGGTGGGCAGTGTGGGCAATGTGTTAAGATTAGGCAGAGTGGGCAGTGTGTTAGGATTGCGAGCGGGTGGAGCGGGCGCCCTCCACGTGGGCAAGCGCATGGCCGGCGAGCGCTCCGGCTCCGGCCACGATTTTTGCCGGACATACCCGTTTGAAGGCATGCCTACCCCCAAAACGAGTGCTTCGTCTTCTAAACAAATAATTAAACTATAAAGATAAACATATATAATTGCACTTAAATGAATTTTGACATTATAATTACGATTTCTACATAATATGTGTTAATTTTTGAAATAAAACATTAAAATACTATCTTAAAATGAATAAATAAATTAATTAATTATTCTAATTTTGCCTAACACATGTGACATTTTTTTAAATACCACGAAAATGTATTGCATAATTGTTGTAACATATTCTCTCCAATACTCAAAAATGCAACAAAATTATGTTGAATTTGTATAATATTTTTATAACATGACACTGAACTGTTGTTCGAACATGGACTTATTGATCGATAAAAGTCACTGTCAATTATCTTACTAGCTTCCGCCCGCGGCTTCGCCCGCGTGAAATTAGTTTATATATTATAATTGCAAAAGTAACTCATGTCTGTCTGCATTTTTAGGAATAATTTGGCAAAAACACACTATTTTAAAACAACAAACAAACAATCTATTACCAATCTATTGGGTATGAGCAATCGCTTTGTTGAGTAGAAATAGAATAGAACCGTATCTATTTTTTACGTCACAAACTACATTTTGTCTATGAATTTGTATAGAACTCTTCTACTGTCAAAATAGAACACAGACGAGCGATAGAATAGAAACACAGTTAGCATCTTGTCTGCGAGTTTTCTATCAGCGTCATCAAGTCACGTGACGTGTCTACTGGAAATGTCAGTTCCATACATTTTTTATGTTATCTATTATAGAAAACGCAAATAGAAAGGCATTTTGTCTAGGGGGGCTGGTCCCTTATGTCTAAGAGACTCTTACAGGGGCCAGCCTCACGTTGAGTACAAAAATATTTTGTTTGTTTTGTTGTCTTATGACGTGATATTTGACGAACTTGCATACGAACTTTCAACCCTTATTTCACCCCCTAGCTGGTCGAATTTCAAAAATGCTAGAACAAATGTTTAATGATTTCTTATCAAGTGCTTAAATATAAAGTTTCATGGTTTTATCTTTTAAAATTAAGAAATCCCATACAAACTTTCAACCCCAATTTAACCCCTTCATCCCTTTTTTCGAAATAAAAAGTGGCCTATGTTCTGTCTCAGGGTCTAAAGATTGTCTGTACCAAATTTCATCAAAATCGGTTGCGAGGTTTAAGCGGGAAAGCGTAACAGACAGACAGACAGAGTTACTTTCGCATTTATAATATTAGTTGAGATTATTATAATTATATTTTAGCTGTCAATATAAACAGATAATTACATAACTTTGCTACTGTTAAATTTGATTGAAAGTGATTGATAAAGTTAATAGAACGACAGAACTGATTGGTATTACTGTTACAAGAAGATCCATGACGACCTCCGCCACAAAAAAAAAACAGTCAAATATATATTACACTAGCTGACCCGGTGAACTTCGTACCGCCTAATTATTGGAGGCATATTTAGTAAGTCACAAACACACGACACAATACTTTTTTAATTTTATTGAAATTTGTTGCTTTTAGATTTTTAGGAATATTAAAGAATTATAGTATAGGTGCACAGCAAAGAGGCGTTTACATTTCAAGTGACATTTTACCATAGACAATAGGTTGGCACCCATCAAATATGTCAACACATTAATAATTTTTATATTTTGAAATTTAAATACACGATGTTATAAGCAAAGTTGATATTATGTTGTCGATTCAAAAGTCTTGTTTTAATGCGTTCTTCAATTCGAGTGGAACATTTGACGGTATTTGTAATACCGTCAAATGTTTGACAGAAAGTAAGTGATCAACTTTTATAAGGGAAAATGAAATTGTCGTCTTACTCTATCTTACTCGCAATTTTTCCTTATTTGCTCACCGTTTAGACCTACCCTGGACTACGACAAACATTTTAAAACCAAAATCAGCTCAATCGGCCCAGGCGTTCTCGAGTTTTAAGCAGACTAACGAACAACAATTCATTTTTATTTATATAGATTATTTAAAAAAAACATAAAAAGAAGTATATATATAGTACCAAAGTTACATAATCAGGGGGTTTAAGTGCCAGCATGGAACTCGATGAAATAAACAATCAGCTAAGATACAAGAAAATAAGATAATATTTAATTGTGTTACATTAGTCGTTATGTGGAATGTCAACATTTTTTATTATTTTTTTTACTTTAATTGTACTGATATGCATTATATTTAGTATTTTTGGATAATGTTACACACAACACAGTTTCCTTGTTTTTAATTTTTTCTTTATCTTTGACTCATGTTGTGTAGGCAAAGGACAGCGCCCATACAATTTATTCAGTGGTACATTCTAAATTTACTTTTTGATTAATTTTTTCCTGTAAGTTCGAATTTGATGTTTTTGTTTTATTATGTGCTTTAAACTGAAAAGCAAATATATTATGCGTCAACAGCCATCTATGGTCAAATGTTGCTAAAGACAGGAACACTAATATTAATGTTATTTAAATATACTTAATAAATACAAGAAATAATGGCCGTTTTCACCAACCTTGTCTTAGCTTAGGTGACTCCTAAGAGACATGCTGTCTCACTCTTTTCAGTTAATATAAAAAGTGACAGCATGTCACTTAGGAGTCACCTAAGCTAAGACAAGGTTGGTGAAAACGGCCATAAGTTACACATAATATATTATAGAATTAAGGTTAGCAAAGTGCTGAGCTGGGACCATTTGAGGCAATTTTAATGCATTTGGTACGTTCAGTTTGTTTGTTTTTGCTGTCTCAATAAAAATATTTTCTTTCTTTCTTTCATATAAAACAGATTAAAATTCTCGACAAAAAATCTAC
Source organism: Scirpophaga incertulas (assembly GCA_036419045.1). Lineage (NCBI taxonomy): Eukaryota > Metazoa > Arthropoda > Insecta > Lepidoptera > Crambidae > Scirpophaga > Scirpophaga incertulas. The sequence continues at coordinate 1,241,002 of CM071633.1, forward strand.
AAATTTGACAGATTACAGAGTGACATTTATAGATGCTTTTCTTGATCAATATGTCCATGCTGGCACAACATTTTATTGTCATTTTATTACAAAAAATCATAGCCATCTTTATATTTATTTCGGATTCGTTATTTATATTCAAAGGTATGTTTAAATTACGCTCCAAGGGTGGTAAACATGTCGACATAACCTGCGTACAACTGCGAAGATAGTGTAAAAAAATATTAATTTCATATGTAGGCTTTTGTCCGTGGGGATAACAAAAACTACTCGACGGATTTTAACGAAACTTTGTACAATTATTTTTCATACTCCTGGAGACGATTTTCAAAACCAATTCGCATTCGAAATCGTAAGATTCGTATACGAATTATCGAATTCACTATTTCTGAACTTTCATTTCGTGCGTTGTACAACGAGTGGTTCAGCCCACTCGTTTTTGATTTTTACTGAAGTAAAGTTAACAGTGATTTTACTTTGATTAATGCATAATAATAAATAAATATTGTTTGAGTACATATATTTAAATTTTTGTTGTTGTGATTTTAAATTTTTCTGCGTAAAACGGAATCTAATTAAGAATTTGTTTTTAATGACAACACTGAATTCGAGTGATTCAAAAATCGATAAAATTGTAAGCAGTAGAAAATAATTTCGCGCACGATTTGTATTCGTATTCGAATTCCAAATTCACGTCTAATGATTCAAAAATACGTCTCCTGAGCTGGTTATAGTACACCTTTCATCATGCTTCAATAGGAGCAGAGCAGTGAAGAGAATTGTTGGGAAAACGTTACTCCATTTTTTAAGCTTCCGTCGCGTGTGCTACCTTAATGATTAAAGCTACACAGAAATCATGTATGACGGAAATGTTCTCCTTAAAATTATATAAAAAATATCCCACGACAGCATATGTCTATCTTTTATGGTTGACTCACAATAACACGTGTAACTCCCGATAGCTTAGCAGTTCGAAGCTTTCTGATTATATTTGTCTACTCTTACGTTTATCACAATCACAGTCTACCTAAAATTACGATTCCACGCGGACGAAGTCGTGGGCATAGCTAGTATATAATAATGTAATAATCATATCACAGCATAACTCACCTATGCGTCTGTCCAAATTATCATCTTCGGGTGTGAACGGTGAATCGGAACCGTTCATCTTGAATTCCTTCATCACATCCTCGATGGTGCACCGACCCATCATCACTGATGGACGAATAATTGCAACTTATTACTTTTTTACTTTTAACACGCCTTAAAGAACTGTGTGGTCTGGGTTTGTTGGATTCCTAAGCCCACAAAGTCAGCACCATCGAGGGAGCGTCGACGGTGACCCTGTGATCCGCATTGGTCATCAAGTCGAGAGGTCCGAGTTCGATTCTTCATTGCATTTTTATTAATCGCCAACAAACTGTCTACAGTTTGGCGATACTATTGTAAAATTTATAAATGTAAAAAAAAAACGAAAAGAAAAATTGTCATTTTTAGGGTTCCATAGCCGGATGGCAAAAAACGGAACCCTTTTGGATTCGCCATGTCTGTCCATCCGTATGCCACAGACACTTTTTTCCGTAATTATAAGAGCTGTCAGCACTGTCTTAATAATATGTCGCCTTATTAAGGATACCATATCGAGGGAGCGTCGACGGTGACGCTGTGATCCGCATTGGTCATCAAATCGAGAGGTCCGAGTTCGATTCCGCCATATACCATTGTATTTTTATTAATCGCCAACAAACTGTCTACAGTTTGGCGATACTATTGTAAAATTTAAAAATGTAAAAAAAAACGAAAAGAAAAATTGTCATTTTTAGAGTTCCATTGCCGGATGGCAAAAAACGGAACCCTTTTGGATTCGCCATGTCTCTCCGTCCGTATGCCACAGACACTTTTTTCCGTAATTATAAGAGCTAAGCTGTGAAAAAGATGTATTCGGTGAACCGCATTAAGATTTTCATACAAAAATAGAAAAAACAATAATTTTTTGGGGTTATACTTAGAAGTATATAGGATACTCAAATTTTTTTTCATCAAATCCATACGTGTGGGTTATCTATGGACACGTCTTCAAAAACGATATTGAGGCTTCTAATATATTTTTATTCTAAACTAAATAGTTTGCGCAAGAGACGATTCCAGAGTGGCAAAATGTGGGTAGTCCCACGTAACTTCTAAAATAAGGGAATGATAAATGTAAAAATAATATATGACGTACATTACCATGCAAACTTCCACCGGAAATTGGTTTGAACGAGATCTAATAATTACTTTTTTTTTTAATACGTTATAAATCGTAAACCGCATTTTACCTTTCATTCAATCAACTCAAAATCGTATATATAAAAATGAATCGCAAAATGTGTTGGTAAGCTCATAACTCAACAACGCCTGGACCAATTTGGCCAATTCTTTTTTGTTAATGTTCGTTGAAGTTCAAGGAGGGTTTTTACAATGAGGAAAATTCGAATAATTATCGGAAATACCCTAAAAACAGCCCTTTTATTTTCCCATGCAAACGTTTTCTAACTAAAACGTACAGTCGAATTGAGCTTTATTGTTATTGTATAAAGTTCATATTACAAGCACTCGCTGTTGTCTAAGCAATGAAGGTCAAAGAGTCAATTTGCGCTTTATTAACGCTACATATACGAGTAGTTGAAATTCAATCATATCTATCAAAACAGTGTGCGTGCGCGCATTGGAGCACAGAATACATCGTTGGAGGATTTAATGTCACGTTCCAAAATTGAATAGCCACAAAATGTAATAGGTCATTTAGACTTTTTTTGCGATTTGGTTGGCTATGCGACATTATCTATAAAATAATTAGGAACAAAAAACTGCCACTGTACAAATCTTTTTGACAGGACGAAGTCTGTCGGGTCCGCTAGTATAATATAGAATTAAAAAAAATCATTTATTTTGATCAGTGCCGGTTTTAGCACTACCAGCACCCTGGGCGAGATAAGTACGACAACACCTAATTAAAATATTGAAATAACTCTTTTAATTGCGTACACCGATATAATGAAAGAGAAATAAGCTGACAATTCCGTTTCCTCAAAAATGAAAGTATGTGGTGTCTCTATGGTCGGGGATTCCCATATTTCAGATGAATGGTGCGAAATATTACGTTGCCAACATAATGATTTTCCCCAAAATTTAGGAAATTTACATATTTACATATAAATACTTACTGCGGCACCCCTTTGTGGCCGGCGCCCTGGGCGGTCGCCCAACCGCGCCCTACCCTAACGCCGCTACTGATTTTGATGTATGGTGGTACGGAAACCTACGTGCGCGAGTCAGACTCGCACTTGGCCGATTTTTTTAAATTTCATATGCAGGTACATCGTACCTGAAGGTACTGTGATGTAAATTGTTAAAAACCAAAGGTTCAATTAGTTCAATTTGCGTCGACCCTTATTTACTTCAGAAAGCCGCACTGAATAATTATTGTTTTTAATAGTTGAGGAATTGTTTTTATTTTTCGCTTCCTGCAACGGCGGGAGTACGTTGGGAACTTTATCTTATTTATTTGAAGATGAACTATGTATTTGCTTTTTATTTTGACATTTTATGAATTTTGACGTTTCTGCTGTTTATATGTGTAGTATGTGAACTTGATAGAAAAATATATATTTGTTTTACACATTAAAGCCGTTTATATTTTTATATTATCTCTACATATCATTAATAAGAAGTGTAGGGCAAGGCGTAACGCGCCAGTTATATATTCGGCAAACAAGCCCTGCAACCGCCCGCCGGTGCCGTTAGCAGGCAAGGCACAGAACCCTTCGTTAGTGAACCTTCCATAAACACACTCAAGGTAAAGCTGAATACAGCCATCTGCGGCTTCAGCATAGGTCCCTTAAAAAAAGGCAACCAGAGGTGCATAATAATACGAAAGGCGACCAAACCGCATTTGCTTTAATGCGATATGACTCTTGTGACGGAAATATATATTTGTTAGTTGTTTTAACTTGTATCGGAGGTTGGGTTCGGACTGTGTATCTGAAGCCGGCTTCCAACTGACGACTCTGTAATGATACAGGAGAAAAAAATTGCCCTTGCTGGTTTGCTTGCCTTGTGAACCAATGGCGTAGCATCTTTGACATTCAAAAGTGATTGTAAAATCCTATTTGAAGAATAAATGTTTGATTTGATTTGGCCAGCATCGTTAACTAAGGTCTTCTTGGGGGACTGTCCAGGGGTTCTCGGACAGTCCCTCCCTTGGTGTTGGCTCGACCAGTTCTAGGTCGAGCCGGCCCCGGAGCACTCCGCCATGTCCCCTCATGGGCCTAGAGAACTCAGGTGGTTTTAGTGGGTAGGCCGATCCTCTCAGACCGGAAAGCCCCACGCACGGCCGCGCCTAGCCAGCGCGGTGTCACGATGCACGGTGCAAGGTGCTTTTCCCCTCTAAAAAAAAGGGTAGGCTTCTGCCCTTCGGTAGGGATAGAAATAAGCTATATCACTTACGATCCGCCAAGCTAGTAGATTTTTGTCTGGCCTGCTTCGCCTTCTCTGGCTCGATGTTTGCGCTCCACTTGTCCTGTCCTCCCCAGGACATTGTAGACTGAAACACACGTACAGAGTTGTCATAATGATGTCATAATGATGTCATAATGAATAACAGTGGTAATTAACTGGACATTAAATCTAAATAAATACTGAAGTACATCGGAACGCTCGATGTCGCAGCTCACACGGAAACCGACTTCATGAATTATCAATATTGAAGTTATTTTCCAAATTGACGACTCTGTATCTATTTAATACAGGGAAAAAAAACAGCCCTTGCTGAGTTTCTTGCCGGTTCTTCTCAGTACAAGGTCTCCCGCCGTAGATTTGCGAACCGATGGCGTAGCTTTTCGACATTCACAAGTGCTTGTAACAGCCCAGACTGAATAAATGATTTTGAATTTGAATTTCACAACTAGAAAAAAGTTATTACTATTCGTATTATTACGTACATTAAATTTCTTTTTTTTTCCATAAAAACATTTTGTTTTTACTATAGATCAACTACTGCTTAAATCGCCCGTAATAAGCAGGATTCCGTTTTGTTATAAAAAAACGCAAATGCCACGCATGTTACATTGGCTACAGCGTAGTTTTCATTGTGCAAAAACAACACATCAAACTTTACATGTTGACTGATTATATGAGACAGCTTTTAAATTGCCAGTAATAGCGATCATTTTCCTAAATCAAATTTACAATTTGACGTTCTATTGATTGTAATTTAATGATCGATGTTAATTTTATTGTGATAATTATGAGAAATATTTAACGTATAAACAATTACCTATATCAAAATACTAATATAGAATTAATGTTAATATTGCTAGTTGTTAAAATATCCATTTAATAATTTAATACCAGCAAATTCAAACAAAATTATAAATATCTTGCCACAATGGGAAAATAATCTGCGTTTAGCAAACGTTTAATCATTTTAAATCTTTCTAAGCGTCACCCATATTCAAAATATGTTAGGTACCATATCATCAGCATTTCAATTTACGGAGCGGTCAATGAACTCAAACTCACGAAACAAAGGAAAGTTAAGCATTTTTTCAATCTACCTACAAATTGAAATTATCAAATTTTAACACTTGTTTACCAATTTTTTTGTTGTTTTATTGGCTTAGCAAACAACAGCCCTGATTAGGTAACTTATTTAGAGTTTAGAGATACCAGTTCGACCAAATTATTGACAGACAATCACTAAGTAAGAAGAAGTGACAGACAAAAAAAATAACTCACCGAATCTGACATATTACAGCTTCCGTAATCACTTGAGTCACTCTGCAATTTATCGGCCATAATTATTAATTTGAAATTAGAAAAATTATTGTAATTACCAATTTTTAAAAATAAAATCCTACCAGCCGTCCTTACTCGGTGCGTATTTATGGCATTATGAATATTTTTTAAAACTATTATCTTATACGTCTTTCTCGCACACACGATTGGCCCGAAAACAAGGGCTAGTTCCACTATAAATCCAAACAAACCCCAAAACTGAATGTAAGTTTCGACCAACCGACGCACCTATTTGACATCAGTACAGACTTCAGACGCGATAACGTAGCGTTCTGATTGGATTATACACCTTTGCAGTTTTGATTTGGCTCGGGTTTGTTGGTAGAATTGACCGCACACATCAACCCTGCTCTGTTATTGGCTGACCGAACTCGACGCGTATCGTATTCTCGAGACGCGTTGCAAGCAAATTCAAATGAAAGCCGACATAAACAAACTTGTGTTTAAAGTCGTAAATCAAATCGAATAATGAATCTATTACGTAAGTACTGAAGTACCTTCAACAAATTTTGTTTTCAACACAGAGTTCTTGTATATCGGAACGTTTTCATTTAAATCACCTGCCTTGTTTGTGGTTACTTAGTTTAATAAGCAATAGTTCTTTATATGAATCAAGTTCAGCAGTTAGTGTAATTAAAATTATTATTGTCTAATACATACATACCTATATTAGGGGTATAGTAGGTTAGGTGACATTATCATCAGAAATGCAGTCAAGAAATGCCCACTGCTGCACATAGGCCTCTCCCAAATATCTCCAACATCAATAGCTAGCTGCATAAGTTATCTTCCTTTATCATAATATTTTTAATTTTATAAAGTTGGGTGTAAAAATATAATAATTTTAAGTACTGATTACGTAGTTGAAATGATGAATGGCGTTAAGATATGATGTACAACTGGTTGAAGCAGATATTAAAGAATATTAAATAAATTATTAAATTGGTTAAATAATCAGTTGTGACACAGTATCACAGTGCCTACTTTAATTTAATAGCAATTTTTATTTTGTGAGTTATTGCTAAATCAAAATCAGAGAATATTATTGAAATAATAAACTTAAAAGGAAATTGTCTGTCTGAGATTGCTTTTGCTCTTGATTTGTTTTACATTATATCGAGTACTAGCTTCCGCCCGCGACTTCGCCCGCGTGAAACTAATTTTTTGTCAATCCTAGTCCCTTATGTCTAAGGTACCAAGATTCATGGTCTTATCTTCAATTCAACCCCTATTTCACCCCCACACTGGTAAAAATATCATAATGCTAGAACAAACGATTTTTTGTTTCTTATGACGTGATATTTGACGATCTTGCATACCAACTTTCAACCCTTATTTCACCCCCCAGCTTTTTTTTTCCCCTGAGGAAAATGCATTAAATTGCATACCCCGGCTGTGGCGAGCCGGCGGTTATGTGGGGCTCTCCTCCCCAGAAGGGGGAGGCCTACCCACTAAAAACCTCAGGGATGGACTTCCTCAGGCATGTAGGGAGCCCCCGGGAACATCAAGCTACTTCCGGGAACCCCCAGTCTCCGCTCCCCCGCCGATACAGGGGAGTCCTCCTCGGGGAGGCTCACTACCTCCCCCGGTCTCCTCCACCGACGACGCCCTCCGGGTCGCCGTAGCGGTCGCAACTTCCTAGCGCCCGCCGGCGACCCGCGGCGGCGCCGCAGCTGTGCTACCGAGCCCGGCGCCGCCTCCTTCGAGCGGGATCGGCCATCTCCCGACCCCGCTCGGCGGCCTCCTTCTGGAGCATCACTGCTTCACAGAAGGAGGCCACAGCCCTCCAACCTCCCTCGTCCGCCAGCATTGCCGCAATCAATGCCGGCGGAGACAGATCTCGCCCGATCTCTGCGACCAAGACTCGGCGCTCGGAGGCCCACGCGGGGCACTCCGCCAGCGTGTGCTGTCGAGGCCGAGTCGAGGTCGGATGCGCAGTGGTGGCAATGTGTCGATCCCTCCCGTCCTATTCGACACAGATACTCTCCGAAGCAGCCGTGCCCGGTGGGTATCTGAGTCAATCGGTAGGTGACCTCCTCCTCCCCGTGGAGCCAAGCTTCGAGGTGCGGGAGTACGGCACCGACGGCCCGCTGGCGCGCGCAGGTCCGTAATTCACCCCCCAGCTAGTCGAAATTACAAAAATGCTAGAACAAAGTCTAATGATTTCTTATCAAGTGCTTAAATATAAAGTTTCATGGTTTTATTTTTTAAAATTATAAAATCCCGTATAAGCTTTTAACCTCTATTTCAACTCCTTCATCCCTTTTTTCGAAATAAAAAGTAGCCTATGTTCTGTCTCAGGGTCTAAAGATTGTCTGTACCAAATTTCATCAAAATCGGTTGCTAGGTTTAAGCGGGAAAGCGTAACAGACAGACACACAGACAGAGTTATAATATTCACATTTATAATACTAGTTAGGATAAATAATAAAGTCACAGTAAGCTAAAATCATGAACTTGTGGACTCATCTACACTGATGGTATACAGAGAAAACATTTCTAATATATTTTGGTCTGTGGCGAAAAAATTCAAACACTACACTATTTGAGTACACTATTTGAATTTTACATTAACTTTACTAGTACAAGGAACCAGCGATGACATTTTTTTTTTATATCTATTATCTATACAAATAAATAAAATTGGAGTGTCTGTTTGTAATATTAAAATAACCGCTTTCTACTACATGCATATGAATGTATATTCGGTATACATACCAAAATACATATTTTTAAAATTTTTGTCTGTCTGTCTGTTTGTTCCGGCTAATCTCTGGAACGGCGGGACCGATTTGGACGGGACTTTCACTGGCAGATAGCTTATGTAATGAGGAGTAACTTAGGCTACTAAAAAAAAACTATTTTTCTTATTACATTCCACGCGGGCGAAGTCGCGGGCACAACTAGTTTTTAAATAGAATTCGATTGGACGCTGCCGCTGGCTTCAAATAAATAGTCTGTCAAATTCACGTTATATCACTTTTATTTCATTTCCTATATTCTCAATTTTGTATAGAAGGTTCTCATAAATGTATTGTTATGCAACTGTTTTGGAATTGATTTTAATTTAAAATAATATTTACGCGGCTCTACTGCTTAATTTAATTAATTTGTATTAATAGCAGTAATTGCTTATTGTTTTTTAGGTGACAATTTCTATGCAAAACAATGGCAAAGGGAACTATAATTATTTTATTATGTCTCTTATAGCATGCGTCTTTATAAGACCTTTATAAGGTCCCAGTCAATCCGCGTAACACAGAATATCGTCGACCCAGGCACGTCCTTTCTGACCCTCCCGACTCATTGACGCTGGCTCTTCAAGCCTTGCGAGAGGCGGCATCTGCGCCGCCATCCCTTAGTTAGTCCATACTTCGCAGCTTGCTGCACATGTACGAGTAGGCCCCATCATTTCAAGGCCGGACCCACTTTGGCGTACCGAGCCTTCTTTCGCGCATATGTCCTCCTCTTCGGAGGGCAGCGCTGACGTGCCCTCTCCTGAGGGTGCGCCAACCATTCCATTCAAGCCGTAGGGCCATTAGGGCCAAGGCTAGGCTGAGTTTAGTCGGTAGGTCTGTGTGGTCGAGCCGCCTCGACAGCACCAGGAGTCCGACATAATCAACGCATCCCTGCTTGCCTGTTGCGTTGGTATCCATGAAGATTCTCAGCCTCCTCTCCTGAGGAAAAAAATACCTTTATAAGGCATGCGCGGGGACACAGATCCAACGCGTAGAGGCCATTTAAACGAAATTTAATGAAAGTATGCGTGGAGTGTACCAACTGAGTCTAATCTCTATCTGCACCATGAAAAATGCAGCTAAAGACTATACCCAGTTAGATCCACAGCAACTATTGTTATTACAGGTCAAAACGTATGTGGACTATTGCATTTCGATTTTGGTGGTAATGAGAACCGGGCTATGCAAGAGACTCCCATCACCTGCCTTCTAAAAGACGATTGATTTAATTATGGCAGGTGGTGACTCGCCGCCCACTAAATGGGCCCCCAAAAAAGCAGACCAATATTGGTGCGAAGAGAGCAACATTGGTGTGAACGGCTAAGGGTGTAGAGAGGTGTGTCTGCGACAGCGATCGAGACGCCGTCGGCGTTATGACATTATTACACTTCCACCCTTCGAGCATCTGCTCTTGCGACTCCACTCTGCCCGGCTGGTTAGGCAAGACAGAGGCGGGTGGCATACGCCCCCCTGAAGCACATCGGTACCCTCGGTGACGCAACTCACCGACAGCTCGCCACAAGCTGCCCTGAGGGATTATTTTTATTATTATATAAGTCATAATTTATCGGTCAGAGGTTGTTAGTATTTTATACATAACTTTAGTTAGGCACTAAATGAAGGTTTGCCAATTAACAAATAATAAATTTTGTAGTGCTTTAATTATGTTCTTCCATCACAAGTATTATCGTTTTCGATTGACAATATTATGTTTTGCATTAAATAACAATTTATTTGGATTGTGTTTCTATCATAAATACGATTGCTTATCCTAAGCCTACAAAAGTATGTAGTTAAATCGGCACATGACAGATGGCGCTATTTTGCGAATAAAGATTAATTATCACTGCACTTTATACATTAAATTTTAAAGAACTCAACAGATGGCGCTCTATCATTTGTAGATATATTAACGCCATCTAGACATAATAAGTCGAAATCTCGTCAATAAAGCCAGTAGGGTCAATAGGACCAAAGCACAGACTAAGTAGTAGATACTGGACCAAAGGCTAGGCTGAGTTTAGTCGGTAGGTCTGTGTAGTCGAGCCGTCTCGACAGTACCAGGAGTCCGACATAATCAACGCATCCCTGCTTGCCTGTTGCGTTGGTATCCATGATGGATTCTCAGCCTCCTCTCCTGAGGAAAAAAAAAAAAAAAATAAGTCGAACTAAGAGGTATAAGCGATATAATCCTTTTCACATAAAATAAATCTTAGATTTTTTATTGTAAGCAATGTTTTCTAGTGTTATTCCGCTGGGGCGCTGTAAAAAGCTTTTATGTAAGTAATTTTAATAATGGCAATTGTTTTTTAACAAAAAAAAACATTTTACAGCTTTCATGTAAGCAGACATTATCGATATTTTTTTAATTACTGGTCTTCACAATCTAAGTATACTTTTGACAGATGTTGACAGTAACAAATAAATTATATTCAATCAAATTAAATCTATCACGGGAAATTATATTTAGTAGTAGTTTAAAGTACATAGTAACAGTATTTTCCCTTTGTTTCAGGTTCGGATTGCCTATTTGAGCATATTCTTTATTGACTAACTTCTTTTGGTATTTTCGTATTGATTATTGTAAATTAGCTGACGTGACGCTGGCAAAATGTTATTTTGTTAAAAAACCATTGCCATTAATAAAATTACTTACTTATTACGAGAAATAACACGATAATGTTACGTATCGAATTTTATTGCCCGACGTTTCGACCCGTGGTTAATTCCAGTAATAGATTTATACTGATCATGCAACACGAATGTATGAAAATTAAATCTGATCAAAACGAATTTATTATGAAGACTTAAGGAGAAATAGTAGGAACATAAGAAAATATGCTTCTTACATTACTACTGATCTTGTCACGTCAGCACAACGTTGCGGCATAATGCATGTAAGTACTACTTAGGTAATTAAATGAAACACAAAAATACCAACATAGCATTTATTACAGCCTCGATAGTTAACATAGAACCTCTTCAAATACTGATTCAATCACGAGTACTTTATTGTCGAAGACAGTTATATTATAAGCGGCATCCCTACTTCAATATCTGTATTAAAACCTAGAATTTAGTAAAATAAAAAACACCTAACGTACTTTGAGAGAGATCCGATTCACGGACACTTAAAAATATTTGTTTAGATATGTAATATCAGAGAATGTAAACGTTTATTGCAAAATAGGTTTCATTTTCTCAACCCCATCTGTTGGTTTGAAGCTTTGTTCAGATTAAATTAATGTAATTAATGTTGTACTGTTAATTTTTCAATATACATATTTGAAGAATTATTTACAACTTTCTGATGAAGAACATTTATTATGTATACAATTCTAAATTTGAAAAAAGATCTTGGGCAATATTTTCGTAGAACGCAGAGTAAAGAATTTGAAATTTTAAAATTCTAATCAAATAGATGCAAAACTAATTAAAATTTTACAAGACTCATTATTCAGTGTCCGAATGTATTTTGTTATATAAAAATGTCATCCCACACTGATATTTTTATACTGTATCGTGAGTTAAGTTAAATAATTAACATTTCATACATAAACAGCTTTATAATAGATCTTTTGCTGCATACATACAACCTGGATTTTAGTGTTCGATATAAATTAATTTTGTTTGTATCAGGTGTATCTTTTTTATTTGTTTATTGGTTGGTATATTTAGTACATATACAACATAATATCTTGATACATACATCGGGGTTTTAACCTAGATTTCAGTGATCAGTATAAGTTAATTTTGTTTATACTCGCATTAAATCAATTAGTGTTAATTATTAAACAAATCTACGACTGTGTATCATAATGGATGACATTTATATGGTTTATAGTTGTGAGAGAACAAAGCTTCAGCGGAGTGGAGCGGAGGGGAGGGGAGTGGAGTGGAGTGGAGGGGAGTTGAGTGGGGTGGAATGAGTTGGGTGAAGGGGAGTTGAGTGGAACGGAGGGGAGTTGAGTGGAGGTGAGGGGAGCTGCGCTCAGTTGGCCTCGACGAAGTACTCCTTGGCGGCCTTGGTGTCGGGCTTGATGGTCTTGGCGCCGGGCCGCCAGTTGGCGGGGCACACCTCGCCGTGCTTGTCCGTGTACTGGAACGCCTGCACCAGCCGCAGCGTCTCCTCCACCGACCTGCACTTACATACATACATATATATATATATACTTAACCGTGGGCCATGAGCCATGCCTCGGCACGAATTGGGCCGGCTCCACCGGAGTGATAAAATAGCGCTTGCGCTGTGTTTCGCCGAGTGAGTGAGGATACCGGAGGCCCAACCCCCCCTTTCCCCCCATATTCCCTTTTAAAAGGCACCGCATCTGTGACTCGCTTACCATCAGGTGATCCGTATGCTCGTTTGCTGCCCTATACCATAAAAAAAAATATTGTTAAAATCTTAATTATTATATGCATAAATAAATATTCGTTTCACTCACACCAATTAGCCTAGCCCAAAGTAAGCTCTGTAAGGCTTGTGCTATGGGATCTAGGGCAACGGATAGACATACATATATTATACATATATAAATAATTTTTATTGAAATATATATCAACAACCATGACAAAGGTACAAATAATGCTCGCATTCATCACACAAACATCTGCCCCCACCGGGATTCGAACCCGGGACCTCAGAGATGGCGACACCTTCTAAAGATTGTCTGTAAAAAATTTCATTACGTAAACAAAATACAAAAAATCCCACTTTACAAGCTGTGCTTAGTGTGGGTTTTTTTTTAATAATTCCGAAATTTTTTGTAATATGTTCTTTTCTGAAATAATGTTATTATTATTATTACTAGTCTCGAGTAAGGCAATATATATAACGCAGAGAAACTCTAGTAGCACTGACCTTCCAACGGGCAAATCGTTGACTGTGACCTGTCTGAGGTTCTGTTTATCATCGATGATGAACAGTCCTCTGAAGGGAATCCCGGTCTCTTCATTCAAGACGCCGTAATCGCGGGCGATGCGGTGCGACTTATCACTGATGATTGGAATGTTCATCGGCCCGAGACCACCTGGAATCACAACAATATAAAAAAAGTTGATGCTATTGTTAAAAAGATCTACTACTACTACCCAGATAATGGGAAATGGGCAAGAGGATGATGATTGTTAAAAAGAATAAGTAAAATTTGTTGTATTCACTAAATTCTTGGGTATTACTTTGGATCCGACTTTGCAATGGGATCCACATATTGACACCCTATCAAATAGACTAAGTTCTGCAGCATATGCTGTAATAGTTATTTATGCAACTGTTGTACACGAGGCGTAGCCGATTGTGATAATAGTATCACATGAGTGTTATAATACCTAATTATAACAGTTGCATACAAGACTTTATCTACAATCATGATAAAAGGACATCTTCAGAAAATGAGCCACTGCTTTTTAATATTCCCCAATTCATGAACTCGGTGTATGCCTTTTCATACTGTTTTGCTAGATTTTTCCGGTAACAATTTGTTAGAAATTTCCTTTGCTGCTTTAGAAATATTTGGTGATGTGTCATCAAAGCTAGAATCACTCATTTTTGTAAACAACGCACACAGTAATTGTTTGTTTGCGATTTCCAATATTCGAGTGAAAAAATGGCGGGAAATAACACGATAAGACGAGAATCCGAAATTACGAATTAGTCTACAATTTATTGTTCTTTTTTCAACATTTTAGCGATCTGGTGGTGAATATGTAATTTTTTTTAAATTCATAATATCACGCGTTTAGATGATATAAAGATCATAATATCATTGAGTGTTTTAATGAAAAATAAAATAACTGACATTATCTGGTCATTACCACAGATTTTTTTTTAGGTGTAAGGTATAAAAATAATAAATACTATTAAATAATTGGCCTCCACCGTCTCAACATTGGGTCGAGCAATTGCAAGATGCAATTAAGAAACTGACAACTTTACATTTCTCTTTATGGTTTCGAGTTGATGCATGTCGCTCAATAGATTCGTAACTATATCATGATGCATCAATATTATGCTGCTTATGCCCACAACATAATAGAGCATCATTGGTGGTTGCCCTCAAATCATCACTGGGCAAGTGGGCACTAATGATTACAAATTTAATAATTCACCACCAATTATCAGATTGAACTAGGAAAACTTGTAAAAGCCAGGCATAGTTAGTTATTTAAAAGCCAAAAGTAATTGAAGGAGCCAATTTTTATCCAAATCAATAAAATTGAAAGAATAATAAATCCCTTCACAATATCAATATTATGGTGGTTATGGCTACATCAGAATAGAGCATCCTTGGCGGTTGCCCTCAAACCATCACTGGGCACCTAATGATCAAAGCAATGTGCGCACTTGGGCGTGCATTATGTTCACACAAAAAGAAAACGCCAGCTAGTCAATTATTCATAAAAAAAACCAGTTCGTCAAAAAATCTGACAAAACTGTCCATTTTCCAAAAAACCTGACTTTGTCTGATTTATCTGACTAGTTTCGGACCCTGCTAATATTATAAAGCTAAAGAGTTTGTTTGTTTGAACGCGCTAATCTCAGGAACTCCTGGTAAGAATTGAAAAATTATTTTTTATTGAATAGACCATTTATCGGGGAAGGCTTTAGGCTAGATAACATCAGGCTGCAACTAATAGGAGCGAAGAAATAATGGAAAATGTTGAAAAAACCGGGGAAAATTATTCATCTTTGAGGGTTTCCGTTGCGTGCGCTGCGAAAACGGTTCAAGATACCAAAAAAAATATGTATGAAAGAATTATTCCTCTTGAAATGATCTAAAAAAATGTGCGTGACGGTATATGTCATCTTTTAAGATTAACTCACTAGGATTGTTTTTATAGTAATCAAATTTGGATATGTCGCGTTGTCAAGATCGGGTTGCGGAGAAAACCAATATGTTTTTCTGCCACAAGAAAACAATACTAAAAATATAATTTACGCAGAAGTACTTTAAAATAATAATGTTCTTTTAAAAACTTAGAACTAAATTGTCTAAGATAACAAAAATTGCCGGGAACAAAGTCGTGGGTAACAGCTGAGAGGGTTGTTTGCAAAAATAAATATGATGCTCAAAATAACTATTCCACGCGGACGAAGTCGCGGGCACGGCTAGCACAGAATCCTTCAAAACGTGATAAGTCGTAAGTCGACTCGCACTTAGCGGGTTTTTATTTTTTTTGTTAAAAATATTTGTCTTCTGAGCAGACCAAATATAACGCGGTCAAAGCCGCAGTTCAGAAATGTTCCTGTCCTCACCTTGCTTTCGGGGAGTGTTGATCCAGGCGAGATGTGTGAAGTGCGAGTCGGTGGAGGCGGCGATTATTTCGCACCCGATCTTCCTGAACTCGTCGGCGTAATCGGAGAAAGAGATAATCTCGGTGGGGCACACGAACGTGCTGCAATTGAGAAAGAAAAATTAGGTACTACACTGCTTCTCAGGCAAAACCTGCTCTGTACAAATCCCAACTAATATTATAAATGCAAAAGAAACTCTGTCTGTCTGTTACGCTTTCCCGCTTAAGCCTCGCAACCGATTTTGATGAAATTTGGTACAGACAATCTTTAGACCCTGAGACAGAATATAGGCTATTTTTGTTTCGAAAAAAAGGGATGAAAGGTTTGATATCCCATACAAACTTTCAGTTGGTATATTTCATTCATATTCAGTTTTTATATTTTGGATTACCTTTTTTGAAAATTTAATATAACCTATGTTCACCGAAGATAATGTAAATTCCGAACAGTGAAAGAATTTTTCAATTAGTTTCGGAGCCTATTCAATGCAAATAAACACGAAAAAACAATCAAATCTTTCCTAAAACAAAAGGTTTTTTTTTTAACAATGACGGTAGTCTGTCAAAAAGTTCATTGCCTCCCATGTTAGTCAAAGACTGTATTAGGGAAATTATCCATAAATTACGTCACACGAATTTCGTGATTTTGAGACATTTGTGAGACTCCTCCCCCTACGGTGACGTCACATATTTTGAAAATTTACATTAGAAAAATAGTCGGGAGTACCCCTATTAATAGATAGAAGAAGACACTATTCATTTATTTATTTATGAGAGTATACAGACTTTACAATAAAAAATAATATTTACAGCACTTTTCATACTAATAGTAATAATTTAAAGTTTGTGTTTTAACAGTTAGCTTATAATGGATTTTGAAATGTGACGTCACGAAATTTAAGACCCCCTCCTACCCCCTGACCGTGTGACGTAATTTATGGATGACCCCTTACGGCAAGGTATCGAGGCAAGACAGGTTGAGATTTGAGACAAGATGCAGTTGAGTACTGTACGATACAATCGCACAAATTATCTCACGTACACAGATAGCTCCACTGTGATAAGACATAACTGAACGTTGAACTTGAAAAAAACTGTTATCTTTTTACCGTTACGCGAAGCTAGAACACATTGTAGGCTGGATAATAAAACAACTTATTGCACATTACATAAGATTCATTTGTTTTTATTTATTGTTCCTCAGGATAGGTAGGCCGAGAATCGTCACAAGTAAACTCGGCCTGTGCCTAAGTTCTAAGAACCATATAGGCAAGTCGTGAGGGCGACCGCCCTCAGGAGAGGGGAGATTCATTGCATTGTTTTTACTATATTAATATTAGAACAATTTTTATGACTATTCTGGTTTAGGGTCAATTCTACGCTACTTCACTGCAGAACAGGTGCTCAACCTATATCAAGCCCAAGTTCGATCCTGCATGGAGTACTGCTGCCATCTTTGGGACGGCTCTGTCCGCTATCAGTTGGCTGCCTTGGACTCAGTAGAAAGGCGAGCTAGAAAACTTATCGACGACGAAACACTTATAAACTCACGTCTCCAAAGTCTAGAACACCGTCGAAGAATTGCTTGCCTTTCGGTTTTCTATAGGTTGCATTTCGGAGTGTGCGTTGGAATTACATGAATTAATTCCACCCGCTCCTTTCCACCACCAGTCAACCAGACGTAGGCTTAACTACCATCCTTACGTGGTGGACTATCCTCGCACACGTACAAAACGGTTCCAGTCTTCGTTTTTAATAAGAACAGCTAAGATGTGGAACTCTTTGCCGACGTCTGTGTTTCCGGAACAATATAATCTTACGGTCTACAAGTCACGAGTGAATAGGCATTTGCTAGGTAAGCGTGTTGCATCCTAGTCCTCATCGTCACTTACCATCAGGTGAGATTGTGGACAAACGCAAGCCTATTTTAAATAAAAAAAAAATCTTCACATTTGTGGTTACAACCCATACTACGCACAGAAAACGATCTGAACGAAAAGCTATTTCGTAAGAGAATTTCTTCACTAATGGTGCGAGATGCTAGCTTTATATATATTTGTTAAGACCAAATATTTTCTTTCTTCCTTTCTTCCTCTGCAGCTAAATATAAAGAGGTGGTAAATACTCACAAATCCAGCGGGTAGAAGAACAGCACGACGTACTTCCCCTTGTAGTCCGAGAGGGAGACATCCTTAAACTCTCCGTTCACCACCGCTGTGGTTTTGAACTGGGGTGCGGGTTTGGTCAATTGCAGAGGCATCTTGGTGAAGCTGCAATGCAAAATATCAGGTTTAGCGCAGTGGTCGACTAATCGGCTTCTACGCAACGGGTCGCGGGTTCAATTCCCGCACGGGACAGATATTTTGTATGACCTACAAAAATTGTACCGGTCTGTGTGTTTCGTGCATGTGAGATTTCTATGTCTGCGACTGCACCCATGACACAGGATAAAAACTCAAGTGGGGTGACGTCTTTAAAAAAAAAGTCAAGGTCAGTCAGTTTTCAATACAAGTCCAGCCACCAACAATTACAACCAGACTAAAATTATATGCTGTTAGGAGCATATTCATTTTTGAGTGAATACTAAATACAAAATAATTAAATTCCAATATTTTGTTATTAGCTAAAATAACTAAATTCTATAAATAAATACACGCAATAAACTATTTTCCAAATACCCTTTTACTATACAACCAATTACAAGCGAACAAAAACTAGACACTAAATTCTTTTCCAAAATACTTTCACTATAAAATCAACTATGATCTACCAAAATATACATTATTCGATTTAACACAAGTATATGAATCGGTTTGTAATATAGCCAGGAAAATAAAATTACTTTTTAATGCAACTTAAAAAATAATTTACAACACAAATGTTATGTTTGATCGACAGACAGCCAATGCGATTATCGGTTGATTGATTTTACTATGGTCATTACTAGAGATCGGATAATCGGATGCATATTTACCTAAAGTTAATTTTTGGCTCACAAATTATGGAAGCGGCTTTTTAAAATACATTTTGTTAAATAAAACTCCCGGGAAAATACGGGACTGCAAATTTAACGTAGTGATATTGTTTGAAAATTACTAAATTAGCACGTGGTATTTATTTTCAAAAGACCGAGACTCCGGGTTCATTTATACAACTATGCATACGTATTTACATGAAGTTTAGTTTCAGTTCCCCGTGCGATTTATTAATGTACGATTTATTACATGAAGAGTGTTATACGAAAGTAGTGAGCTAGTTTGACTAAAACAATAATCAATTAAATAATTGAATAAAAAAACAGAAATGGTGAAAAATTTTATTTAACAAAACAATAAAAAGCCGTTTCCATACTTTGTCTTAAACTAACTTTAGGTAAATATGCATCCTATTATCCGATCTCTAGTCATTACACCTATCAAATAGACTAAGTTCTGCAGCATATGCTGTAAAAAAATGAGATTTTGATTTTGACAAAAAACAGAATTATTTAAATATTGAATGAACAAAATGTATTATTCAATAAATGACAACGTGCCTTAATATTTTTGTGATTGACATCTATATGCATTTAATTTATAAATAGCTAATAATGTAAATTAATTACTTATTTTTGACATTTTACTAGAATAATGATCATATTATTTTTACTATAAAAGTTTTGTTTTTTCATTTTAATATCCTATGATATGTATATTTTATTAATTATTATTTACAATCATTTTTAATTGAATTAATTTGACGATTTTGATATTACTGGATCCTAATTAATATTCTTGTGATTTTTAATATTTGCGCATTGACATTCTATGAAATATGCTGGAAATAAAATTATTTATAACATCTTCATCATTCATTTTAGCAAATTAATTATTATTGTCGCTTATATCACATGTTGGGGGTTGTTGGGATCTTGACGTTTGTAGTGGACTGTATGATGATGGCGTGGTAATTAAAATGCAGTGAATTAAGGAATTTAAGTACTATTTATTGACTATAATAATAACTAAATAGATTTTATGCACAGTACAAGAATCACGGTATTAAATTGTAGATATTTAAGGTTTATTAGCGATATTTGTATATAATAATATAATGTAACCGACCTCTCACAATGGTGGTTATAGCAAGAAGAAGTTATACAACAATTCGTTTTTTTTCCTCAGGAGAGGAGGCTGAGAATCCATCATGGATACCAACGCAACAGGCAAGCAGGGATGCGTTGATTATGTCGGACTCTTGGTGCTGTCGAGGCGGCTCGACCACACAGACCTACCGACTAAACTCAGCCTAGCCTTTGGTCCTATTGACCCTACTGGCTTTATTGACGAGGACAACAATTCGGCACCAGAGGGCGCTTTTATAGGACAATTATTTTGTGGCACGGTCCTTTATAATTATAAGGCATGCGAGGGTATATACAGATCGAACGCGTAGAAGCCATTTAAGCGAAATTTAATGAGTGTGCATGGAGTGTACCAACTGGGTCTAACCTCTATCTGCACCGTGAAAAATGCAGCTAAAGGCTATACCCAGTTAGATGCACAGAAACTATTGTCATTAGTGGTCAAAATCGTTTGTGCATTTCGATTTTGGTGCTAATGAGAACCTGGCTATGGAAGTGGCCCTGTCTTCTCAAAGCCTCCTAATTGATTTAAATATGGCAGGTGGTAACTCGCCGGTCACTAAATGTCCTCCCCCCCCAAAAAAAAGCAGATCAATATTAGTGCGAAGGGAGCAACATTAGTGTCAACGCTAATGGTGTAAAGAGGTGACCGCAACAGCAATCGAGACGCCGTTGGCGTTATGACATTACACTTCCACCCTTCGCGCTTCTGCTCTTGCAACTCGACTCTGTCCGGCCGGCTAAGGCAAGGTAAAGGCGGATGTTATATGCCCCCCTGAAGCACATCGGTACCCTCTCACGCAACTCACCGACAGCTCGACAGAAGTTGCCCTGATGGAGACTGACTACACTTATGAGGCATTAAATGCCCCACCAACAGGCTATGAGGTCGTCATTTCCCTGCGTATTATTGTTATTATTCACCTGAGTGTCACCTCAGTGTTCTCATTCAGTGTTCACCTCAGTGTCATCGCACTGATTATTTAGTATCCACGTCAGACTCGTTGCAATTAACCGATTTGATTCTACGCAACAGGATAAAACAGTAACTCCCAACGTGGTCAATATCGCCCCTGGGGGTCTATGACAACCTGTCAAAGGGCCTACGTCAGCGAAATGGCAGTCCATGAAATAAAAATTGGGTCCACAATAACGAATCTCAACATGCACTGTTTTACTTATATTATCTTCTAATATAAAGACATTAAACATTATTTATAAAAGTACCTATGAAGTAAAAATTAAAAGTATTTTTTTTAAATACAAGCTTTTATTAAATGCGCTAAAAAGAACAAAATTAACAATTACATTTAAAAGCTTGTCGCGAGATTTACTTACTCATAGAATACTTTTAACGACAAGCTTTTATATGTAAGTTTATTTTGTTCTTTTAGCGCATTTAATAAAAGCTTGTATTAAAAAAATATATTTTTACATTTATATTATTTTCCCGACTATGAAACCAAGCTTAGCAAACCCTTTCATTTGATACCCATATTGTAGGGGTCAAGCCATCTTGGGAAAGTCCGCCATATTGGATTAAGAGTGACGTCAAATTATTTATCGAGGTGTTCTTTGCAAGCCCTTTCATTTGATACCCATATGGTAGGGGTGCATTAAGGGGTGCTTGACGACCTCCATAGTCGAGTGGATGGTACACCGGTTTCAAGGTGTCGCCATCTCTGAGGTCCCGGGTTCGAGTCCCGGTGGGGGCAGATGTTTGTGTGATGAATGCGAGCATTTCATTTCATTTCAGTACCTTAGTCATGGTTGTTGATATATATTTCAATAAAAATTATTTATATATGTATAATATATGTATGTCTATCCGTTACCCTAGATCCCATAGCACAAGCCTTACAGAGCTTAGTTTGGGCTAGGCTAATTGGTGTAAGTGTAACAAATATTTATTATTATTATTATTATTAAAAATAATTGATCCGCCATCTTAGTAATGCCGCCATGTTGGATTTAGAATGTCACACACATAAACCATGCATTGTCATCCGACTTACACCGGGAAGTGGGTCAAATTAAGATTCCATGATTTTCTTACATAGTTACAAGTGAAGCTAATATAAAAGCTTGTAAAAAAAATATATGTACATACAATTTTGTAAGTTGTAAAGTTAAGAACGTAGAACACTTAAGTGCAAAAAACACAAGACAAAAAGTATTGCGTGGGCAGATAACACGTCTGGAACATTCTTTGAACGTGACCCAGATCACATAGAAAGTACCCGCCAGAAATTTGCGTCTGCCTTACCGGAACCTCGAAGGCGATGTCACCTTGAGACCCCTACGCTACGCTTAAAAGAAAAAAAAAACATCTTGCAAATGGCAAATTGTCAAATCGTATATTTGAATACAAAAAAGTATATTGTATCCATCATGTAGTGAAAAATGTGTATAAATAAATTTATACATAAATTGGAACATTATTTGTGATTTAATTTTTTCCAACACTACTAAATATGCAAATATATTATTGTACATGTAAAACTTCCTCTTTAATCACTCTATCTATTAAAAAAACAGCATCAAAATCCATTGCATAGTTATAAAGATTTAAGCATGCATAGGGATATAAGGACAGAGAAAGCGACTTTGTTTTTAACTATGTAGTGATTAAGAAAAATCTATTTATATAATTTTACATAGTGTTATGTATACGATTAAATTTTGTATAATAGGGTAGACGATTATGGCCGTTTTTATACTATAATAGTCTGATTTGAGCAATTTATATCTCATGAAAGTATGTCAATATAGAAGTTTCAATATAGAAAGTATACTTATAAACATACAAATAACAAAGTTATTTTGATATTTGTTTATACGCTCATACAAATTAGGCGAGTTTACTTAATTATGACGTCACGATTGCAGTGTTTTTAGTATGGAGCGTTTTTGAGCGAGCCGCGACAGCGCCGCAAACATGGCGATGTATCTTCAAAAGTAATAGGCGCAGGTACCCTGTCAGTTCTACAATATTTCTCAGTTAAAGCGAGTACTCTTATCATATATAGAATTTAAAAAAATGTCGTCTACCCAATTATACACTAAAACGTATAGCCGATATTTATATAGGTACTAGCAGCATTGCAAATTGCATTCCATGAAAAAAATCTCGCCAATAGCTTACGTAATTGACTAATTAATACCTTTGTAGCTGAATACTTAAATAATGGATTATTTTAAAAACAATAGACTTATAAATATTTACGAGATGGCGTATAATGGACGGTTACATTATTACCTCACGTCAGGCTACTTACAAAATACTTATTAAACTTTACTTCATTAGAAAGCTATAACTAATTTTAGTAATAAAACGTTTATTTATTACCTATACAATAACTAGGTATTAATCTAAGACCAAATCGTTGTCTAATCATACTTATATTGTAAACTGGAAGTTTGTAAGCATGAATGTTCGTTACACTTTTGTGTAAAAGCTACTGAATGAATTTAATGAAATAATATAGCTTTTATATTACAACTATTTAGCTGACCCATACCCACTTCGTTGGGCATAATATTAGTATCCCGAAGCGGGCACGAACGCGAACCGAACTAAACCCGAAGCCATCGCGCGCCGTCCGCTGCTTTGGCCTTCTCACTTAAGACGATGAGTTTATTTATTTTCATAAAGATTCATAATTTTTGGTAATATATTACTAATAAATATTACCTAATGATTTAAATTATTTTATTAATATAAAAAATTAAATTATCTATACTAATATTAAAAATACCACTTTATGTAAATTAGACATGCTGTCGTTGACTTTTTTGGAGGCATTTTCAAGCTCCACAACTTTTCTCTAGAACTCAAAAATATATTTTTCATAGTTAAGGCAGCGTTCGTAAGAAACGCTTTCATTCGACCGGTTTTTCTCCGATTCACTTTGCAAAACGGACTACCACGTAAAAGCCTTTTAGTTTTCGGTTTTTTATATAACCTATGACACTCGGCAATAATGTGGCTTTCTAATGGTGAAAGAATTTTTTTTAAATCGGTTCAGTAGATCCCGATATTAAACCCCTTACAATTTAACAAATATACAAACACACAAACTTTACTTCTTTGTAATATTAGTATATAGATAACACATAAAAATACTAGCTGGTGCACGCGACTTCGTCTGCGCATATGGTAAATTTTTTCCTACTTACTTGACATTTCGCACTATTCCTGGAATAAGGAAGTAAGTGCATTTCACCTACTTTTCAGGAGCTTATAAAAACTGTCCTATATTTTTATTATGAGGTCTAGAAAAGTTTCAAAGAGATAATCGCAGGTCACATTTGCCTTCAACTGTGTGTGTTATTTAATTTAGGAACAGATTGGTGTACTTCGAGATAATCTAAAAAAACATGGTTACTTCTTTATTCCACGAAACACATCGCACATTTGCAGGGGTAACTACAATTATTGCTTTTTAGTTATGTATTTTGAAATATATGAACTAATTTAACTCTACTTACGGCTTTGTACTCTCTTATATTTCATTATAATCTACAGTTGTAAGTATAATCACGTTGTTATTTAACGGAAAACCCTTTTTTGTACATAGAGTAATTAGTATTACACTATAGTCCTAGATTTTAAAATACAGGAACAAGTAATTATGTATATTTGCGTTATAGGTTTTCGTGTAAATCTTCTTTTAAAATTTACGTAAACATCATTATGACTTTATAAGCGGGATAATTCTAAAACGAATAAAAGTAAATATGCATACCCCCTATTTTATGCGACTTTTTTACACGGGTAGTGCGATTTGTAGCCTGTGTGTTCGATGTACAAATAATATTATTGTAAAGTTTAATTAAAATCTATTCAGTAGTTTTTACGTGAAATAGAACAAACATGTAACTATACTTACAAACTTTCGCGGTCACAATATGACTAGGGATTGTTTGTATTGTCCAAAATATGACGATAAGTGTCTAGTAGGAAAAATCTAACCTACCATCTGTGCAGACGAAGTCGCGGACACCAGCTAGTACCTAATAAAAAAAGACCAACGCTAAAAAGTCTAACCTATAATGACCCTGGTTGAGGCGAGGCGGAAATCTCGCATCGCACTTCATCACCTCTTCCCCCCCAAGCTTGGGTGTTCGGGACCATATAGCAACGAGCAGATTCCCACCGGAGGACATCAGACTACCGAGCTGGTTGCATGTGAGTAAGTTCGTCAACGTATTCTCGAGGTTAACGATCCTGGGAAGAGCACGTAGACGTTTTACCGGTTTCTAACAATTGTCGAGCGCAATGAGGTCATAACGCTACGATCATGTCGATGATCGAGCGTTTAATAACATATTTGTTTTTTAAATTAAACTCCTTTTGTCTGTAATTCAAGACATACGTACTTTTCACTTAAAACTGGAAAATAAAACTCGACTTTTGTACTTTTTGTGTATTTTTATGTGTGTTAGTGATGTAACAAATGTAATTATTTGAACGTTCGCGAATGCGAATATTTATTACCCACATTTGCGAATGGCGGCGTTTGCAATTTGGTGTCAATTGTCTATGGCTTGATTTGTTCATCTACCGCCAAATATTCTTCATTGGGGACTACCAAAAAGCGTTGTCGAATTCTCGCTATCAGAGGACGAACTTTGAATAGCTTATCGTGTTCTTTACCAAATGGAATACATTTTGAATTGTCGTTGAAACGTAAGAAGCGCTTTATTGTTTCCAATCTGTTGCATGTCATTACATCATATACTTGAGGGTTGCCCTATGTCCGAATTCCAGTAGCGTTGATGCCGGTAATTTCACCAATGACATAAAAATTACTATACCAATAAATAAATAGTATGGAGGATGTAGGTGTCGGAATCAGAAGCCAAAACATCATCGCCAAGGCCATGCTCAGGCATCGCGTTAGTATGCCTATTATGCCCATAAAAGCGTGCAGGGCCCACTCTAGCAACAAGAATAGTTTAGCATTAAGAAAACTTAAAGGAAATTGACGAAACCATATTTTCGTGCTTAATTATTAATCATGCTTTAATGCATAAGAAACCAGATATGGTTTACACATCCCATTAGGGTTTATACGTTCGCTTGGCGTTCCCGGGGGCTCCCTACATGCCTGAGGAAGGCTATCCCTGAGATTTTTAGTGGGTACTGTAATCATGACGGGACATATGGCTTCCTATGCCGGAAAGCTTTAAGGGAAAAGTATTTAGTTAAAACTATATTTTTATTTGTTTGTTTAGACTTTATTTATTGTAAAAGAGTATAGTTTTGTTTTGATTATTCATTATATTTTTTTTTAATTTTATCCAAGATTGTAATTACATAAACATTAATAAGTTAGACTGTCACAAGTTATTATTATATTAGTTAGTCTTGTAGGTTCTAATGAAAATATTAATGTTAAGCTTCCTAAATTAAGAAATAATACTAAATGATAAACTGACGATGAAGACTAATAATGTGATTAGGTTGTATTGCATAAAAAGAAATTTAAGTATGGATTTTGTTTTATTACCTTACTATTCTATCTTCATTTTTTTTACTGATATTCATATTCGCAAAACATTCGCATAAAATTTGCGAATGCGAATATTAAAAAATATGCGAATATTCCTAGTCTGATATCTGCCGGATTAACGAGTTCTATGTGTAATTAAGTTTTTCCTTTACTGGTGCTACATGACATTGCTTCTTGCCAAATTTCGCTATTCCAGGTAAACGGAAAGTACGTTGCAATGTAAATAGAACATAAACGGCCATATCTGAGCCACTGCCATATTGGGTTGATTTAGAATTTTGATTTTTTCACTGCTTGGAGAGGTAGGAGGCCCGAGTATGCGATATTAATTTCAGCTTGATATCTCAACGCGTTTCTGAGAAAAATGGTCTTGCAGACGGACAGCAAAGTGATCCTATAAGGTTCCGTTTTTACCTTTAAGAGGTACGGAACCGCAAAAAATTGTCAATATGTTCGATAACCAGACTATTTTTCGATAATGTTAAATCAGAACCGTAGAGAGCAGTTTTGATTTCAAATTAATAGGTATAAATTTGTATTAGAATAAACCAGCTCGCCAGACAGGCCCTCTCACTCCCTTATCGATCTGGTCGGCGGCTATAAACCAATGACCTTTTGCTGTGCAAATACGACGCAATATAAAATGGCCCTCGTGTAGACGCTCACGTTTTGATTGCAGATGTTAATAAGAAATGTGTTCTATGAATATCAGATTTAAAGAGAAAATTCTACAGAAATAACGTGAAGACGCACAGTCCCCTCCTACGTGCGAATGCGGACGTGACATGAGGTTTTGGCAAAATTATCGTTAACTAAAGCAACAGATATTCAGTCTTCTAAATCCAGAATTATTTTGAGGTCGCTGTCTTAAGTCTGACATTGGCAACTTCTACCTTTAGAGGGAAAAGTCTGTCGGTTCTCCAGTCTTCAGTAATTGTACAATTTTAAGAAAACCTAATGTTATTTTTTTTTGTTACTTAATGTTAGAACTGTAGATACAGTTGTGAAGATAAATAACGCGTTTACAGCCAACTTTAAATTATCTTACATATAAAATCTACTGACAAATTACATGGTTGTTAGTTTATAATAGCTAGAGCCTATAGCGAGTTTAAAGAAACAGGTGGGTCGTTTCGCCAAAAGCAGGTTAAAGTGAAAAGTTACTTAGTGAGAACCTTGGTGAGAGCGCTCTAGTGGACACTGAATAATCGATCATATGTCCTCAGTTCCCCACCAACCTTGGGTGATGATCCCAATCTTCAGATGGTGTGTCATTATTCAGTGATGACGTGCAGTGCTTTTTAGCCTATGACTACGTGACTAAATGGAAATACCTCGACAAGCGATGATTGAGCAAAGATTACTGTTGTATTAAATTACATTAGCAATCAATGCCAGTGAACCAGACTTACCGGCATGGTCATAGAATTAGCACGTTGAAGGAGACGACCATGTTAGTAGTACGCAAACCTCTCGGCCTTTGGACACGACGCTATGAAGACCGACGCACTTTGAAGGTCCACGTTCAGCAATGGACGACAATACGACTGAAGATGGTCATTTGTATGTATGTGCAAAGACGGACTCACGGCAGAAGAGAGTTTAAGAGTCCTATGCATAAATTTTGTGGTCCTCTGGTTGTCCGAAGACCATTTATAAATGGAATGTATCTTTTAGACAAATATAATATTTTTAGTAGTAAAGTAATGATTGGTGGTTTGAGTCAGAGTAGGTACACGATATTTGGCCCCGACTTCTCGGTCAGAGGCAGAGTAAGCCTGGGAAGCGCTTTGGAGCATAGCTCGAGCAAAGAAATCACAAAACTTGCTAGTCAGCATTTCCAGAGTTCAAAAGAAAAATATCGACGACCACTCTTCACTTCTTCTCAAACTACGCGGAGAAGTTGATGAAACCATAGTCAGCGTAGATATTGTGATAGCACTTTAGATGTAAATAATATAAGCCGGTCGATTGCCGACCGTCGTGATCAAAATAATTGCTTATGTGACAATACAAATTCGCCCTGCAAGGAGCATGCTACGTGAGACCATCCTGTAAATTGTCCAGAGCACCACCAGTTCGAATCTTCTTCAAGCCCTCCTTCATAAATCCGACGCCACTAAAAACTTGTGCGTACTTCTGTCACCGTGCTGTCCCTATCTTGGTCAGATTTGTGTGCGATTTCCCCAAGCCGCCTGAGCTTCATCTATCAATTTACTAGATCCCCTTCTTTAAATCTCCATTCTCCATCTATCATCCTTCCAATTCCTCATACGCTTACCCAAAACATTGAAAGTAATTCCCTACCACTCCCTATACCACAACCTATTCAATCCAGATCAACCAGCATGACCCAGAAGTAGTCTAACACACACCGTTCGAAGTGTGGATACAGCTCCCTTTCGTCTCTGTATCCAATCTGCCAAATTCAGGATTCGGTCAGCGATTTGTCTCATAGTTTCACGTGTTTCGTCTCCAAATTAGGTGGAGGCCTTACAGAACTATTCGTCCAAATGAGTCTTGCGCTGGAGCAACAAGTCCCCATTACACTGTCGGTAGTCAAGATGCTGTGCCCTACACGACCACTCCATTAATCCATATCCATGATTAGACCACCCCTGACTAACCACCCTGTAAATCCATCCGCTACAGCACAGATTCACTGACTAGTCTTTCAAGTTATAAGGTTGCAACCATACATATTGCACTGTAGCAGCAGCGGTACCTTTGGTTTCCCAATCACTACATTGCCTCTCCCAAAACTATTACCTTCAGAGCACTAAAGTAGTTATTGATTGATGAAGCACAAACACATATTCATTAAGTATTTCTGTGGTAATACAGACATTAAAAGAATTTTGATGATATGATTCAATATTTAAGAGTCAATTAGCTACACTTCGTATGCAGTTTATTAAATATTAATTCTCCATGTCTGATGAATCTATGCTGATCCTAATCCACAAAAATAATAAAATTAATATCTCCTTTAGTTCTATTTAACCGTCCCCGTTAATGCTTCTATTGATTTTAGGTTTTTATTTCCAATACAACAAGGTCTTAAATTAAAAGGGGTGAAATAATTACAACCAAACATAACTGGAGGAAATTAAAAATAACAACGCCACATTCGTTTTAACTTTTATTGGCCTATTGCCATATTTTCTTTCCTTATGACTTAAGCCTACGCGTCGGCGATGGTCACTTCCACTTCGACACCTGGTTCGATATTGATCGAGGTGATTTGTTTAACTATTTCAGAGGGCGAGTGCAAGTCGATGACGCGCTTATGGATTCTCATCTGGAATCGGTCCCAGGTCTTCGACCCTTCACCGCAGGGCGTCTTGCGCGTAGTAATCCGCAAGGTCTTGGTTGGCATTCGCACGGGTCCCTTCACTCGCAGCTTCTGCCTCTTGGCTCCGTTTATCAGATCCGCGCACACCTTCTCAAGCGAGCGGACATTACGAGACGTTAGCGTGATCCTAATACGATGGATAGGCGAGGTTTCAGCCTGTGGTTTCTCCACGTCCTTCCCTGCTACTACTGCGGCCGCCATTATCTCCTTGTCCGGTCAAGATAAACAACTTAAGATTGTTCAGAGCTGAACCGGGTTGCCTGTCACTGATCTTTTCTTTGTTCCAGTCCTGCCGAGTACAATATGTGGTCAATTATTTGATCAATGACACAAGACTCAAGACCGCGGAGACAAAAAAAAAAGAAATATAAAACAAAATAATAAAAATCACCAACTTGTTCGTTCATGTGTTACTGCCGTTAGAATTAGTCCGTTGTTCCGGGTAGCTTCGTTCGTTCTGCTATTATACGCATGTATTGAAGATTTACAAACTCCCCCCAAACGTAAACTCACGCACAATATTAATTAACAAAACAGATTACGCGCGTCAGTTACGTTACTGTACTGTCCTTAATATCTTTCGCTTAGCACGCTCACGCCAATATTGCTATGACAACTATTACTATTTGCATAAAATAGAAATTCTTTCCTATATAAATAGAAAAATCATTCAACCAAATTATCTCTACAATATAGTACCCCCTCGAAAATCAAAATCTATTTATTTAACATAGGCTAAGCCACTGATTGACTTCAAAACAAAGGAGATATTTTTTTAGGCCCACTAGAAAACGGCAACGTTTTATATTGATATTACTGAACTCTAAAATATCAATTTATTATTAAAAGCAATTGCACGATATTATGAGTGAAAATGAAACGGGAATGATAAAATGAATTAATTAAACTTAATAATGACTTTTGACATTTGAGGTAAAGGAACTAACGTTTTTTAAATCAAAATGAAAGATGATTTAATATTATACAAATGATATATAAATATAATAATAGATAAAGGATAGTGTATTATTTCTTTTTTATTTTATTTAAAAGTACTGAACTCTCAATAATTATTTTAATACTATTTAAGATTATTTTAACTGTTAGTTCGTCAGTCCAGTATCGTCGTGAAACGGAACGCGTCATCATTTTTGACAGCGACAGAATGGTACCTACACTGACATCCAATTGACGTCGGTTTGTTTTCAACCGAATTCTGTGCTTAGGTTTCCAACGGATCGATTTCGTTTTCTTTCCCGTATCCCGTATTTAGAATGCCAAAATATAATACCATTTAGGGGTTTGTTTATACTGTATTTTTTTTAACGTAAATGCATGAGGTCGCGTCGATGTACTGCATGGGATTTGGCAAGAGTTTCTTGTTTTAATTGATTTCTCAATATTCCCGTTAGATAGAAACAAGCTAATGTTCCTTATAATATCTAGGGTTAGTAAGAAATTATTTAACATATGTCTCATTAATAATCGTTACATTTTATAGTGGGCCTATTCTCCATACAAGAAAAAATTATCTCCTTTAGGTAATAAAAGAACAAACGCCTTGGACGTGCATCAAGGGAAAAAATTAAAACTACAGCGTCAATTACGTCAATAGATAACAAAGATTACTATGTAATAAGAGAAATAAAATGTTTTAGGCAACTGTTTACTAAACGCAACGAAACGTTATTTGAATTTACAAGTTAACAACCAATGATATGTTTTATTTAATATTATTGTTAACAACGGATTGTTGACTTGTTCGCATCAAGTAATGAAAATGTTTGATTCGCAACTAGTTGTAATAAGGTTTACAACTAGTTGTGAAAAAGTTTGCGAGAACGGCAACAACAATAGAACAATGTCATATTGTAACGATATAGATTAATTAGATTTGCCCTTTGGATTGCCGTACTGTTTCATTACGACAAAGCAATATGTTTACAAAATATGTAATATAAAGAAGGTTATAATATACAATATATAGGATAGTTATAATATATATAAGTTATAAGATCTATCAGCACTGTTGATTGAAGCCTCCGGTGATCAGAGGGCTGGCAGTTACCTCTGTCTGGATTAGTTTGGCGATCCAAAGAGGTAATGTTGCCAGCATCCTAGGTAATGTTCCCATGGGCCCCGAATTGCAGGACATTTTTTATTTATAGTTTCTAGTTTTATTTTAGATATATATAATTTAGAAGTATTTTAAGATATTTATTTTTAAGGTTTAAATTATAGTTTTAATTGTATTTTTTAATTTAAAAGTATATAATGTGTCTCTTAAAATAAAATTTAAGTCATATCTTATTAATTAGTGATGCGATGAATCATCGTGAACGCAAAATACATATAATACTGTCGATTTTGTAAATTAAACTTTTTGTAAACTTACTTTACTTAACTTTATTATTTGCGTACTACAAAATCTGTATTATTCTTGTACTTTTGAATAAATAAATGTATGACATGTATTCGACAACCAAAGATATATACAAAACAAGAAGGTTATAAAGTGTAAATTTGTTTGACACCATTTTAAATGTCGTATTAATGTGTAATGTAATATTAATATTACTAATAAAATAAGATGTGGTTCTCAAAGTTCAATGACCTCACAGTGTTCGGCCGTGAGCGCACTGTGAGCGGAGTGAGAAGTGAATATTAGTAGTACGAGTCAAAATGCAATTTATTGTGTACCACTAGAGTTGCAATTCCAGTTGTCATTTTGTTGGATGCGATACGTTATTACCTACATCGTGAGACTTTTAAGTAATAAGCGAACAAAATTGTAAAAAAATATATTGGAATCACAATAGCGGGGAAAAACAGCATTGAAATTAATAGCTTCATAATTCGTCGCAAGTAATAAAAAAAGTATATAATTTGATAACTGCAACTAAATCAAATCACACATTGGACGAATGGAGAGATAACCGACTAGACGTCAGATAAAAAATTGGTAGCCATTGCATAATCATCATGACATTCTACAAAAGCACATTTATTTAATCCACTTGAATGAGTATAAGATAAGCCAAAACAAGACACAATGTAAGTAGGAAAATAATATTAGCACATGTAATATACATTTGCACTACGAGTTAGTCGCTATTGCATACGACATAAGAGCGACCTAACGGTCTAAAATCTCACTCATTAGTCCTTCCAATAGCAAAGATTACATACCTACCACCGCATATGTCAACATCGAAAACGTAGTTTTCTTAGTTTACATGCTATAAATGTGAAATGTCATGAAGACAATCTTCCAATTAAAGTTTTGATACAATAAAATTGTATCATACATATTGTATGTTTTAATTGTTATACAAACAATCTAAAAAATAATATAATTAATTAGGTACTTCAAAGCTAGGGTTGCCACCCGCATTTTATAATAAAGTATTGTACGTTATTAAGGGCAATTATACTCTATACTTTATAAAAATAATAAAGTACACGAAAATAATTTTTTTTTGCATAAATTTTATTTCTTTAGAAAAGTTGAATTTCAATAGTTTTTTAATAATAAATATTATATATTGGTGCTAATTCGATATCGCAAGTCACCGGTGCCACAAGACATAGAAAATGTGGTTTTAAATATATGCTCATTTTTCACATTCTGTTGTAAGAAGAGAGGAACTGAAAAAGTTTGTATCTTCAGTAGACGATGACTTGCATGAAATTAAACGCCATGTGGGATCAAGATGGCTCTCTCTTTTGCCATACTTATTATAAAGTTTAGACCACTGTCCAATGGTTTTACAAAATTTATTGATTCTCAATGAACCTGAAAATGACACGATTGAAATTTATTTGCATTTTTGTAGTCACATTTTAAATTTATTTAATAAAGCTATTAAATGTCTAGAAGGCAAATCCATAACAATTTTAGATATTTATGGGATTATGGTTAGTCTTAGAGATGGATTAACACAAAGGAAACAAGATTTCTTTTTTGGCCATGAAACAGGCAAAAAAATTAAACTGATATCTTCACAGGAACTAGGTAATAAAATTCATTATTTATTGATGAATCCCTAGAGTACCTGAATAGATGGTTTGATTCTAATAATACAAACAACAATAATTTATATTGCTCTTTAAATTTAGATCTCATAGAATTTTATACTATTGTTAACATTGTTGAAAATGTAGATATGGATAATATATATGGGGAAATCACTTCATTAAACCAACTTTATAATGAGATATGAACTTCTAAAGATTTTGCAGAACTAACAACTGCGCAAAAATGGCAACAAGTATTTTATAAGAGTGATAGTATTTTTTTAAACTTGTATAAAGTAATTTCATTTTTATTGTCTATTCTTGCCACATCAGCGTTTACAGAAAGAGTTTTTTCTCTTCAGCGTTTACAGAGAAAAAACTGAACGAAATAAAGCGTCTCTAAATTTGATAAAAAATGAATTATTTATGTACATTAATTTAAACGTAGACTGTAATGACGCCGTGCAATAGGCTTGTTTCCACTAACAATGAATCGGATGGCTTAGTTTCTAATGATTAATCATGATATGTAGTAAATAAAAAAACTACTTTTTTTATTAAAATTATATAAGAATACTAATATTTTTGGAAATTAAATTCGGCAAAATTACTTATTTAATCACGTGACATTAAACACCAATCAGAGAAGCGTGACGTCACGCCTCGCGAAACACCGGTTGTAGTGTAGCTGCACATCATCTATCTATAATCTGTGCTGTCAGTGAACACTGAACAGGTTATTTTGATACACTTTGTTTTCAGAGACTATTGTTAAATTAATACAGTTTGTTTTAAGTTTAACCTTAAAGGACACGGACATTTGCCACGGAATCAGGGTTTACCAAAGCAAACAGCAGTAATTCGAACTTCTTTGGTATACAAATCTGGTTTCATGCGCACTTGTGTTACTTGTATTTATTATAATTTTAATTTAACATTAATATATTCTTTTAAAACTGTATAACACGGCATTCCTAATATAGGCATGTTTACTAAATATTTTTTTTTATTAATTATACTATGTAATGGAAAGTGACTTCATGAATTATCAATATTGAAGTCATTTTCCAAATTGACGACTCTGTATCTATTTAATACAGGGAAAAAAAACAGCCCTTGCTGAGTTTCTTGCCGGTTCTTCTCAGTACAAGGTCTCCCGCCGTAGATTTGCGAACCGATGGCGTAGCTTTTCGACATTCACAAGTGCTTGTAACAGCCCAGACTGAATAAATGATTTTGAATTTGAATTTGAATACCTTTCTCATAATATGATACCCGGTATAATTAATCATATCGTTCGGCAACTAAAAATATTTAAAAAAAAGTATGAATTATTACATTTTATAGGCATAAAATAAAAATAATATTTTAACTCCTAAAATAAAACACAAACCTATTCATGCCATAACATTCTACAGGTTATGTTTACCTTTTTAAGGTAGATTTTGCAAAATTCATGACTTTACTTTATATTTACAAATAGACACATCAAGTTGTGTTTTTACTTACATCAAAATGATCTTCACAAAAATAAATTGTCGAATTACTTGATAAACTATGAGCATCTTGCCTCCTTGCAATTTCTAACCACTTTCTTCGTATTTGTTTATTGTTTGGAACGTATATAAAGAATTTGTTTGGCGTTTTTATCGTTGTGCTTTTACATTGGGGCACTATACAGTATTTATAATAAGAGGGATTCATTATTTATTATAATGCTCTCGTCGACTGACATAAACAAACTCGATTGTTTCGCGAGGAGTGACGTCATTCAAGATGCCATGACAGTCTTGGCCTTTTTCGAATTCAATTATAAGTTCATTTCTAAAAAAGCAAAATACTTATGAAAAGGCCTATTTTTCTAAAAATAATATATTTTAGGGATAAAATAGATACTAAACCATAGTTTTAAACGAATTTCCAAATTTAGTCAACTAGCCTATTGTTTATTGAAGATACTAATTTGATACAAACTGCAAAAAGCAATAAAAAATATGTTTTTAAACTTTAAGGGAAAATAAATTTTACTTTATTTTGATACTCTGCACTTTTTTTTTCTTACCTAAAATAACCAATATACATTAACTGCAAAAAAAGGTAGCAACCCTACAACGCATGAACCGTAAAGTACAGTCAACAATAAAATTATTGATGTGTAAATGTCCATTTATTACGAACGAAATTAGAACTGTCTCAAGGTCAATATATCAGAGGCAATGCATGAGTTTGTTTCTTTAACATATTTATCGCACATTCCCCGTGTCAAGGTCGTGAAACGTCAATACGACAAAAAACACGAGAGCCCATGACGTGATGCCATAAATGCAAGTCATGCTAGTTCCTCTAAATGGGTTGTTGCTATGCAATGTTTATTATCTACATATTTTTTTTTACAACTGAGATTATTTTTTGATGAAGACTTAGAGCTGTTTTCACCAACTTTGCCTTAGCTTAGGCAACTCCTAAGAGACATGCTGTCTCACTCTATTCAGTTAATACAAAAAGTAATAGCATGTCACTTAGGAGTCACCTAAGCTAAGACAAGGTTGGTGAAACCGGCCATTAGTCCCGTAATAATTAAATTAAAGTCTGATAAAGGCTTTTCTCTTTCTAACTTATGATATTTATTGAAAGATTGAATGCGACAACAACATAAATTATCCAAATGGTAAACTTTGTTTGACATCTATATGTCAAACATATCACATTACTGATAAAAATAAGTGTTCAAAACATATGTAATTTCAATTTATAAAAACAAAAGTTTGAAGATTTAACTAAATATTAATTTACAGTTATAACACCATTGTAAAATTGCATTTTTCAAAACATAAATATCTAACTATGGACTATATTTCTCTAATATACTTTAATTGCATTAATTAAATGTATGCAAAAATGTATTAAGTATCTCTAACTGGAACATTTTCTACTTACTACATTAAAGAAATATATTTCAAGACGAAATAGTAAATACTATACATATATCTACCCCAGGCCTACTTGGTTTCTATATTACAAGAATGAAAACAAAATAAAGTTAATATCAACCTCATCGAGAAAGGCCTCATCATAGGCATGAGGTGCTCCGGATTATTGATATCAATACTCATGTTCTCATCTCCGCGACAGTAACACTTGTGTTCCATCGACATCTTTGTTAGTTCATTCATCAATTTTGCTATAAAAATTATAAATGGTAATATATAAGATATACCAAAATTAAATGTGTGCCTAACATCAACAAACTACAGCCCAAACACAATTAAACTGTTACATTCAACCAATAGGAGCATAGATTGTTAGATAGAGAGTAATAATCATGCATCCCCATTAAATAAATGTAACAGTACAGTTGGATTTTGACTGTAGTTATTTAAAGAATTTATTGGAATCCTAAATATAGTATTGTATTGATATTTTCCATGTAGTCTAAAGATTAGCCGATGAAAATTATTTAAAGTAAAATGTATTCAGGAAGGGTGATAATTTATCTTTTGAAATTCAAAATATTCCTATACCTACCATTAGTCATAAATTATTGTTATTTCTTCAATTAGGACCTTAAAATTTTCTTTTTAAAATAAAAAGTAAATGTTATGAGTCTGACAGATATTTAGTAATAGTATAGGTTTTGACGGATATAGAATTTTTGTATCAATATCAACAATTTCAATACAACATTAAAAATGACCTCAACCTTGAAATAAATGTACAGAGTACATGTGATAACTTGAATAATCAATTCTCTGGGATTATGATTTCCCTCAATTTTTTCCACCAGTCTATTGCTTTACTACCTCCTGCCTTTCACTTTTCACCTTTTTTTCACTACTGATTTAAGCAATCAATCCCTTACTTATTTAAATTAAAACAAAACAATGTCAGTAACATGTATTGCCAAACAGTATTTGTCTAAATCATAAAATCGACTTAAAAAACAAGGAAAATGATAACTTTAATCACCTACATGCAGGAACATGCATAAGTTTAATATGATATAGACTATATAATGCATGTTGAAATTCAGTATATGATAAATAAATTATGAAAAGTATATAATTAAGAGAATTAAAAGCATGCAGACTGGCAAACAATTACCTCTTATCAAGTAATGTAATTAAATTTAAATTACTGTTGCCAATTTATAAAGAATCTTATATAAATAGTTATCATTATGATGTACTTTTGTATAACCCTGCACAGTATCATAACTTCATTTTATAACAGTAATATAAATGTATAAAGAGATATAATTTTAAAATTATTTATTTAAGATCATTGACATGCCAATTCCAGCACCGTTTGACTTAATTTTACCTCTCTGGAATAGGTTTTTTCGGTATGTTGCCATTAGGTTCACCATCCGATTCAGTTCAAAGCCTTTTCCTATCATTCTGTTGGCCTTGCATCATAAGAACCTTGGCATTAAATAAAATATTTCTTTAATAAATTTTTAGAAGCTACCTAAATAATCCTTGAAGATATTTTTTTTCAGAGAAGGTAGATTTATAAAAGCTATAAGTTTTAAGTTGCAAGATTAAAAATGCAATTTCAAAATGTTTTTCTATTGCAGTAGGAAATATTAATGTAATTTAACTTTTTGCGTTCCTAAGAAATCTTTAATATTGCATATCATATCGAAATCGCTCAATCAACGAAATATATTTAAAAAAAACAGCTACTATTGATTTAATAATAATGGAATATCGTCCTTGAAGTCAATACGATCAAACAAAAAGAGTACCTACCTAATGATTCTAGAATGTCTTCCTCTATTCATTATAATACGACAATCATGGTTTCTTTAATATAAAATGAAATCCTCTAAATTATTGGAATTATCCCAAAAATGTAGTATTAGCAATTAAATCATGTAATTATAGTAGATAAAAGTGTGATAAAGGAAAAATGAAAGTAAAATATACTTACAAAAAAACGTGGTATCTCGAAATCCAATTCACTAGTCACTCGCCGAACGGTCGAATAGAAAATGGACGATTGAAGATTTGACTTTGACAATCAAAATGCCGGCCGGCCTCAAAACATGACATTAACGGTGTGGCTACTATAATATTCAATATTCTACTAGTTGTTTGATACAAATCTCTTACCAAAATCAGGCAAAAGATTTAAATTTTCTAAATCTAGGTTAGCGGTGTAAAAACTATAACATCTTTTCTAAAAATTATATTAAACAAAGGATTTTTTCTGTAACCATGTGAAAGATAAAGTTTTATATTATAATATGTGTAGTAAGAATAGAAAGATCCGATATGATTTATTTTGAAACTAACATATTCACTCTTGCTTGTTATTAAATTTCAGTATTTTTGATACACAAAAAAGCTGTTGTCAAGTAGCTAACGAAATGTATTTGTTCTCTTAGTCCGAGATCTAGCATCTGTAACAACTAAATGTATATATATATATAAATATTTCTTTTTTTACTTTTTCTTAATTCATTTTCAATATTCGCTATGGTGATACCAAGTAAATAAATAACAATCCCAAAAGTGAATAATTTAATGAAGTAAAATCAACAATCAACCAATAACGACAATAATAATTCTACGAAAACGGATCATATTATTAAAATACTACCGATTCCTATGTTTCGGAAAAAAATGGATATAATTGAAAAAATATAATTTCTGTGTTTCTATAATTTTGAAATAAGTTGTAATACCTACCTTTGAATTTATACTCCCTAACCTAAGTTTGTCGCCTTACTAAAATTGTTAATAGAATTATCATGTTTCGACAAATAGATGTGACAAAGCCAGTCGTTGGGTTTCGAAAAGGCCAAAATTGTACAGTAATAAAAATATCAAAATAGGTATAAATTACTCGTATGGTCACACTGAGTGTACAATTTATAATCAAAAGGAAATAAGCGACCTACAGCCACATCTTGTAAGAGTACGTTCCCAATAAACGGTCATAGTACTCTGAGCGTTCATAACTGCTCCGAATGAGACAACTAAAATCTTACTCACAGTGCTTCGAAACGACTTTTAGAGAGCTGATATATTGATTATATTAATAATCGCTAATCGGAACGTTTGTGACATGTGTAAGTATGTTACATGCAACGCACAGATTGATCTTTTATAGTACTTTTATAACAATAAAAGTCTATGTTGATAGCTCATTTCATTACGAGATTGAAGTTACAGAGCAAAGTGGAGAACGCACTCTAATTATACAATTGCTCTTATACGGCCGAGAGGTCTAATTTTTTTAGAACTTTTAGGTATTAGTCAACAACGCTGTCTCTGTATATATAGATTAGATTATCTACTAGATACATTACTAATGCGCAAGTGCATACAATTGCAGTTGCAGTTACTACGTTCCTTCGCCGTAGGAGCCACAGATAAAGAAAAACAAACACATTAGTAGGTATATGACGGGATTAAATGTTGAATCGTCTTAAGAAGAATCGCGAAGATCTGATCAGGACCTCTAAGCAAAGTATAATTCGTGCTCGATTCGTTTCAAAATCGTTTCAATACCTAACGTTAATGTACAGAAATTATTGAATTATGGAATCGTTCTCATATATTTAATTTTAACGAAATGAAAGCGAATTATTAGTATTACTTTTTTTACTCGCCCAGTGCTGAGACCACAACGGAACCGACGTTCACCCTAAATATATAATTATGACAAATTTAATATCTACATGATAATTTTGCATTTCAGTTTCTCGGTTTCTATTTCTGTGCTTTTAGAAACCAGAATATTTTTTTTTACATTATTATTGATGAGATGTGGTTTAACCATTTATTGATCTCGGGCTTGTTATTTTGAATTCTAGACTACCTAATCATTTTTTGAATAAAGATTACTCCTTAAACGCTGTTATATGTAGTTGTACGCTGTGTTAGTTGTTGAAAACGACACTGAAATTCACCGTAAATGAAAAATCATAACGATAATTAGTGTAACCTATAATAAATCTACGAAAAGAATTTACTACTTTATTATCATTTGTTTTTTTTTTTTTCCTCAGGAGAGGAGGCTGAGAATCCTCATGGATACCAACGCAACAGGCAAGCAGGGATGCGTTGATTATGTCGGACTCCTGGTGAATCGAGGCGGCTCGATCCAACAGACCTACCGACTAAACTCAGCCTAGCCTTGGCCCTAGTGGCCTTATGGCTTGAATGGATGCATTATCATTTTATTTCTAGGAGCATAAGGAGTAGCTTTTTTTTTAATTTTATGATCTGGTAACATAGACCTTTAAGTCTTGACATAGGCTTAAGGACTCTGTATCCATTGCCAATAAACCATTAATAAATAAAGTCTTGACATATTTGGAAAATGTTCGTTACTTTGGCGTCACTACACTTCACTAAATTTCGTCATTTAAATTGTTTGAATTGTATTTTTTATGTGATTATAAATTGGTTTATCTTTTAGTAAAACGTTGAGTGGCGGCGGCCGGGAGGAAGAAACGCACTTATATGCATTGATAACACTGAGCTCACTAGCCAGCACAAGTCTTTGAATGAGGAAACTTTAGCAAACGAAAATAATATGGTGGATCGTTCCTTCTTCTGATTGACAGTGATTACATTGAAACAATGCCAAGT
This sequence comes from Scirpophaga incertulas, assembly GCA_036419045.1. Classification (NCBI taxonomy): domain Eukaryota; kingdom Metazoa; phylum Arthropoda; class Insecta; order Lepidoptera; family Crambidae; genus Scirpophaga; species Scirpophaga incertulas. The sequence continues at coordinate 1,282,488 of CM071633.1, forward strand.
CTTGCTAGGTGTGACGGCGCAATATTATGCCCGAATCTCAATCTGTTTATTATTGTAATGAAATCTCGACTTTAACTAGTTTTCAATTTGTCATGCCATGGTTTCACAGGTAGGTCATCTTGGATACTTCCATACCATTTTCCCTTATTTTCCTGGTCTTTCTTCCACATTTCCGTCCACAGAGTGTAATGTTTTCTTAATATTTAAATAAGGAGTAGCTATGTTAGAAAGAACATAGAATATTTAAGTCATTACAGTGCCGTAAGTACTGTAGTGTTATATAATCTGCGCTGTAAGTTAAAATTGTACGGCACAAGAGCAATGATTGTGCTGTCATTTGCCGTGCTATTTATTGCAGCTGAAGAAATTCTTTCATTTTTGTATAGATGGCGCTATTACAGAAATTGATCATGTAGCTTAAATTGCTTATAGACGTGCTAACGCTGTTGAATAAGTTCGTCTCTTTAGATATAGATAGCGTCATTGAGTTTAATTTTAGAGAATATGTCCGTTAATTTCTTGTTTAATCATTCCATCACTGCAATACTTTTCCTAGTAATATTTGCTTTTCTCAATCGTTTGTACTTTGTTTGACGTAAAGTACCTATAATTGTGTATACTGTACTTGCCGCAATATTAGGTACCTACCTACTTAGAATAGGTTTATTATAATAAGTCTTAATTGTTTGTGCGTTAAGTGTTCAGATCAAAAATATAGAGTTTTGGTTTGTGGTTGCATTGTACCAATCTCAGTGATATTTCAATTGAATCTTTAACATTTGATTGAATATAAGTAGTCACTTTACCGAATCAGTGACGTTTCAACATGCATTCCCTTGGATGAAAGTCCATACAGCATAACAATTATTTGCATTGTGTCTGTTAGAGTTATAAAAAAAATTAATTATTATGAAATTAAATTGTTTTCTAGGCCCATCGACAAAGCTAAGGATGGGAAAATGTTCTTAGGCTGGAGGACTAGTGGTCTCTTGTTAATGGCAAAAATCGCCGGATAATCTTTGCTGCGTTATCGTAGATTCATTACGAAGTCCCAAACGCGATGTTATAGAATCAGACTAAGTCGTTAGTTGAAACTGCGAAAGGTATGATCGAGCGAACGCCAATCGAAACCTATCGACAACGTCGTGTGCCGGGTTGAGACCTATTTTTGAATTACGAATGCGACTTCGAAATCACCGATGTGACTAATAATCACCGAATTTCAATAATTCGTATTTTTGAATATCACTTATGTGACTACCTTAGTCACGGACGTGATTTCATTACGAGTGCCCTCGACCACTCGTAATCAAGTCATATTTGTGGAAATGTTATCTGTTTTTTGTTTAGAGAACATATTGACAAGAGTCTGAAGTTGATGTGTTGATTTTTCAGACTATATATATATATATATATATATATATATATTGCGGTTATTATATATATATATATAATCCTTGTTATACCTATAATATATAATAGCAGCTCTGCGATCGACTTTCAAAAATTGAATGATTAGGAATCCGTGATCTCAAAGTCACCGCTGACTATTTAGTCAGCGGTGATTTCGAAGTCGCATTCGTAATTCAAAAATAGGTCTCCTGATTTATTAGCTTTACCCAATCAATTATTGCGGAGTAAATGGTCAAAAAGATGGTCATATAGTAGTAAGAGTAAAGGATCATTTTATGCGAACTTGCAACCAGAATTGCCTATAAAGCCATTGTTTTTTAAATTTCATTATCGTAGAAGAGTATCCTCTATAATTACTAGATTACGTCTGGGTCACCGCTGTCTCCCTAATACATTTAAAAAAACTGAGAATTTTAAACTCCTCTATTTGTGAGTGTGGTCTAGGAGAAGCAGATGCTAATCATGTTTTATTTGTTTGTACAAAATATGATCGAAGAACTTTCTTAGAATCATTAATTAAATATAAATATCCACTACCTACAAGTATATTATGTACTATTTTATGTAATTTAGATTTCAAAACCATTAACTCACTTAGTTCTTTTATAGTCAGTAATAATATAAACATTTGAGGTTGGCAGCTTTATTTTTGTTATATTTCTCCATAAGTTATAATAAATATACAGTATAGGTAGTGTTGTTTCGCTCATCTTATTATAGTTAGCAGTAGTTTAAGTAGTAACAGTATTTTTCCTTTGTTTTAGGTTCGCATTGCCTTTTTTTTTTTTTCTCCCCCTGAGGAAAATGCTGAGGAAAATGGCTGTTGCGAGCCGGCGGTTATGTGGGGCTCTCCTCCCCAGAAGGGGGAGGCCTACCCACTAAAAACCTCAGGGATGGCCTTCCTCAAGCATGTAGGGAGCCCCCAGGTTCGGATTGCCTATTTGAGCATATTCTTTATTGACTAACTTCTTTTGGTATTTTCGTATTGATTATTATAAATAGCTGACGCGAAGCTGGCAAAGTGTTTTTTTTTTGTTAAAAAACCATTGCAATTAATAAAATTACTTACTTACTTGTAGATCGAATCCACAAGTCAGTGATCGAATCCAATTTTGTTAGTATAGTTAATCTGTGTGACCAACGCTATTCCTTTTTCAAATATATACTTAATGCATATTATATGCGCAACTGATTAAAACGTATAATATTGTTTTGTAATTATAGAGCTAAGGTCATCAATCAATAAATAGCTACTGTACAGGTACATTTAAATAAAATAATAAAACATGTAATTTTATGAATTATTTTTTTACATCGACGGAGGTGAAAACAATCGCTCGCACAATTATTTTGTGGACTTAGGACCAATAGCTTTGTCCTAAGTCCGAAACATAGTAAAGTATCACAAGAATTCTTTATACATCTATAGTTTGGGGTTTTATACTAGGGACCGTATTAATAAATGAAGATTTTCAAGTTTAGTTTATCTACCTTGTTGTCTCGTTACGTCCTTCAATAAATATCATAAGTTAGACAAAAATAAGTGGATTGATTTAGTGAAGCCTAACTTAACATCAATAATACGGACCTAGAATAGTTCACTCCGGCGAATAACCACGCTCGCCAAATATCAACACGTTCTTTTTTTAAATGCGAAACGGAAGCGGCAGCGTTTGCAATATAAATATTGATTTTTTGGTGTTGGCGTTTATTCCATTAAGTTAATATCTTTTGTAATTGTTAATTATGTCCTGTCGAATATTCTTAATAAACTTTTGGCTTAATTTATATCGATATGCAATAAATTAACAAGTTTATTGAAAGCTTAACTTGATGTTCAATGTCATAGGTATGAATAAGGTATGTATTGATAAATGGTCAGTTAGGTATAACGATCATGATACAAGCCGAACGCATTCGACATAATTGGATGTCGTTGTTAACAAGCCGGCTCCAGAGGCTGCGACATCTGTTTGAAATTGGACATTTAATACGAATGTTTCCCAGTTAGTTGCTGACACATATTATAATAAAAACACGTTTTGATTAACACTTTGTTTCATCGATCATTTGCAATACTGATTTTTACAATAAATATACCACAATAAATATATGCAGTCATTTGATGCTACACTCGCGTAAGATCAGATTTTCCAAAAGGAAAGATATAATTTTCAAAAAACTATTCCCGCACTATCAAAACCGGTCCAGATTTTTCCGTGGTAAAAACGTCACTATATCCTACTCCGTCTGAGTCCGTTCCAACAAAAACATTAATTCCCTTTTATCCCCCCGTTTAGGGTGAAATTGTAACAAAATTTGAATGTCGCATTAATTTATATCTCGTTAAGCCTACAAAATAAGTTTCAATCTTTAAAAATGTAATTAAGTTTAAGAATTAAGTGTTATCCATACAAACTTCTATGCCCAATTTGAGACGGTTACAGCGCTTCTTTCGCATTAAGATATAGTCAGTGTCATAGCTCAGGTTGTATATTATCTTTGTACAGAATTTCATTTAAATCCGTGCAGTGGGTTTGGTGTGAAAGTTCATCAGATAGATAGATGACAGACAGAGTTACTTTGGCATTTATTAAAGATATGAGTTTATTGCCTTATGATTATGACTAGAGATCGGACAATCGGATGCATATTTACCTAAAGTTAGTTTAAGACAAAGTATAGAAACGGCTTTTTATTGTTTTTATTTTTATTTAATTGATTATTGTTTTAGTCAAACTAGCTCACTACTTTCGAATAACACTCTTCATGTAATAAATCGTACATTCATATCGCACGGGGAACTGAAAATAAACTTCATTTAAATACGTATGCATAGTTGAAGCGTCTTTTGAAAATAAATACCACGTGCTAATTTAGTAATTTTCAAACAATATCACTACGTTAAATTTGCAGTCCCGTATTTTCCCGGGATTTTTATTTAACAAAATGTATTTTAAAAAGCCGCTTCCATAATGTGTGAGCCAAAAATTAACTTTAGGTAAATGCATCCGATTATCCGATCTCTAATTATGACAGTTGATAAAAATTGGCCAAGTGCGAGTCGGACTCGCGCACGTAGGGTTCCATACCACTATATATCTAAATAAATGTGTTTCTTTATTCTTTATTATATTTGAGTTGATTGAATGAAAGGTAAAATGCGGTTTACGATTTATAACGTATTAAATAAAAAAACTAATTATTAGATCTCTTTCAAACCAATTTTCGGTGGAGCTTTGCGTGGTAATGTACAATCATATCTATCATTTTTACATTTATCATTCCCTTATTTTAGAAGTTTAAGGGACATGGGGGGATAGGGGTAGGGGGCACACGTCATCTGATAAGGGAGATTAAATCTCAATACACGAACCAAGCGTTATTCCATAACAACACCCGTTAAAATAAACATGAAAGAAAGAAAGTAGGCTTTCTCTAAAAACAGAAACACAAAAGTAATTCGGGAAACAAGTCCGCGGATCCTTCCATGTTTTATTGATAAGGTAAGCTCGGAGATTTATCGCGCCGCCGATTCAAACCGTTTTTTACCTGCACTTCGGCAGTTATGAGGATTGTGGTGAAAACTTTTGTGGCCTGGAACTGAAAAATAGCTGCGATCGAGACACTCCGGTGTTCCCGAAACTTCTATTTAACAAACGATGTTTACTTATCTGTGTAGAGGTGCGATTTATCTCGTTTCTAGGCTACCTGCATGCGGCGCCATTTTGTTTTTGAAACGACGCCTGACAGAATGCTATAGCAATATTACCATGGAGTGTTATTGCTATTTTTACGCTTATGACACACATTTCTATACGTAAGTTAATATAAATTGCAATGAAATTTCTATTTAACAAACGATGTTTACTTATCTGTGTAGAGATGCGATTTGTCTCGTTTCTAGGCTACCTGCATGCGGCGTCATTTTGTTTTTGAAACGACGCCTGACAGAATGCTATAGCAATATTACCATGGAGTGTTATTGCTATTTTTACGCTTATGACACACATTTCTATACGTAAGTTAATATAAATTGCAATGAAATTTCTATTTAACAAACGATGTTTACTTATCTGTGTAGAGATGCGATTTGTCTCGTTTCTAGGCTACCTGCATGCGGCGTCATTTTGTTTTTGAAACGACGCCTGACAAAATGCTATAGCAATATTACCATGGAGTATTATTGCTATTTTTACGCTTATGACACATTTCTATACGTAAGTTTATATTAATTACAATGATATTTGTTATTTGAATAACAGGATTTGTCGATGATTTCATAACATAAAACACCACCGTTTCAACCTAATCTCCACCGTAGAGGGCTATGCTTAGAGATTCTGTGGATGATCTAATCAGAAGAGGGCATGGAACTCTTAACAAATTATTTGACAGCTAAGGTGTCAATCTTTTTCGCATTTAGTCTATGTTCTTTCTCAGATTCTAGACTATCTATGCACCAAATTTCTTTTAAATCGTTTTAATAATTTTAGCGTGACAGATAGGAATCTTCATGCAGAGATGTTTCCTGCTGCTAGTTTCCGTCAGCGTTCTACGCGACACAACATTCATCCTCATCACCTAGACGCTTGGCAGTCTACCACAGTGCGTTTTTCCAGGAATTTTCTGCTACGCACTACTAAACTGTGGAATGAATTGTCGCCTGCAGCATTTCCGAACCGATGCGATATCGAAACTTTCAAAAAAAGAGCATATTCCCATTTAAAAGGCCGGCAACGCATCTGTGACTCCTCTGGTGTTGCGGATATCCATAGGCCACGGTTATCGCTTACCATCAGGTGATCCGTTTGCTAGTTTGCTGCCCTATCCTATGAAAAAAGGGATTTGAATAATATTTGTAAAATTGGGCTTTAAGTAAATAGGTTTATGATACTCTTTAGTGGCGTAGCGTGTTTTGGAGGGGCCCTGTATCAAAATTAGTTGGGGGGCCCAAATGTTAAGAAGTTAACAAAAGAAACAAAAATGCTTGTATTAAATTAAAATACATATTTATTGATTATAAATTATCGGTTCTTCCTAGAAATTGAGCTAGCCAAACAATTTAAATTAAATGTACACTTTTCTTGCCTTTTTTACGGCAAATTGCTGAAAACGATTTCAGTTTTTCTAATATTTCTGTCTCTATAAGCAATAGTGACAAGTCGTTAGCCGTTCGTGTCCCATGGAAGTCCTTAGGTAATTTTTTATCAGTCTACATCGGGTTTTTATATGTTTTCCCCGGGAAACACGAGATTAAGTGACATTGGGGATAACATTTCACTAATTTTTGTTTACACACGTCAGGGGCCTCTGTAGCCCAGGGGTCCTGTATTATTGATACGGCTGACACGGCGGTAGCTACGCTCCTGATTCTCTTTTAATTGATATTTCACTCTTGAATAACATGAAGGTTGCAACATGATATCTGGAAGCGAGCCGCTCGGCTAGAGATGATAAATGAACCTGGCAGCCGGGCCGGCCATTTTATTTGTTGATGATAGATGCCATCATTTGTAAGGCCGAGGCGCCGGCGCGTGGGCCGCGTCCCATCACTCATTCAATCTACGGCTTGCCTTAGCCATTACCAATTCAAGGATCCAGTTTCGAGACGTGACATTTTTAATGAATACAGTTTCCAGCACATCATAAATGTCTTTTTTAGGGTTCCGTACCTCAAAAGGAAAAAACGGAACCCTTATAGGATCACTTTGTTGTCCGTCTGTCCGTCCGTCCGTCCGTCTGTCAAGACCCTTTTTCTCAGGAACGCGTGGAGGTATGAAGCTGAAATTTATATCAATTACTCAGGTCTACTGTCCCTTGAAGCTGTGAAAAAATCAAACTTCTAAGCCAACGCAATCAAAAGATACAGCCGTTTACGCCGCAAATTTTCGACACTTGCAAGGGAATCAAAACCTACAGGGTGCTTCCCGTGAACTCAGAATCTTGAAATTTGGTACGAAGCAACGTCTTATAGCACAGATGAAGGAAAAATTACGAAAACCATAAATTTTTAGTTACATCACATAATATATATTTATTTAATAATTTTAAACTTACTACCCATTTCCTCATAAACGCGTAGAGGTATTAAATTGAAATTCATACTAAATACTCAGGTCTATAATACCTTTAAGCTGTAACAAAATCAAACTTCTATGTCAACGCAATCAAAAGAAACAGCAATTTAAGCTGCACTTTTTGAAACTCGCAAGTACTCGCAAGGGAATCAAAACCTAAAGGGTACTTCCAGTCGACCTAGAATCTTGAAATTTGGCATGAAGCAACATTTTATAGCACACATAAAGAAAAATTCCGAAAACCTTAAATTTTTAGTTACATTACAAAATATATATTTTTTAATAAATATAAACTTATTACTTTTTTCCTCATGAACGCGTAGAGCTATCAAGTTGAAATTCATATCAATACTTAGATCTAATTGCCTTTAACCCGTGAAAAAAAAATACTAGGATTTTATCCTGTGTCGTGGCAGTCACGAACATAGAAATCTCATATGTACAAACACTCAGACCGGAACAAATTTTTGTAGGTCATACAAAATATCTGTCCCGTACGGGAATTGAACCCGCGACCCGTTGCGTAGAAGCCGATTACTCGACCACTGCGCTAAACGTGTCGTCAAATTTTTACCTGACTATGGCAAAGGTACAAAGAAGAGTAATGACCTTATTATTATTTCATGTAAGTCGGGGCTGATGTGCATCACATTGTGACCAGCCTCCTATGTAGGTTCTATGTAGGCCCTACAGTAGCTCCCTTAACTGGGCACTGACCAAGAAAGATAGGATGTTCCAGTTCGGATTGTTTTTATTTCATCTGGGTCAAGGATGTGTCCCCAGGTGTCTGTTTCTTTTGTGAATCAGCGGTTCACAGTAGCACAAGAGGTGTATTGGTGTTTCACGCTCTTGTTCGCAGACTCTGCATGTGTCAGTGTCCTTAAGTAGTGACCTTACTAGTCTATGTATGTTCCGCAAGCAAGCACTTGCACCAATTTTAATAAATTGGGTGTCTGTAGATACGTTAGAATGGCGCAGGTAACAGGCTCTGTTAAAAGACAATGCCCATATTTGTATGAGGTTCTGCCCCAGAAACGTCCAGAGTTCAGACTTATACCATTTGATAGCTCTATAACTGTACTTTAAATATAACTGCATTTTATTTTATATAAAGGACAGGTTCAAAAGTAAATGTGGATAGAAAACCATTGTTACTCTTTGACTTTTGCCAATATTTTACGTATCCAGGCAACATTGCTGATAATAATTTACTAGGCGCTGTTTCCTCTAATCACAGGATTTGCAAAATATCTTATATAAATGGAGACAGAACGAAAAAAAATATATATAATGCTTGTAATTCTTGAGATAGATTTGTAACAATGTGCCTCTGTATTCGTTGAACGCGTAAACCGCAATTTAGGCAACGAAGCATTGTTATCAACAAAAGTTTATAAATCAAGCACAAACGAATATCCAAAATTAGGTAGACAACTCAATAAATCCGTTAAAAAAGAAAGCCTGGTGTCAATCAATCAATACATAGTATAAAACAAAGTCGCTTTCGCTGTATGTCCGTATGTATGCTTAGATCTTTAAAACTACGCAATGGATTTTGACGCGGTTTTTTTTAATAGATAGAGTGATTCCTAAGGAAGGTTTGTATGTATAATAAATGCATAATATAGTAGAGAAACACTGATAAATTTAAAGGTTTCTAATGTGATGTCGTAAATAAGCACGTTTTTTTTGCGCTTATATTGCAAACGCTGGCTGAACCCTACGAGATAGACCAAAATAATGTACTACAGTATTGTACAACTTACAAAAATCCACAAAAAGTCCGCGATGGTATATGTCTATCTCTTAGGGATAACCCACCATAACCATTTTTTTCACTGCACCCGTGCGAAGCCGGGGCGGGTCGCTAGTTATTTATATAGCAGAGAGAAATACCGCGAGCGAGCAAAACAACCACGGAAACAACAAAATGCAGACGCAGAATTCTGAAATAATCGTTTTGTACTTATTTAATATCATGAAAGCCGCTTTATCTGATTATTAATTGATCTCAAAATTTTTATTATATTTAAATAAGACATTTCGTCAGATTCATTATTCTGGGCGGCTGGGGCAGGAATGGGCATTGTCCTTTACACCCGTCGACAAACATGCAGATAACATTCAAACAGACAGACATCGATTATTTTTGATCCATTTCACCAATGATGTGTGTGTATAGTTGTTTTTTTATCCTATCTTATATTTCTTTTATTTAAAAATGAATTGCAAAATGTGTTGGAAAGCGCATAACTCAACAACGCCTAGACCAATTTGGCCAATTCTTATTTTTTAATGATCGGTGAAGTTCAAGAATTATCGGAAAAACACTAAAAAACGAGCCCGTTTTTCCCATACAAACGTTTTCTAACTAAAACGTACAGTCAGTTTGAGCTTTATTGTTATTGTATAAAGTTCATATTGGAAGCACTCACTGTTGTCTAAGCAATATAGGTGCGCTTCATTAACGCTATTTCAAATTTAATCATATCAGCCGAAATAGCCATGCAATGGTGGTGCGAATCCTATTACTATTATAAAGGCGAAAGTTTGTAAGTATGGATGTTTGTTACTCTTTCATGTAAAAACTACTGAATGGATTTGAATGAAACTTTACCACAATATAGCTTATACATCAGAATAACACATAGGATACAATTTATGAGGTTTCTAATGTGAAGTCGTAAAAAAACACATTTTTTGCGCTTACATTGCAAACGCTGACTGAATCCTACAAGATAGATCAAAACAATTTACTACAGTATTGTACAACTTAAAAAGGTCTCCAAAAAAGTCCGTGATGGTAGGTATATGTTTATCTCTTAGGAATAACCCACAAAAGGAAAAAGATCGTTAAATGCAGTTTATAGGAGCATACTGCAGTAGCTACCTATAGGCCTATGATTAGGGCTCTGCAGTGCTTAGTTACCGTATTTCTTACTTATTATCGTACGTACTACTAGTAATAAATACGTAAGTACGTAATAAATACGTACTTACGTATTTATTACTAGACTAGGCGGGACGAACCTGAAGTCCACGCGAACGAAGTCGCGGGCAAAAGCTAGTATATAATAAACTACCCAAAACCATTAAGGAACACAAAGGTAAACTTTTTAATAAAATTTTATTTAATTGGCTAGTAAACAAATGTTTTTATTGTGTAAAAGACTATCTGACTTACGAGAATAAATAGGTAATATTATTTAAAACAGACATTCTATAATCATATTAAATAGATTTATTGACATTGTAACATCGTAATTTAGGTACTTATAGTAAGATGACATTGGAAAATTAAATTGATAGGTAATAAATAACATTGTTATATAGGTATAGTAAGATGACATTGAACATTAGATTGATATTATATACAGTTATTGTACATAATATCAATCTAATGTATATATCAATCTAATGTAATGTCAGTACATTCACATACCACAAGTTGGTAAGACGTGCTGTTCATTACTCATATTTATTTGATATCCATTTTTTTACCATGTCTTGAGTGAATAAATACTTTTGACTTCTTTGACACAAAATGTATAGTTCATTTGGACCTTTTTTGCAAGTCGGTTGGCTATGCGATATTATCTATAAAATAAGTAGGAACAAAAAACTGCCAGTTTACAATTTTTTGACGTGACAACGTCTATTAAATTAGGTACGGCGTGGAGTCATTCTCGAAAACACCGTAACGGCCGATCTGACGCCACACGGAGTCCACGAACGGCGTAACGGCCGATCTGACGCCACACGGCCACGTAATAAAAATATAAATGTTATACATTACTTTATTTTAAATAATTTTTCCGGTAAGTTAACATTTTGAATTAATATTCGGAATATTCGAATTAATTTTGTGTATTAAATATTGTTAGTGTTCATAGATAAAATTGTTAAATAAGTCATTTGACATATTGCTATTAATTATCAATTCATTTTGTCCTTAAGATTTTGAATTAACATTTGGATTATTCAAATTAATTTTGTTTATTTGATATTATTTTTGAGGTGACAACGTCTATTAAATTGGTACGGCATGGAGTCATTCTCGAAAACACCGTAACGGCCGAATCTGACGCCACACGGAGCCACGCACATTACTCATAATAATTAATTTATGTATAACTTCAGAAGCAGAAAATTTAAACAAACTATTAAATAAAAATATAAATGTTATACATTACTTTATTTTAAATAATATCATTGCACCCTGAAAAAATTACCATGTGATAGACGTTGTCACGTTCAAATATCGGCAGTAGACGGAGTTCTACAGACAACCAATTTTTTGACAGGACGAAGTCTGTCGGTTCCGCTATATTTAATAATAAAAGCACATACTTTTTTTTAGCTGAGAAATATTGTAGAAGTAAGAATGTGTCTGCGATTATTACTTTTGAAGATATTCTATCTCCCGCAAACTATTTAGTTCAGAAAAACAAATGATATTAGAAACGTCAATATTAATAATAAAAACCTATCCACAGATACGCCACATGTATGGATTTGATGAAAAAAAAAATGTATGATTGAAATAAATTTCAAGGAGCCCCGAAGATTTTCGTCCATTAATCACGTGATCTTTTTTAGGCATTTTTAAGCCCCCCCCCCTTGGTGATACGTAGTGAGGTTTAAGACTAACTCCCCCCCCCCTTCCCAACATCACGTTTATTATTAGTACCTTCAAAGAATTTTACAATTTTCAAAATATTACCTTTAAATACAGGTATAAGCTATAAGTTTATTTTATTCTGAAATTAAGGACCATGACAATAGGCCGGAGCCGGTAACACTGAAAGTTCCGTCATAGCAAATCCAAAAATATTTATTTAAATAAATAGTAGATAAGTATAGGAATGAATTAATCTCGGTATGCGTGGAATCCTATTGCCGATACAATGTTAAAAAAATGATTAAAAAGTAAATACACTATAGTATCTCTAAGTAGTCTGTGACTACTTCTCACTACCGCTCTGTGTTATTTTCGTGATTTTTATCAAACTCCTCCCCCCCTTTCAAGCCTCACGTGATTAATGGACAACCCCTTATCAAATTTCAACAATATAGTTCTTATAGTTTTGTAAAAAAAGGCTGTGACAAATTGACGGACAGACAGACATGACAGATTCATAAGGGTTCCGTTTTTTGCCATTTGCCTAAAGATCACACCCTAAACATTCAAATTTAGTGGTCATATTTCCAGGTACGTGTAGTTTGTCCAAAGCAAACCAATTCACAGCTGTATCAAATCCGTGGTTAATGCATGAGGCAAGGTGCCACTACCTCGGTAATGGAGTCTGCCAACTTTGATGGAGACATAAATTGTATTTATTGCACCAGTTGCGGAGTATGCAAGTTCAGCGTCAGTGTACCTAATGTTTTAGAGGTGGTAATATTCAAAATTAAGGGTTGGCGTGTAGCCGACAGACTAAGTTCTGCTGCCTATTACATAGCGGCTTGCTTTACGCGTGCAATATGCACACAAGGCAGACAGTATTTCACGCCGACCCACCGCCTACAACTTTACAAGGCACAGGTCAGGCCACATATGGAATACTGCTCTCACCTCTGGGCCGGTGCTCCTCAGTACCAGTTCCTTCCATTTGACCGTATCCAGCGAAGAGCGGTTCGAATCGTCGACGACCCGGTGCTCTGTGGTCGTATGGACTCATTGGCGCTGCGGAGAGATGTCGCGTCTCTTTGTGTTCTCTACCGCATATAATAAATAAATAAATAAATATTTGTTACACTTACACCAATTAGCCTAGCCCAAACTAAGCTCAATAAGGCTTGTGCTATGGGATCTAGGGTAACGAATAGACATACATATATTATACATATATAAATAATTTTTATTGAAATATATATCAACAACCATGACTAAGGTACAAATGCTCGCATTCATCACACAAACATCTGCCCCCACCGGGACTCGAACCCGGGACCTCAGAGATGGCGACACCTTGAAACCGGTGTACTATCCACTCGACTATGGAGGTCGTCAAATATACCATGCATATACCATGGGGAGTGCTCTGACGAGTTGTTTGGGATACTGCCGCCGACCGATTTCCTGTATCGTGCGTCACGGAGGGGACTTGCTTTCCATCCCCACCATCTTAATGGTTGGCTGTCCTCCACAGTGCGGTTTTCGCGTGCGTTTTTCCCGCGAACGACAAAGTTATGGAACCAACTTTCGGCCGCGGTATTTCCGAACAGTTACGACATGGGAAGCTTCAAAAAAAGAGCGTATACATTCTTGAAAGACCGGCAACGCGCTGATGATACTGACCCGTTGGCTCGTTTGCCTGCTCTAATATATAAAAAAAAAAAAGGCAAAAGAGCACACCTTACGCTGGACAAGGGCGGATCCAGTTTTGGCGCCAGGGGGGGGGCTCACATAATAACTTGCACATATACCACACTAGTAGAAAAGGCACAAAAGGCACACTACACTATCCCGGCCTGCATGGAGTCAACGTAATCCTCGCTGCACTTGGAAGGGGGTTGAGACTCTCACTCGTTAGAGATGGAATCTCCGCCTCTACTCTCCAAAGAGAACATTAAATTAAACAGTCTATAGTCTGAGAAACGACATAACCTTATTTATAAATGGGAGAACGGGCTGTAAGGAGTTCGTAATTGAGATAAATGTTAAGTCTTGCGTTCGCTGAACAGTGATATGAGCAGCAGATATGTAAGATGCACTAGTAACTTCTTTGGTAGAATGTCAGTGATTTGGGAATATATAATGTTGGAAATATCGCCCTGATACTCCGTTCTGGTGTTGAGTTTTGATGATTATGACCTGTATCTCTTACCAGGTCCCGGTTTTAGGTTAGTTTTTGGGCCACCACCTGCGTACACGCCGTCCCGGTATGTTGCAGGAACTTATCTCGTCCTAAGATATTGGGTTGATGAAGATTGAAACCACTTGATAATTTTCCTTACACTGATTGCTTTTATTACTGAGTTCACAACCTATTTTTACGATGATAAAATGAATTATTACTAATTACAGCTTGACAGGTTAAGAGCCCGACGCCATGAAATTTTGTTCTATATTTTTTAGTTGGCGCTAGCGTCGTGTGCGTCCTTTTTTTTAAAGTCACAGATTATAGACCACCTTAGTAGAAATGAAGTGAAGCGCGCCAAGGTTTGAATTAAAATATACAAGACAATTTTAAATATTGAGACATGTTCGTTTTGCGTGAACATATAAAATAATAAAATGGCGAAGTTGTTCTTGTAACTATGTATACTTGGTGAGTACAGTACTTGGTATCTACTTACCTGATATTATTATACTCGTATCTACTACCATATGGAGTCTACCCATATCCGAAGAACATGGCAAAGGGCCTACGACACAAAAAAGTTTGGAAACCTCTGCTCTAGATAAATGTTTGTCTAAACGAAATAAAGAAAAGAATGGTTACACGAGAAAAAACGAGATATACCACGTAACCACGTTGATGACGTGAAATCGGGGCTTTAATGGCGGCACGGCCATCCACTGCGAATGAAGAATAGCTAAGGCTATGGGTACAATAACTTATTTATGAATAAAATATGATCCATTTTACCCGACTGCGTCAGGAGAGTATGTATGTAGGTATGAGTTTGTATGTATGTTTGGCACGATCTGCAGTTTGTAATAATAGGGGAGCCCAAGCGGGGATTTTTGAAGTGACTCGAGCGTGTCAGAAAATTATATAAGGAAAATCCTTGCATCCCTTAATGTACCTTTACCAAGTATGAAACCTCCATATGGTGGGGTGTGATGAGAACCCGTCTGATTAGTAAGAAAAAATCGATTTTTAGAAAAATTCGAGCGCGTCATATTAAGATAAAGTTGATTAATTACATTGAGATTGTAGCTGATGTTGAAACAGCAAGGTTAGTTTACTTTAGTTATTTTCATAGTGTAATGTCTTATGGCATTTTGTTATGGGGATCAGCTGCCACCATTGAAAGTATTTTTATACTCATGAAAAGAGCAATTAGAGCTATATATAATTTAAGACCAAGGGATTCCCTTAGGGATAAGTTTAAAGAAATTAACATTTTAACATTGGCGGGGCAGTACATCTATGAAAATATAATCTATGTACACAAATATTAATTAAAATAAGCTTGCTGTTCCAAATTTTAGATTACATAAAACTCATTCTTGGGGAAATGTATAACTTTTTATAACAAGTTACCACACAATATTGTTAATGTACCTTTTAAAAAACTAAAAACTTTAATGAGCAAAGGATATTATCGAGTCCAGGATTACTTGGATGATCGAAGTCTCTGGGACTAAAAAACCCTCGCTTGTTGAAATAAACAAATTGTTAATATATTCTCAGGTAACTGTGTAACATAATAATATGTATATTTAACTGTACCTATTATAATAACACTTTTGTTACTTGTATCAGAATAAATGATGTCTAGTTCTTAAATGATTGTATGCGCGTGTCCTGCGGTTGTTTTTTTTTTATTTGTGATAATTTACACGGCTTTTGGTAATTTGTATCCTTTCGTGGCTTAAGGGTAGTCATATTCTCATTAAAATCTCTTCGGCAGTGTCGTGTGAGGCGGGTCGTTACGTTCCCTAAAACATGGTTGAGCGAAGCGATGGCTGGTTCATGCGTCATGCTCGTGAACGGGCGCTGCCAGCGGAGATGAGTCTGCTCTTTGCTATACTGGGTACTACTCGTATTTATTATAATTTTAATTTAACTTTAATATATTCTTTTAAAACTGTATGACACGGCATTCCTAATATAGGCATGTTTTCAAATTATATTTTTATTAATTATATTATGTAATGGAAAGTGACTTCATGAATTATCAATATTGAAGTCATTTTCCAAATTGACGACTCTGTATCTATTTAATACAGGGAAAATAAACAGCCCTTGCTAAGTTTCTTGCCGGTTCTTTTCAGTACAAGGTCTCCCGCCGTAGATTTGCGAACCGATGGCGTAGCTTTTCGACATTCACAAGTGCTTGTAACAGCCTAGACTGAATAAATGATTTTGAATTTGAATTTGTATATCTCAATAATCTGAAAATTTGAGCGTGACATTAAGAAACAAGCGAGTCTCGAAGTTGTAAAAAAAACGTCACCTTGAAATACTCGAGCGCATTTCAATTTTTTTTTATTTTGAAGGAAACAAATTGGAATTACAAAGAACTAATAATCTGACAGTTTTCATAGGGCGATGTTAGTAGAATCGTAGAGCAAAAGTGAAGCGGGTTCCCCTCAACACACCCCATCATATGAAGGGTTTATACCTGGTAGAGATACTTTAAAGGATGCAAGGATTCTCCCTATATAATTTTCTGACACGCTCAACTCACTTCAAAAATCCCCGCTTGGGCTCCCCTATTATAAGGCTAAATCGGTTTTAGCTAGAGGTGTCGTTAGATCCGTATTTACTGCCAGAAATGCAAAATAAACAAAATGGCGGGTTTTTGTCTTGAACGGCAAAGGCTGTGTCCCCAGTAGGCAAACTGTTAGCAGCCGACTCAGTGAGCCGCAATTTGTGGCGAGCTGAAATTTGAGTTAGCTGCAAACTCAGATCAGCGCCAGCAAACTTATAAGTTAGCCGCTTATTTAGGTCGACCGCCAGAATTTTCACGTTACTATTGTTGGACAAAGGGATTGGTTGTTTTAGTTACTGAATATTTCTGAAGTTATTGGTATCTTAGAGACGCTGAAAGAGGATAAAAAGAAGCATCGAGCTCACCTATTAAACAAAAAAAGGTGGAGTATTGGACAATTTCTGTTCGCACGAACAGTTTGCGGCAAACGGACTCACTACGCCCATACAACTATATTGCGGTTTTGTTGTGAGTTGGCGCATTTAAAGCTGCAAACTGCGTAACGTGACAGTAAAACCAACAAACTGTGGACGCTTCATTTCAAATATATGGAAGAGCGTACTAAGCCAATACGCCACAAAATCAGTCGACCGCTAACAGTGTGCCTACTGCTGGGCACACAGCCATGAAAGGTTTGGTTAGATTTGTACTTACAGTCAGAGTAAAGTAATGTTAGAACTGTCTTTTGACTTTTCCAAGTTATACAGAATTTAGGGTCTTATAATTTTAGATTTAAACTTTAGTTAGTAAACTATATGAAGGAAAGGCGAATAAATAAGAACAATGAAGCTTGGTGTGCTTAATAGATCGAGGCGGTATTTCACACCGGCCCACCGTCTGCAACTTTATAAGGCACAGGTCCGGCCTCATATGAAATACTGTTCTCATCTTTGGGCAGGGGCGCCCCAATACCAGCTTCTCCCTCTAGACCGGATTCAACGGAGAGCGATTCGCATCGTCGACCACCAGGAAACTTCAAGTCGGCTTGACCCTTTGGCATTGCGTAGAGATGTAGCTTCTCTCTGCATACTCTATCGCATTTACTACGGAGAATGCTCAGAGGAATTATTTGGACTAATCCCTGCAAGTACTTTCCGACATCGTTCCACGCGACAAACCTTCCATCCTCACCATCTCAATACTTGGCAGTCCACCACTGTGCGTTTCTCTAGAAACTTTCTGCCTCGCACAGCTAAACTGTGGAATGAATTGTCGCCTGCAGTGTTTCCGAGGCGTTACGATATCCAAACCTTCAAGAAAAGAGCGTACTCCCATTTAAAAGGCCGGCAACGCGCTTTTGACTCCTCTGGTGTTGCGGGCGTTCATGGGCGGCGGTAATTGCTTACCATCGGGTGATCCGTCTGCTCGTTTGCCTCCTATCACATAAAAAAAAAAAAAAAAAAGAACACGAGTTAACTGGAGCACTGATGTAATGCGACTGTTTTATACAGAACTTACAATATACAAAGAACTATTTATTCTAAGCAGGTCACGGGGGTCACGACCCCCCCCTGAGCTGGTTCCAGGACTTAGGTGGAGCACTGATTCAACATAATGATTTTATTCATATATTTTGTCATCACACAGATTTTATGTAACTCGCGACATACCCCTCGACATACCTCTAGCTGTTATAACAAATCATTCACCACGGCTATGGAATATGAATAGGCTGCCTCATTTCGTGTGTGATAGTGCTTCTCTGAATGTCTTCAACAGAAGATGGCAATATGTACGTGTATATGTAGAAGTTATTATGTGTTAAGTTTAACAAGTGTACAATAAAGAATAAATATTTTTAAGTACAGTACTTTAGTACATCAATAAAATACCTACTTTTTATTTGTATCTATTGATTATAAGTTCTTGACTTGAACACGACTATGTGACCCCCCCTGGCGCCAAAGCTGGATCCACTCTTGCTTATAACATACAAAGAACACTTTGTTCTAAGCATAAAACAAAGGAACTAAACAAATAAGTTACAGTAAAATCATTGTGTCCCTAAACAGAAATTTAGTCGGTTATTTTTAGTTTATTCTCGTAACTAGCTGACCCGTGCCCACTTCGTTGGGCATAATACAAATAATCCTTTTTTAGTACAGAGTGTTATGTTTTAATTCCTAACTGTAATATTAAAAAAACTACTTTTTGTAACTTAAATATAAAAGTTAGACATATAATGTCGTTGACTTTTTTGTAGGCATTTTCAAGCTCTATATCTTTTCTCTAGAACTCAAATATATATCTTTCATAATTAAGGCAGCGTTCGTAAGAAACGCTTTCATTCGACCGCTTTTTCTACGATTCACTTTGCAAAATGGACTGCCACGTAAACGCTTTTTTATTTTTCGTTTTTTTATATAACGTATGACATTCAGCAATAATGTGGCTTTCTATTGGTGAAAGAATTTTTAAGATCGGTTCAGTAGATCCAGAGATTACCCCTTACAATTTAACAAATATACAAACACACAAACTTTACTTCTTTATAATATTAGTATAGATTTATAGAACGTCCTTGAGTGAGGCCGCAACGAATTATAATGGTGGTATTTTGCTACCCCTGCGCCCTACAACCATTTGCTTATACAAAGTTTACGAGTGATTGGATTTCGATTTGTAACGCGTCGTTGAACGGCAATTGTTGCTGAGCTTTGTACATATGAATATTTTATTTTCTATATTGTTTATAATACATATTTGTACTTTTTTTGAAGTGGAACTTCTTTACGCGCGCTTGTCTTGGGGAGTATGCTGGCGAACGTGCGTAAGCGTTACGAAAAGTGTGATCGGACGGGACGAACGGCAGTTGAGTGGACGATATAAGCAAGAGAAAGCAGTGCGCGCGCACCCAGGCACATCCTTTCTGACCCTCCCGACTCATTGACGCTGGTTCTTCAAGCCTTGCGACAGGCGGCGTCTGCGCCGCCATCCCTTAGTTAGTCCATACTTCGCAGCTTGCTGCACACGTACGAGTAGGCCCCATCACTTCAAGGCCGGACCCACTTTGGCGTACCGAGCCTTCTTTCGCGCATATGTCCTCTTCGGAGGGCAGCGCCGACGTGCCCCCTCCTGAGGGTGCGCCAACCATTCCGGTCAAGCCATAAGGCCACTAGGGCCAAGGCTAGGCTGAGTTTAGTCGGTAGGTCTGGTGGGTCGAGCCGCCTCGATTCACCAGGAGTCCGACATAATCAACGCATCCCTGCTTGCCTGTTGCGTTGGTATCCATGAGGATTCTCAGCCTCCTCTCATGATGAAAAAAAAAAAAAAAAAAAGTGCGCGCGCACATTTTCTTTCTCTTCACCTCTCATAGCCAAATACGTTCCGTATATAAGTAATAAAATAATGAATAAAAATAAAAGATTTCTTCAAAAATAATAATTTATAAAAGAAAACAGAATAAATATTTAATATTTGTAGAAAATTAATATATTTATATATACATAGATGTATATGTAAAGTGGAGCGAAAGAAGTTTCACTTCAGTCGTGTGATAAGCACACTAGGTTTTTATTTTATCTTTCTGTCATTCTTCTTCTGTTCATGACATGCTTTGATCTTACGTAATTATTCAAAATCAAATCAAAATCAAAATAATATTTATTCAACATAGACCTTTACAGGCACTTATTGACGTCAACAAACAAAACAAAAAAGAAAGCTTAAAAAAAAAACAAAAACCTTGTCCGTACGTACGAATAAGGAAAAAAAAAGAAAAAATATATTGATTCGACACCTGTTCGGAAATTGGGAGAGCCTTCTCGAGAAGAACAGGCAAGAAACTCTGAAGGTCTATTTTTTATCTCCTCTTTTCAATGTTAATAATTATAATATAAAAATACAATATTGTATAAGATACAATCATACCTAATACGATTACAGTCGTATGTATGTTTACATACACATATAAAATAATACAATATTATAAATAATGTTGTTACCAAACATGGCTCTATGAATAGTGTAATTCAAACATATAACCTAATTTTCTTATTGTTTGATCTATTTATTACCAGAAAGTATACACACATTAACCAATGCTCTCCGTTACAGTAATCACAAAACATACTACCAACGGAGATATTAAAAAAGTACAGATAATTTATGTGCTAATGTACTATAGATCACAGACTGTATATTCTTAAGTTTGACAGTTTTCAGTATGATTGTTGATCATATATTTGTATGTTCAATTATGTTGTGAATTCGCATGCGAGGCATACAGAGGAATGGAATAACCTACAGGGAATGACGCACGCCAAGCTCTTTATGGGCTCAGAAAACTGGCTGAGATTCACACTGAGCTCAAGTAGGCTCCACACCCGCCTGTGGCTTGGTGCCCTTACAGGACACTTTGGTACTAGAACTATGCTGCACAAGATGGGCCTCACTGAGACCAATCTATGCAGGGCCTGCAAGACCGAGGAGGAGAGCATGACACATCTATTGTGCAACTGCGATGCTCTGGCCGGCAGTAGGCAAAGGTTGATAGGGATTGGATACCCAAAACCCAACGACTTTAGGGTAATGCCACCAAGGGACATAATCAGGCTCTTGAGCACGATTGATTGGACTGACGGTGGTCAAGTAACTGTCTAACGACATTAAGAAGTAGGAACTAATGGGGTAGCACAAAAGACCCATAATGGGTCGAAGTGCGTTGGCACCTCACGGTAGCCACCCCGGCCCCTAAGATAGATAGATAGATGTTGTGAATTGTTTCTGGAGCCTGATATCACTATTGTATCAAGCAGAATACCAGTGCAGTTTTTTTACTCAGGAGAGGAAGACTGAGAATCCGTCACAAGGGGCACGAAACGTACCCAGGATACCCTCGCAACGGCAAGTGTCACGAGGGTTATGTTCGACTCCATACCACCAGAGCGGTCCGATTGCGTCACCTACTAACTAAGCTCAGCCTAAGCCTTGACCATAAGGGCCCTACGGCTTGAATGGAGAGAGGTTAGCCGCACCCTCAGGAGAGGGTACGGTCAGCGCTGCCCTCCGAGGAGGACATATGCGCGAAGCAAGGCGTGGTACACCAAAGTGGCTCCGGCCTGTGTATTGATGTGGAAACCAGTGCAGCAGGCTATGCTTGCTGCTTATATTGAAGCTTACCACAGTTTCGGTATCATGCAGCGGTATATTTTAATGTTATGTATTGTTTCGTTGTATCCAATATGAATGTATTTCTTTCTCTCTTTCATTGTAACAAATGTTGTTTTCGAAGGAACTTTGTGAATCTTATTTAATAGGGTGTTGGGCGATTTTGAGTCGCGGATCACAAAATTTTATCGAGAGGTTGGTGTATACACGTCCTTATCACGAGATAAGTCCAATTTGCTCATAACACGCGCGCGGCTGCGTAGGGGACTTAAAACCCGATGTTCCGCTTAAAAAGGAGACAAGATACGCCATGCTAGCTTTGCGTGCGTCTTATGCGGCATGCAAAGGAATTTCATAAAATTGCTTGTATGTGTAGCTAAACGAGAGATAAATGTAAAAACATGTTTCTCTACAAAAATTATCATAATAACTATAATTTTTAATACGGCTTCCAATTTATTATATTACTAGCGACCCGCCCCGGCTTCGCACGGGTGCAGTGAAAAAATGGTTATGGTGGGTTTTCCCTAAGAGATAGACATATACCATCGCAGACTTTTTTGTGGATTTTTGTAAGTTGTACAATACTGTAGTACATTATTTTGGTCTATCTCGTAGGGTTCAGCCAGCGTTTGCAATATAAGCGCAAAAAAACGTGCTTATTTACGACATCACATTAGAAACCTTTAAATTTATCAGTGTTTCTCTACTATATTATGCATTTATTATACATACAAACCTTCCTTAAGAATCACTCTATCTATTAAAAAAAACCGCGTCAAAATCCGTTGCGTAGTTTTAAAGATCTAAGCATACATACGGACATACAGCGAATGCGACTTTGTTTTATACTACGAGTATGTATTGATATATTGATGATAACTGTTGAGATGGTTGGATCGAGAAATAACACAGTTTATTACTTTACTTTTATTTTGTTTTCTTACATTTTCTTATATGCGTTCGATATGGACAATTTTTACCTTTACCTTCTCGAAGCTCTGGACAGATTGCAGCGGCGCGCAATCCGCATAATCGGCGATGTAGAGGCAACTAACACCCTCGAGCCTTTACAACTTCGTCGTGATATCGCCTCTCTTAGCGCCTTCTATCGGATGTTTCATGGGGAATGCTCTGAAGAACTCTTTAGCCTTATCCCTCCCTCTCCTTTCCTTTTTAGAAACACAAATCAAAATCAAAATAATATTTATTCAACATAGACCTTTACAGGCACTTATTGACGTCAACAAACAAAACAAAAAAAAAGCTTAAATAATAAGAAAAAAAAAAAAAAAACAAAAACCTTGTCCGTACGTACGAATAAGGAAAAAAAAAAGAAAAAATATATTGACTCGACACCTGTTCGGAAATTGGGAGAGCCTTCTCGAGAAGAACAGGCAAGAAACTCTGAAGGTCTATTTTTTATCTCCTCTTTTCAATGTTAATAATTATAATAATATAATATAAAAATACAATATAGTATAAGATACAATCATACCTAATACGATTACAGTCGTATGTATGTTTACATACACATATAAAATAATACAATATTATAAATAATGTTACCAAACATGGCTCTATGAATAGTGTCCCTATTCCCAAATACTGTGATCATTTAGATAGTCACTTACTTTATAATAACCTTTACTCATGAGTGTATTTTTGATATGGATTTTAAATTTATATAAAGGTAAATCAATGACACTTTGCGGAAGCTTGTTAAACATAGATATACATTTCCCCAAGAACGAACAGCTAGTTTTATGGAGTCTGAACATTGGAACGGCAAGTTTATTTTTGTTTCTAGTATTCACATTATGTAGATCACTGTTTTTATTGAATTTATTATAGTTTCTATATACAAAAACTAAATTATCATATATATATTGACTAGCTAAAGTACACACACGTAAGGGTCTTCGGAGCCATCCGTACACTACGTCCCCCATTCCACACCGCACTAAGAAATTCCAAGATTCCTTCTTCTGCCGTACTTCCCGCACTTGGAATTCTCTGCCTGCGTATGTGTTTCCTACATCCTGCAACATGGGTTCCTTCAAAAGAGGCGTGAAAAGGCATCTTTTGGGCCGGCAGGGATAGGGCAGGTAGGAGAGTGGAGTAAAGTCACTATCCTATCTGTCATCTCATTTGGGCCTCTTTAACATCAGGCGGGAGGAGGTCATCTACCGCGCCTAGCATATAAAAAAAAAATTGTCAAGAAGAAGGAGAAAACGTCAATTTGACAATGATGAGTTACCGCCTAACAAATCAATAGGTGGCGCTATACGTTACTTTCAATTTATTACAGACTATCTTCCGCCCGTGGCTTCGTCCGCGTGAAATTAGTTTTTGTCAATCCTGGTCCCTTATGTCTAAGGTACAAAGATTCATGGTCATCTTCAATTCAACCCCTATTTCACTCCCACACTGGTAAAAATTTCAAAATGCTAGAACAAACGATTTTTTGTTTCTTATGACGTGATATTTGACGAATTTGCATACTAACTTTCAACCCTTATTTCACCCCCTAGCTTGTCGAAATTTCAAAATGCTAGAACAAATGTTTAATGATTTCTTATCAAGTGCTTAAATATAAAGTTTCATGGTTTTATCTTTTAAAATTAAGAAATCCCATACAAACTTTCAACCTCTATTTCAACCCCTTCATCTCTTTTTTTCGAAATAAAAAGTAGCCTATGTTCTGTCTCAGGGTCTAAAGATTGTCTGTACCAAATTTCATCAAAATCGGTTGCGAGGTTTAAGCGGGGAAGCATAACAGACAGACAGACAGAGTTACTTTCGCATTTATAATATTATTTGGGATTATAAATTTACTTAATTACAACAATAACAAATCTACAATACAATCAATAAAAACGGGTTGATTTAGTGTGTCTTCGTATTACTTGGATAAGCAGTCACACATTATATCCTAAATGAAGTATATATGTGTGTGTGTCTGTAAAGCGCGGCAGCTGAGTATCGAAGTGCCGGCCCCAGGGCTACCTATAGCTGAAAATCAGCGATATTTGCTCTTGTGCAAATATTGGCGTTGAGCTATGGACCTGTTTGTGCTGCTGCAGCACACATGAACCTCAGTTATTTTGTATGGAGGACAGGTTTGTTTCCCTGTTCGTACTTTATAGGATACTTTTTATCCTGAAAAAATCGGCGGGATGGATGGGATGCGCAATAAAGGCTTCGCTCAAAAACTACTGCACAGATTTTCATGCGGTTTTCATCAATAGATAGAGTGATTCTTGGGCAAAGTTTTGCGGTATTTTTTATCTCGGAAAAACGGATAGTCCCACGGGAAGCGCGATAAAACCTTCGCGGCATAAACCGGGTTAGAGTTTGTTAGAGTTCCTTAATATATGAAATAACTAGCGACCCGCCCCGGCTTCGCACGGATACAATGCTGACACTAAATACACTACAGAAAACTGTGAAAGTTGTATTTAATAAATAATAGTTTAAAACACTAAAAAAACACGCTTTTAAAATTGATTGAATAAAAAAATCTATACTAATATTATAAATGGGAAAGTGTGTCTGTCTGTTTGTCCGTCTTTCATGGCAAAACGGAGCGACGAATTGATGTGATTTTTTACGTGGAGATAGTTGAAGGGATGAAGAGTAACATACATAGGTTATTTTTATGCCGGAAAAATCGACAGACCCCACGGGATGCGCAATAAAGGCTTCGCTCAAAAACTACTGCACAGTTTTCGTGCGGTTTTCATCAATATATAGAGTGATTCTTGAGCATAGGTTTTGCGGTATTTTTGACGTGAAACGTCTTTAAAATCGCGCCGAAACATACGGGTACCAGGTTTAAAAAGTGGACCGTAACGAAAAGGTCTACATCATCGTACCTTAATAATTGAAAAACTATTGATCTTAGAAACAAAAATGTGGTGTGAATATGTCACTTATATAGTCAGCTCGCTGTTGTGACATTGAGTTTTTGACGTGAAACGTCTTTAAAATCGCGCCGAAACATACGGGTACCAGGTTTAAAATGTGGACCGTAACGAAAAGGTCTATATCATCGTACCTGAATAATTAAAAAACTATTAGTCTTAGAAACAAAAATGTGGTGTGAATATTTCACTTATACAGTCAGCTCGCTGTTGTGACATTGATTTTTTTTATTAAAATACTTAAAACACCGTCAATCTTGTTTTTATTTCAATCTTTTACTTTAAAAGCGATTCCCTAACATAGACGTTTCACGTTAAAACTAACGGCCGTGTGCCCCAGCACAGCCCCACCCGATTTTTTGTCTCGGAAAAACGGATAGTCCCACGGGAAGCGCGATAAAACCTTCGCGCCATAAACCGACTTCCGCGCATATGTAGCCGTGGGCAAAAGCTATGACCCTTAACCCTCTATAGACCCAATCCCGAAATCCACGCGGGCGAAGCCGCGGGCAGAAAGCCAGCAACAAATAAATTCAAAGTGATGTCGCCATCTCGGAGGTCCCGGGTTCGAGTCCCGGTGGAGGCAGATGTTTGTGTGATGAATGCGAGCATTTGTACCTTAGTCATGGTTATTTATATATATTTCTATAACAAATATTTATACATGTATAATATATGTAAGTCTATCCGTTACCCTAGATCTCAAGATCTCATAACACAAGCCTTACAGAGCTTACTTTGGGCTAGACTAATCGGTGTAAGTGTAAGAAATAATTATATATTATTTATACATATATTGTATACTAGCATATATTGTATACTAGGTAAAAAAAATTTGAACGATTACTCGGACATTGAATCATTACTTTATTTACTCTAACATAAAAGTTAAGCCTACTCCTTATATATACTACCTGCAAATAAACGTCTCTTCAAAATCGGTCCAGCTATTTCAGAGATTAGCCGGAACAAACAGACAGACAACACTCCAATTTTATTTACATGTATAGATTAAGTAATCTCAATTTTATTCAGCCCTCCGCTATGCGACAAAGAGATATTTGAAATTTAAACTTAAAATGTCATTTTAAGCATTGCCCCAATCAAATGCATTGATTGCGGCAATGCTGGCGGACGAGGGAGGTTGGAGGGCTGTGGCCTGTGAAGCAGTGATGCTCCAGAAGGAGGCCGCCGAGCGGGGTCGGGAGATGGCCGATCCCGCTCGAAGGAGGCGGCGCCGGGCTCGGTAGCACAGCTGCGGCGCCGCCGCGGGTCGCCGGCGGGCGCGAGGATGTCGCGACTGCTACGGCGACCCGGGATGGACCACGCCTCTTCCGTGGCCGGGGGGCGTCGTCGGTGGAGGAGACCGGGGGAGGTAGTGTAGCCCCCCGAGACTCCCCTCTAGGCAGGGGAGCGGAGGCTGGGGGTTCCCGGAAGTAGCTTGATGTTCCCGGGGGCTCCCTATACATGCCTGAGGAAGGTCATCCCTGAGGTTTTTAGTGGGTAGGTCTCCCCCTTCTGGGGAGGAGAGCCCCACATAACCGCCGGCTCGCCACAGCCAGGGTATGCAATTTAATGCATTTTCCTCAGGGGAACAAAAAAAAAACTTAAAATGACATATTTTTTTTAGTTGACATTGAACTATGTGCTTTCGATATCTACTTGAAAATAGGTTATGGATTTGGATACTTTAATTACTTTTTAATAATAACAATTATTCAATGAATCACCACAGAGCTGAAGCATCGCGACATGTGCTCAGTAAAGCGATGACACATTTCAAAGTTCCAATTGTTTCTTCGCATTGTCATCGCGAACACTGAAGAGTATCGTTCCAAGGAGTTTGGAAAACTCCAATTGGAGTACTCGCAATTACGCGGGGCTTATGTACGAGCCACAATTGCCCACCAGCACGTTACCAAGAATCCTCGAAAAGATCCATTCGCCTCGAGCAGACAAGTTTGGAATGTTCGCAAACTTTCTTCATATGCCTCTCGCAGTCGCTACGAGGTTTTTGCCGCGACTCACGCGAGACCAGCGTTTTTTTAAGTTCTATTATATTTATAGTAGATGCTTAGTCTTCAAAGTCTTCTTCTTCTCGACACATACAACGTGAAGACAGTAGAACAAGATAGTAATTTTCAAGAAGATATCTCGAACTAAATATAATTACATAATCAAACGAACTTACCTTAAGAAAAGTTCTATTATAATTACACCAGATGCTTAGTCAGAGATATCGTCTTTTTCACGACACATACGATGTGAAGACAGTAGAACCAGATAGTAGATTTCAAGAAGATATCTCGGACTAAGCATGACTACAATTACATAATTAAACGACCTTACCTTGAATAAAGTTCTATTGTAATTACACCAGATGCTTATTCCGAGCTATCGTCTTTTTCAAACACATACAATGTGAAGACCGTGTAACTAGATAGTAAATTTCAAGAAGATATTTCGAACTAAACATAAATATAATTACACAATCAATCGAACTTACCTTAAAAAAAGTTCTATTGTAATTACACTAAATACTTAGTTCGAGATATCGTCTTTTTCACGACACATACGATGTGAAGACAGTGGAACTAGATAGCAAATTTCAAGAACATATCTCGGACTAAGCATAAATATGTATAATTACATAATATTTTTACCGTGGTTACATGCTTCGGCACGAATTGGGCCGGCTCGACCGGAGTGATACCACGGCCTCACAGAAAACCGGCGTAAAATAGCGCTTCCGCAGTGTTTCGCCGAGTGAGTGAGGGTACCGGAGGCCCAACCCCCCTTCCCCCCTTATTCCCTTTTAAAAGGCCGGCAACGCATCTGTAACTCCTCTGGTGTTGCGGGTGTCCATGGGAACGGTTGTCGCTTACCATCAGGTGATCCGTTTGCTCGTTTGCTGCCCTATCCTATAAAAAAAAAACATAATCAAACGAACTTACCTTAAGTAAAGTTTTATTGTAATTACACCAGTTGCTTAGTCAGAGGTATCGTCTTTTTCACCAAATATTGAAAAAAAAAACAAAAAAGGAACGAATAAAAGAAAATTATCGGCCATTTTGGGTGTTCCGCCATATTTGACCAAGAGCGACGTCACATTATTTTTCTAGTTATTCTTAGCAAGCCCTTTTATTTGATACCCATATTGTAGGAGTGCATTAAAAATAATTGGTCCGCCGTTGGTTGGGTTTAGAATGACGTCACACAGTTATGCATCGTCATCTAAACTAAGCGTTTATACAAAATTTCAGCTCAATTGGTTGGGGGAAGTGCCTTAAAATTGAGTTGTAAGATTTGACCCAAACATACATACATTGCAAGTAAAATAAAAGCTTGTAAAAAATCTATGATCTGTGCAGACGAAGTCGCGGGCACTAGCTAGCCTTTATATAAACCTTTATTTATTTTTTAGCATGCTTGTTTATGCCACAGATTATAAAGACAACTTTTAGCTTGACTCCTGTGCCTTGCACAGAACTCCTTATTATTGTAGTTTTCTGCAAACTCTGTCGGGTTAGGCTAATAATTCGTTGCTCGCTCCAAATTTTTCTTGGTCGCAGCAAGTTAACAATAGCCGACAAATATTTTGTTTGCACACACGAATATGGGGCCGCCTAGCTGCTGAGTTTATCCCGCTTTCTTTGGCCATCCGGATTTTGTGTTGTACTTTTATTAAGCTTAGTGCTCTTTTCGAGACGGTTTATTTTTTTAGAGAGAGGCTGAGAATCTTCATGGATAAAACTGTAGCCAAGTGCCGCGGTGATTATGTCAGGACTTCTGACGGGATGTCCTACCGACTAAACTCAGCCTGAGCCTTGAAGAGAAGACACCTCGTTCTGCTTTTCAATGGCCTTCTCAAATGTCCCTCCATTTTTGTTTAGTTTACGAGTATTCTATTATGAAAGACGCCTCAAGCAGAATAAGATTTAAAAATAGAAATAAACTACTAATATTATAAGTTTTGTGAAAGTTTGTGTGAATGTATGTTTGTTACTTATTTACGTAAAAACTACTAAATTAACTTTACGATAATATAGCTTCTACATCAGAATAACACATAAGCTACAGACAATTTATAAACATACAAGCTGGTCCCCGCGACTTCGTCTGCACAGATGGCAGATTTTTTCCTATTTACTGTTATTAATTTCGGAATGCTTGTGTTGACAGCTGTCAGTTTCGGCGCCTTTTGGTAGTAACAATAAGTGTGTCATAAACCAAATTTTTAACACCTTTGCTCGTAAAGCTGATGTAATTTTAAATATGTAAAGTGGGTTATAAAAAACTTAACTATTGCTTTGGTAGCAAATATTTAAGTTATTTATTTATTTACATCAGGCACAATAACAGACAACAGATAGAAAACAATATAGTTAAACTAAACATATATGCTAACACAATACGTATCTGCGCCCAATTACAATAGGCTTGTATCCACTATGAACAAATCTGATGCGTTAGGTTGCATAACTATTAAGATGATCATTTAATTATGAAAAAACAAAGTTTTATCAAATAATAACTTTTGATTATTTATATTTTTATAAAATAAAATTGCACAAAATAAGCCATAAGTCACGTGACAGCAAACACCAATTAAAAAGTGTTACGTCACGCCGTGCGAAACGTCAAAGTCAAAATGTCATTCCCAAGTGTCTTGTGGAAGTGCGAAAAAGAATGGGCATCATTCCTTCTCGCGAGTGTCAGCCACTTTTTACGTATCTGCTGATTGTTTGGCACGTATATAAATAATTTTTTTTGGTGTTTTTATACTTGTGCTTGTACACTGGGGCACTATGCAGTACTTGTAATACGATGAATCCATTTTTTATTAAAATAACTTCACAATACCGAATATTCCGATACTAAAACAGCCGTGTTTTGCACGGCGTGACGTCATTCAAGACGCCATGACAGTCATGAGCGTTTTTGATGACTAATGTCAAATATTTAATTAAATGCAAAATTATTCTTATAAATAAGCATTTTTTTTCAAAAATAATAAGTATTTTGTATAGAATAGGCATCAAGGTATATTAGTATCTAACTACTGAAATTTAGGCAACAAGCCTATTGTGCACAACACTTAAAAAGTATCAATTACTAAATTCGTGGTCAACATAGTGTTTGAAATTAATAAAATGTAAGATTTTAATTATACAAAACAAAAAAAGTGAATGAAAGTTAGAATAGTTAATATAATAACTTACCTACTTATATAATAACTTATACTTATAGTCCATACAAATTCCATAACAGTATTATTTGCCAATTCGCGCGCTGTCGCTATTCAAATTTCGCCGCGCGGCGCCATTCAGTAGTAAAATGGCGGAAAAGTAACAGTGTGTATTCACAGATTGAGTTTATTTAAATGTTTTCTGTTTCCTCGCAAATGTGTTAAAAAACGTCGTACGATATACGTGTGTATTGGTTATAACATGCTCGGCTCAATTACGCCCTCGCCTTCGGTTATATATCGCATGTTATATATTATCGCATGTTTATTAATATTAATAATGTATATTTATCAATTAATATATAATTGTGTATTATTTATTGTTTCCCGTACGTCGCAAATGGAAAGGCCATGCCAGAATATCAGCGCTTTGCGGCATCATATATGGCGCAAAACACATGCTGAGTTAGGAACCTTTTGGCTTGGCACATCTCTATTAAACTATTTATTTTATTTCATTATTTGTAATGTTTTATGTCTGTGCGAGTCAATAAATGTTTTTTCTTTCTTTTCTTTCTTTCTTTAACTCTTCAATCACATTTTGAGCGTTTACCAAAAAAATTTGATACCAAAAGAATTTTGGATTAGGTCACTTCAATTTTAAAGGTGCGATTATGTCCTCTTCGGAGGGCAGCGCTGTGGCTCCTGCCTGTGTGAATTGATGAGTTCTACTATTCATTCATGTGCAGCCAGCTGCGAAGTATGGACTAACTAAGGAGTGGGCGGCGCAGATGCCGCCTTTCGCAAGGCTTGAAGAGCCAGCGTTAAAGAGTCGGGAGGGTCAGAAAGGACGTGTATATTTAAGTAGGAAAGAATCTACCATCTGTGTAAACAATGATAAACAATAATGACGTATAACTACCTAGTCATACATAGCTTTAAAATTAAAATAATTGAATAGTTCAACGCTTTAACTGTTTTTTCAACACACTTCCTCATAAAGTGGCTCTAATCCCATGGCAATTAGGCACATAATGACACCTGATAATCAAACTGTGACTTTTTCATTACTATTATTCACGAATGAGTAATAGTTTTTTTTTAATATTATTGGTTGAGTTACGTTTACATTTGCGCTAAAAAGCTATCCGCGAAAAGCCCAAAAAAAAGATACCTCATTTTATAGTCTATGGCCGATGTGCGCGCATAGGAAAACTGATTAATTTTTCCCGCCATTACGAAACATTTGTCACAACTCGTCTCGTTTTCTCTTTTGAAGTTATTTAGTTAGTTATTAATTAAGATGTCTGCAAATACAATTTATGAAGAAAATGTTTTTTTATTTAAGTATTATTTTATTCGGAAGTGTGTTGAAAAACGTTGTATGATACACGTGTGTATTGATGATTACCGTCCTCGGCTCCTTAAGACCCTCGCCTGACGGCTCGGGCCTCAATGCGCCTCAGCGGTAATTACCAACATTACACACTTGTACCATAATGTACTATTACTTTACTAAGCCCGCCGATACTGTTGAATAAACCGGTGATTTAACACAGATATCAAAAAGCCCTGTAATACAGATTCATGATGGAAAAAACGTATCTTTGTTGAGATTGGATCTTTTGTATCCGGATCAGTACAAAGATTCGAATCAGTGAAGTGATTCATTCGCATCATTTGATTCAGTGACTCTGAACCGATAAATCGGAGGTCACTAAGTTCAGAGTCACTGATACAAATATTCTGATATAAATATTGATATTGATTCATTTTTATCAGTGACTCTGAGTCAATCGTGTAAGCGTCGCGTATCGAATGAAACCGAGATGCAATTGAGCGACGTGACCCGAAGCGCTCCGACTGGTCGAGGCTGGTCCTTCAAACTACCGCATCCATCTTCGAAGGCTGTTGAAGGCGAGTAGGAGGACTGCAGTTCGTGGGCCCGGTGCTGTGACTGCTGATGGTGAGTTGCTGTTAATTTCTGTACCTATAAAGTACAGCAATTCCCCATAATTTCTTACTCTTCTTCAACTACATTGTCAAGCGACCTATGGTGTTACATTATCTATTCCCGCTCCGCCTTTACGTGTTGGTAGAATCTATTTTCTTTATTGCTAGGAAAAGCGCTAACAATTATATGCGATTTGATTCGACCCCCTGCCCCCATTAAGCATCTCACGTAATTTATGGACGTAATTACATACACGTAATTTAAGGACGACCTAAACGAACTTCCCCGAGATAAAACTATCATTATAATTGTGAATGAAAAACCATACAATAATTAAAGCATTTGTAAACCTCTTCGTAGATAAACTGGATGAAGCGAAAGCAATCCTAAAACTGGCAAGAAACATCGACAGCCAACCATTTGTAATAATCCTGTGACACCACTCCAAACAGCTCGAGGCTTAGAGTGGACGAGCCTCTTATCAAGAGGATTTAGTCCCCACGATACAAATATAAATAGAACTGGGATATTCGTTGAAAATATTTGACAGACACTCAGCGTGCCAGCGTGCCAGCGTTTAAGTTTACGCGCTAAAATAAAAGAGTTGTGATAAATTTTAAATCCTGCTTAGTTTTTTCAATATGGTCTCGACTAATGTGGGATTTTCCAAGTGACAGATTCCTAGCTTATGTTGTATTATTGTAATAGCCTTTTATGTTGTATTAAGCTGTAATACACTGTATTCCGCTGTAAGGGTCTCCTCTGTCTGTCTGTACTAATTTAATGTGCCCATTTCTAATTGACTGGCTAAAGAGTGTCACTAATAGTAGTGGCAAAGCAAGATATAAACGACTAATGTACTCAAGGCGTGGACAGACGATTTGGTCCGATTTGGCCTGGTGAGTAATGTGAACAACTTATAACAAGGACGCCATCACACTAACTCAATCAGAGTTACAGATGGATGCAAAATAAAACCACAAAGAATTTACCACATTATGCATGCATGTAATTCTTCTTATGGACAATTTACATAAAAACAATTAAGTGATTATATAAATGCAAAAATATTGGCTGAGAGCCATTACAATAACGCACGTAATACTTAGGACGTAGCCTTAACAAATAAATTTAAATTTCAAATGTAGCTGTAGCCAACCGTACAACAGACTCAGCATCTACCTGTGTAGATCAGTTAAGGAAGTGTCTGAATGTAGGTGCATCCCTTTTGCTATCCACGTCGGTAGAAGTGAGCGCAAATGTCAATGTCAATCTATCTTTCATGTACGATAATAACCACAGACTACTTAGAGAAACTACGTTTATAATAACAAATTATATGTCTAATACAATTTAGTATTTTAGTTGAAATTAATATAAAAACAATATAATGTTATGGAATAAAGGATCGAGCATTTATAGGCCAATCGTGAACCGTATGTAAAAACCACGTTACAGCATATGCATGTCTTATTTTTATTTTTATTTATTTGGGATAACAACAGCAATTTACATTATAATATTACAACTTAGTAAATACATTCTATAAGCCAATTATAGTTATCCACGGTTAAAATATTTATACCAAGCTATTTTATTATTATTATAGCTACAAACTACTACATTGTAATTTGTTAACCTGTGTCCCTACCTAACCATATCCCTCACGATTTGCCTATATGGTTACTAGAACCTAGGCCAGGCTGAGATTCCGCGGGTAGCCGGCGGGCGCGAGGAAGTCGCGACCGCTACGGCGACCCGGGATGGACCACGCCCCTTCCGTGGCCGGGGGGCGTCCCCCGAGGAGGGCTCCCCTGTATCGGCGGGGGAGCGGAGGCTGGGAGTTCCCGGAAGTGGCTTGATGTTCCCGGGGGCTCCCTACATGCCTGAGGAAGGCCATCCCTGAGGTTTTTAGTGGGTAGGCCTCCCCTTCTGGGGAGGAGAGCCCTACATAACCGCCAGCTCGCCACAGCCGGGGTATGCAATTTAATGCATTTTCCTCAGGGGGGGAAAAAAAAAAGGCCAGGCTGAGTTTAGTCGGTAGGTCACGTGGCCTGACCGTTCCGGTCGCGTGGAATTTGACATAACCTCTGTGACACTTGCCGTTGCGGGGGTCGTCCTGGGCACGTTTCGTACTCCTTGTGAGGATTCTCAGCCTTCCTCTCCTGAGGAAAACAAAATGCATGCATTTAGAGTTTACTATCCTGTAATGTTTTGGGTATATGTTGACTTGGCGTTTTTCTATATCATCTCATTTTTGTACGAGCCTCAATTAGCACTGCGGCATGAAATTATATTACACAATTTTCAGTTCGAATTAATCAACCTTACCAGTCGCGCGTACTCAAACCACGTATATGTTAAATAATCAGTTAATTTTACTTTTAATATAATATATTACTAAATTTATTATTACCAATCCTATTGGTTAATATTTCTTCGTTGCTCCAGTCCACATGCTCGCTTCGCCGCAATGGACAGGCAGCATTAGCGTAAATCTTATGCGTTCTTGTCCTATGGCTTGGTTGGTCCCTAAGTGACGTGGTAAGGAAGACCGCACCTCAGGAGACGCACAGTCAGCGCTGCCCTATAAAGAGAGCATATGCGCTAGAAGGGGCACGGTATACCCAAATGGCTCCGGCCTATATTTAAAGGGAACCTACTCATGGCTAAGCAGGAGGCTGCCGAGGAGGGGATGGCAAGGGCGCGACGGCTCAGACGCCGCCGCTAGCAGGTCTTGAAGGTCCTGCGTTAATTTGTTAGAGAGATCGCTAAGGACGAATCCTCTGCCGATTTTGATTGAGATACATTTAATTAATTAGTGCGAAACAAGTTAATTTTTATAAATGTAATAAAGGTATTTTATTTTATATATTTAAATTTATTTGATGTCGGCTTTAAACACTCTGTATTTGGAGCGTCACTGAAAACAAGAAAACAATGCATAAATTCCGAAAGGGTTCAGAGGCTGGCAATAATTCCCTTTATCCTCACCCTTCGGAGTACAGCATCAGCTCCATTATCGAGGGTACTGTAGCGCTTTATGTGTTGTAATCTTCATTTCCGGCTTATTAACTCTATACAGCCCGTTCAGTTCCGCACGAAGTACATTTTTCTAGAGGCGCTACAGAATTCGTGCAGCTTCTCTTGACACAGGGAGATAAGTGGCTGTTAGAAAAAAAAAATGAAGTGAAAATGTCACGGAAGGTCACGTTTCTTTATAACCAGTCGTGATGGTAATCATTAAATATAATTATTGTATTTAATTAATTCGGCTGCTTAAAATCAAAACATAGTAACTCATTTTTTCGCAATTTTTATAAGTCAAAATGTAATAAACAAATTCAAACCCTTCAATGTCATCAGGACAGGTTCGAAGTCCCAACTCAGGGACATTAATCAGACTAGCAAAACTTTGCGAATGCTAGGTACCATTGTCTGACAATGTAAGTTTATGTGTGACTTATTTAAATAAATACAATGTTCAATTTGAACTGCAACTTTAATTTAAACTACTGGGTTGATACAATGTTAGGTGATTGTACAAAGTTTCAGGGCGAAGTAATGCTTAAGGAGTAAATAAGTTAGATAGAGGAGTTGATCGCTGGCTGTAGATTCGGGGGTCGATCCTGCCATGTGTTTTCAGAATTTACATGTTGGTACCAAGCAGAATGTTTTATGACTTGCTTGATGGTTACCGTTGTCTTTGGACTCTTGCAACACCAGGGGTATGACAAATATAGCTGGAATCGCGTTAATAAAGTCATACCATTCGCCCATTCGCGACTCTTTTTTGTTTTGTTTTTGTTTTTTTTACTTTATTGTTTCCAAAATTTTAAAAGATGGTCAGACAATTTTGGACCCTGTTGGGCGCAACAATATGGTAGGTATGTTGCTACAATTACAACATAACTAAAATAATTACAAAAACAATTTATAGTCAATAAAATAACACACACACACCCACCCATAATATATATATATACATACACCCACACATATACACATTACGTACATATATATGTGTAAATTAATTGTGCTTACTATTAGGTACAGAATAACAAAATATTTTAATAATCATTTCATATAAATTATATAATACAAAAATAATAATAAATGATACAGATTTAATAAAATTAATTTGATTAAATAGATTTCAATAAATAGATTTTATGTCATGGAGAAGGAAGGGAGACCCATATTAAAATTTATCATCAAAAAACTCGTTTAAATCATAGTAAGCCTTAGCTAATAGCATGCTTTTTAATAATGCAATGAATTTCTTATCACTTTTCTCGTTTATTAGCTTGTTTGGCAATTTGTTGAATATTTTTATGGCCATCACATACGGGCTAGTGCTGTGTAATACTAGGTTAGACTGTGGTAACACTATTTTGTTTGCATGTCTTGAGGGATAGCGGCCTAATACATCACATTTTTTTTAATAGATAGATAGAGGAGTTGATCGCTGGCGCTGTAGATTCAGGGGTCAATCCTGCCATGTGTTTTCAGAATTTACATGTTGGTACCAAACAGAATGTTTTATGACTTGCTTGATGGTTATCATTGTCTATGGACTCTTGCAACACCAGGGGTATGACAAATATAGCCGGAAACGCGTTAAAGCCATACCATTCCCATTCGCCACTTCCGGCGAAATGCTTTAAATAAATAAACCGTTATTTCTAGAAGATGTTTGATAGTGTTCACAACATAATGTTAACAGAGAGAACGATAAGGGTTGAGTAAGTATAAAAAATCTATCACCAGTATAGACAAAGTCGCAGGTACTAGCTAGCACACGCATAACACAACATCGCTCCGCATTACAATAAATTAAAACTACCCCGCAACAAACAGACAGAGATGTGCAAAATAGTTTAGTAAAAGTATTTAAATACAAAATACAAATGCATAGTTGCTAGCACTATTTCAAATAGAAATACAAAATAGTTTTGAATAAAAGTATTTAAATACAAAATGCAAAATACGTATTTTTAAAATAGGTTTTGAAAATAAAATACATTGTTAAGCATAACCACTTTTATTTATTGAACTGATTTTAAAACTGTATTAGTTCAAAGAGTTCATCTTTCATGTTCTGCCTATGGGGCCTAAATGTTGGCATTATTGTTCTAGTTGACAAATGACAATGACAACACTACGATCACGATCAGTGCCTTCATAAATAAGGAAATCATGGATTTAAGAATGAAAAATTGTAAAAATTAATTAAAAATGCAACGAAACTATGTTGTATTTTATAAATACTAAATATTTATATAGAGTATTTCAAATAAAATACAAAATACATTTGAAATATATGTATTTCAAATAATTCACATCTCTGCAAACAGAGTATTTACAGCGTAATGAAGAACGAGCCAGAACCCAATTATAAAACTCACCCTTTTACGTAACATCAGTAGCGCTCATTTCGGAGCACTAGGGGCGCGGGGTAGTTACGCTGACTCTTTGGACCGACCCCATCCCCGCCCGGGCCAAATGAAATTGTTATATTATTACCTACATTTATTTCATATTACGGCGCAGAATTACCGCTCGTCGGATGGGTACAAGGGTTGTAAAATGACTATTGGGTTCAGATTATTGTATTACGATTTGGTAATTTAGCCTTTTGCTACAACTTTTACTTTTTCGTATTTGTACGCTTATGATTCGTCGGATATTATTAAATACTAACTATGCCCACGACTTTCTCCGCGTGGAATCGTAATTTTAGGTAGCATTTTAATGACTGCGAGTGTTATAAACGTAAGTGTAGACAAATATAATCAGAAAGCTTCGAACTGCTAAGTTATCGGGAGTTACACGTGTTATTGTGATCAACCATAAAAGATAGACATATGCTGTCGTGGGATATTTTTTATATAATTTTATGATGAAATGAAACAGTCCAGTCGACACGATATAAACGTTTATTTCTTACAAACACTTTTTGTAATCTTTTTAAACTTAAGTACTTCACAACTTGTTCTTAATACACTTCTTCCACCGTAATACACTTATAGCCGTGCTATTCGAACCGAATACTGAAAAGGACTGAGTCTCATCGGCTGCTTGCAATTCCAAGTCAGTTTTAAACGGAAGTCAGAATATTACTTTTTTTGTTGTATTAATGCACGGAACGGAAGCTTACTTTTACCGACATATGAAACAAGGAATACCTCGGTACAAATCAATACAACAGCCTTGTTTTAAACGGAAGTCAGAATATTACTTTTTTAGATATAGGTAATTTAAGCAATAAATACAGCATTATAAATTTATAACAGAAAAAATCATTACATTCGGCCGTCCGACTACGTGCAATCTCCTGATGCACGTATACATTAATACAATAAATCTCCATTATAATTAACTGTATACTATACCCAATATCTCTTAATTCAATATACATTCGAATTTATTTAAATCATTACATTCGGTTGCTTTACTATTTGAATCTAGACTGACGTGGAGACTTATTCAATGTTTTTATCTTTCTATTGCAGTTCTGTTCTATTTTGTAAGGGCCTGTAAATATCAGCAAGAGCTTAGTACTA
This sequence comes from Scirpophaga incertulas, assembly GCA_036419045.1. NCBI lineage: Eukaryota > Metazoa > Arthropoda > Insecta > Lepidoptera > Crambidae > Scirpophaga > Scirpophaga incertulas. The sequence continues at coordinate 1,322,114 of CM071633.1, forward strand.
TTACCTTTATTATAAAATTATTTCTAGTAATTTTGATTAAATCTCCTTCCTTATAGACAGGAGCAGGTTGTTTATTCTTATCGTAATTATTTTTTTTTGTTTTGTTTGATTATTTTCAATATTTTTAACTATTTCTTTTCTTAGATTTGTAATATCAGGAGTAATATCGGCGTCAATATTCAATTTATTAGTCACATTCGTAATTCAAAAATAGGTATTTTTGAACATCGGTGATTAATAGTCACATCGGTGATTTCGGGGTCGCATTCGGAATTAAAAAAAATGGTGCAATAAAAATAAAACTGAGGCCACGACGGTCAGTTTTTAAGTACATTGTAACGAAAATACATGAAATACAATAATTCTTATGCTATGCAATCATAACAGCCAGTAGTAATATAACGATTATATAAAATTAGCAACTTTACAATAACTTCAAAATAATAAATCGCAAACAGTGTTATTGCTAAATTTTAATATTTACAGGAATATATACAAAATTATAACAGTCATTAGTATCATTTATTCTAAGTATTTTGAAAAAGGAAAATCCACAGAGACTGCCTTACTAGAGCTTACGGACAACATCCACAGAACTCTTGAGGACAGGCAAACAGAAATAGCCTACAGAAATAGCCGTCTGTGCATTTCTAGATATAGAAGGAGCATTTGACAACGTGACCACCACCTCTCTAACCAAAGGGCTGAAGAACAAAGGGATCGATAAAACAACGGCCCGATGGATAGTTGCAATGCTAAAAAAAAACAGAATAGTAAAAATAGACCTCCATAAGGTAACTAGAAGCTTCAGAGCGACAAGAGGTTGCCCGCAAGGAGGCGTTTTATCGCCATTGCTATGGTCCCTTGTCATAGATGAACTTTTAGTAAAAACTTCAGAAATGAATCTTAACGCACAGAGCTATGCAGATGACGTAGTGGCCTGTGTCATAGGCCCTTGTCAAAGCACTGTGACCTCAATTTTACAGAAAACCGTAAACACAATTGTTAACTGGTATTCAGAAAAACAACTGACTGAATCCTACGAAAACTATTGTAGTACCTATTACTAGGAAGAGAAAGCTGGATAGGTAAGCTCTCACCACTGACTGTTAAAATTAATTGTATTTTACGTTTTATTGAAAAATAAATAGCATAATTAATAAATAAAGTCATAATAATCAAGTCTTAATGTTTGCTAGACCATACAAAGTGTACTTTATAAGATTTATGTGATTGAAATCTGGCACCGGTTCAGCTGTCAAAAATTTTAATTTGTGATTTTTTTGCTCAAATCATAATTGAAGTAATTTACACGGATTATCCGTGCTATAATATATTGCTGATCGTGCAATCGTGTGCCGCTTGTGAATCACTACTCACTAAACCGGGGAAGTATTGTTTTTATGTTCTAACTTGGCTGATATACCTACCCACATATTAAAAACGTTACATTTTTACACCATTCAATCTTCACGAAAAGTGGAACACGTCCATTATCACACCTTGGCTCTGTTGTGTTTCTCTTTACTTGACTAGAAGTGGAAGTAAAGCTGAGACCAAGCAACACTTATAGCCTCAGACATAGCACTCACCTACACTATACCAACTTTTGCTTACTACATAATTAACTAAAATATTTGCTCATCAAATTAAATTGGATTTTACAACAAGACAATTCCAGTAAAAGTGTTATTGGTTTCTTGTTGTTAACTGTAATAGCAGAGCAAATATTATCTATATCAGAGAGTTATCATTTGAAGAAATTGTAAATTATCAACTAATTTCATTATAATTCTTGTGCACATCTCATTTGAATATTTTCTTTGCATCTCTGTACCTTTAGGTGTTACTTTCTTTGAATTTCTTTATCTATTTCTGTCCCAGTTAATAACTTCATATTTAACCTACATTAATATCTTGTTTTTAATATATTAATACTACAATTTCTGAATATTTGTAACTTTGTAAAAAGTCTTAGTGTATTTGTGCTTTTAGGCTACTGGAACATACTATTTAAACATGCTGACCCGAAGAGCTGCATCTCTCAACACTGAAGCAAAATTAAAAGAAACCTTGCTAGAATTGAAAAAGGTAAAGGAGTCTTATGACCAATTATTGCAGGAGAGAGATGATAGTGAAGTAGAAATAAGTCTAATCATAGGAAAAAACACTGAACTCAAAAGTGAGTTAGGGCTAGTACATGCTCAATACCAAGATGTACTTGATGAAAGGGATCAATTAAAACAAGTATTAGATAACCTTGTTCAATGCAACAACACCTATGAGAAGGCCTTGGATAGAATCGCTGAACTTGAATGTGAGCTTAGAGATGCTAATCGACAAATTTCCTATTACGAAAAGCTGAAACAAAAACAGGAAATGAACCATACACATAGTTTATTTGAAGAACTCGTTCAAACTCCTGATGGTAAAAACCTTGCATGCCACTCACAGATAGATTAAAATAAATATGCACTTAATGGACCTTCCAGTAAGAAAAAATTGAAGAAATATATAAAAATTGGCAAGTTCATTAAAAAAACTGAACAGCTGATAAAGAAACAAAAATATTTTAAAATTAATTTAAAACTCAGAAAGGAGCGTGCTGACTTATTAGATACTATAGATATTTTTGGTAGTAAATTAAAACAGAGCAGAGACATGTATAACAGGGATACAAAATGTCTCAATAAAATGATTGAAGATCTCAACATAACTATTAACGCTTTAACTTGCAAGTATGTCAGTTTTCAAAATTCCATTGAGGAGAATAGCCACTCAGTAACTGACTTAGTTCCAACTGTCCATTATAATACATGCCAAGTAGACTCTTTATTTAAAGACATAACCAATAACTCCAGTAGTAATCAGTCATGAGTTGTGTCATCACCTCAAGTTGATGAACCAGTATTGTTGGACAATGTGACCCATTATGCATCCTCTGCTCAGGTTAGACTGTCTGAAAACTCGCCTTCTTAACGAGGCGAAAGCAGACTGGCACAGTACATCCGGGATGACACACTTAAAAGCACTAATCGAACCATACTCTCGCAAACGCACTGACGAGCTATTAAAGCTAACTTGAGCGTGATGGTTAGGGCTTTGACCGGTCACTGCAAGTTGAATAGACACCTTTACAACATGAAACTTAAGGACACTGACACATGCAGATTCTGCGAACAAGAGCGTGAAACACCAATACACCTCTTGTGCAACTGTGAACCGCTGATTCACAAAAGAAGCAGACACCTGGGGAAACACACCCTTGACCCAGATGAAATAAAAACAATCCGAACTGGGAACATCCTATCTTTCTTGGTCAGTGCCCAGTTAAGGGAGCTACTGTAGGGCCTACATAGATCCTACATAGGAGGCTGGTCACAATAGATCTTAATAGGTCGCAGTGATGCATATCAGCCCCGACTTACACGAATAATAATAATAATAAGTATTTTGACACAACAATAATTGGAATATATTTTACATTTGGTAGGTTATAAGTATTCTATTAAATCTAAAAATTGACACTTATGTAATATTGCAATAAGTTGTACCCAAGTATATTAGACATTTAAATTTTTGGACTGACATTGGTCTACAGAGTAATCAGTGTTATCACCTATTCCGAATCTTCACTCGATTCGCTTTGATCACTACTAACAATATCCCGGGCCTTAACATGGATCTATAGTCTTAATCTATCAGCGGAGACCACACTTTCATAACATTTTCTTTTTCCTTTTAGCTTGGTACTTCGCCGATTTGCAAATAAAATTCCATCTTTGGATACACTTACTAGATAGTTATTAATTAGGTACTAAGTATTTTCATTTCATATGTAGTGATTTAAAAACAGAAATCATCCGTATCTCCCATGCCCAAGTCCCAATGATGTAAACGATTACAGAACAAGGGCCATTGCATGCGTGAATGTGAAGAGAAATGTTCCAGATCTCGGTAGCACTATCAAACAACGAAAATGAGCCTCATAGCGTACGAAAAACCAAACGATATTTGTCATGTTTGAATTGGTTTAAAGAAAATCATGATATTGTAGTTTATCCTTACATTTATACTGTATTTTAATAGTTCAAAACGCTTAGTCTGTCCGTCTTTTAGTGATCATGCTAGTAGACCGAATATATATAAATAGACTTTTGTTTTAAAAATGTAAAGTTGCTCATTTCATGAATTTATCAAATGAATAATATTTCTAGCGATTTCTCCTTTCTAATAGAAATATTTGGAAATATACTTTAATATTAAAATTTTAAGTAGGTACATAGGACAGAAAAACCGTGGACACAGCGAAAACCTTAGCCAAACGCGACATAAAATACAAGAAAGGATCATCATAACAAAGTTGTTGTTAAACCTATTTCTGCTACGAAGGTACACCTAATTAATTGGTGTAAAGATCCATCTTACCGTTAGATACTTATACTAAATTTGTCCATACTCAGCCACAGTCACTTTTACTAACTCGTACTCACTCTAATTATTAATATACTAGATGATTAATATAATTATCACACATTGCACTAACAGGTATCCGCTCAATTACAATAACGATGAACTTAGCCATTTAAAAAGCTACATTGTTTTTGTTCTTTACACATAAACTAGAATGTAATTATAAACATTATGATACAATTTTCACATCAAATCAAATCAAATAATTTTATTTGTAAAGTAAAGTATATTCGTAGATAAACAACGGATAGGCGAGACTATTGACGCGGCCATGAGCCATAAATTAACACTAAACAGTTTATTCTATAGGGCACACATAACCCAATCAGCATACATAGCTGTCTATTTCAGTAGGGCACACATAACCCAATCAGCATACATAGCTGTCTATTTCAGTAGGGCACACATAACCCAATCAGCATACATAGCTGTCTATTTCAGTAGGGCACACATAACCCAATCAGCATACATAGCTGTCTATTTCAGTAGGGCACACATAACCCAATCAGCATACATAGCTGTCTATTTCAGTAGGGCACACATAACCCAATAAGCATACATACATACAATAAGCAGCATACATGTTTACAACTTCGGTTACACAGTTAAAGCGAACATTAAGTAATGCGTTTTTTAACAAGTAGTGTGTTATATAAGTACTTATATATATTAGTCATAGTTATGTGTACATATACAACTATGTTTGGCAAGATCTACACCTAAGCTAATACTTCTTTATTGTTTTGCATAACAGTGGAAGTTTATAATTGGCCTTATTTGTATATTGATGTAAATGTACTTCTGTCTAGCTGTTAACTTCCCGAAAATTAATAAAATAAAATAAAATAAAAAATACCTGTCTATTTCAGTAGGGCATACGCTACATAACCTCCTAAAACACGCGGTCTCATAGGCACACTTAACCTAGAGGCGCATGCGAATCGATGAACATGTAACCTGTAAACAAACGCACGCGGCTCAATAGGTACACTGAACCCCAAAGCCTTCGCGGACTCCTAAAACACGCGGTCTCATAGGCATACTTAACCTAGAGGCGCATGCGAATCGATGAACATGTAACCTGTAAACGTACGCGGCTCAATAGGTACACTGAACCCCAAAGCCTTCGCGGACTCCTAAAACACGCGGTCTCATAGGCATACTTAACCTAGAGGCGCATGCGAATCGATGAACATGTAACCTGTAAACAAACGCACGCGGCTCAATAGGTACACTGAACCCCAAAGCCTTCGCGGACTCCTAAAACACGCGGTCTCATAGGCATACTTAACCTAGAGGCGCATGCGAATCGATGAACATGTAACCTGTAAACAAACGCACGCGGCTCAATAGGTACACTGAACCCCAAAGCCTTCGCGGACTCCTAAAACACGCGGTCTCATAGGCATACTTAACCTAGAGGCGCATGCGAATCGATGAACATGTAACCTGTAAACAAACGCACGCGGCTCAATAGGTACACTGAACCCCAAAGCCTTCGCGGATTAACAGGCACACGCTACATAACCTCCTAAAACACGCGGTCTCATAGGCACACTTAACCTAGAGGCGCCTGCGAATCGGTGAACATGTGACCTTATTTTGAGTTCCAATCCCACTTCTGAAGTATGATGAAATGAAACAGTCCAGTCGACACGATATAAACGTTTATTTCTTACAAACACTTTTTGTAATCTTTTTAAACTTAAGTACTTCACAACTTGTTCTTAATACACTTCTTCCACCGTAATACACTTATAGCCGTGCTATTCGAACCGAATACTGAAAAGGACTGAGTCTCATCGGCTGCTTGCAATTCCAAGTCAGTTTTAAACGGAAGTCAGAATATTACTTTTTTTGTTGTATTAATGCACGGAACGGAAGCTTACTTTTACCGACATATGAAACAAGGAATACCTCGGTACAAATCAATACAACAGCCTTGTTTTAAACGGAAGTCAGAATATTACTTTTTTAGATATAGGTAATTTAAGCAATAAATACAGCATTATAAATTTATAACAGAAAAAATCATTACAATTTAAAGGAGAATCTTTCCGTCATACATGATTTCTGTGTATCTTTAACCATTAAGGTTGCACACGCGACGGACGCTTAAAAATGGAGTAACTTCTCCCGTTTTCCCAAGATTTCCCTTCACTGCTCTGCTCCTATTGACTGTACCGTGATGAAATTTTGGGGCTATAATAGTAATTTAGATATAGGTTATTTTTAAAAAATAAATTGCAAAACTTGCTAAACATCAAATACAAGACTAACAACAAAAAGACGATACTATTAAGTGGACACAAGAACAATAACTTTATAGTTTGCTGTAACCCCGACGTTAAACATTAAGGGACAATCAATATGCCACAACGCTGTGCATTGCAGATGGCGGTGCAGAGGGGTAACGCCACCAGCATAACGGGATCCATGCCACAAGCTGACCTCGAACTAAAAGGTTCAGCACCGCACCATCAAAAATTTTAATTATTTACCATCGCGTTCTCTTGATCCTTGGTTCTTTAAGCGTAGTATGAAGAAGCATCTCTTTGGAGCCGCTTTTGTGACATTTTTGATGTCTGGAGAAGTGGCCTTGAAGTTTAAATGCGGATTGAGGTTATGTGCTACATGTAAAAGAAAAGAATCTCTGAGAAGTTGCCAGATAGAGACAATAGGGTCGCCTACTACATTGGGGCAATAAAAGCTGATAAATTGTCTATAATTTGCACACCACTTTGGAGGGCGGGCGCTTCAGTTCAAAGCCGATAAGGTCCCAGGCCTTCTGCTCGACCAAACGCTGTAGCTAGTGTTTAGTTGGTAGGCTGGCCTTCCGCTAGAATCCAACATAACCACCCGCCGTAGACTGTAGGGTAGTATCCGGTGTAAGGTCGTCAGAGAGCCAAAGGGATATTAAGAAGACTACAATAGTTTTCTAGGAGGTAGACTCTGTACCAGGGTCGTCTGCATGGGTACCTCCGTCTTACCTATTTCCACCGCCAAACAGCAGGGTTCGCTTTGCTGTGTTCCGGCGTGAAGGGTAAGATAGGCAGTGAAATTACTGGGTACTGTGACTTTACATCTTATGTCACAAGTTGGCAACGTACACTGTGGTTCTTCTGAGGTTTGCAGATTTGCTGCGAATCTCGTGGGAACCACATGTACTATAGGCGACTGTTACCACTTACCATCAGGTGGGCAGCCTGCTTGTTTGTCAACTTTAGCAATAAAAAAAATAGTAGCGCACCCCTTATGGGGATTCACTACCATTCACCGTGAGGAAAAAAGTCTGTAATTGGGGGTGAAGGGGCTTGGTTATGTGTAAATATGTTATAGCGCAAGCATTTATCTATATTTCTCGTATATACAGTCAAGTTAAATAATTGGAGAAATAGAAAATCGATGGGTAAGGTTTCAAGGTGTCGCCATTTCTGAGGTTCAGAATTCGAATCCTGGTGGGGGCGGATGTTTGTAAGACAAATGCGAGCATTTGTACCTCAGTCGTGATTGTTGATATATATTTCTGTCAAATATATGTATAGTGTACGCCACTGAGATCTATTTTCGGCTTCTCGCATCCAGCTCCTGCCAGCCGTCCTGCGCAAATCATCACTCCACCTTGCCTGAGGACGTCCTACACTACGTTTGCCGTTTCGCGGTATCCACTCTAGAACACGTTTGCCCCAACGGCCATCGGTTCGACGGCTAACATGGCCAGCCCACTGCCACTTCAGTTTGCTAATCCTGTGGACTATGTCGATGACTTTGGTTCTCTGACGTATCACCTCATTTCTGATGCGATCCCTCAGAGAAACGCCGAGCATAGCCCTTTCCATAGCCCGCTGAGCGACTCTGAACTTGTGGACTAGTCGTGCCGTCAGTGTCCACGTTTGGGCTCCGTAAGTCATTACGGGTAGGACGCACTGATTGAAGACTTTCGTCTTTAGGCACTGTGGGATCGACGACGTAAAGACTCGACGTAGTTTCCCAAATGCCGCCCAACCCAACTGAATCCTCCTATTCACCTCGTTCTCAAAGTTGATTTTGCCTAACTGCAGTATTTGCCCGAGGTATACATATTTGTGAACAACTTCGAGAACGGCGTCGTGTATCGCGATCGGTTCCGGTATAACGTGTTCGTTGAACATGACCTTGGTTTTGTCCAAATTCATCCGTAAGCCGATGCGTAAAGAAGATTCAGCCAGGTCGTTCAGCATATGCTGTAGGTCCTGCAGCGTTGTATATCTATCCGTTACGCTAGATGCCATAACACAAGCCTTCAAAGCTTACTTTGGGCTAGGTTGATTGGTTTAAAGGTAAGTAATATTTATTTATGACCATTTCACAATGGCAAACCGTAATAGTTTTAAATATCTTGACATAAAGGATATTCCACTAAAGCTAACAATCCGTACCACAATAATACGTTACTTCTATACAACATTTCAACGAGTAATTCAAAATGGCGCCTTATCAATTCAAATTGAGCACGAGTACGTAAAACCATCTATTTAACACTAACACCTAATGACAATTTGCTTAAGATATCTTACCGATGCTCAGCCAATCTCAAATGCCTAAGTTTAAGCGTAAGAAATATTTATTTCATTATTAATTTATAGATTTGTAGATTGCAACATCACAGTTGATACTTTATCAGCTGAGCAGGTATCAAATTATTTCTGCTAGCAAAAGAAACGTATTTTAATTTCCTAATATTATTGACAAACAAGATTTATTTCTTTTCTACAAATAGCTCTAATGTATAGATTCTCAGCAACAGCCTAAGTAAGCTCTCAGGGCCTAGCGACTAACACAATTAGCGGAAACTTGATTTTGCTGGTGGCTTTGTGCGGCAGATTTAAGCGCTGGCACATGTGTCGTTCGGACGACGCTTTGACGAGGATTAATACCAGGATTCAGGCGTCCTACGAACTTTGTAGCGTTTCAAGGATATTATGTAAAAGCCTTACCGTATACCTTTACATTGTTAGAGTTTGTTAGAGTTCCTTAATATATGAAATAACTAGCGACCCGCTCCGGCTTCGCACGGATGCAATGCTGACACTAAATACGCTACAGAAAACTGTGAAAGATGTATATAATAAATAATAGTGTAAAACACTAAAAAACACGCTTTTAAAATTGATTGAATACAAAAAACTATACTAATATTATAAATGGGAAAGTGTGTCTGTCTGTTTGTCCGTCTTTCATGGCAAAACGGAGCGACGAATTGATATGATTTTTTACGTAGATAGTTGAAGGGATGAAGAGTAACATACATAGGTTACTTTTTATGCCGGAAAAATCGACAGACCCCACGGGATGCGAAATAAAGGCTTCGCTCAAAACTACTGCACAGATTTTCATGCGGTTTTCATAAATAGATAGAGGGATTCTTGAGCAAGGTTTTGCGGTATTTTTCATCTCGGAAAAACGGATAATCCCACGGTAAGCGCAATAAAACCTTCGCGCCATAAACCAACTTCCGCGTATATGTAGCCGTGGGCAAAAGCTATGACCCTTAACCCTCTTTAGACCCAATCCCGAAATTCACGCAGGCAAAGCCGCGGGTAGAAAGCTAGTTAGAAATAAAACTGTAGTAATCTTTACGTACGGTTGCGGAACAGTCGAGCGTACGTTTGGATCACAGTAATTGGAAAACTGTGATCCCTGTCTACTCTATGGGAAAGAGACGTTAGTATATGCACTTATGACATTACCGACAGAAGCATTATTTTAAAAAAAGCACACTTCACTTCATTCTAAACCTGGAAACCTTTTGTATCACAACACGCGCGGCCATCTACATAATATGCTACATTAGATTCAATCTTGACTGTAAACTCAGTGATGCAGCAAACGTCACAGTGTAAAAAACATCTTTGATTTCTCGCGTAGAAAAGTCAGATGTGGCGAGGTTTTAGCACATGATTCCCTAGACTGTGGCGGCGAAGGTTTAGCACCCTCAGTTGTTTTGGGCAACCCCATTTCCATATTAATGACGTGCGTGAGTAGAAAATTCATTTTGTTCCCAACAAATATGGAGCTAATTATAAGCCGGTACGCGTGTACCCCGTGCTGTGATACGGCAAAGTTTAAATTGAAATTGGGCGTATATCTAAATAAGTTGGTTGAGGTAAGCAGATTGTTCCACCTGAGTTTGGAGTACTTTAGACTGCTGGAAATCGCCCCTAACTAAGTAAAGGTGTCCTGAGGTCTTACTGTGACCACTTAGAATAGGGTCAAATTGTGCGTATACCTAAATAAGTTGGACGAGGAAAGCAGATTGTTCTACCCGAGTTTGGAGTACTTTAGACTGCTGGAAATTGACCCTAACGAAGTAACAGTGTCCATAAGTCTTACTATGACCACTTAGAATAGGGTTAAATTGTTCTTATACCTAAATAACTTGGACGTGGTAAGCAGATTGTTCTACCGGAGTTTGGAGTACTTTGGACTGCTGGAAATCGACCCTCACTAAATAACAGTGTCCAGAGGTCTTACTGTGACCACTTAGAATAGGGTTAAATTGTGTTTATAACTAAATAAGTTGGACGAGGTAAGCAGATTGTTTTACTCGAGTTTGGAGCACTTTAGACTGCTGGAAATCGACCCTAACTAAGTAACCGTGTCCATAAGTCTTACTATGACCACTTAGAATAGGGTTGAATTGTGCTTATACCTAAATAAGTTGGACTAGGTAAGGAGATTGTTTTATCCAAGTTTGGAGCACTTTGGACTGCTGGAAATCGACCCTAACTAAATAACCGTGTCCAGAGGTCTTACTATGACCACTTAGAATAGGGTCAAATTGTGCGTATACCTAAATAAGTTGGACGAGGAAAGCAGATTGTTCTACCCGAGTTTGGAGTACTTTAGACTGCTGGAAATTGACCCTAACGAAGTAACAGTGTCCATAAGTCTTACTATGACCACTTAGAATAGGGTTAAATTGTTCTTATACCTAAATAACTTGGACGTGGTAAGCAGATTGTTCTACCGGAGTTTGGAGTACTTTGGACTGCTGGAAATCGACCCTCACTAAATAACAGTGTCCAGAGGTCTTACTGTGACCACTTAGAATAGGGTTAAATTGTGTTTATAACTAAATAAGTTGGACGAGGTAAGCAGATTGTTTTACTCGAGTTTGGAGCACTTTAGACTGCTGGAAATCGACCCTAACTAAGTAACCGTGTCCATAAGTCTTACTATGACCACTTAGAATAGGGTTGAATTGTGTTTATACCTAAATAAGTTGGACGAGCTAAGCAGATTGTTTTACCCAAGTTTGGAGCACTTTGGACTGCTGGAAATCGACCCTAACTAAATAACCGTGTCCAGAGATCTTACTATGACCACTTAGAATAGAGTTAAATTGTGCGTATACCTAAATAAGTTGGACGAGGTAAGCAGATTGTTCTACTTGGGTTTGGAGTATGTTGGACTACTGGAAATCGACTCTAAGTAACGGTGTCCAGAGGCCTTACTATGACTTCTTAGAGTAAGTTTAAAATAATATTGAAATTAGAAACACAACTCTAACAACGCATAGCGCTATCTCGCTTACACTACAGTTTTATTTTCTTCCCTTAAACGATCACGGTAGGCCTACAGGTCTTAGTCCATCATGCTGGTATATGAGGGTTGGTGGATTACGATTGTTTTTGTATTTCACCTTAGGAACAACTTCTGTCAACTTTGGAGCTTTAGGTAAATGAGTTTTTTCGAGAGTAACAAAAAGACTAAAGTCCTATCTGATAGCAGTAAGTAGTCACCGTAGCCTTTGTAACTCCAGAAGCAAATTTAATGCATTGCTGTCTTTTCAAAAATCTATTTATTGTCTTCTTTATATACTACATAGTATAAAACAAAGTCGCTATCCGCTGTCTGTCTCTCCCTATGTATGCTTAGATCTTTAAAACTACGCAACGGATTTTGATGCGGTTTTTAATTAATAGAGTGATTCTTAAGGAATTTCTATATGTATAATACATGCAGAATACAGTAGAGAAACACTGATAAATTTAGAAGTTTCTAATGTGATGTCGTAAATAAGCACGTTTTTAGCGCTTATATTGCAAAAACCCTACGATATAGACCAAAATAATGTACTACAGTATTGTCCACCTTAAAAAGTTCAACAAAAAAGTCCGCGATGGTATATGTCTATCTCTTAGGGATAACCCGCCATAACCATTTTTTATCCTTTACTAAAAAATGGTCATTTACGAAGTGATTTTAAACAATACAGCATCAATCCTTATCTAATTAAGTAAATTGTGTATTTATTATAGATCAATATGCTTTTTACAGCATGTAATTTAAGTAAGTATTTCAGAAGATATTATAAATTTAATATGCAGGGACGTAGGTAGGCATTGCACCCGTGCGAAGCCGAGGCGGTTCGCTAGTAATATTAAAAAGAAATTGAACCTGACGGGTTCAAAGTCTATAGCAGCCATGAGAACCCCAATGTCGAGACCACAGTGCCAACAACGTGCTACGTCGCACCTGGGTTGAATTTCCAGTTTAGTAATGCCAAACATTTGTAGTCACCGTTGCAAAAGTGGTTGCACATTTATTGATTTTCACAAATGAACACCAATTTGCTGTGAAGCAAATCGCGCCCAGCAAACCGGACGAGACGGAGTCACACACATATTAGACGGAGAATCAATTATAAAGCCCGCAATGGGCCGCGGGATACAATTGAAAACTTTATCGCTCCACACATTCGCAATGTGCGGCCACATCATAATAACGCTGTAGAGTTTTGGCCGTGAAATAAAGGACAATGCCCATATTTGTATGAGGTTCTGCCCCAGAAACGTCCAGAGTTCAGACTTATACCATTTGATAGCTCTATAACTGTACTTTAAATATAACTGCATTTTATTTTATATAAAGGACAGGTTCAAAAGTAAATGTGGATAGAAAACTATTGTTACTCTTTGAATTTTGCCAATATTTTACGTCCAGGCAACATTGCTGTTAATAATTTACTAGGCGCTGTTTCCTCTAATCACAGGATTTGCAAAATATCTTATATAAATGGAGACATAACGAAAAAAAAATATATAAATCTTGTAATTCTTGAGACAGATTTGTAACAATGAGCCTCTGTATTCAATAAAGACAACGAAGCATAGTTATCAACAAAAGTTAAAAAACCTAAAGCACAAACGAATATCCAAAATTAGGTAGACAACTCAATAAATCCGTTAAAAAAGAAAGCCTGGTGTCAATTATTTATATAGCAGAGAGAAATACGGCGAGCGAGCGAAACAACAAAATGCAGACGCAGAATTCTGAAACTTAAAAATAATCGTTTTGTACTTATTTAATATCATGAAAGCCGCTTTATCTGATTATTAATTGATCTCAAAATTTTTATTATATTTAAATAAGACATTTCGTCAGATTTATTATTCTGGGCGTGCTGGGGCAGGAATGGGCATTGTCCTTTCAAGTAGGAACAAAGAGGGAGCATATATTTGGGAACAGTATTAATCATTTATTTCAGCCAGTAGACGTTCTCTACTAGACCATAGGCCGTCGTGGTTGAGCCTAAGGATCTCGTCATTGGTCGTTCTGCACTGCCAGCATCCAGCGTTTTCCTGTTATCCTCATCCAATAGTCTGCCCATTTAGTGAGAGACCTACTAATGCTGCTGTATCTGGCATATGCCGGCGAAGTGGTTGGGTTGGGCCCGGCTATCCCACGCCCCCCTCTGTTAGACTCTGCCATCAAAAGACGTTGCCCAGGCTGCACCACGAGGCCATGCCCCGTGGCGAGGCGGAATGGGAGGCTGTCGCCTCCTTCTGCGAGAGCGTCATCTCGCAGAAGAAGGCCGTGGAGACGGAGCGGGAGGAGGACGTCGAGGCCGCTCCCCTCCGCCGCAGACGGATTGGTAGGCGAAGGCGGGCACTTGCGTGTGCGCGGTGTTGCCTGTCTAGTCACCCTACCGTGAGGCTGCGTGCGCGTCCGGCTAAGCGCGCACGCCGTGGTCTCTCTGTCTGAGGGACTGTCCAGGGGTTCTCGGACAGTCCCTCCTTTGGCGGTGGCTCAACCAATTCTTGGTCGAGGCGGCCCCGGGACACATGGCGGTCGAATCGCGAAAGCGCACCCCGCCATGTGCCCCGTATGGGCCTAGAGAACTCGGGGGGGATTTGAGTGGGTGAGCCGGAGAGCTCCACACACGGCCGCGCCTTGCCAGCGCGGTGTCATGGTGCATAGGGTCGCATTTCCCCCCCTCAAAAAAAGGCTGCACCACAAGGATCTGACGTCGCACCCCAACCCATCAATTACAACTTACACTAATTCGCTTAGCCCAAAGTAAGTTCTGTAAGGCTTGACTTCCACACTTGAGAACAGATACAGAGATCTGTTGCATCGCTATTAAATAGAAAATGCACTTGACTACGCCAGCGACGACAAATCAAGGAACACACCAATTCGCCCCAACAGCACTACACGTTGGAGCAGAGCTGCAAAACATACCGGGATTTTCAGGGTTTCTAAACAGCAAAGCTTACGTTACCAATCCGCTGTCAGTGGGAATAAATGGAAATTAATGGAGGCCTGCCGCCCGGCGCCAGTAACTCAACTTGATGGTGTTAGATTTAATTACGAAGTTATGGTGGCAGACGAACTCCGGCCATGATGGATGGGTCTGATAATAAGATCGCTCGCGGAATCGGGGTCAATTGTCCGGCACATCATATGGGCGTCATGTTTTGATAAGCATTGCCTAGATTAGCTCAATCATTTGAGTTATTTATTTGATTTTAATGTGTGCTGGCGAATCAGGGAAGCTATAGCCAGAACTACAAAAAAACAATTTGCTTAATAATATGTTTAATCTAATTACTATACTTAAACGATGTTTATTGTTCAACGATTGATGAAACCAATTGCTGAGTTGACGCTTCGAGCAATTGTCGGCGACTAAGATTATTTGTGAAACTTTCTTGGTTCCTGACCATATTTTTACGGCAAACTTGACGTAATAATAATTATCTGGGATATTCAGTCAGGGTCAAAGAGAAATGGTTAAAGAAACTGTAAATATAACATTGTAAATCTTACTAATTATAAACGCAAAAATTTTTATTGACGAATGTTTGTTACTTTTTCACGTCAATCAGCTGAATGTAAAACATACTTATGCGTATATATACACACACATATATATACATATATGTATTAAATATAAACTCACTACTGTACACAATTAAACAATGTTAATAAATAAAAAAAAATATTTATACATATGAAATACATAAATCTTCTCTGTAAAAGCTAGTTTCATCCAAGGATAAATTTTATGGTTTCCTCATATTATTTTTTTATTTCAGATTTTATTTGGCATATATATACTGTCTGATGTTAAAAAAAAGTCCAGCGCCTTCTCAAGCTCAAGCTATTACTATGGGACAAAAGAAAATACACTAATTGCCCGAATTCGAACGGCATTCAACAATAAGACGATATCTACCCTTATTTGTAAATAGTACCATTTGACGCAACTTTTTAACATTTAACACGCATCCGAAATGTGTTCATGGCAGACTAGCTCTTTTGTGCTCCAGCTAAAGTTCAGATTATCGAAGCATGGCAACTAGCCGACCTATGTCAAACACGGTTCCCTATTTCTTTGCTGACGCTACAAAAGATTAGTGACGTTTTATTAGTTCTGAGGCCGAGGCTGACGAAGGGCCGAGGGTTTGAGACGGGCGCACTGAACTTGAATCAGACAGTCACTAACAATACGACCCTACCAACGTGTGTGATATAATATATATATATAAGATACAATCTAATATTGTATATAGCACAAGGTGGTGCCTCCGACTTCATGTTCTCAGGATTAGTACGTAGTATATCGAATAGTTTATGCGTGCCGTATTACTACATAGTATATAACAAAGTCGCTTTCTCTGTCCATATATCCTTATGTATATATATGCTTAAATCTTGAAAAATTAAAAGTAAACTTGTCGCTTTACTTACTTATAGAATACTTTTAACGACAAGCTTTTATATGTAAAAGTTTATTTTGTTCTTTTTAGCGAATTTAATAAAAACATTTATTAAAAAAAAAAAACTTTATTTTCCGACTAAAAAACCAAGCTATTGTAGGGGTGCATTATAAATAAATTGGTCCGCCATCTTGGGAAAGTCCGCCATATTGGATTAAGATTAAGAGTGACGTCATATTATTTATCGAGGTGTTCTTTGCAAGCACTTTTATTTGATACCCATATTGTAGGGGTGCATTAAAAATAATTGATCCGCCATCTTGGTAATGCTGCCATGTTGGATTTAGAATGACGTCACACACATAACCATGCATTGTCATTCGACTTACACGTGCATGCAAAATTTCAGCTCAATCGGAGACCGAAAAGTGGCTCAAACTAAGATGGCAAGATTTTCTTACTAGTTACAAGTGAAGCTAATAAAAAAGCTTGTTAAAATACGCAACGGATTTTGATGCGGGTTTTTTTAAATAGATAAGAGTGACCTACAAAATTTCAGAGCGCCATCTAGTGACGAACTAGTTTAAAAAAAATGTTATATGAATTTAATCGTGCACGTCAGATTGGCACATATTAGTTTGATAACGTGAATCTGTTGATTCTTAAATTTTTCAATAACCTGCAGAGAATTTCAAAATATGGCAATTCGAAAAATAAAATTTTGAATAGCCATAATTTGTTTTGGAATTAATTAAATGTGGCAAATAAGCTTAAGTGTCACATTTGAATAGTCTTGTATAATTTATGCTATCAATATCTGACACGATCGCGAATTCTATGTGACTTTTTTTAGACTTCAAAATTTCTGAAAACCTGTAGCTGCTAGACCCACCGTTAAAAATATACACATGTCATAATTTTTTTTTCTTCCTAAATATAACCTTTCAATTCCAATAGGACTCTACGACGCTCGAGTAAATACACATTTAGCATCCGAGACCTATTTTTGAATTACGAATGCGATTTCGAAATCACCGCTAACTAAATAGTCAGCGGTGACTTTGAGATCACGGATTCCTAATCATTCAATTTTTGAAAGTCGATTGCAGAGCTACCAACTTAGATAAAGTACACACACAAATGTAAGAGTTCGGTTCCACGCAGAATGTAGCCGCTCCCGATTATTACCGGCGTAACTATTATGGTTATTATACTATAGTATATATGTATATATATTATAGGTATATAAAGGTTTGAAGTCGCGACCGCTACGGCGACCCGGGATGGACCACGCCCCTTCCGTGGCCGGGGGGCGTCGTCGGTGGAGGAAACCGGGGGAGGTAGTGTAGCCTCCCCCGAGGAGGGCTCCCCTCTAGGAAGGGGAGCGGAGGCTGGGGGTTCCCGGAAGTGGCTTGATATTCCCGGGGGCTCCCTACATGCCTGAGGAAGGACATCCCTGAGGTTTTTAGTGGGTAGGCCTCCCCTTGGGGGAGGAGAGCCCCACATAACCGCCGGCTCGCCACAGTCGGGGTATGCAATTTTATATATATATAGGTATATATATATATATATATATATATATATTATATATATATATATATATATATAGGTATATATATATATATAAATGTAGCCGCTCTATATAATAACCGCAATATATATATATATATATATCTTAATATATATATTTCTTGTGTGCGTGTGTATGTGACTGAACTCCTCCTAAACGACTGGACCAATTTTGATGAAATTTTTTGTGTGTATTCCAGGGGGCTTGAGAATGGTTTAGATTCACAATACGGTCATATAGATATTGTTTTTCAGCTAAATTATTTATTTAAAAACATTTGAGACAACGTGAGACAACGTGACATTTGAGACATTTGACATTTGAGACATTTGACAGGACAACGTCTGTTGGGCCAGCTAGTATATATATATATCAACTTCAGACTCTTGTCAATATGTTCTCTAAACAAAACACAGATAACATTTCCACAAGTATGACTTGATTACGAGCGGTCGAGGGCACTCGTAATGAAATCACATCCGTGACTAAGGTAGTCACATCAGTGATATTCAAAAATACGAATTATTGAAATGTGATTATTAGTTACATCGGTGATTTCGAAGTCGCATTCGTAATTCCAAAATAGGTCTCCTGGCCTCCCCTACTACTATGTGTTATTCTGACATACAAGCTGTATTACTGTAAGGTTTCATTATTCATTACAAACATCCATCCATACAAATAAAGTTTATAAATTTAGTAAGATACAATGGCATGACTTAGACACGTAGTTTCTCTAACCGAGTTTGTGAGTCGTCGCGGATTCATACCCGCCTTTGACAAAGAGCCTTGAGCTGTCAAACCCGCGTTTGCGACGATGCCTCAGATTAGCTGGCTTAGAGGCGGTTACACTATCTCTGCTACAGACTGTACAAGGATTTAGTGTCGGTATGTAGACAGCTTTCTTTGTTTACTAGATGAAAGAATCGCTAAAGCATCCAGACTCAAGTACATTGTAGAATTACCTTAGTAATTTTAGTTACCTTACGGATTTTTTTTATTTATTATTTTATAGGATAGGGCAGCAAACGAGCAAACGGATCACCTGATGGTAAGCGATAACCGTTGCCCATGGACACCCGCAACACCAGAGGAGGCATCTCGCAACTTTCTTCTCAGTCGACCTTGTAGATTAACTGGGGTAACCGATCAGGGTGTTCATCCCTCTACGGTGGTCTCATACGCCGCCCGTGATAACGGGCGGGTCATCGGATTGGTCATTCTAGCCTTGGCTTCGATTTGTTTTGCAGGTACCCACATGCACCTGTTATTATTATTTTTGAAGTACCTTCTGTACTGTTGGTTATTTTTTTTTTATTTTTATTCTGTCGAGGGTATGTGTGCGCTCAATCATGGCAAACCGGTTTGTTATTTCGTCTTGGTTTTCAATCGTCTTGTTTACGTCGTCTTGGTGTTATTATTTTTCTTGACGTTTTCTGAATGTTTCATATTGGCCTATATGTTGCTAAGGCTGTTTCAGGCATCTAATAGTTCTCTGGGCAGCGGTCTAAGAGGAGGCACAGATGCGTTGCCGGCCTTTCAAAAGGAAATAAAGGAGGAAGGGGGGGTTGGGCCTCCCCGGTACCCTCACTCACTCGGCGAAACACAGCGCAAGCGCTAGTTTACGCCGGTTTTCTGTGAGGCCGTGGTATCACTCCGGTCGAGCCGGCCTAATACGTGCCGAAGCATGGCTCTCCCACGGTAAAAACGGATTCGTCATGTCTGTCCTTCCGTATGTCACAGCCACTTTTTTCCGTAACTATAAGAGCTTTATTGTGGAAACTTAGTAAGTAGATGTTTTCCGTGAACCTCATTAAGATTTTCATACAAAAATAGAAAAGAGAAAGCAATAAAGTTTTGGGGTTCACCATACTTAGAACTGAAACTATTTTTTTTTCATCAAACCCATATATACGTGTGGATCTTTGGATAGGATTTCAAAAATGATATTGAGAATTCTAATATATATATATATATATATTAAACTGAATAGTTTGCGCGAGACACGCTTCCAAAACAGAAAAATGTGTTATACCTTAGTCATGATATATTTATATGAAAAATACTGATATATGTTAAAATATGTATGTCTATCCATTCCCCTAGATCCCATAACATAAGCCTTACAGAGCTTACTTTGGGCTAGGCTAATTAGTGGAAGTGAAACAAATATCTATTTATTTCCATGCAACGTGCATTGCAGCCTGCTAAGTTTCCATTACAAAATTCAGTTTACAAGTATGAGGCATATAGTGAATCAGTAAAGAGCCAAGGCCATTTTCCAGGTGGCGACCCACAATCACACGCCATCCCCGACGCTCCAGTAGCCCTAACTTCGTAAACAGCAGCCCCAGCTTCTCACAGAAATGTTACAGTCGAAAACATGCCATAAAATAAAGAAGGCAGAGACAAAATTGCCATGCCCAGCAATCTCATCACTTTACTAGTACGTGAAATGATACGAGAACGCTGAAAGTGAGCTGAAAATGTATTTTACAATATATTTTCAGTGGTAAAGCTTTTATAATGTCGGTTCCTACAAAATAAACGAAACCTTTTGGTCCAATTGCTGGAACAAGTATTTAATATCTATCCTCACATTACAAATTTTATATGTACAGTCAGCAACACAATAAAGCTTCAGATATGAACGACAATAACTGTCATTATTAAGGACAACATTAGAGCTGGCTCAAGGTTCATATGTAAAATCTGATGTGTTGACGTGTGTACATATTCAGTGCTATAACAAGGGTAAAGCATTTTTGAGAGGCTAATGCCTATTATAGGAAAAATTATAACAATAATATAAAAAAAACCGGCCAAGTGCGAGTCGGACTCACGCACGGAGGTGAGAACACATATTCTTCCACTTTGGAAGCGTCGCTCGTGCAAACTATTCAGTTTAGAAATAAATTATATTAGATACCTCAATAACATTTTTTAAGACCTATCCATAGACACCCCACATGTTTGATGAAAAAAAAAGAGTTTCTGTTCTAAGTATGGGGATCCCCAAAACAATTTTTTTTTCTATTTTTGTATGAAAATCTTAATGCGGTTCACCGAAAACCTCTACTTAGCAAGTTTCCACAGAACAGCTCTTATAGATACGGAAAAAAGTGGCTGCGCCATACGGATGGACAGACGGACGGACTGATAGACATGACGAATCGATAAGGGTTCCGTTTTTTGCCATTCGACTTCGGAGCCCTTTTTTTTTTTTTTTTTTTTTTTGTTCCGCTGAGGAAAATGCATTGAATTGCATACCCCGGCTGCGGAGAGCCGGTGGTTATGTGGGGCTCTCCTCCCCAGAAGGGGGAGGCCTACCCACTAAAAACCTCAGCGATGGCCATCCTCTGGCGTTGTAGGGGGCCCTCAGGATCGAGTGTCGCAACTGAGGACCCCCGGCCTTTGCACCCCTGGGTGCGTAAGGGGAGCCCTTCTCGGGGAGGAGTGATCTTGCCGCCTCCTCCCCTCCAACCTCCTACGACGTCACCCCCCGGCCATCCGGGGTTGAGGTCCCTCCCGGGTCGACTCCATGGGCACGAACTGCGTCGCGCCCGCCAGCGACCCGTGGCGGCGCCTCAGGCCAGGCTATCTGGCCCGAGGCCGCCTTCTTCGAGCGGGATCGGCCATCTCCCGATCCCGCTCGGCGGCCTCCTTCTGGAGCATCACCGCTTCACAGAAGGAGACCACAGCCCTCCAACCTCCCTCATCCGCCAGCATTGCCGCAATCAACGCTGGCGGAGACAGATCTTGCCCGATCTCTTCGACCAAGACTCGGCGTTCGGAGTCCCAAGCAGGGCACTCCGCCAGCGTGTGCTGGGCCGAGTCGAGGTCGGATGCACAATGGTGGCATCGTGTCGTGTCCTCCCTCCCTATTCGACTCAGATACTCACCGAAACAACCATGTCCGGTGAGTATCTGAGTCAAGCGGTAGGTGACTTCCGCCCTCCCGCAGAGCAAGCTTCGAAGTGCGGGAGTATCGCACCGACGGCGCGCTGACGCACGCAGCCCCCACGCTCTAGCTGCGCACGCCAAGCCCTCTCGGCCCGTCGGTGCAACTCCCGTCTGTGCATTCCGTGCGCTGGTGCCGGGGGACTCCCCCGTCGCCCCCCCGACCGACATGCCGCGGTGCGTTGTACATCACCGCGTACATGTCGGCCAGGATCTCGAAAGGGGGGACCGCCCCAGAACCGTCGCCGCCTCGTACGAGATCGTACGGTAGCCTCGCACAATCCGTATAGCCATTGTCCGCTGCATGCTCCGGAGCAGAGCTCTGCAGTGGAAGGACCTCGCGCAGTCTCGAGACCACACGGGGGCCCCATACAAGGCCACGGACCGTACGATGTTCGCGTACAGGCGGCGAACACCATCCCTCGGTCTCCCGAGGTTGGGCAGCAGGCGATGTAAGGCGCCCGCGATCCTGTTGATTCGGGGGACCAATCGCACGAAATGCTCCTCGAAGCTCCATCTGCTGTCCAAGGTGAGGCCAAGGTACTTGATGTAGGGCCCCACCTGGACCTCCGCGTCACCTACCCGTATCCGGCAGCTGGGTGGTTCCCGGCGCTTTGGAAGGCCGTGGAACCATAGCGCCTCAGTCTTGTGCGGCGCTACTTCTAGACCCAGCCGGCGGATCGCCCTCACGATACACGCCACCCCCAGCTCGGCAAGCCTGAGCGTCTGCTCGACGAGAGTGTCGTCAGCGTAACAGACGACACTCACGCCGCAAGGAAGGCTGGTGCGAAGGACCGCATCGAATGCGAGGTTCCATAAGAGGGGTCCCAAAACTGACCCCTGCGGAACGCCGCACTCGATCCCTTACTCCGTTTCCGTCTCGTTCCTTCCCCTGACTCTGGTCGTCCTGTCGCGCAAGTAGTCCCCGACCACGGCCCGCAGGTAGGGGGGCAACTCGTGGTGGTCGAGTGCCCCCCTGATGGCCTGCCAGGGGAGGGTGCCGAAGGCGTTGACGATGTCTAAAGACACCGCCAGAGCCACCCCCCGACGACTTCGGAGCCCTAAAAAGGTGTAATAATGGGGCCGACGCATTGGAGTTAGGTACCATCGTGCCTGCATTTAATTGGGTCCAGTGTTTGGCTTCTGTGGTGGAAGTAGTGCCATCTATGGTGGCTTAACGGCATCCCTGAATGGGATTGAAACGTATATTTTTTTTTGTATATATATTATTTTCCGACTAAAAAACGAAGCTTAGCAAACCTTTTAATTTGATACCCATATTGCAGGGATGCATTATAAATAATTGATCCGCCATCTTGGGAAAGTCCGCCATATTGGATTAAGAGTGACGTCATATTATTTATCGAGGTGTTCTTTGCAAGCCCTTTCATTTGATACCCATATTGTATGGGTGCATTAAAAATAATTGATCCGCCATCTTGGTAAGGCCGCCGTGTTGGATTTAGAATGAAGTCACACACATAACCATGCATTGTCATCAGACTTACACGTGCATGCAAAATTTCAGCCCAATCGAAGACCGGAAAGTGGCTCAAATTAAGATTCTAAGATTTTCTTACATAGTTACAAGCGAAGCTAATATAAAAGCTTGTAAAAATAACAAGTAATACAAAATGACAAAGACAGTATTAAAAGACAAGTAAGTACATATAATCTCGTGCGAATCAGTCCTTAGGCGCTGGAGGCGCGGTGTGTTTTCTTACAAACTTAGAACTCCCACTGGACTGTGTGTCTGGTCGTAAGGTCAGTAGTTTACGATTCGCCAGAAAGGCGACGTACTACGAAATAGGATTGGTGACTGTACGAGTATAAGCTAATAAATGACTGAATTTGTCGCTAGTACTCGGCATTGGGTCACTGTGCGCAAGCAAAATGGATTAAAAATAATACTTTATCGATAAAAACAAAAAGAAAAATAAATTGATGCCATGGGTTTTGAAATTATTGCCCTCTATTTTTTTGCAATCGCTACCTTGTATTGATAAAATAGTTATAAATTTTAAGAGAAATGATCAATATAACAGAAATACTCATTAAAATTAAAAAGGCTCATTAAAATAAATAAATTTGTGGTTTTTTTGACAAATTTTTTAAATATTACACAAATTTTGTAATAATTTTCAATAAAACTCATGTTTTCTACTTGTGCGGTGACGAGTTTATTATTACGTTTCTTCTTAAGAGTATATTAGGCTACTTTGCAATTGAAGCTACTGTTTCAAATGTTGAATTTTTATGTTAAAGAAGATAGCCCATATCATCCAGTTTATAGTGACTTGCATATATGTATTGTAACCTTTTTTTTCTGATCTTTTAAATAATATGAACATAAATTATTATCTTAAGGTTTATTAACAAAATACCTCCTTATATACATTAAGATAAATTATTTACATTAAGAAAAATAGTTCTCATGCGATTAAATTACACTGTTTGAACTATGATTAAAATATGTAACGATACGAAAGACTCGTATCTAGCCTAATCACAATGAAAGTTAAATTCTTATACTTAGGGGACACGGGCGATTTCTGGTCTATGCTAGTTTTAACCTAAAAAATTCTTAAACTTAGTAGTAAATATTAACTCGAGATTCTCATAATAATGGTACGGAGATTTTGACTTGCCGCTGTCTTCATCAGGATCCTCAGCAATGGGTATCTTACACCGCTTGCCCAAGTCCGCGGGATAAAAAAAAACTCCTGTAGGCAAAACAGTATATTTCCTATTATTATTAAAGGAATGTCCGATAACAATACATAATTCACTTCGGTGGGGCAAATGGGTACCCTACGTAGTGGAAAATTAATAAATTATTAATGTCTTCATATCACCTATACACAAGTTGGTAAATACTTTGGTTTTAAGTAAGATTTGATCAAAATTTTGTAATAAGTTAATAAAAAAAATAAATCTTGCCGTCTAGTCTAAATAAATCACCTAGGAACGAAGAATATGGTCTAATAATGCTAACCATAGCTCATCATTTGATCAAATTACTATCTAGGACTCATTAGGTTCAGAGTTAGGTCTGAAATTATTTCCAAAAATTTCTAAGATATTATAAGTTAAATTTCTAAATAAATGAGTTAGGAACGAAGAATATGGTCTAATAAAGCTAACCATAGCTCATTATTTGGTCAAATGACTATCTAGGACTCATTAGGTTCAGAGTTAGGTCTGAAACTATTTCCAAAAATTTCTAAGATATTATAAGTTAAATTTCTAAATAAATGAGTTAGGAACGAAGAATATGGTCTAATAAAGCTAACCATAGCTCATATTTGGTCAAATGACTATCTAGGACTCATTAGGTTCAGAGTTAGGTCTGAAACTATTTCCAAAAATTTCTAAGATATTGTAAGTTAAATTTCTAAATAAATGAGTTAGGAACGAAGAATATGGTCTAATAAAGCTAACCATAGCTCATTATTTGGTCAAATGACTATCTAGGACTCATTAGGTTCAGAGTTAGGTCTGAAACTATTTCCAAAAATTTCTAAATATTATAAGTTAAATTTCTAAATAAATGAGTTAGGAACGAAGAATATGGTCTAATAAAGCTAACCATAGCTCATTATTTGGTCAAATTACTATCTAGGACTCATTAGGTTCAGAGTTAGGTCTGAAACTATTTCCAAAAATTTCTAAGATATTATAAGTTAAATTTCTAAATAAATGAGTTAGGAACGAAGAATATGGTCTAATAAAGCTAACCATAGCTCATTATTTGGTCAAATTACTATCTAGGACTCATTAGGTTCAGAGTTAGGTCTGAAACTATTTCCAAAAATTTCTAAGATATTATAAGTTAAATTTCTAAATAAATGAGTTAGGAACGAAGAATATGGTCTAATAAAGCTAACCATAGCTCATTATTTGGTCAAATGACTATCTAGGACTCATTAGGTTCAGAGTTAGGTCTGAAACTATTTCCAAAAATTTCTAAGATATTGTAAGAAACTAATAAATGAGTTAGGAATAACGAAGAAAATATGGTCTAATAAAGCTAACCATAGCTCATTATTTGGTCAAATGACTATCTAGGACTCATTAGGTTCTAGGTCTGAAACTATTTCCAAAAATTCTAAGATATTATAAGTTAAATTTCTAAATAAATGAGTTAGGAACGAAGAATATGGTCTAATAAAGCTAACCATAGCTCATTATTTGGTCAAATTACTATCTAGGACTCATTAGGTTCAGAGTTAGGTCTGAAACTATTTTCATAAATTTCTAGTAAAATATAATTTTGAATTCCAAATAAATCACTTGGAGAGGAAGAATATTGCTTAATAAAACTAACAACAACTCACTATGACATCAGATATATCTAGAACGCCTTATCCAAGTTAGGTCTTAAAATATTTTCATCAATTTCCAGAAAAATATAGGTGAAAATGCTAAACAATTCCCTGCGGAACCTAGTTATATCCATTAGTCATTACTTTATTGCAAATAATCAACAATTACATACCAGTTGTACACTTTCTAGGTCCCGTAATACAAATAGGCGAACTGAGTGGTAGAAATAAAGGTTTATTGCAACTAAACAGCACGAAAATACATAAAGTTTGGAGTAATCGAATGGTTGTCTAACGCAGACGGTCGCAGACTGCCGGCGGACAAAACCAACGGAAAATTTAAATTTCTTACAAATCTACCTTACAATATTTTATAAATCTTAACTAAAACGATATGAGCGCATCGCCAACATCCCCCACCCCAGTGTTGAGCTCAACACTCATCCTGTAATTTGATCTCAGCGATGCGTGCTACTGACCGACGCCAAATGCCACTCCGTGTCTTCACGTCAACGACTCTGACACGACCATCTTTGCCTGCATACACCTGACTGACGATCCCTTTCGGCCACATATTACGCGGAGAATCAGGGTCAACCACCATGACTAAGGCACCAACTTTAATCGGGTTTTGTTCGCTATTCCACTTCCGCCTAGGTAGCAGATCCGGCAATATTTCCCTGACCCATCTGCGCCAATACATGTCAGCCAGTGTCTGAGATATACGCCACTGCTTTCTGAGGTAAAGGTCGGATGAATCGAAAACACCGATTATAGGCATATTTGATGACGACCCTAAGAGAAAATGATTAGGCGTTAAAGTCTCGTAACCTCCCGGTTCGACTGAGACATGCGTCAAAGGTCGACTGTTAACCATGTTTTCAACCTCAAGCATTAGAGTAGTCAAAACTTCCTCCCTTGGCGCACGTTCCTTTAATATAACACGAAGAGATGTTTTAACACTTCGAATCAAACGCTCCCAAGCTCCCCCCCAGTGGGGACTGAGAGGTGGTATAAAACTAAACTCCATCTCGTTCTTCATACCTTCTTCTTTTAATTTTTTTAAATCTAAGTGCTGCATTGATTCACGTAGTTCTCTATCGGCCCCTCTAAGGTTTGTCCCGTTATCAGAAAATAACTTACGTGGCCAACCACGCTTCGCAGCCATACGACGCAATGCCATGATGAGGGAATCTGTACTTAGCGAGTGCATAATCTCTATATTTACAGCCCGCACGGTTAGACAAGTGAAAAGTGCACCGTATCGCTTTTCTCGCCGACGGCCAACAGTAACCTCCATAGGTCCGAACATGTCTAAACCGCAGAATGTGAACGGGCGTTGATGATGGGCAACTCGAGCGGATGGCAGATCTCCCATTCTAGGAATTTGTGGTTTACACTTTCGTATCCTACAAAACATGCATCTCGAAGCGATACTTCTTACCGAAGGCCTCAACCTCAACAACCAATACCTCTGCTTAATCTCGTTCACTACCGTTTCGTTATTACCATGAGCAAACTTTATGTGATAGTGCCTGATAATGAGACAAGCAATTGGGTGCCGGCCATCGAGGATTACAGGTCGCTTCAACTCCGTAGTGACGCCAATAGCAGCGTCGATGCGACCACCGACACGTAACAAACCATCTTCATCTAAAAACGGAGATAGAGTAAGTAGCCTACTAGTTCGTTTCACACAGCTACTATTTTTAATCGAATTTATGTCCTCAGAAAAAGAGTCAGCCTGTGCTTGCATAATCAACAATCGCTCAGCCTGTTGAATCAAACTGTTGTCAACATCTACAAGTAGTTTCTTGCATATATTAACAAATTTTAAAACCATAGCGGTCGCTCTTAATAAACGATACCAGGAAGAAAAGCGAACTGGATCAGGTACAGGCAATGAAACCGAACTGTTATGGACAACCATCACGTAAGCTGATTCAACTTCTAATATTTCGGGCTGAACAATGTTCACAGGCCACAATGACTCAGCCTCGTATAAAAACTTAGGTCCTGAAAACCAAACATTATTAAATAAATCTAAATCAAATTCTTCGCGCGTTGCTAAATCTGCGGCGTTCAATATAGTATTAACATAACGCCATTCATTTATGCAAGTGAGCTCATCAATTTCCCCGAGCCTATTTGCTTCGAAAGCTTTATACCTACGAGTGTTATTTTTTATCCAATAAATAACCGTCGTAGAATCGCACCAGAAGAAACGCTTTACTGGAATTAACCGATGTTCTTTTACAATTGAATCGGCTAGCCTAGCTGCTAACAACGCTGCTTGAAGTTCTGCGCGCGGTATTGTTATTGGTTTAACCGGCAACACGCGGCATTTGCTAGCTATAAAAGCGACGCAGATTTGGCCATTATCGACCCAACGCCAATACGCTACAGCACACATTGCTTTGGAAGAAGCATCACTAAAAACATGTAACTGGAGATCGCCATACACGAGACCGGTGGCCGTAGCAGTCGTAGACGCATCCATATCGTAGTACTGGATCGTAGACGATGACGTAAGTTCAGCGGACATCGCAGCCGCTACGCCTCGCTTCAAAACCGGTTTGCTAAGAGAAATAAGTGAATTTGTGTTTCTATAACATCTAGGGACGCGTATTTGACTTATCGAACTTATAATTTTAATCCATTTACACCATTTGTTGAATACGTCATCGGGAACAAATTCATCCCAATCTACGTTCTGTCGCCAAGTATCCTGAAGCATTATTTTCCCTTGAATTGTAATAGGGGAAAGGAAACCTAAAACATCATATACGGACATTACAACTCGTAACATAAGTCTTTTAGTAGGTTTTTGTTGACATTGAATAATGCTATCAGGAATACGTTTGAACGACACATCGAATCCTATTTTGTCGTCTTTGGGATACCATAAAACACCAAGGGTCCGTTCACTTTCATCATTCTGGCCGATTTTGAACCTAATTGCAACATTTCCTAAAGTTTCTTTTGGTATGCATTCAAGTACGGCTTCGCTGTTCGAAGTCCAATTCCGAATATGAAAACCACCCGAACTATGTATGGCAGTTACATCTTTAATCATATTTATTGCGGATTGTTCGTCGGGCAGGCTATCGATGTAATCATCCATATAGTGAGACTTCAAAATAGCAGTCACTGCAGCCGGCATTGACGACTCATACCGTTGGGCGTTCTTATTTTTTATAAATTGAGCGATAAAGGGGGAACAATTAGCACCAAAAATTAATGACGTCATAACGTAAGTTTTAACGGGTTCAGTAGAATTTTCTCTCCATAAAAAACGGAATGCATTCTGGTCTTGCGGATTAATTTTAATCCTTAAAAACATATCCTTTATGTCACCGGTCACTGCTATTTTGAATTCCCTAAAGCGCAGCATAATACCAAAAAGTGGTAACAACAAGTCTGGACCAGTAAGCAAGTAATCATTTAAACAAAACCCATCTACGCTATCTGCAGCATCAAAAACCAAACGCAGCTTACTTTTATTGGGGTTATCGACCCCGAAATGGGGCAAATACCAAGTGTTCGGTGTGACGCACGTATTATTAAGCTCTTGAGCAAAGTCGTTTACTAATAAATGCTCGATTCTTTCCTTGTACCTACAAGCAAAGCCCGAGTTCCTACGCATTTTCTGCTCGATGCCTTTTAGTCTTTTCATAGCGTTGGGATATGAATTTGGTGTTTTGAAATTGCCATCACGCCATGGTAGGCCGACATACCAGCGGCCATCGATGAATTTTGCTGTCTCCTGGAGACACGCGACGGCTTGAACGTCGTCGGCATTCTCTCGTGGTTTCCCTAGGATACCTAAAGAGTCTAAGGCAAAAGACCGACGGACCTCGTGGTGCAGGTCTTGTAGCAGGCGTTCGCTTCGATCACAATTGTCTACCACATCAGACACAAAAAAAACATGAGAAGAGGCATGGCCGCCCCGCGACACCGTTAGGTTGCCGTGTACACACCAACCCAGGGGAGTAAGAGTAGCAGATGGCTCATTTATCTTTCCTAGCCTTACATCTAACGGCACGAGTAAATGGCAATTATCTTGCCCTATCAACAATTCGGGCTGTAAGTCATAATTACATAATTTATGTTTTATATCCGAAAAACATTCAATATTATCATATGAAGCTAATGACATTTTTTGAACAGGTAAATTCAAGTTTTCAACACTACGGGCTGCAATAGAATAAACTTTATTGTCCATACCTGACACATTCAAATTTACCGCGCAAGTGTCCATACACAGCTCGTCTTGTAGCCAGGCGCCGCGCACGCGCAGCGGCTGGCGCTGCCCGCGCAGCCCGGCGCTCTCCGCCAGTGACCTACTTATCAAGGTCACGGTAGAACCATCATCGATTAATGCACTTGCATTTATAACACCATTTGGGCCGTGAATACGCACGGCTAATACTTTTAAAAACACTTGTTTATCACTTGCGTTTATATGATTAATTGTTTCGGTAACTACACTCGTGGAACACTGCGGTTGTTGCGTTGTCACAGCTTGGCTGTTTGTGTTTGGGTAATGTAGCAATTTATGATGCGCCTGACCGCAGTTATCAATATCACACAGGGGCGCAGTGCAAGTTTCTCTGTTGTGGCGCGAAGTTAAACATTTATAGCACACTCTGTGACGTTTTGCATGCTCCCACCGTACCTTGCGCAAAGCCTTCTTGAATTGTTTACATTCCGGTAAACTATGCATTGATTTACGACAAAACTGACACTTGCTATTTTTCTCGCAATCTGATTGCATTAAAACTGTGTGCGCTCGATTAGATGTATATTCAATCTGCTTATATCTGTTGTTTACTTCATTGCGATGCGTCATAAAGTAAACATTTGCAGTTGTAGAAATTTTAATTGCTTCTTCGTTTAGAAAATCAGACAAAATTAATAAACGTGACTTTATTCCTTGTGTTATCAGAGGATAACTATAATCAGACCATTTTGATGTCAAAATTGTAGGTAACTTTGAAATTATAATAGACACTATATTCATGCCTTCTAAATATTCTTCACGTTTCAAAGATCTAATAGATTCTATCATGTTCTGCACTTTCACGGAGAATGTTACGATATCTTTTTGATAATCATTCTGTAAAGGTTGCAGTCTCTTTATTTCTTGTAGTATCTTTGAAATGATAAGATCAGGGTTGCCAAATCTAAGCTCTAGAGTCGACATTATTTTATCAGGGGATGTCGCGCTAATTAGCAAAGCCGCGACAGCTTCCTTAGCAGTACCTCTTAAGCACTTACGCAGTCTCCATAGATTTTCTTTAGGACTGAATTTGCATACTTCTGTAGATTCGTAATATGCTTCCTTAAAGTACAACCATTCCATGGGCTCACCCGAGTATTCCGGTAAGTCTTTAGGAGTACACAAACGGCTCAACAAATTGCCGTCATGTTGTTTTGACGTGGAAACAGCAGCCAGGTCCTTAAGGGCTGTCGCTAGCAAGTGTACGGTATCGCCGCTGTTAGCATCCTTTCGTGATGCCAATGGTTGACCATGATGTTGCGCGAATGTACAAGGGTCACCCGCAGGTATGTCCATTTCGGGGGCAAACCTTTCCGATTGCTGACAGCTTTTCTCCAGCCAGTTTTCGACGTCGCGTGTAATGGGCTCGTCTTCGTGTTGTGAACTGTATACATCGTTGTTGAGTTCTGCAATATCTGCTTCCAATTGTTTTTCTATCAACTCCATTTGAATCTTAGCTTTTTGTTTTGCTGCTTCTAACTCCAGCTGTTTCTTTCGTGCCTGCACTATCGACGTAGAAGACCTTCTTGACATGCTTTTGGCAGGAAAGGACTTAATTGGTGGTTGCTGCAGGTTTTCACACTTAACACTTGAACCTGGCAATCCAGACATTCCGGCACAAGGCGTGTCTTCTTTATTTGTGTCGAATTCCAATTTTTGTGGCACACTTTGTTGCTGGGAGCGTAAGTCCACCACCTCTGGTTCGCGACGCACAGTACTACGCGTGTTCACCATTTTAGGTTTTGGCGTGTGGAACATTAAAATCCGTCTCGAAGACCACTTTTGTACACTTTCTAGGTCCCGTAATACAAATAGGCGAACTGAGTGGTAGAAATAAAGGTTTATTGCAACTAAACAGCACGAAAATACATAAAGTTTGGAGTAATCGAATGGTTGTCTAACGCAGACGGTCGCAGACTGCCGGCGGTGACAAACCAACGGAAAATTTAAATTTCTTACAAATCTACCTTACAATATTTTATAAATCTTAACTAAAACGATATGAGCGCATCGCCAACACCAGTTAAGGAGTTTTTTTATTTTAATTTTGTAACGGAAGGTAGGACTCGAAAGGTAACCGACTTCTCGTGCCTTCTGAAACGTATAAATTAAAAATAAAATGACATTACGCCGATATGACCTTTATTTAGTCTCTTCATAAATATGTTTAATACTTACTTAATAAAATAAGAAAACGGCGACAGAACAAGTGGGTAGATAAATATAATTTTCAATCACTCTTCCGTGTCGGCTTGGTAATTTCAATGCTGCTTCATAAAAAGAACCCCTTCTTATATGATTTGATAACGTTGATTATCGCGGCCACACTCGGTTACAAAATCAAAAATAGTATTAATTAACAAAATAATATTTCCGGCTCGCCGACTGGCCGCCTCCGCTACAGTCAACCGCTATCTCCGTTCCTGCCGTTTTTTTGCTTTGCGCCCGCGCGCTTTGCCGCGCGCTCTGCCACCCGCGCTTTTGGCCAAATCATTTTTTATGGTTACAGTATGTATATTTACCAGTGAAGGTCTGAGAAAATGAACTGGAGACCTATTTTTGAATTACGAATGCGACTTCGAAATCACCGATGTGACTAATAATCACCGATTTTCAATAATTGTTATTTTTGAATATCACTGATGTGACTACCTTAGTCACAGGTGTGATTTCATTACGAGTGCCCTCACCCACTCGTAATCAAGTCATACTTGTGGAAATGTTATCTGTGTTTTGTTTGATTTTTCAGTCTATATACAATATACATAATATATATATATAATATATATATAATATATATATATATATATATATATTATATATATAATAAAAATAATGGTTAAGCCGGCAATAACCGGCAGCGACTACATTCTGCGTGGAACCGAACTCTTACATTTATGTGTGTACTTTATCTATGTTGGCAGCTCTGCGTTCGACTTTCAAAAATTGGATGTTTAGGAATCCGTGACCTCAAAGTGATTTCGTAATCGCATTCGTAATTCAAAAATAGGTCTCCTGGTCGAGTTTTGATGCGATTTGGTATTGCATACAAGTTTGAGACACAAGGAAGAACTCAAGAATTTCGCAGGAATATGTAAGGTTACATTTTACGTTTGTAGCCAATGTGTTATTTTGATGTACAAACTATATTATTATAAAGTTTCAATAAAATCTATTCAGTAGTTTACTGAAGGAGGTTACTCTTTCCTAACTTTTCTAACTTTCGCGTGAATATTTTTTGTGGCACATGCACTCATATGCACACACATACACTCTTTCACACACACACACACACACACACACACACACACATAAACAGTCATAACCCCATCTGCTAATGGGTTTTATTTTTTAGTGTCATGTGTAATTTTAATTCTTAGTTTTTGTTTCTATAGAATAGGTCATAAATTGTAATACAAGTATTTTTTTTAATATTTCTTGAGGTTAGTCAACTGCATTAAGAATGCTTACTTAAATAATGAAAATCCGTTTTTGGCTGTATGTATTGTATTCTTAGGTTAATAGTTTTATTTAAGAGCTGTGGATTTTGTAAACTGAAATAAATAAATAAATAAAAAAAAGTAGGCACATCTAACTGACAGTCGTAAAAATAAGCTTAAATATAAACTGGACAGAATTAGTTAAATATCAAATCTGGGTTCGAAGCTCAATATAACAGAGGCTGTGGCCAACCCATAAATAAATATCAGATTGCCGGAGGAGCGCTGCTCGTGGCCGACGCAATCTAAGCTACGGCACAACTTGATAGACCATTAAATTTGCATCGCTACACGACTTTTTGCGGGAGCGCCGGAGATATGCGCAGACGAGATAAAAACGCTGTAAAACGGTCACGTAATCTCGTGAGGTCAGAGGTGTTCTTCCTCTCCTCTTGCTGTATCTAGTTGACACGCGCTTACAATGAAGCAAGCATGAAATTCGGTTTTTAATTTTCATCTCTACAGATAACGAGATGATTTTTTTTTGGGATATAGTACATTGTCAGCTGAGGGGTGAAAGTGAGTTATTTGGTAATGAGACGGGGCTTGGTTATAATTTGACGGTTCTATAGTTCGAAGGACTAAATGAGTCTAACCCCGAAAATATTATTAAAGGACATTGTTCAATTTTGGCCTAAGAACCGATGTGAATATAAATTATACTATAATTTTTATTTATTTTTATATTATTTGAAACATATGTTAGTATTCCACGGACACTTCAAATAAATAAATTCAAAAAAAAAATTTGGGTCACAATTATAGTTTCGGAAGTTTTCGCGATTTTGGTAAATACGGATCGAATTGAAAACCTCCTTCTTTTTGAAGTCGATTATTAAAATTAGTTGATAACACTTTATTCATTTAAATACCTAAATTGACTAGCTAGAAAAAAAACTAGTATTATGTATTTTTTGAGCGAAATCACGAATTTCTAGCTTGGCATTCGAGTATTATAGTTTTCGTAATTGGCAACACTGGTTTACTTCATACCTTATCTGTGTCCGTTTCATTTAATTTTTGATTGCTTTGCGACTATCGTTTCTTTTGTGATTTTCTATGCGTTTCATGGTTTTATTCTAACAACTTTGGCTTGATTACGGACTCCGATTACATTGCGTACTTGGTAGACTCGGCTGTGTGTAAAGGAGTGGATTTTGTAAAATGATAATTGTCAAAGAATTATCTTAAACTTGACTAGGTACTATCTCTTTTCCTAGTAGTAGAGTAGTCCTTTCCTAGTTCTAGAAGAGAACATATATAGCTGTACATAGTATTGTTAATATTACTTTGATATTACTACTCTGCTATTTCACGCAAGGTTGGTTAATTTTTATTTATAACCTCAAAATATTAACTTTTTTCGTAATAATTTATAAATTTTAGTTTCCTGAAGTGTCCGTTCGTGAAAACTTATTTCATAGGATTCCATATAATTTTAAGAGTTTATATAAGTCACTTTCGATTCGAACGGTTCTTAGGCAGAACATGTATGGAGCCGGAACAATGTCCTTTAATATTTATTGACGTGTGTGACATCCATATTTCAATTATAAAGGAAAAGAAATACCTATTAAATATGACTGTATGAGACAAGTTCCTTTTGCCTTCTTATTAAAAAAAAATTGGATATCTATTTCTTCTTCTTCTTGTCTTCTTTTGGGTTTGATGGCGGTGCCCATGTGTTCGCCAACTTCGAGTTTTTTTGCTTAGAATACTTTTTTTAATTAAACTATGCGCGACTCATGTTATTATCCAGGCCGTGAAAGTACAAGTGAATGCAAAATCAAAATTAAACAAGACAAATAAAATACAATATACCCTGTTCGATGTCTATAAATAAGATATAAAAAGTTAAAGAGCGATAACCAAATCGGAGAATAAAAAGATACCAATTAAAGTTTAATACGATTGTAGAATAAATAATGACAAAGAATATTGATGAAGGGTGAATTAACATAAGAAAGAAGAGAGTTAAATTGACACGGCTTAGGGATATAAGGGGGAATGACATCATACAAAGAATATGAATATTTTGTACAAACGAAAAATATATGATCAGCCGAACCTTCGTCCAAATCACACTCAAATCTATTTCTATTTCTGTGATAAAAATTAAAAAAATATGTAGGTATTTATATAGCTACGTATCACTTTGCTTTAACACCAAACAGGACAAAAGTATAACTATCTATACTAATATTATAGAGAAAGTAAAGTTTGTGTGTTTGTAAATTGTAAGGGGTAATCTCGGGATCTACTGAACCGATTTTAAAAATTCTTTCACCAATAGAAAGCCACATTATTGCGGAGTGTCATCATCATCATCATCATCGATTTTAAAAATTCTTTCACCAATAGAAAGCCACATTATTGTTGAGTGTCATCATCATCATCATCATCATCATCGATTTTAAAAATTCTTTCACCAATAGAAAGCCACATTATTGCTGAGTGTCATCATCATCATCATCATCATCATCATCATAATCATCATCATCATCATCATCATCATCATCAGCGACGGCGCGCGATGGCTTCGGGGTTTAATTCAGTTCGCTTTCGTGCTCGCTTCGGTGATTATTAATATTATGCCCAACGAAGTGGGCGCGGGTCAGCTAGTATTTTATAATTTGACATCTGTCAGTTGAATGCGATTCTCCCTATAGCCCAAAAGTATTCTTTTCAGCCCGCTTCTCAGGTAACTTCAGATCTAGTTCAAGAGTATGAATTATGAAAAGGTTTTTTATTATGTAATAGGGGAGCAAAATGTGTGTTGCCGGCTTTTTCAATAGGAATAATCACTTTAAGGTTTGGATATCGCATCGATTCGAAAATATTTGCCATTTCCTTATGGACGCTTGCAACTCCAGCGTATTGCCACCCTTCAAAAACTTATTTACTACTTTCTGGAAGAACTCCATACTATAATACCCTTCGCCATGGGAGGAAAATTCCCCCGACTCCACACTGTGCAAAATCAAAAACAAAAATGTAGACACATGAAACACCAGAGGAGTCACAGATACGTTGAAGGTCTTTTAAATGGGATGTACTCTTTTTTTGAAGGTTTGGATATATATTATATATTAGTATATATATATATATAATAGTATATAATATATTATATATATATATATATATATTATATTATATATATATATATAAGTGTGTTTCTCACTTATATATTGGTACATTAAAAAAAAACATGTGCGTTGCTCTGAAAATGAGAGTTTTATTGATAATATAATACAAATTTAAATAAAAAAGAAAAACATTATTAAATTTAAATTAATTATCTCACCTGAAAATGAGAGAAACGACACTTAATGTTTTTATATTGTTTTAAAATTAATAAAAGTATTGTAATATAATATAGTTTTTTAAATCTTTTGACTTTATGTCGATTGACGTTTAGTCAACTACTGCTCTGACATTTTAACTGGTATCAACATGAAGGTTTATATAATACAGTAAACTTATAACTAAAATTAATGAAAGTTACTTTCATTATATCTCCCACCCTGAGACAAAATTTAGAATAAATTTAGTAAAATACATTGAGCTAGTCTTAGATATCGTTCTCTAGCATCTGAATTGGTACAAGTTTTGTTATATGGAACAAATTTGATTCCATTTTCTTGTGTGATGTGTTTATTCTGTATATGGAGTTTGAAATTTTTTCAATTATTTGATATGGACCTATTTTTAATTCACTCAATTTTTTCCGGTTTAACTTATTTCCGTTTTCCACGTATACCATATCTCCGACATTAAAATTATATTCTTTCCTATTTTTATCAAATATAGATTTATTGTAGTTATGAGATTTTATTGTATTCTCAAGAGCTATCTTTCTGTCTGTCAACCAATCACTTGCCACCTTTTTCTGTTTCAATTCAGTTGGTAAAATCGTCATATCCGTACCAAATAGCAGATAACTTGGGGAAAAACCTGTGACAGAATGGACAGTTTCATTATATTTATTTACACACTCTTGAGTTACTGTGGTCCAAGCTCTATTGTTCTCTTTTTCATTTATTTTACATCTGATTTTGTTTACTAACGTCTGATTTAGCCTTTCATTTAGGCCGTTTGAGAAAGGTGCGTTTACTGCTGTAAATACTATTGTTATACATTTTTCATCCAAAATTTTGAGTTCGGTTGAATTTATTCCGGGGTATTGGTCGCTAAGAAGTATATGAATTTTCTCAGAATCTGGTATCTTCTGAATAAGCTTAATAAAATCATGTGCTGTTTGAGTTTTTGATGTAGTCACAAATGCATATCTAGTAAAATGATCTACTAAAAGATGTAGAAATTTTTTTGTAGATCTTGAGCCACCAAACCCTCCAATGGTGTCTATAGAGACAATTTCAAAAGGTCTTGTTGCTGGACCTAAGTACGACATTAATCCGAATTTGCTATTAGCTCTTGACTTATTTTTAATACAAATTTCACAACTTTTACATATTTTCTTTATATTAACCATTAAATTTTTGGCTGAATAGATTGGACTAATAGTTTTATGCATCTGTCCAATTCCAATGTGACAAAAGTTTTTATGTACATCTGTCATGAACTTCTTACTAAATTCTTCAGTTAAAATTATTTTTATATTGTTTCTCACTTTTTTGTAGTATACACCAGATTTTTCAATAAACTTTTGTCTATATTTTTCTATTTCTTCATTTTTATTTTGATCTGTTATAATATCATTTAATTGAATTAAATTTACAATTTTTAAAACTTCATCCTTGTTTTCACATGATTCCAAAACTGGATTTCTACTGAGACAATCTGCTTCTAGATTATTTTTTCCTGGAGCATACTTTATTTTAAATTCATACTGAGATAGGTAATATGCCAATTCACCCAAATCTTCATCTGGTCTGGATCTTATGTTCAAGTTTTCTAATGGTTTATGATCGGTGTAAACTGTAAATGATTTCCCTATTAACCAATATTGCCAGTATTTCACCGCTTCTTTTGATAGCTAGACATTCCAGGTATACAGCTTTTTTTTTCTTTTGGGCTTCATTGAGTTTCTTCGAAAAATAGGCCACAGGTTTCTCTTGTCCATCATGCTGTGTTTGTTTTAAAATCGCACCAATACCTTCCAAAGACGCATCTGTATAGATGTTTATCGGTAACTCTTGGTCAAATATTTCAAGGACTGGCTGGGAACATAGCAAGTTTTTTATAGTATCAAATGATTTTTGGCATTCTTCAGTCCATTCAAATTTTTTATTTTTGCGAAGTAATTTATGTAACGGATCAAGTATTATTGTCCTTCTCGGTATGTATTCGTGATAAAAGTTTATTTTTCCTAGAAACTGTCTTATATTCTTTTGTGTTCTGGGTATAGGAAATTTTTTTATAGATATTAGGTTATCTTTTACAGGTTTAATAGAGTTATTTTGTATAATATGGCCCAGATATTTTACAGAATTTGATGCAAATGTACATTTTGAAAATTTCAATCTAAACCCTTCTGTTTTAATTGCTTCTAGTAAATGCGTTAAATGTTGAATGTGCAGATCAAAAGTTCTAGAAAATATAAGAATATCGTCAATAAAGTTTACGGCCACATCATTTAGTTTATACTTGCGTAATATATTGCTCAATATCCTTTGAAATATTGCCGGAGACGTCTTTAAACCAAAAGGTAAGCAAGTCCATTGAAAATGTCCTTCTTGTGTTACAAACCCTGTTTTCATTCTATCTTCTATACGTAAAGGTATTGACCAAAATGCAGAATTTATGTCCAAAGTTGTATAAAAAAAACAATTTCTAGTTTTTATTATTAAATCTTCAATTAATGGGAAAGGTTGAGCTTGCGGTACCACTAATTTATTTAAATCTCTAAAGTCTATACACAATCTAGATTTCTTATTTTCTTCTTTCTTAAAAGCCAAGGTAACAGGGGCAGCAAATGGACTGTATGATTCTTCTATTAAATTATTATTTAGTAACATTCCTATTTGTTCTTCAATTTCCTTTTTGTCTTCAATAGAACACCTATAAGGCCTTTTACTGCAATATTTATCAACAAATAAGTCTATTCTAGCCTCGTATCCATCTACAGTACCAATGTCGTATTTATTTTTTGCAAAAACTGATTTATATTTATCAATTAACGTATCGATTTTAAGTTTTTGGTCTTCATTTAAATTGTTTGTTTGTATGTTGAAATTTTCTTCTTTAACATGTTCATTAAAATTAATTTGATATTCCCCGATTGTTTTATAATTATTTATTTGCTTTTCTTCAGGTATATTATTTTTATGTTCGTCAATATCGGTATTTCTTAGGTTTTGTGATATTTTTAAGTTTTCATCTTGTATCAGATTAAATGTTTTTATTAAGTCCAATCCAATTAAAAACTCATATTGAAAGTTTTTTTTATCTATAATAAAAACATCAACATTCTTCTCCATTTCAAAGATTTTTATTTTCAATTTTGTCAAACCATTCGCTTTTTGAACACCATTAATAGTTACTAAATTTAAATCTTTTATTTTATTTCCAGTTCCCTTTAATTTTAGTAATTTAGAGTTTATTAGTGATATATTTGAACCGGAATCATAAATTCCATTTAAATCCAATTTATCATTTATTCGCAGTTTGACATATATTAATGGTGTTTCTACTCGTTTTTTTCATAAGTTTCATTTAACTCGGCTTCAATCACAGCATTATTAACATGTTTAATGATTTTTTTCTTTTCCTTATAATTCTCATTTGTTTTAAACCAGCATGTAGCTTCAGAATGATAGCGAGCCCCTTTATTTAAACTTTCACAAATTGAGCATGGATTTTTGAAATCAGTTTTACTACTAGTGTATTTAGTATTTACAAATTGTCTTCTTCTAAAGTTAACTTTCTTGTCTACCATGTGTTCATATCTGTTTACTTCATTAAACAAGTCGACTGTGTCTTTTAATGCTTCTCTGTCAATCTTATTTAATATAAATTCGGGTAAACCAGCTGCTATAAGATCGATTAAAGTACCATTATCCATGGATCTTCTCATATCAAGTAACAGTTTTTCCTTTCTTATTGCATAATCTAATAATGAACCATCTCTGTATCGAAACAATAAAGCATATGTTACTGGATTCCATCCTTTGTTTGCAAAAGATTCACAAAATTTATATTTCCAAGTCGTCCATTCTGAGTTAATTGTGAATTTAATAATCATGGAACTATACCAATCAATACACGATTTGTCCATGAACAGTCTAAGTAATTCTATTTTTTTTTCATCAGCTGTCACATCAAACCGTGCACACTCTTTTTCAAAAGTATCAATCCACTGGTCAGCATTGGAATTTTTGGTTGTAAATTTTTCAATCACAAATTTGTCTGCAATGTTCTTTAAATTCAGCTGTTTGTATTCCTGAGGATTTATCAACATATTCTCCAATAACTTTCCTACAACATCTTTTTCCGTTTTATGAGCTGTAGCTAAATCTTCTTGATTTAATTCCTCCAGAAACTGTTCTCCGAATTGTACATTTCCATCATCATCGATGTACGTCTCTCTGAGTGGATCAGTCAACGATATCCACACTTTTCTTGATTGATATCTTTTTTTTAAACTATTTTTCACCTTGACAAAAGCAGTTGTTTTGATTAATTCTTTATGATAAAGCACAGACTGATATTCTTCCGGTATTGCATACACTTTTTCATCACATGTTGCTATCGAGGTTATACAACATATATTCGATTTTCCGTCACTTCCAGGTAAAATAGTAAAATCAAATCGCAATTTCTCCATCTTCAATATGTGCAAACAGTAGTGTCGTTTTATAAGTGTGTTTCTCACTTATATATTGGTACATTAAAAAAAAACATGTGCGTTGCTCTGAAAATGAGAGTTTTATTGATAATATAATACAAATTTAAATAAAAAAGAAAAACATTATTAAATTTAAATTAATTATCTCACCTGAAAATGAGAGAAACGACACTTAATGTTTTTATATTGTTTTAAAATTAATAAAAGTATTGTAATATAATATAGTTTTTTAAATCTTTTGACTTTATGTCGATTGACGTTTAGTCAACTACTGCTCTGACATTTTAACTGGTATCAACATGAAGGTTATATATAATACAGTAAACTTATAACTAAAATTAATGAAAGTTACTTTCATTATATATATATATTGTAAGAAGATCCACGCTATCATTCATATCATTAAGTAAACGACATAACTTTTTACAACATACTAGATTTAAAAGGCTCGGACTTAGTTTATGCAAAAGAAGGTCAACTAATATTTAATAGAAAGATATAGAGAGTAATTTGAAAAAACATGTGTTCACTCGTCGACAAGTAAATGAGAAGTGAAGTCGCTACGAAGCCGCCGAGCTCGAGGGTGCTCGGATAAATTCCGTTGCTGTCGCTCGAACGCTACATACCACACGTAACGCCATCTGTTTTTCGTCAGCGATAACATGCAAAATGTCGGACAGCAATGCCCGGGTCAATAGTTTGCACTTTTATACCCTCAGGTTCGGTATTTCGGTTTTTGTTTATGATTAGTTGGTATTTTTTTTGGGGCTAGTTTCCGTAGAGTATTATACCATTTTGGAATCTTGGTTAGTTGCGTCAACTTTTTAAACAACTTGCCATAGTAGAATAAAATAAAATTTTAACGACACGTTAAAATTTTTATACACCACGATGCGTGAAGGTGAACTGAAAGTAGATATCTTTGAAAATTGTAGTAGAAATAAATATTTTGATAAATTTTTGTGTAAAAACTATCTGTATTCAGGTATTTTTAAGGGTTTTGGTGGATAGCAATGCTACTTAGGTTGCCAATACAAAAAAAATATGTGAAATCTTTAAAAAATTGTAGTGATGGTAGTTAAAAATACCATAAGGGGTGTAGATTTTCGAAGAATTTAATTTTTATTTTGTAATTTAAAAATATGTGTTTTTTTTCTATTTTTTCTACTATAGTAGCCATGAGTAGGTCCACTTTCTGGTGGCCGCATATCGTTGAATTTTGGACACGTTATATATATACTTCCTTTACAAGTGACCGCATACGCTCCAGCTAACAGCTGGGTGATAGTGCATCGATACAATGGGGCTGTTGGTATTACCTCAACAGTTCTTTGAACCTAATCTCGACTATTATACACAGACATGAATTCATTAAAATCAACATCCATCAAATATTTTAAATGGACCCGATTCAGCTAGGCAGTGTAGGTGAAGTTCAAGATTATAGCTTGGTGACAGATACGAACAACGGGGTAATAGAGCCCCGTTTTTACATGTTGTGTACGGAACCCTAAAAAGGATCAGTAGTAGTAGTACATAAAGACAAGATTCAACGCCACCTCAGCTTGGCTTGGCTGCAATAAAAGTAAATTATGTGCCCTGGACCAGCTCTTTGTCGCGCCCAGATTT
Source organism: Scirpophaga incertulas (assembly GCA_036419045.1). Classification (NCBI taxonomy): domain Eukaryota; kingdom Metazoa; phylum Arthropoda; class Insecta; order Lepidoptera; family Crambidae; genus Scirpophaga; species Scirpophaga incertulas. Next base: position 1,365,650 of record CM071633.1, read on the forward strand.
ATCTCCTACATTAGCCGGCCCGCAAATAAAACTGTCCGTTGTCGGCGGGTTTATTTTTTGATTGTACTCTAAGAACGTCTATGTAGGAATCGCTCGTTGTAAAACGCGCGTGCGAAATTATCGCATCCAAAGGGCAAGGGAAAGCGAATTCAGGTGTCACCTTCCTTTCCATTTGATTTGTTGGGAGTGCCTAGCAGTGTTAAATTTTACGATGCCATAAAGATTAAATAAATTAAATTTAATTGGAGCAATAATTTTGTCGGCAATTCTAATTGAATTTAACTTTTTTTTCCTCAGGAGAGGAAGGCTGAGAATCCTAACAAGGAGCACGAAACGTGCCCAGGACACCCCTGCAACGGCAAGTGCCGGAACGCTCCAGCCACGTGACCTACCGACTAAACTCAGCCTGTGCCTAAGTTCTAAGAACCATACAGGCAAATCGTAAAGGCGACCGCCCCTCAGGAGAGGGGCGATGCAGAATTTAACTTGATAGTTGTATAGATGGAAATGTATATATAATTTATTATATATTATCTATATAAATAAAAATGAATTGTTGTTCGTTAGTCTGCTTAAAACTCGAGAACGGCTGGGCCGATTGAGCTGATTTTGGTTTTAAAATGTTTGTCGTAGTCCAGGGTAGGTCTAAACGGTGAGCAAATAAGGAAAAATTGCGAGTAAGATAGAGTAAGACGACAATTTCATTTTCCCATATAAAAGTTGATCACTTACTTTCTGTCAAACATTTGACGGTATTTGTACTCTCAGTTCCACTCGAATTGAAGAACGCATTAAAACAAGACTTTTGAATCGACAACATAATATCAACTTTGCTTATAACATCGTGTATTTAAATTTCAAAACATTAAAATAATTAATGTGTTGACATATTTGATGGGTGCCAACCTTACAGTGTTACTATCTCTCAAAAATATTTTTATTATATTGTTTTGTCATCTCATGTAAAAAGAACCCGTGTATCCGAACGTTCCATTGTTTTGTCCATATAGACCAGGTTATAAGCCTTTAAAAATAATAAAAAGCGAAAAAAAATACAGTATTATACGAACTTTGATGTTATGTGAAAAAAATGTAAATGCAAAAGTTTTAGATGTTTTTATTACCTACAACTTTGCCATTTGATTTTTTTCAATAGGACATTTAGTTTTTCCGGAAATCAAGAAAAACCGTTTTTTGTGAAAAAGTATTGTGTCGTGTGTTTGTGACTTACTAAATATGCCTCCAATAATTAGGCGGTACGAAGTTCACCGAGTCAGATAGTTATAAATAAACATTTAATAAAGCAAATCATATCTAATTGAACATTTTTATGTGATATTTTGATAAACAAAACTGATCACTTACAAGTCACTGACGTCTTTCTTAGTCACTTCTGTTTTCAGATTTTAAAATCTTTGAAAAACTTTTTACTTAAATAGTTTTAAACGCTTGAATACGTGATAATCTGAGGTGCCAAGTCGGGTGAATAATTGGGGGATATGGTAAAGTTTGCCAACTGAGTTCTTCTAATTTTATTTAAGTCTTTTTGGCGATGTGTGATCGTGCGTTGTCTTGGAGGATTGATTGATTCTCCATAACTACGGAAAAAAACGCACTGGGCGCAATATAATATCGGCCTCGTACGAAAGCTCCGAGAGAGTTCTAGAATGTTACTGTATATTTTGGAATTTCGAGATTCAGAGACAGGAAAGAAATGAATCTTCGAATTTTTTTTCGACACACTTTTCCTACAACCCTTATATTAGGTTGTAGGAAATGTTATATCTAGACAAGAAATACGTAAGCTGTAAAAACTTGTATATTTAAAAAAATATTATGTGAATATTTCGAACGATTTCGAATCGCATCCCCTATTGAATTGACTCCAAAGCTTTGTAGCTGTAAGCCTCAAGAGATCTGATATGACAAAACCAAGAAGTATAACAAACGTCTAGACGACTGAAATGCCGTCTTTGTCAACCAGTTTCGTCGGCAATTATAGAAAAAAACTTGTTTATTTTTTTTTATCTAGATTTCATCTATAGCATTTTGAAATTACCTACTTATTAAAAAGAAATTAGAATTTTAATTAAATAATGAGTATAACTTAATTTGTGTATTGTTTGAGATTTTGCTGTTAATGAGATCTATTGTTAAAAAGTCAGGACAAAGTTATTGGAACATGAAAATCAAGTTGAAATTATACGTTGATTCCAATTTAATTCAATTTTTGATTTAAACACTTTTTATTATAAACTGGCTATGCCCACGACTTCGTCCGCGTGGAATCGTAATTTTAGGTAGCATTTTTAAAGACTTGAGAGTGTTATAAACGTAAGAGTAGACAAATATAATCAGAAAGCTTTGAACTGCTAAGTTATAGGGAGTTACACGTGTTATTTATTTATTTATACTTCATGTACAATTAAAACAAGTGTACAAAAGCGGACTTAATGCCCGAGGCATTTTCTGCCAGTCAACCTTCGGGTGATGCAGAGATACAATGTGGTAGATGTACCAAAAAGATGGAAAACGAGTCAATATTGATACTAATAAATAATATATTTATAATCCTAATACATGAATAAAAACATATTATAATACACTAATATATAATAGCCTAAATCTTATTTGCGAAAATTTATAACGAAGATATGCACAGCCTACTTTCTAAATAACCTAAGTTTCATTATCCAAAACTTTCCTCAAAGAAAAGCTTACGCAACTTATTCTTAAAACTAAGTTTGCTCGGACAGTTTCTCACTTCTTGAGGGAGTGAATTCCATAAAAGAATACGTTATTGTGAGTCAACCATAAAAGATAGATTTATGCTGTCGTGAAATATTTTTTTATATAATTTTAAGGAGAACATTTCCGTCATACATTATTTCTGTGCAGCTTTAACCATTAAGGTTGCACACGCGACGGAAAAAAAAATGGAGTTTAAAAATGGAGTAACTTCTTCCGATTTCCCAACATTTCCCTTCACTGCTCAGCTCCTATTGATTGTAGGGTGATAAAGAGAATACTATAACCAGCTCAGGAGTATGGAAAATAATTGAACCAAGTTTCGTTGAAATCCGTCTAGTAGTTTTTGTTTCTATAACGGTTATACAGACAGACAGACAAAAATTTTACTGATTGCATTTTCGGCATCAGTATCGATCCCTAATCACCCCTTGATAGTTATTTTGGAAATATATTTCATGTACAGAATTGACCTCTCTACAGATTTATTATAAGTATTGAAGAAGATATGAAGAAAAATATGTTTTTTTTTCCTCAGGATGGGAGGCTGAGAATCCTCATGGACTAAACTCAGCCTAGCCTTGGCCATAAGGGCCCTACGGCTTACGGAGGGAATAAAAGCGAGTGCAAACTATTGAACGGGCATTGCTGTCCATCATTTTTGCGTGTTGTCGCAAACAAAAAACAGATGGCGCTACGTGTGCTATGTAGCGTTCGAGTGTCCGACAGGAGCCGAATTTATCCGAGCGCTCTCGAGCTCAGAGGCTTCGTGGCGACTGCCAGTCTTATTTACTTAGTCGACGAGTGAACACATGTTTTTCAAATTACCCTCTATAGTTTTCTATTAAATATTAGTTTTGTAAAAAGTTACGTCATTCTCTTAATAATACCGTGGATCTTCTTATAGTATATATTATTTTTGTCTGCAACAAATTAACGTAGAATTAGCTTTCGTAGCGCTTGTACGCTTTGGTTCGAATTAGAACGTCTAGATGGCGTTACTACATAAAATAAATTATTTTCATTCTTATGATATATATATATATATATATATATATATATATATATATATATATATATTATATATATATATATATATAATATATATATATATATATGTGTATAGATATGTATTTATCATACTATAGTTATGAGAAGTTTGCAAGTATGGATGAATGTTTGTTACTTCTTTCACATAAAACTTACAGAATAGACTTAAATGAACTTTTAGAATAATATAGCTACACCAGAATATTATATCTTTAAGGATAAGGGTAGAAGTATTAAAGTGGCAATAAAAAATATATATAACACAAAATTTTCACCGTTCTATCACATCTATTTATGAATAGTAATAATTTAACAAGTTAGTTATTTTTGATTTTCACTAGAAATTTCTTAGAAATCATTTTCATGGTAAGATAAAGTAGAAAAGTCAATGAGTCCAAACATTTTAAATGAACAGTTTATTAAATTTTCCAACAAATTTATTAAACTGTTTCTAGTCAACAAATCCTACCCTACCTTATTATTTATCTTGAGCACTATCTCAGAAGCGAACATAACTTGTCACAGTCTCAAGACATCATTACAGTGTCGAGGTGTTTAATTAATTTTATGGAGCAAGGTCCCGCGGGCGTGAAATTCTAATTAAGTGGAGCCTAAGGTTGTCCTTTAATAACCGATGTTAAAACAATGCTTGTTTACATGAAAATGAGGGCCTGAAATGAGCGGCACAGATTATGGCAGCAGCGAAATGGATGTAAGGCAAGGCTATTTGACTATTTTATCAATGCGCGGGAATAAATTAAGGTTCTGTCTCTAATTAAAAATTTACACAAACCTTATTGGGTTACTACGGTGTCCTTCTATCAAGACCCATTTTCACAGGAACGTATGATAGTATAAGTTTAAATTAATGTCAAATACTCAGGTATACAATTTCTTGCGGCAGAGAGAAAATAAATTTCTAAGTGGTTTTAATTTGATATTGACAATGCATTCGTGAATAAAACTCAAGTCTCGTTATTAAAACAGAGAAAATATTTGCAATAGTTGTGATAAATTGTAATTTACTTGTATATAACTGAAAAAGGAAATCACATGTTACAAGAGTAGTACATTAAAGCTAAGCTTTGCAATCTAAGTCTGCTTGACATCTGTCAGCGTCATATTGTATCTGTCAAAATTATGACGTTTCGTTACCATTTTCAACATAAAAGCAGCTAACACAACATCTATAAATACGAAATTATTCGGTAGCCTAAAATATATATAGAAAACAAACAAATTGAATACATATATAAAGAGCGATAATATATATTACTAAGTTATTAACTAGTTAGAGCTTAATAAAAAGGCTCAGGTTAATAAACGCCGTAAAAACACGTTTTTACTGAACGACTCCGACTTACTTTGTCGACGCTTGGCCCGTGGTCAGCCGACATGAAAGATTTTGTTAAAGCACAGTCTAGGAGACCTTAAGACTGGCACTTACTTCGCTCAACGTATCACTCTGGTGGTACGGAGAGGTAGTTCGGCTGCATAATGGGATCCACACCGGAAACTGTCTTGCCTTGCCCTTCTGGCACTATTGAGGACACGATCGAGTCCTTTAAGGCCGAGCTAAACGCCCGGGACCAAGAACTACTCCTGAATGAAGTTGAGTTCACCTGCATCCCAGAGCATAAAGGGGAAGGTCTGCAACACATAGTCATGACCCTAGCCTCCAAGGTCGGTGTAAATCTTCTACCGGAAGATGTGGTATGTGCTGCGCGTGTGGGGCGCCCTCCGGGGTCGGGTGCTAGCGGTTCAGTGGCAAAGCCACGCCCTATCGTGGTGCGCGCCGTCCGTGTGCGCCGCACTGTCACCACCGAAGGTATCGACTTACCTGGCCAGCCTGGCCGCTTTTATGTTAACGAGCGACTGACGCGCGCCAACCGCGCGCTATTTTGGCAGGCGCGTGAGGTCGGTAGGCGACTGGGCTGGCGTTTCATCTGGACCAGAGATGGCAAGATCTTTGCTCGACAACACTCCGAACAAGACGCTCCGCGACATCGGCTGCGGAGGCAGGCCGACCTGGTTAGAGTTTTTGGGACGGATGCCATTGGTGCATGTGGAAACAGTCCAGCGTATAACTGAAAAGCTGTGGTCGAGGATTTGTTTCGAAATTTTCTTTGTTCATCTGAACAGAATTTTTTTAATTCTAGAAAACCAATTATCAAACTTTCCGTCTTTGTTTAATAGTTTCATAAATAGTAAATATAATTGTATAATTTTGCTGAAGTGTCTGCCATGGAAGTTGTTGTTGGAAATACTTTTGACTGAAAGAAAAACATATTGTATTATTTACTATTTCTGTATTCACTTTGATCTAATGTGTTTGTTACATATACTTTCGCTCAAGATATATAATTACAACTTCACTGTTACTAACCCTCACTTTTATATATTTGATCCGTGTCTTGTGTTGTTTATGTTAGTTACTCACTATATGTTCACAATGCTTGCTTTCTTGTTGTATAATTTAGGTGCTTGCCTGCTGTTAAGATTTGCTAGTACCGGCTATTTGATGTGCGTTTTGCCGTTGTGTGCAGCAGCTGTGAAGTTCATATTCAATATTGCTCTTGAAAGGAACAAACAACACAGCGACTCTCATATGCATCTACTACTAGAATACACTAATTTAAACAATTGTATATCAAGAAACATACCAGTTCTAGACACAAATAAATTAATTTTAACATTAACAGTTATGATATATACTTATAAACAATATATTACCTATCAATTATTATTATTCATATTCTAACAAAAAACATTATTTAAACTCTTACCTGCATTATCCATATCAATACTATAAGACTATCTTTGATTTCAACCATTATTATTTAAATTGTGTAAACTGTTTCCCTGGTGTATATACATTAATTACATCTGTTCCATGCCTTGTGACTTTTATAATGGTCGGTTTCTTTGGTTGCCTGCATGCTATTGCCTGCTTTCTATTGCTTGCGGTTTTGCTTATGTTTCTCATTTTCGTATCATATACGTATGTACTTTTGATAAACTTTAAAGATGTTGTTCACGAATTGTTTTAGATTAGCGCTTTTTAATGCGGGCTCACTCAATACCGGCCACGATGATTTCATACATGGCGTCACGGATTGCGATGCAGATATTGTTGCGGTTAATGAAACGTGGTTAACAGCAGGCCAAGAAGCGTGCGCGCCGGCCGTTCCCGGCTATAGACTGCGATCAACCCCGCGTCCGCGGCACATGCGCGGTGGACGGGGCGGTGGCGTGGCGTTTTACATTAAAACAGGAGTTCATGTACGGTATATGAAACATCCAGACGCTGACGTAGAGCAAATGTGGCTTACCACGAAAGTTAACGGACTCCGTTTTGCGATCGGAACAGCATACAGACCACAATGGGTAAATGTTGAGAGGTTCTTGGATGCCCTGACAGAGTCTGTGACTTATTTTAGTAGCTCCGACTTTATTGTCTTGTTGGGAGACTTCAATATCAACATGTTTGTCTCAAATTGTAATAGCACTAAGTTGAAACATTTTCTTGAGTACATGGATCTGCAGCAGGTGGTAACTGAACCAACACATTTCACATCTGATTCACACTCACTTATTGACTTAGTGTGCACTAATTGTCAGGTTAAAGATGTAGGTGTGGCTCACATTGGGGGTTTGCTGGGGCATGCTATGGCGACTGTGTCTATCGCTATAAAAAAGCCAAAATACCCGAGACGTTTGCGTACTTACAGACCTATCAAAGATATAGATATGGAATTATTTAATCAGGATTTAAATTCCCTTGACTGGGGGTTGATTCCTGCATCCACAACAGTGCATGAGATGGTGGGTCTGTTTGAGGAGTTTATGTTGTTGCTCTTCGATCATCATGCCCCCGTCAAAATTATCTCCATCAAACCGGATAAATCATTTCCCTGGGTGACGGAGACTTTGAAGCAAATGATGCACCTGCGCAATCAGGCTCTTCGTGTGTATCGGGCTACAAAATCTGAGAGTGACAAAACTTCGTGGAAGGACCTGCAGGTCATGGTCAGGACTTCTTTGGATGCCGAAAAACGTGCATTCTTTAACCATTTCGTCAATTCTCAGGTGCAAAATGGAAAAACGTTTTGGAAAAGCCTCCAACTGAAGGCCTTGGCGATTCCCAGTCAAGAGTCAACCTTGCCCTATAATTTGAATGACCCAAATACTATAAACCTACACTTTTTAGATGTTCAATGTGGTAATTCTTCTCCTCCATCCACACTCTCTTTTTACAAGTCACAGCTTCACGGCAACTCTACATTCCGATTGAGGCGGGTCACAGAGAAAGAGGTGGCTGATTCCATTGTATCGCTAAAATCAAATGCCATGGGGTCGGATGGTATTAGCAGGGATATGGTGCTTTTAACATTACCCTACACATTATCATATATCACTGCTATCATCAACGCCTCCATTAATTCCGGTATCTTTCCTTCACAGTGGAAGCACTCTTTAATTACACCAGTGCCAAAAATTGAACGCCCTGTTGATTTTAAGGATCTAAGGCCGATCAGTGTAATGCCATTTCTTTCCAAAATTCTGGAGAGAGTTGTCCAGTTAGTCTATGTCCAGCTAGTGCAATACATAGAAGATAATAATATCCTTCCAATGCACCAGTCAGGCTTTCGTCGAAACTGCGGTACATCGACTGCTCTGCTTGATGTCGTTGACAACATTCTCACAGAGCAAGATACTGGTCACAGTACTATTCTAGTATTGTTGGACTTTTCTCGGGCATTCGATCGCATAAATACAGAGCTACTGCTGGCCAAACTCAAATATTACGGATTGGATGACACCTCACTGCACTGGTTTGAGAGTTACTTGTCCCATAGATCTCAGTCAGTTAGATTGACTTGTGGTAGTAGTGGAACTGTGAAAGTATCCAACCCTGAAGCTGTGACTTGTGGAGTACCTCAGGGATCAATCTTGGGCCCATTACTATTTATTATTTACAGCGCAGACCTTCCCAGAGTATTGCAACACTGTAAATACCATAGCTATGCCGATGATCTTCAGCTATACATCTCTGGTAGACCAACTGATACTCCTGATAATGTATTAAAAATGAATAGGGACCTAGAAAGAATCGCCCAATGGTCAGTTGATAACGCTCTTGTTTTGAACCCAGCTAAGTCCAAATTTTTGGTTATTGGATCCAAAGCGCAGATTGCCGATACTGGTAAATTCAATATAAATATTTATCTAAGTGGCCAAATCTTGGACAGAGTATCAGAGGCTAGAAACCTGGGGATAATTTTTGACGAACAGTTGCGTTTTGAGTCTCATGTGTTGGGTGTTGTTAAGGGCTGCATGTATCGTTTAAAGGTGCTATATAAGATACGAAAGTATCTAAGTTTAAAGTCGCGCGCAACGCTATGTGAGTCGCTGATTCTCTCTAGGCTTAGTTACGGGGACATTGTGGTGGGTCCTCGTTTGCTCTCAAGAACGCAAAAGTTGATTCAACGGGTTCAAAATGCTTGTTGCAGATTTTGCTTCTACGTGCCTCCACGATCTCATATTTCGCCTTATCTTAATGCTGCATCAATCCTAAAGATGGAGAAGCGTAGACTAATGAACCTCTTGTGTCTCGTTTTTGATTTAAAAAAGTACAAGCGGCCTCAATACTTGTTTGAGAAGCTCAAATGCGCAACTCCCAATGATAGGTATGGACTTAGACCGCTTCGGCTGCCGTTCGTAAGTTCTCATTATCGCACGGCAGCATTCCGGGGCAGTTTTAAATTCCAAGCCACCAAGTGCTGGAACGACTTGCCGCCGCCGATTCGGAACTTAACCTCTAAAAGTACTTTTAAACTACGTTTACGTTCTCACTTACTTGCAATACAGAGATTAGGTCTTCCGACTTGGTGGTAGTATGAATCCCGGTGCGGTGGTGGTCTGAGTCTTCGTCTGTTTATTTTATTATTACTATTTATTTTTATTATTACTATTAATATATTCTTATTTTTATTCACTTACTTGTTAATATATTAATTTCCTAAAGAACAACTATAGCTTGAACACTGTTAATGCACAAATATTTAAGATATATACATATGTAACAAGATTGCTCAACTATCTCTCTCTCTCTCCCTATTACACACACACACATATATTATTCTATTCCTAGTCTATAGAGCGCAGTTACTGGTGCCCGCGTTCTACGTCTGGGTGACGGCTGAAAATCGGTGCTTTTGTCGTCAGGCATCACACACCGAGCCTAGACCCATGTTGCTGCTGCACACACGTTCATTACTAACATTTTCTCATGTCTGATCGTTGTACTTTGTACCTACTCCATGTAATTTGTATAAATGTGTGTGTTGCAACAAATAAACTTCTTATCCTATCTATCTATCTATCTTGCTGGACGGCGCTTTCTTTTTATTAATAGTAGTTTCTTTTTATTATAGGTTTCTTTTTTTGGATATAAATAAGTTTAGATTTCTATATCTCTATGTTTCTAGAGTAACTTCATTTTTAGAATTAGGTTATTTAATTTTAGCGACTCGTCCCGGCTTCGCACGAGTGCAATGCTTATGTAAATATATCTACTACAAAATGTCCTTATATACAACGTTCACATTTTTTTTGGTCATTAGACAATATAAACATGTTTTGCTTAGAGGTTACTTTTGACAGTAAGAGATATACATATACCATCGTGGACGTTTTTGTTTAACTTTTTAAGGTGGACAATACTGTAGTACATTATTTTGGTCTATCTCGTAGGGTTCAGCCAGCGTTTTTACACATGTTATACTATTCGGACCACTCTGGTAACCGAACCCACCTCAGAGCGCACGCACTCTCCTGAGGCTGCGCTAAGCACCGCCCCCGTTCTGGAGGGCGGGAGCGTTAGTTCAAGCCGATAGGGTCCCAGGCCTTCCGCCCGACCAAAGGCTGTAGGTAGTGTTTAGTTAGTAGGCTGGCCTTCTGCTAGAGTCCAACATAACCATCCGCTGTAGACCGGTTGCGGGTGGTATCCGGTGCGAGGTCGTCCAAGCACCAGGGGGTTGTCATTGCGACCACTGTGGTGGCGCGCCCCCTATGAGGTTTCACTACCATCCCCCGTGGGAAAAAAACAGCGTCTTTGCAATATAAGCGCAAAAAACTTATTTACGACATCACATTAGAAACCTCTAAATGTATCAGTGTTCCTCTCTCTCTCTCCGTGGCATTTATTATTCCCATCTGATGGTGGGGTCTGCCTTTCTGGTTTTTCTCCTCCACTTCGCTCTATCGGACGTGTCTTCCTCGGAGACATTGCAGGATTGCAGGTCTTTCCTCCTATACATTAATTATATTCTCTAGAGTTATTCTTACGTAAGGTTTATATATATATATATATATATATATAAACCTTACGTAAGAATAACTCTACCTTTTAAAAAAACCGCATCAAAATCCGTTGCTTAGTTTTAAAAATAAAAGCATACATAGGGACAGATAGGCAGCGGATAGCGATTTTGTTTATACTATGTAGTGATTTAACATAAAAAAAACTACTTTTAATCACGGGTAGTTATTGTTGTAACATGGTTTTATTTCATAACTAGCTTTCTGCCCGCGGCTTCGCCTGCGTGGGTTTCGGGATTGGGTCTATAGAGGGTTAAGGGTCATAGCTTTTGCCCACGGCTACATATGCGTGGAAGTCGGTTCATTACAAACAAACAAACAAACAAATCTTTCCTCTTTATAATATTAGTATAGATAATTAATTTTTTTTTAATTTTCTATACAAGCATTGGAAACACATATTACTTGTTTACACATATAACATATTAATTATAGATATTTTAACTCATAAACGTATAATAAAAGGTTCTTGATTGTAACGTATTTAAAACATTTTAATTTGAATTGTGTTTGATTGAATTATTTTGAGAAGTTTTGTCTACGTTGTAGGAATCACAGTATCCGTACACTTCACCAAGGTCTCTGACCAGTCAGGACAAGTTCAGGTCACCAAGGTTTTAGCTGTCGACAGCCCATGTCTTGTTTGTCAACAAATCTACTTTCTTAATATTATCATAATATTCAGCCCGTGCAAAATTTTGTGATAGCATATAACTAGTGTTTTTCAAGAATAGATTCGAGCTGATGCATCAGCTCGAATCTTGTGCTGTTTTTTGTTTTGGTTTTATGGCAACTTCGTCCTATGTCTGTTAGCATATCAAACTGAAAAAATATATACTCGTATATTGCTAACAATTACACCAATTAGCCTACCCTAGCTAAATAACCTATAAAGCTATAACCTATAAGGCCTATAAGGCTAGGGTAACGGAAAGACATACATATATTATACATATATAAATATTTTTGATGGAAATATATATTAACAACCACGACTAAGGCTCGCATTCATCACACAAATATTTGCCTCCACTTAGATTCAAATTGGGGCGTCAGAGATGGCGACTTTGGAGGTCGCCTTGAAGGATTGAATTTTAACAAAATTACACGATTACATTTACTGGCAGTACAAGTTGTAATTAACTAACCAAACAGCTCATTAATATCGAGTTTTTTTTTATTCAAATATGACTTTATAGAAAGCTCTTTTGAATCGTCCAATTTTTTTTCCCCTACCAGAACGTATTTTTTAGCTGATAAGAAGAATGGGCGCAAGAAACTTATCAGCTTTATCAAAAGTAATAACAACATTTACAATAAATTTGCAGGCAAGCATAACAAAAAAAAGTAGATTAGAAAAAACAATTATTATCATTTCAAAAGCCTTAAATTTGGTAATAGCCTTTTTTCATTAAGCAAGATTTGATGTACTATTTGAATTTATACAATGGTAATTCAATCAGACCTACTGGTAACTTATTGAACATTTTTATACAAAGTCCTACAAAAGAATTACTTGTTTTATGAAGTCGAAGTTTTGGAACGGCAAGCTTATGTTTATTTCTGGTGTTAATATTATGACTGTCCGATATTTTTGAATGAAGTATGCTCAAAATCAATTTCCGATAAAAAAAATGTCATCTGCAGGAATTCCCGTTAATGTATTCTTGCATAATCTCATTTAAACTAGATAGTACTTATTAAACTGGTCTATTATTGAAAGTATGTTTATGTATAAAAAAATATTTATTGCGACAAAATAAATATCATGTCAACTATGTATTTCCAATATATAAAAAAAAAACTGACAAAGTACACCCTCGCCTTTCTCTTCATGTCGTCCTTATAAACAATTCTTTACATATAAATACCTCGCAAATGTGTTCTCTCTCGTTCGGCAAATCGTTTCGCGTCCCGTGTTACAGGCATCCATCAATTCTGGATAAATATGAGACATGTCACAAGAGGGCCGGAGGTATTGTTTGAAAAATATCTATTTATTGAAGTGCCATTACCGCTCGTCCTGCTCTGACGTCTGTTATTGAGTGACATTTATAACGCACGATTGTTTAAGCCTTACGTTGTTTTTCTGGTAGTAACATTATCGTAGCGAAACTGCCAAATAAAACTTTTTATGATTTAACTATCTCTGTCCTCAAATTTAAAATGAAATGATTTCATACATAAAATAGTAATTTTATTTATTTATAAATAGCTGTGTGTGTCTATTAGTTAAATGAGTGCGTAGCTACACATCAACTTGTATTCGTAGTAGCTGTGTAGCTTGTAGTAGCCAAATGACCGTGCAGCTGTGTAACCGTAGTAATCAAATGAACACATAGCTGTGTAGCCGTAGTAGCCAAGTGAACGCATAGCTGTGTAACCGTAGTAATCAAATGAACACATAGCTGTGTAGCCGTAGTAGCCAAGTGAACGCATAGCTGTGTAACCGTAGTAGCCAAATGAACGCATAGCTGTGTAGCCGTAGTAGCCAAATGAACGCATAGCTGTGTAGCCGTAGTAGCCAAATGAACGCATAGCTGTGTAGCCGTAGTAACCAAATGAACGCATAGCTGTGTAGCCGTAGTAACCAAGTGAACGCATAGCTGTGTAACCGTAGTAGCCAAATGAACGCATAGCTGTGTAGCCGCAGTAACCAGATGAACGCATAGATGTGTAGCCGTAGTAGCCAAGTGAACGCATAGCTGTGTAACCGTAGTAGCCAAATGAACGCATAGCTGTATAACCGTAGTAGCCAAATGAACGCATAGCTGTGTAGCCGTAGTAACCAAATAAACGCATAGCTGTGTAGCCGTAGTAGCCAAGTGAACGCATAGCTGTGTAACCGTAGTAGCCAAGTGAACGCATAGCTGTGTAACCGTAGTAGCCAAATGAACGCATAGCTGTGTAACCGTAGTAGCCAAATGAACGCATAGCTGTGTAACCGTAGTAGCCAAATGAACGCATAGCTGTGTAGCCGTAGTAACCAAATGAACGCATAGCTGTGTAGCCGTAGTAGCCAAGTGAACGCATAGCTGTGTAACCGTAGTAGCCAAATGAACGCATAGCTGTGTAGCCGCAGTAACCAGATGAACGCATAGATGTGTAGCCGTAGTAGCCAAGTGAACGCATAGCTGTGTAACCGTAGTAGCCAAATGAACGCATAGCTGTATAACCGTAGTAGCCAAATGAACGCATAGCTGTGTAGCCGTAGTAGCCAAATGAACGCATAGCTGTGTAGCCGTAGTAGCCAAGTGAACGCATAGCTGTGTAGCCGTAGTAGCCAAGTGAACGCATAGCTGTGTAACCGTAGTAGCTAAATGAACGCATAGCTGTGTAGCCGTAGTAGCCAAATGAACGCATAGCTGTGTAGCCGTAGTAGCCAAGTGAACGCATAGCTGTGTAGCCGTAGTAGCCAAGTGAACGCATAGCTGTGTAGCCGTAGTAGCCAAATGAACGCATAGCTGTGTAGCCGTAGTAGCCAAGTGAACGCATAGCTGTGTAGCCGTAGTAGCCAAGTGAACGCATAGCTGTGTAGCCGTAGTAGCCAAATGAACGCATAGCTGTGTAGCCGTAGTAGCCAAGTGAACGCATAGCTGTGTAGCCGTAGTAGCCAAATGAACGCATAGCTGTGTAGCCGTAGTAACCAAATGAATGCATAGCTGTGTAGCCATCAACTTCAGACTCTTGTCAAACCCAAAACACAGATAACATTTCCAAAAGTATGACTTGATTACGAGTAGGTGAGGGCACTCGTAATGAAATCACATCCGTGACTAAGGTAGTCACATAAGTGATATTAAAAAATACGAATTTTGAAAATCGGTGATTATTAGTCACATCGGTGATTTCGAAGTCGCATTCGTAATTCAAAAATAGGTCTCCAGGTCATTATTAGTTGTGTCATTCACCGGCTGCTAGCCGCTTGACTAGCCAGCAGACTATAAATCACTGACCACTAATAAAAACTCCTGAAGCATTGGACAGCACACAGAGCGAATGACAAAGCATAATCTTAATTGATGACTCTGTATGACAGTACGCACGGTGTTCACGCCTCATGTGAGGCGAATTTGGAATGTAACAGCAGTGGATAAGGCTTAGAACAGAGGAGCATTTTGATGCTTGTGTGCGGTCGTCGAAAATAATTGCGGATAAGTTATTTGTCTGTTCGTCGTAATATACTCGTCTAACTAAATTTTCGTACTGATTTATGACTGTCAGTTATTATTATAAGGTACACAGATTTCTTGCTAGGCAATAACTGTAGCACAATAACTCTTGTTAAATTTATAGCAATGAGATGTTAGTGAATAAATTATGCCAAAGTTAGCTAAGGTTATAAGATTTTGTAAACAGATTTAATTTAATGGAATAGAAATTAAAACGTATAATAACTTTAACTATGAGATTGCGGTTAATTCGCTTTGAAAAAAAATTAAATTTAAGCGCCATAGACAATTATTTATTTTTGAATTATTTGTTAACCCTAATATGCAAGTTTTGTTTATCATTAAAAAGCTGAATTAAGATATTTTAAAGGAAAAATAAATCTGCAAAATTACTTGCCGTTGTTTTAGGTCAAAATGTTGTTCTTTATTGACAACTTTATATATATTTTATATTTCGTGTGTAAGTCGGGGCTGATATGCATCACTGCGACCTATTAAGATCTATTGTGACCAGCCTCCTATGTAGGTTCTATGTAGGCCCTACAGTAGCTCCCTTAACTGGGCACTGACCAAGAAAGATAGGATGTTGCCAGTTCGGATTGTTTTTATTTCATCTGGGTCAAGGATGTGTTTCCCCAGGTGTCTGTTTCTTTTGTGAATCAGCGGTTCACAGTAGCACAAGAGGTGTATTGGTGTTTCACGCTCTTGTTCGCAGACTCTGCATGTGTCAGTGTCCTTAAGTTTCATGTTGTAAAGGTGTCTATTCAACTTGCAGTGACCGGTCAAAGCCCTAACCATCACGCTCAAGTTACTCCTGTTAAGCTTTAATAGCTCGTCAGTGCGTTTGCGAGAGTATGGTTCGATTAGTGCTTTCGACAACTTTATAACAATTATTTCTTTTTCCATTTGAAACAATGTTATGACTTAGTTTAATGTTTATTGACATATGTGTGAAAATTTCGGAAAATTTTCAGTCTTGGTTATTAAATAAATAAGGAAAACGTATGGATGAAATCGAATTTTTTGAAAAATCTACAAAACAGCGAATTGATATTATAACCCCTAACACTACTAAAATTACATTACCACGAAATAATGTACAAAAGTAGTCAACATATTCATTATTGCTTTATTTTTGAGAGTAGGTATGACTCGAAAATTGGAAATAATTAATATGGTATATATTTTGTCGCAATAAATATTTTTTTATGCACTTTTAACACTTTCAATAATAGACCAGTTTATATAGACGTGCTTATATTTTTATTATTTCTTATTTTTTTTATTATTATTTATATAGACGTGTTTAAATAGATAACATAAGAACGCCTTTATGGTATTTATGATTTTGAGCATACTTCATTCAAAATTCGATCTTAATGAGCTGTCTGGTTAGTTCAAACACGTGCATATTATTTGCCTTTATTTTTAGTGTCCAGATATAATTTAAATATATTCAATCACACAATAACACGATTTTAAATTATAACAATAGAAGTTAACAAAAAGATTGTATATTTTGATAAAACAATAAAATCGTGTCGTCGTCTCAAAGCGAGCCTCAACTCCAGAGAACCAATAAAAATATAAGATATATGTCAAAGGCAAGTTCCTGGACTGCCAGTCCCGGGAGACTGGTCCCATGAATTAATCTACCCTCTGTTTCGACCCTCCGCAAGTTGGCCCTTAAGTGACTTCAAGGAACGTCGTAATGCGCGTTTCGGTTACGTTTGTAATTGGGCAGACATAGATTTTTTTAAAATGTATGTTGGGAACTGTTGTAATACTCTTTGGTATGTTATCATATTATTACTCCTTTTATTTTGTAATCTAAACTCTATATAATATTGTCAATTTTTCAAATAGTATTTCACTTGTAATTCTTTTTCTTCTGTCAAAATATATAATTTTCTTATTCTTTTACTTTTTATTTTAAACTTTTATTTAAAACAATTTTATTTACAACATTC
This sequence comes from Scirpophaga incertulas, assembly GCA_036419045.1. Lineage (NCBI taxonomy): Eukaryota > Metazoa > Arthropoda > Insecta > Lepidoptera > Crambidae > Scirpophaga > Scirpophaga incertulas. Next base: position 1,382,973 of record CM071633.1, read on the forward strand.
GTTATCAAGCACGAATCATTAAAATGTGTGACCAGTTTAATGGAATAAAATTACTAAATAGTAAAGATGGATATTCTATCTGGAAGTTTAAAATGCGTGCATTGTTGATCCATGAAGATCTTTGGAAATCTGTTGAGGGATACCCAGTAAGTGATATAACTACCGAAGACATGAGGACAGCGAAAGATCAGAAGGCTTTGGCAAAAATATCCTTGACTTTGGATGGTTCAGCTATCACACACGTACGGTCCGCAAAAACAGCCAAGGATGCTTGGGAGGCTCTCGCTAATGTTTACGAGGATAAAGGAATGGGTCGAAAGTTATGTTTAGAAAGAAGATTATACAGGACTCTGTCGCTGTACGACGAGTCTGTCGCTGCTATTCTATTAGAAGGCCTGTCAGTCAAATACGAACCTCTAATAATGGCACTTGAAAACTCTAATATAAAAGTAACATGTGATTTGGTCAAATCTTAACTTTTGAATGAAATGGCCAAAGAGGTCCCTCAGAATGACGTTTTAGCCATAAGTTTAAAAACATTCACAAAGTAAATCTAAAAGACCAATTGTTTGTTATAAATGTCGTGAGCCAGGACATAAGAGTCCTCAATGTCCACATAAAAAAGGAAAGAAGAAATCCAATGTTGGTTGTAAGGAGAATAAAAGTTCCTCCTTGTGCTCAAGAAAATTCCACGTTACTCACTGCGTTTGTTACTGATAATAAGGACAAGAAAAGTGAACGATGGTATATTGATAGTGGAGCTACTACTCATATGAGTCCTAAATTGGATAACTTTGAAAATTATAAGCCGTTGCTCCGTAATGCTGGCCCTGTCACTATCGCAAATGGAGATGAAATGTCCACTCAAATGACGTTTCCGCATTTCGATATATTGTTGTGACATGTGAACTAGTGAAAGCCAAACTTTTGAACGAAGTATCGAAAAATGAAATGTCCACTCAAATGACGTTTCCGCATTTCGATACTGTGAACTAGTGAAAGCCAAACTTTTGAACGAAGTATCGAAAAATGAAATGTCCACTCAAATGACGTTTCCGCATTTCGATCTTTTACGAAGAATGGAGTTAAGAAAACTAAGAAGCCTATAATTTGTTATACGTGTGGTAAACCTGTCACAAGAGTCCTGTGTGTGTCCATTCAAACAGACTGCAAAGGCTAAATATGTGACAGAGCAACCTGAAGAAGCTTCAACTTCAAACTCCGCAAGACAGACTTTATTATCTAATTCCTCGCTGTCAACATTGTTGGCCATAGCTGCTCAACGAAATTATAAGGTTCGTCATATGGATATAGATACTGTATTTTTGAACGGGGATTTGGAGGAAGAAGTTTATATGCATCAACCTGAAGAGATTAAACGACAAGGAAACTCTTTTAATTGCAATTTTTGTCGATGATTTGGTTTGCTTATATCAAAGCGACATGACTTTTGACAACTTCAAGTCTGACCTACGTAAATATTTTGCATTTAAAGACATGGGAAATATTGAATTTTGTTTAGGACTAAACATATTGATGTGAAATATCATTTTATTAGAGTGAAAGTTAATGATAAAAGTATCGTATTAAAATATTTAAGAACTGATATGTTACCTGCAGACATATTGACTAAACCTTTAGGAAAGATAAAACATTTGAATTGTTTAAAAGGTATGGGCTTAACTTAGTATTTATTTGATTTAATTATTTATAGTTGTCGGTTAATTTATAGATTTTAGATTTAAGGGGGTGTGTTGTAATACTCTTTGGTATGTTATCATATTATTACTCCTTTTATTTTGTAATCTAAACTCTATATAATAATTGTCAATTTTTCAAATTAGTATTTCACTTGTAATTCTTTTTCTTCTGTCAAAATATATAATTTTCTTATTTTTACTTTTATTTTAAACTTTTATTTAAAACAATTTTATTTACAAGCAGGAACAAACATTTTTAATGTGTATATAATATTAAATATTGATAAGGCGAAAGCGTTTGAACGAAGGACCAGCGTTAAAATATAATTATAGGGTTCGAGGAGCGTATAAATACATATACATAAGAAAAATGGGAAAAGCCTTACCTTTCACCTTGTTTTCAGCGTCCGTCACATTCACCAATCACAGCACACTTTTACGCGGCCGCGCGGCACAATATTAAATTAAAAAGCGGATAAATAGTTTATGTGGAAGCGATGCGTAGCGAAATTTTTTATATCTTGACAGTCTTGTTACTTTTACAAGGTAAAGGCGTTGTCAGGGAAACGGGGCATACATAGACAACCACTCGAACCCAAAAATAAAACTATTCGCGCGAACATTCTCCCCGGCCTTGAGAATGCGTAGCATTTTCAAACAAACTTTTATTTTTAGATTTTAAAATTTGAACACTTTAAAAAATTAATGTCCATTACACAAAAACAACAAAATAAAAAAAATGAAATGAAAAGAATGAAAAAGAAAAAGGATATTATTGTATTTATTGCGAGGGCAGTGGACAAAGCTTAGCCACTGGCCGTTTAAAATAACCGTTACGAGTTTTTACCAACGCGACGCGAACTCTACCATCCTTTCCGGGATAAACCTCTGCGATACGACCAAGAGGCCAGCGAAACGGAGGTACATCATCTTGATGTATTAACACAACGTATTAATTTTAATATTATCTGAATTACACAACCACTTTTGTCGCACTTGCAAGTTGTGTAAGTACTCTAAGCGCCATCTTTTCCAAAAATCTACAACCATTTTATCTAACATTTGTTTCCTAAGACGTAAATTCTTACAATTCCCAGTGACACTCAATGGCTCAAGCGGTAAAGAAGTTAATGGAGAGGACATTATGAAATGCGCAGGTGTTAGTGGCTCTGGCGATGGATCCTCAGTTAAAACATATAGTGGACGCGAGTTTAGGATCGATTCAATCTCAGCCAAAACAGTTATCATTTCCTCAAATGTTAATATTTGTGTTCCAATAACTCGATAAAGATGCGATTTTACGTTTTTGATATTCGATTCCCATATGCCACCAAAATGCGGCGCACGGGGAGGAATCATCTTCCATTCAATGCGTCTGTCCGTAATTAAACGTTGAAGTTGAGCTTTGGCTCCTACAAAATTTGTCCCATTGTCGGAATATAGGCAAGAGACTGGACCTTTACGCGCAAGAAAGCGTTTAAAAGCAGCAATGAATATGTCTGTAGACAGATCGCTGGCCAGTTCAATATGAACGGCTTTAGTGACAAGACATATAAAAAGACAAATGTATGCCTTTTGTGTTCGCTGTCCACGGCGCCTACACGGCGTTATGGTCACTGGCCCAGTATAATCGACCCCAGTATGGACAAAAGCTTTGGTCTCCTTGACACGATAGTCTGGCAAATCTGCCATTTTAGGGACGATGTGTGAAGGTGCGTTTTTAAAACAAAAGTTGCAAGCGTGTATACGTTGCCTAATTATACTACGGGCAGATATTATCCAGTATCTTTGGCGCAGTAAAGAACTTAATACATGTGACCCGACATGACAATGCATACGGTGATAATAATCAATAAGTGATTTCGTCACTGAGCCCTGTTTTGGTAGCAAGATAGGATGTTTTGCCTCAAAAGGTAAATTGCTATTAGACAGCCTACCTCCTATTCTAATCAAACCTTGCTCATCTATAAACAGATCCAGTTTCTTAAGCGGAGAACAAGATAATTTACCTTTCTTTATTTCATAAAAAAGCTGTTCGAAGTAAATGTGTTGAATTTCGCGGAGTAAATATAGTTCAGCTTTGATCATATGCGAAGCTAAAATATGATTAAAATGCGGAATGATTCTTACAAATCTAAGAATATATACAATGATACGTAATAATTTATTCCAAGAAGACACTTTTTCTGAGAGGTCGTTCAATACTCCCAGTGGAAGCGAAGCGGAAGCGACATGCGTTAGTGTTGTACATTTATACTCTGGAAGATCCTCTGGCTTTATAGAGTCTCTAAACGGCTTGACAGGCCACTCATATACATGTAGTTTCAGCCACCCTGGACCTTGCCACCATAAATTGTGAGAAATAAGCTCTTGTGGTAAAAGACCTCTAGAAAGGCAGTCACTTGGGTTCTCTGATCCATTTATGTGATAAAAGTAACCAGGGTCAAGATTTTCTTGACATTTTGCCACTCTATTGCCAACAAATACATTCCATCGGTGCGGAGATGCGTGTATCCATGATAAAGCGATCATAGAGTCAGTAAAGGCAAATATATTATTTATGTGCGTACGAGCGCCTAATGTATCTACTACCAACTTAACTAACTTGGACATAAGCAGTGCAGAACATAATTCTAATCTAGCAACCGAAACCACCTTTACTGGAGCTATCTTAGATTTTGCACAAACCAAAGAAACCGTAACCTGTCCTGATGGATCTACCACATGCAGATATACCACAGCACCATAGGCTTTCATGCTAGCATCAGAAAAGGCAACGACCGTTGTGACACTATTCCTACCTACACCTAAGTGTCGCGGAATAAGCAAATTAGACAGCAAAGGAAGTTGTTCTTTAAATTTATAGAAAGCGTGTATAATGTTGGTGGGTGGGACATCATCCCAGCCGATGCGTTGAATCCATAACTCCTTGATAAGAAGTTTGACGAATAATATAACTGGAGCGGCGAAACCTAGAACATCCCACAAACTTGCGACGGTTGAAAGAATCACTCTTTTTGTACATTTCTCCTCTATGGTTGTGGTTGAAAATGTGAAACTGTCTTGAGCAGGCAGCCATTTTAAGCCTAGTATTTTAAGATTGACATCATACCCAAAGTTTATAAAGGCACGACTCGATTGCGGAACGGTAGCGAGAACTTGCGGAGCATTACTAGACCATTTGGTTAAATTAAATCCACCAGCCTTGAAAAGTTCGATCAGCTCACTGCTCAAAGTGACAGCTTCTGTTTCTGATTGTACGGATGTAGTTAAGTCATCCATGTATAGTTCATGGCTGGCAACCTCCGCCGCACGTGGGTAGCGAATTTTCTCATCATTAGCTAACTGCCTAATAGTGCGCATAGCTAAAAATGGACTACATTTAAGCCCAAAGGCAACACGTTTAAATTTGAATTCGCGGACCGGCTGAGAAGAATCAAATCGAAATAAAATCTTTTGATATTTTTGATCTTCTTCTCGTACGGCTATACGTAAATACATTTGCTGAATATCAGCTGAGAGAGCGATTGAAAATAAACGAAAGTTTAACAATAAAATAAAAATATCAGCTTGTAAATTTGCACCAGTATGCAATATATCATTAAGTGATATATTATTATGACACTTGGCACTAGCGTCCAAAACAATTCTAACTTTGGTTGTTGTTCTTTCTGCTTTAACAACAGCGTGATGCGGTATGAAGAAACCTTGACCGTAATCGGAATCGGTAGGTAAAACTTCAGCTAAATAATCCTTATCCAAATAATCTTGTATCACTTCATTGTACTTGTGACGTAAATCATGAAATTGAATTTTTCTTTCAAGAGATAACAATCGCCGGTATGCCATCAATCTAGAATCCCCTAACTCGGTTGGACTGCGACTAAACGGCAATGCTACACAGTACCTACCCGTGGAGTCACGTGATACTGTACCAGTATAATTTTCCTCGCACTCTATTTCTTCTGGGCTAAGTAATTTTCTCGTGGGTATTTCCTCTAGCTCCCAAAATTTAGGTAGAAATTTTTCGATTAACAAATCTTGTGTATATACATCATCCAATTTCGAAAACAATGTATACGATGTGTGCGAAAACGAAGACCCAAAAGGTTGGGATTCATCATGAACAATTGGAACTTCTCCCATGAAAACGTAACCAAAGACAGTTTCAATTGCCGGAGGCGCGGGTGGAGCAATAATCCTACCACTAAGCAATATATGTGGGAACAGCTGTGCTCCCAGAAGTAATTCAATATCACCTGGCATATGCCACAAAGGATCAGCTAGGGGTATATTAACTAAATGTTTAACTATACAAGCGTCTATCTTATTACTCGGTAAGCGGTCTGTTATAGTATCCAATACAAGTGCGATTAAATCTAAATAGTGGTTTGTATCATTAGCATAAATACGCAATTCAATATACCCTTTAACAGTTTGAGATACACTTCCTATCCCTTTAATGAAAGAATTTGCTAAAGGTAAAATTTTCAAATTTAGACGTTTACAGCATACAGTTGAAATAATGTTGTTTTGTGAAGCGTTGTCAATAAGGCATCTAACTGGGTACGTTTGTTTATTGGCACCTTCTACTTTAACCTGAGCCGTAGACAACAAAACTGTAGTTTTACATGTACTATTTTCACGTGTACATAACGCCATGGGAGCATTCATAACTTCGTTTGACGGCTGGGAGCTGTCAGGTTGGTTAGAAGGCAACAAAGAAGTCGCGACATGAGCATCACCTGTCTGTAAATTATTTGTAAAATGCAAAAGTGAGTGATGACGTTTACCACACGTCTTACATGAGTAAGAAGACTTGCACTGTACGGTGCTGTGTACTAAACTAAGGCAGTTTACACAGCCACGCTTAGACTTAATAAAATTAAAGCGATCTTTAGCGGACATAATTTTAAAATTATCACATAAATACAATTGAAAATGCGTAGAACTCTTACATAAAGCACATCCGGTTGTTTCAGCTTGAGCAACCAGTGCTTGCGATTGCAAAGCGATGGGTCGATTTACAACTACCTTATGGGTGTTCGACTGACTGGATTCAGTAGCGTTGCGTATAAAAGTGAAGGCATTATTGTTGTTGCTAGGCATGCGGGATACATTCGATGTTCTGTCCAATATTTTAACTTGACCTTTAATGAATTCCGAGAATTCCAGATATGAAGGAATTTCTTTGTCTCGAAAATACATCTCGAAAGCTTGTGCTGTACTGGGTTCAATTTTGCGTAAGGCGATTGTAAGAAACATAAAATCTTTTAAGTTCTTAATTTGCAACTGTTCTAGCGCGGAAACAGCCGCAGAATAGGACTCTATAAAAGAGTTTAGCGAAGCGGAATTATTCGAGGCGGGTTTCATATTAAGCAATAGCGACAAATAATGGGAACCTAAGGCGCGTTTGTCTTGGTATTTCTTTACAAGACTATTCCATAGATCCTGATAATTTTCTGCTGACGGTACGATACCTGCGGTAATTTTTAATGCAGAACCTGTTAACTTATCCATCAGATAATGGATCCTTTGCCCATCCGTTAACTCTGGATTTTCATGAACGCTTGTCTTAAAGCATTCATAAAAAACAGGCCAGTTTTCTGTCTTTCCATCAAAACTTTTTAACACAATTGGAGGCAATTTAATTTTATGACTAAGTGTGACCTCACCTTTATCTTTCTTACAATTATTGGAGCTGTTTTCAGAGTTTTTAATAAGATTAAAGCGACATCTCTTTATTCGAGCATATAGTTCTTCAAATGCGGTAAGGGGGCCATAGTTAGGAACGTAACCTTCTTTTCCTTCTAATAAGAGCTCATTAATTTTGTCTAAATTAGAAATAAAATTATCTCGAATTATTTGTAAAGTTTCCGTTTCAGCCAAGAATGACTCTGCGGAACGTAAACCTTCTGTAAGGGATATATTTTTGATTTTATCATAAAGTTGTGTAACATGAGAAAAGTAAGCTTCATTTTTAGCGGTTAATAATTTAACTTGCGTTTCCATTTTATTAGCAGAAATGGATATCGGAAAGAAACTTTAGACAAAAATGGTTGTTAGAATCACAAAACAGATTACTTGCGTGCGTGATGAACAAATTATACAATATTTAATAATTTACAGCGCAATGTTAAAAATAACTACGAATTTAAGCGTAGGTAATATTTATTGTGAGAGCGTAGCGTAAAGTCGAACGATGCGAATCAGATATGTATATATATAAGGGAATTTTAAAAGCGTAATTTTGGTTCAAAATCCGGTCGACAAGGACCAACTATGATAAGGCGAAAGCGTTTGAACGAAGGACCAGCGTTAAAATATAATTATAGGGTTCGAGGAGCGTATAAATACATATACATAAGAAAAATGGGAAAAGCCTTACCTTTCACCTTGTTTTCAGCGTCCGTCACATTCACCAATCACAGCACACTTTTACGCGGCCGCGCGGCACAATATTAAATTAAAAAGCGGATAAATAGTTTATGTGGAAGCGATGCGTAGCGAAATTTTTTAGTTCTTGACAGTCTTGTTACTTTTACAAGGTAAAGGCGTTGTCAGGGAAACGGGGCATACATAGACAACCACTCGAACCCAAAAATAAAACTATTCGCGCGAACAAATATCATAATAGCTTGGTATCAGTTGATGGAATCTGATCAAAAGGTTGACTCTTCAGTCGCCATACAACTTCCCGAGCCGGAATTTTTAAAAAATAACAATAATATACATATCAAAGCTAAATTATGATATTGATAATCTTAACATTGAAAGAAGAGGTAGAAGAATGGGCTGAATCACCAAAAAGTTGTCTGAACTTGACATTAACTTTCAAAGCTTTCTTTTGCGAGTCTTTTTGAAAACGTTTGATGCTCTCATGTTTAGCTTCATGTCGTGTACGCTTTTTTATCCGTTTTTATTATATTAAAAAAGATTTTCAGGTCGGTATTGTCAGGTCGACAATAATTAAAATTAGTGGAACAGTACAAGTGTTTTTATTCAACATGTATATTAAAAAGACATGTTATTATTTGTATTAGCACGCTGTGGTTACCTATATATGTAAGTGCGGTTAGTTGATAACATATATTGTACAATTTATTGTTTACAAAGAGTTTACTGTCTATTGTTTCTTATTTTGGTGATCCTATAAATAAATACTTTTTGAAGATCGCCTTAGTTGAGTAATTACTAACACCGATTTCAAGGTGTCGCCATCTCTGCGGTTCCGGATTCGAATCCCAGTGAGGGCAGATGTGTGTGTGATGCATTTGTACCTTAGTCATGGTTGTTAATATATATATTTTTATCAAATATATTTATATATATTTTTTTGCACCGCGCTGGCAAGGCGCGGCTGTGTCATAGAGGTCCGGTCTACCCATTAAAACCCCCCCGAGTTCTCTAGGCCCATACGGGGCACATGGCGGGGTGCGCTTCCGCGATTCGACCGCCATGTGTCCCGGGGCTGGCTCGACCAAGCTGGTCAAGCCACCACCAAAGGAGGGACTGTCCGATACCCTGGACAGTCCCCCAGACAGAGAGACTCCACCACGGCGTGCGCGCTTAGCCGGACGCGCACGCAGCCTCACGGTAGGGTCCCATAACACAAGCCTTCAGAGCTTCCTTTCGGGGTAGGCTAATTGGTAAAACTGTAATTTTTATTATTATTTTATAAATAAATAAGAGCAATGTAAATTATAGTAGGAAACAGAGTGATGGGGCTATAAATGGATGGATTTAAAGTTTCATTTAATTCACCAAGCTCGTTAGTAATATTTTAGCTTTATGACATAAAACTTTATAATATACTTGATAATAAAAAACAAAAGCCTATATGCTGTAGATTTGGAAGATTTTGGTCGGTTCGGTTCCTGAGAGTGGCAAGCAAATTTTTATAAAAATTTCTATACACATGGCAATTCAAAAAATATAAACTATTTATTGAACAATATAAAGTGAGTAGGGAAGTGACGACCTCATCGCTCGCTGGTGGGGCATTTAATGCCCTTTAACTGCCATAAATGCCCCATCAGTGCAGTCAGTCTCCCTCAGGGCAGCTTGTGGTGAGCTGTCGGTGAGTTGCGTCACCGAGGGTACCGATGTGCTTCAGGGTATGCCACCCGCCTCTGTCTTGCTTTAGCCGGCCAGACAGAGTGAAGTCGCAAGAGCAGATGCTCGAAGGGTGGAAGTGTAATAATGTCATAACGTCGACAGCGTCTCGATCGCTGTCGCAGACACACCTCTCTACACTCTTAAGCGCAATACACATTGAGCCCGCCGGGCCGCCGACATATGTCGGCAACTTTTTGTCGGCGGTCTAGTTGGCGGCTTGAGATGAGAACTTTTTTTCTCTCTATAATACTGACTTATCAAGTTTTTAATTTTTCTTTCTATTTCTGATACACTTGTATTAAAATGTTTTGCTATTTCATTCAATGAGTCGAAACGCTTTGGTCGACATTTATGATCTGGGTGTTTTGGATTCCACAATACCTCTTTCTCATGATAATTATTAATTGACGTAAGACATTTTTTGTCGTTCCACTCCATGTCGTAAAAAAATACAAGTACGTCACTAAAGGTCGAGCGTCGCCGGGCAACTGAGCGCAGGCGTACCCAAGCCGCCAACATGTCGGCGGGTAACACGCGCGGGCACAAGTTGCCGACATGATTCTTTTCATACAGGCCGCCGGGTTGTGTCGCCGGGCTTTGTCGGCGATCCGGCGGGCTCAGTGTGTATTGCGCTTTAGCCGTTCACACCAATGTTGCTCCCTTCGCGCCAATATTCGTCTGCTTTTTTGAGGGGCTTATTTTGTGAGTGGCGAGTCACCATCTGCCATATTTAAATCAATTACGAGGCTTTGAGAAGGTAGGTGACCAGAGTCTGTTCCATTGCCTGATTCTCAGTGTCACCAAAATCGAAACGCAATAGTCCACAAGCGTTTTGACCAGTAATGACAATAGTTTCTGTGCATCTAACTGGGTATTTCTTAGTCTTTAGCTGCATTTTTTAAGATGCAGATAGAGAGTAGACCCAGTTGGTACACTTCACGCAGACTTTCATGAAATTTCGCTTAAATCGCGTCCTCTTCGCGTTGGATCTATATCCCAGTGCATGCCTTACAAAATACCGTGTCTTATAAAGAATCGTGATATAAGTGATAATAGATACAGATAAAAGTTATTCAGTTCAAAGGCAGACTTATCTCTTAGAGAGATTTCTTTCAGCCAACCCTAGATGTTACATGAAAAATATAATTACCGAGGACACAGGATTAAAATAATATTTATTTGAAACTGTTTATAAAATATAAATTAGTGGAGCGTTATATTTATGTACATAATTAAAATATATTTGTTATAAAAATGTATATAATAAAAATACTACCTTGTATTTCTATTGAGATTATTAGCTCTAACTTTGTGAAACAGAAACAAACATATATTAAATATATTTCCAAATAAAGTCGGAAGTTAATGATCCACAAAAAATAAACCACAGCGGTCCCCATGTGAAAGCTTATTTCCACTAGCTATGTATGTTCGTCCTTCCGGCCGGCTTAATTCGGTTTTCTCCACATTGATTTTGGTGTCAGCCAAAATCCACTTATTAACTCATCTGCTTCAGATGTTTTTTGTTTGGGCCATTAAAGCTTATGTACTAAGGGTTAGTTAAACAGTGTTATCGCTTCTGACTTAATCATTACTACGATTATAAATGCAAAAGTAACTCTGTCTGTCTGTCGCGCTTTCACGACAAAACTACTGCACCGATTTAATTGAAATTCTATATTTATATAGGGTCTATGACAACCTTCAAGGGGTCTATATTAGCGAAACAAAAATTTAGGGGTCCATGAAATAAAACGGAGTTCCACGATAATGGATCTTAACATACACTGATAGTAGATATTCAAATTCAATTTTTTTCAAATTCAAATTCAAATTCAAAATCATTTATTCAGTCTGGGCTGTTACAAGCACTTGTGAATGTCGAAAAGCTACGCCATCGGTTCGCAAATCTACGGCGGGAGACTTGGTACTGAGAAGAACCGGCAAGAAACTCAGCAAGGGCTGTTTTTTTTCCCTGTATTAAATACATACAGAGTCGTCAATTTGGAAAATGACTTCAATATTGATAATTCATGAAGTCACTTTCCATTATTTACTTGCAATATACTATCTTCTAATATAAAGACATAAAATTATTTATAAAAGTACTTATGAAGTAAAAATAAACGGGAAACTGTATCTGTCTGTTTATCCGTCTTTCACGGCAAAACGGAGCGACGAATTGACGTGGTTTCATGATTTACGTGGAGATAGTTGAAGGGATGGAGAGTAACATAGGCTACTTTTTATCCCGTAAAAATCGACAGATCTCATGGGATACCCAATAAAGGCTTTGCTTAAAAACTACTGCACAGATTTTCATGCGGATTTCATCAATAGATAGAGTAATTCTTGAGCAATGTTTTGCGGTATTTTTTATCGCGGAAAAACGGATAGTCCCATGGAAAGCGCGATAAAACAGTTTCACCTTTATATACACGTATGAGTCGAGATGCGTTACGTCTGCAAAATTTGAAAGCAATCGGTTCGGTAGTTACGGCGTGAAAGCGGAACAAACAAACAAACAAACTTACTTTCCGATTTATAATATCGTAGTAAGGAAATATACTTACTCCCGACATCTGCTTTTTTTTTGTTCCCCCTGAAGAAAATGCATTAAGTTGTATACCCCGGCTGTGGCGAGCCGGCGGTTATGTCGGGCTCTCCTCCCTAGAAGGGGGAGGCCTACCCAATAAAAACCTCAGGGATGGCCTTCCTCAGGCATGTAGGGAACCTCCGGGAACCCCCAGCCTCCGCTCCTCCGCCGATACAGGGGAGCCCTCCTCGGGGGAGGCTACAATACCTCTCCGACGACGCCCCCCGGCCACGGAAGGGACGTGGTCCCTCCCGGGTCGCCGTATCCGCGGGCGCGATTTCTCCCGACACCTGCTACTTCAGTTACCTCACAACTACGGTTAGTGTAACTTTGGTAAAAAAAATATTTTCGTGATCGCGACACCATACGAATAAAGTTAGGCCAAGAGGCCACCATTAAAAACAAATTTGAAGAAGTGTATAAAAAGAATAAAATTGACTCTATACTCTATGCCCCCTATATGATAAAAATATTATTCCTTACGGTTGTCGTTTTTCTTTTTGGTGTACGGAACCCTAAAGAATACGTAACAAACAATCTAAAAACACAACGTCCAACAAGTTTTCAATAAGAGTGTTCTGAGCTGGATTAGGGCCCGGCTTAGGGTATTACGACCCTTCCTTCGTTAGCTTTTGAGAAGGCTTTTTCCCTTTAATGAGGGATGAGGCATGAGTGTCAACACTATAAGGTTTAGCTTTCTCAAGTTGTTATCGAGATCTGTTCCCTGGATTTTTCCTAATATAATTGTAGCATAAGTCGCTTATCAAGTCTTAGCGATGTCATGATAAATTACAAATATTTCTATATAATAGATTAAACGCCAAGCTATGTATGTTTAATTGTACCTATCATAAAACTAAAATACTACTTCAAGAAGCACTTCAATTTATGTCGTACTAGCGACCCGCCCCGGCTTCGCACGGGTGCAGTGAAAAAATGGTTATGGTGGGTTATCCTAAGAGATAGACATATACCATCGCGGACTTTTTTGTGGATTTTTGTAAGTTGTACAATACTGTAGTACATTATTTTGGTCTATCTCGTAGGGCTCAGCCAGCGTTTGCAATATAAGCGCAAAAAAAGTGCTTATTTACGACATCACATTAGAAACCTTTAAATTTGTCAGTGTTTCTCTACTATATTATGCATTTATTATACATACAAACCTTCCTTAAGAATCACTCTATCTATTAAAAAAAACCGCGTCAAAATCCGTTGCGTAGTTTTAAAGATCTAAGCATACATACGGACATACAGCGAAAGCGACTTTGTTTTATACTATTATTGATTGATTGATGACGATACAGAGAAACTATTACTACTTACCAAATAATTTGTATTTTTATTTATATTTTTATTTATATTTCTTTCTTACTTTGTTTAAATTTAGTTATTAATCAGATATACTATACATTCTGCATTTGATTTATGTGTCCATATTTTCATTTTGTAATTACAAGCCTGAGATACAGGTTAATCCTAGGTCAGGTATGTTCAGTTATATAATACATGTATACTTATAAGTTAAGCTAAAAGAATGTAATATTGAATATAGAAGTTATTAAATAAATATTATTATTATCGCTTATGTCACGTGTTTTTATAAAACACGGTCCTTTATAAGGCGTGCGCGGGGACACAGATCCAACGCGTAGAGGCCATTTAAGCGAAATTTAATGAAAGTGTGCGTGGAGTGTACCAACTGGGTCCAATCTCTATCTGCATCATGAAAAATGCAGCCAAAGACTACACCCAGTTAGATGCACAGAAACTATTGTCATTGGTGGTCAAAAAGCCTGTGGACTATTGCATTTCGATTTCGGTGGTAATGAGAACCGGACTATGGAAGAGACTCCGGTCACCTGCCTTCTCAAAGCCTCCTAATTGATTTTAAATATGGCAGGTGGTGACTCGCCGCTCACTAAATGGGCCCCCCAAAAAAGCAGACCAATATTGGTGCGAAGAGAGCAACATTGGTGTGAACGGCTAAGGGTTAGAGAGGTGTGTCTGCGATGGCGATTGAGACGCAGTGGGCGTTATGACATTATACTTGGTGACGGATTTTGCCATTTGAACAAAAGAGGCGAGAAGATTTAATGAATTGAATATATAGTTATAATTACCAAATCATTCCAAACAACATTATATATTTTTATTACTTTTTCTTTTAATCTTATTTACTTATGTACTATGACAATGTTAATTGTTTATTTATGTTAGTATATTTATATCCACACACTTATATAATATATACATCCTTATATAAATTCATGTATTTTCTTTTACATTCTTTAATTTTGTGCGCATGAAACCCTCAGGTTGTAGCACAATACCAGTGCTTTGCTCACATCCGTATGTGGGCAATCCCAGTCACTGAGCTACGACCTATTTACACTTCTGCAGTACACACAAACTTAGTTTATAGTTTGCATTATTTTAGTTATTGTTAAGTTTTAGCTTAGTCTAATTTAAGTTTGTCCGTGTAACTATGTTTGTGTGTGATGAAGATATGTAAATAAAGAGTTTATCTATCTATCTATTACACTTCCACCCTTCGAGCATCTGCTCTTGCGACTCCACTCTGTCCGGCTGGTTAAGGCAAGGCAGTGGCGGGTGGCATACGCCCCCTGAAGCATATCGGTACCCTCGGTGACGCAACTCACCGCCAGCTCGCCACAAGCTGCCCTGAGGAGACTGACTGCACTGATGGGGCATTTATGGCAGTCAAGGGGCATTTTTTACGACCTACAAACATTTCCGATCTGGGTGTGTGAGCGTGTAAGATTTATAAGTTGGTGACTGCACCCAAGACACAGGATAAAAATCAAAAAGATGTATGGATCAATGTCTAACTAAATGGATTTTATTGAAACTTTACAATAATATAACTCAGAGATTCTCAAAGTGGTCTATATCGACCCCTAGGGGTTTATGACATACTGCAAGGGGTCTACGTCAGCGAAAAACTAATTTGGGGGTCCACGATAATGGATCTCAACAAACTGATAATACTTATTTTGCATTATATACATATGTAGTTACGCTGAACCGTGGTGATGGGCGGCGTTGATGGGAGGTTGGAATGTCGAGGGTTTCGAGAGTAAACTGCACGGGCTATTTAGCAAAATACGGCTTGATGTTAATGGATTTAATTAATTAAACCTGTTTCTTAAAGTAGCTTAACTAGGCATTGACTTGAGTCCCCCGAGTCAAAAGGGTGGCGGGCGCATTGCATCGCCTGCTGCCCAATCTCGGGGGACCGAGGGATGGAGTTCGCCGTCTGTACGAGGGCGTCGTGCGATCCGTGGCCATGTATAGGGCTCCCGTGTGGTCGCAAGACTGCGCGAGGTCCCCCCGCTGCAGAGCTCCGCTACGGAGCCTGCAGTGGATGATGGCCATACGGATCGTACGAGGCTACCGTACAATCTCGTACGAGGCGGCGACAGTTCTGGGACGCTCACTCCGCCTAGTGGGTAGGCCTCCCCCTTCTGGGGAGGAGAGCCCCACATAACCGCCGGCTCGCCACAGCCAGGGTATGCAATTTAATGCATTTTCCTCAGGGGAAAAAAAAAGGCACTGACTTGAAGTCAGAAGTTCAATATAAATAGAAAACGTGACATAAAGACTGACTTGTATAAAGGACAAGAGTCTTACTTGAATGTGGTGGATGGAATGATCCTTCTTTTTTTTCCTCAGGAGAGGAGGCTAAGAAACCTCATGGATACCACCGCAACGGCAAGTACTACGGTGATTATATAATAATAATAAATAATCTTTATTTACTCACACATAAAGGTTGTCATAAATTACAAAAAAGTTGACATTAGCAATAACATAATCACTACCTTAATGTGAGAGTCTGGAGTCTGAAAAAGGATAAACCTGCTCTACAGATCTCCAGGCTCCCTCATCCCATAACAATTTAAACCAGAAATCAAATTCGAATCTTAAACGGAAATAATAATCAACACTTAAAACAAAATAAAAATTAGGTAAAGTAAAAGATATACATAGTTAATTAATAACCATATATAAATATATAGGTACTTAAATAAATTAACTTAGGGTTTACATAAAACATATAGATTATTGCGAGAATGATGAATGATTGATTGCTATTATTGGAAAGGAGTTAAGTATATGCAAATGACATTTTGAAAATATTGGATGGTTTTAAAACAGACTAACGACCTAAGGCTTCCTCTAAGAGAGATTCAGTTTCTTTATAGCTAAGATTTTTAAGCCAATCAATAAGAACTCGCTTGGCTTCAAAATTGGGTAGGTGATATATGTGCAATTTACAGTTAATTTTATTATATAAATACGATCCTAGGAACAAAAAAACCTACGAGTATGTTTTTAAATTAAACCAGACAGAATCACAAACAACATGTTTCCTTCTGACATTTTCAAATTCTCCAGGATTGTATCAACAGATGAATGTTTTTTCATTAACACTTGTAGGATAAAAAGATGGCGTACAGTTAAAACATTGCATTTCCTATATAGTTCAACAGTGGGATATCTGTAAGGTAGAGACCACCCTGTTTTCAAAACCGCTCTTTTGGGCTCGTTCTAACTCAATCAATGAGATAAGATTTAGCAGCACCACCCCACGTTCCAACACAATAAGTTAAAATAAATTGACATAGTCCTAAATATACAGATGTAAGAACCGAGTGGTCAGCAATATGTCTTAGGCCCCTAAAAACATAAATTAGTTTTCGAACACGGGAAGTTAAAAATTCAATATGTGGGACTCCTGGTGAATCGAGGCGGCCTAACCAACCCACCGACTAAACTCAGCCTGAGCCTTTGGTCCTAATGACCCTACTGGCTTGAAGTGATAGAGAGCCGCACCTCAGGAGAGGTACGGTTAGCGCTGCCCCATGGAGAGGGCATATGCACTAGAAGAGGCACGGTACACCAAAGTGGGACCGGCCTATATTGACTGAGAACCTTTTTTTTTTATTCCTCAGGCATGTAGGGAGCCCCCGGGAACATCAAGCCACTTCCAGGAACCCCCAGCCTTCGCTCCCCCGCTGATACAGGGGAGCCCTCCTCGGGGTAGGCTCGCTACCTCCCCCGGTCTCCTCCACCGACGACGCCCCCCGGCCATGGAAGGGGCGTGGTAGCGGTCGCCGTAGCGGTCGCGACTCCCTCGCGCCCGCCGGCGACCCGCGGCGGCGCCGCAGCTGTGCTACCGAGCCCGGCGCCGCCTTCTTCGAGTGGGATCGGCCATCTCCCGACCCCGCTCGGCAGCCTCCTTCTGGAGCATCACTGCTTCACAGAAGGAGGCCACAGCCCTCCAACCTCCCTCGTCCGCCAGCATTGCCGCAATCAATGCCGGCGGAGACAGATCTCGCCCGATCTCTGCGACCAAGACTCGGCGCTCGGAGGCCCACGCGGGGCACTCCGCCAGCGTGTGCTGGGCCGAGTCGAGGTCGCAATGCGCAGTGGTGGCAATGTGTCGATCCCTCCCGTCCTAATTGACTGAGAACCTACTCGTGGCTAAGCAGAAGGCTGCCGATTAGGGCAAGACAGCCATGACAAGGGAGGCGACGGCTCAGACGCCGCCGCTTGCAGGTCTAGAAGGTTGATTAGGGGGGTCGCTTAGGACATGTCGCGGTCTACGTATCCTCTGCCGATATTGACTGTTGCCTAATGATAGGCTCGCTGAAGGCGGTGTTGACGGGATGATCCTTCGAGTCCAACCAGTGCTTTATATATCCCTTGCTAACAAAGATTTCACTGGTTTAGCGTAATCAGTTACGCATATGTGGAAAACTCGTAAAGTCACAATTTATGGGCCATTATATATAAAAATGGTTCCTGCCTTGGGAACAGATTAGGCATGCGTAATCACATTTGTACGTGCGTTTTCGAAGGCCATGCATTTTAAAATATAGGCGTAAGAGATTATTGTGTGATTTCCTAGAGTCACTCGTTTATGAGTGTGATTTTACGACTCGGTCTGCAATAATCTCCGAGGTTACATAAATTAATGTATTTTTTATGACTACTTGAGCGATATCATAACTATGTTTATCTACTATCATGCTATTAATCCTCTATAAAAGAACCTATAACAATTAGCTTATTGCCAACATTAAAATATTCAATGATATTAAGATCATCCAAACACGTGATATTATGAATTTCAAAAAAAGAACATTCTCATTCAATAACATTTCACCACCAGATCGCAAAAATTTTGAAAAAAGAACAATAAATTAAGCATGCTTCGCAACTAGACTTTTCTTGAATTTACATAGTTTCTTACAACGCAGTACAACACCCTATGGTAGGAGAATCTTTTATGGAGGATTCACATCATGATCTTATATATAAAAATGAATCACAAAACGTGTTGGTAAGCGCATAACTCAACAACCTCTGGACCAATTTCAGCCAATTCTTTTTTAAAATGTTCCTTGAAGTTCAAGCATGGTTTATACGGTGAGAAAATTCGAATAATTATCGGAAAAATCCTAAAAACAGCCCCCTTTTTCCCATACAACGTTTTCTAACTAAAAGGTACAGTCAATTTGAGCTTTATTGTTATTGTTTAAAGTTCATATTGCAAGCACTCACTGTTGTCTACGCAAATATAGGTGTGTTCCTAACATCTGAGTCAATTTGTGCTTTATTAACGCTATATAAAATTGAAATTCAATTATATCTATCAAAACAGTGTGCGTGTGTGCGTTGGAGCACAGAATACATGGTTGGAGGATTTAATGTCACGTTCCAAAATTGAATAGTCATAAAATGTAATAGTTCATTTGAACCTTTTTTTGGAATTTGGTTGGCTATGCGGTATACTGCCACTTTACAATTCTTTTACAAATTCAAATTTGACAGGACGAAGTCTGTCGGGTCCGCTAGTTGTAGATAAAGTCTTGTATGCAATCTGTTATAATTAGGTGATACTATTATCACCCCAAACCCACATACGTGTCTTAATACCCCAGATTATACAACAGTTGCATAAATAACTATTATATATTTAATTAAATTTGTTTTATTTTAAACATAAAAAATAAAACAAATTGGTCGATTATGGTGTATGTATATATACGTGCATGAGTATGCGTGTGTGTTTGTGTGTGTGCTGCGTGGTGCCGAGGTCAAGTCTAGCGCACTATTTTTGTTTTTTTAATTTGTGGATAACGCTGGTTGCAGTATTAGCATGCATGGATATAATAAACTAAATTATTCTTCATATATTGTAACTCTCTGTAATATTGTAACTATTTGTTATCTCTCAATCCCAACTAATATTATAAATGCGAAAGTAACTCTGTCTGTCTGTTTCCCGCTGTAACCTCGCAACCGATTTTTATGAAATTTGGTACAGACAATCTTCAGACCCTGAGACAGAACATAGTTTGTTTGGGATTTCTTAATTTTAAAAGATAAAACCATGACACTTTATATTTAAGCACTTGATAAGAAATCATTAAACATTTGTTCTAGCATTTTTGAAATTTCGACTAGCTAAGGGGTGAAATAAGGGTTGAAAGTTAGTATGCAAGTTTGTCAAATATCACGTCATAAGAAACGAAAAATCGTTTGTTCTAGCATTTTGAAGTTTTTACCAGTGTGGGGCTGTAATAGAGGTTGAATTGAAGATAAGATCATGAATCTTGGTATCTTAGACATAAGGGACCAGGATTGACAAAAACTCAAAATCAAAATCAAAATCAAAATAATATTTATTCAACATAGACCTTTACAGGCACTTATTGACGTCAACAAACAAAACAAAAAAAAAGCTTAAATAAAAAAAAAAACAAAATCCTTGTCCGTAACGTACGAATAAGGAAAAAAAAGAAAAAATATATTGACTCGACACCTGTTCGGAAATTGGGAGAGCCTTCTCGAGAAGAACAGGCAAGAAACTCTGAAGGTCTATTTTTTATCTCCTCTTTTCAATGTTATTAATTATAATAATATAATATAAATACAATCATACCTAATACGATTACAGTCGTATGTCATACACATATAAAATAATACAATATTATAAATAATGTTGTTACCAAACATGGCTCTATGAATAGTGTCCCTATTCCCAAATAGTGTGATCATTAAGATAGTCACTTACTTTATAATAACCTTTACTCATGAGTGTCTTTTTGATATGGTTTTTAAATTTATATAAAGGCAAATCAATGACACCTTGCGGAAGTTTGTTAAACATAGATATACATTTCCCCAAGAATGAACAGCTAGTTTTATGGAGTCTGAACTAATTTCCTAATTTTAAAAACTGCGGGCGGAAGCTATTAAATTAATAAAGAAATAAACATCCATACTTACAAACTTTCGCATTTATAACATTAGTTTGGATTGTGTTAATTGTTCTAATAAGTGTAACTATAAGTGTCACGTAAGTAGAAGAAAATCTATTATATGTACAGACGAATCGGGCACCAAACAGTAGCTAATAGTACACTCCTCTCGACGCGATCGTAGAAATTGGAAAATGTGAAAAGGATTTTCGTTCGGGAAAATAGGTAGCTTAGCTTAGGTACCTGTGTCACGAGTTTTCGCGAAACAGGTCAGTCGCTTAATACGTCAGACATTGCGACCCCTTCTGGACCGACGACTCCGCTGGATAGTGACCCTTGTTTGTTTTCCTAAAATAATTGTTTGACCCACATGTTAACCAGTTTACTGAACTATAGGATTGGTAGCATCCCGTTAAAGGTTTTTTACTAGAGATGTGTCAATCTTTACAGAAACGACTCAGTGAGTCGTTGAGTCGTTTGTTCCAAATGATTTACTGATTCAAATCTTTAACAGCGCTTCAAATGAATCATTCGCTCAATTGCATCTCGGTTTCAATCAAATCAAATCAAAATCAAAATAATATTTATTCAACATAGACCTTTACAGGCACTTATTGACGTCAACAAACAAAACAAAAAAAAAAGCTTAAATAAAAAAAAAAACAAAAACCTTGTCCGTACGTACGAATAAGGAAAAAAAAAAAAAAATATATTGACTCGACACCTGTTCGGAAATTGGGAGAGCCTTCTCGAGAAGAACAGGCAAGAAACTCTGAAGGTCTATTTTTTATCTCCTCTTTTCAATGTTAACAATCACAATAATACAATACAAAAATACAATATAGTACAAGATACAATCACACCTAACACGATTACAGTCGTATGTATGTTTACATACACATATAAAATAATACAATATTATAAATAATGTTGTTACCAAACATGGCTCTATGAATAGTGTCCCTATTCCCAAACAGTGTGATCATTAAGATAGTCACTTACTTTATAATAACCTTTACTCATGAGTGTCTTTTTGATATGGTTTTTAAATTTATATAAAGGCAAATCAATGACACCTTGCGGAAGTTTGTTAAACATAGATATACATTTCCCCAAGAACGAACAGCTAGTTTTATCGATATGCGGCGTTCGCACGATTGAGATAAGTAAATAGTTCAGAGTCGGAGCGCTTCGGATCACGTCGCTCAATTGCATTTCGTTTTCATTCGATACGCGACGCTTACACGATTGACTCAAAGTCATTGATACAAATGAATCAATATTTATATCAGTGTATTTGTATTATATATCAGAATATTTGTATCAGTGGCTCTGAACCGATTCAATCGGTTCAGAGTATATAACTCAACAACGCCTGAACCGATTTGGCCAATTCTTTTTTTAATATTTGTTGAAGTTCAAGGATGGTTTTTACGGCGAGAATATTTCGAATAATTATCGGAAAAACCCTAAAACAGCCCTTTTCCCCATACAAACGTTTCCTAACTAAAACGTACAGTCATTTTAAGCTTTATTGTTATTGTATAAAGTTAATATTGCAAGCACTCACTGTTGTCTAAGCAATGTAGGTGTCAGTCAATTTGCGTTTTATTAACGCTATATAAAGTTATTATATACTAGCGGACCCGACAGACTTCGTCCTGTCAAAAAGATTTGTAAAGTGGCATTTTTTTGTTCTTACTTATTTTATAGATAATATCGTATAGTTATTACAATTACATTTTGTGACTATTCAATTTTGGAACGTGACATTAAATCCTCCAACGATGTATTCTGTGCTAAAACGCACACACGCACATTGTTTTGATAGATATGATTGAATTTCAACTGTATATAGCGTTAATAAAGCGCAAATTGACTCTTTGATGTTAGAAACGCATCTACATTGCTTACACAACTTTACACAATAACAATAAAGTTCAAATTGACTATACGTTTTACTTAGAAAACGTTTGTATGGGAAAAAAGGGCTGTTTTTAGGGTTTTTCCGATAATTATTCGAATGTTTCTCGCTGTGAAAACCATCCTTGAACTTCAACGAGCATTTTAAAAAACAAATTGGCCAATTGGTACAGGCGTTGTTGATTTATGCGCTTACCAACACATTTTGTGATTCATTTTTATATATAAGATTAGGTAATGTTGTTTGCAGTCAATACGAGTGATACAAGGCATCGTCGACCCAGACACGTTCTATCTGACCCTCCCGACTCATTGACGCTGGCTCTTCAAGCCTTGCGAGAGGCGGCATCTGCGCCGCCATCCCTTAGTTAGTCCATACTTCGTAGCTTGCTGCAAATGTACGAGTAGGCCCCATTAATTCACACAGGCCGTAGCTACTTTGGTGTACCGCGCCTTCCTTCGCGCATATGTCCTCTTCGGAGGGCAGCTCTGACCGTACCCTCTCCTGAGGGTGCGGCTAACCTTCCTCAGTTCAAGCCGTAGGGCCCTTATGGCCAAGGCTCAGGTTGAGTTTAATTGGCAGGTCACGCGATCGGACCGCACCGGTCGTGTGGAGTTAACGTAATCCTCGTGACACTTGCCGTTACGAGGGTATCCTGAGCACGTTTCGTGCTCCACGTGATCGATTCTCAGCCTTCCTCTCCTGAGGAAAAATAATAAAAAGAATGTGGGAAAAATTACGAAGAAAATGTTGTATATTCAAGCTAACAATACTATTAATTTTATTCTAAAACACTTAAATATTAAACAAGTCCGAAGTGCACAACTTAGAACAACGAGCGGTCTTAATGCGCTAAGCTTCGGCTAATGACACTGCAGCGTCTTGCTGCAGAACCCGCAGAGTTATCACGAGACCATTGTTTGCCTGAGCACGGAGAATCGTTTGAATATGTTCGTATTACAAACGTAACAAACTGAGATGGTCTTCGCTTATCAAACGGTTACATTTCGGTAAACATAAAACTAAAAACAAAAATTTTGCTGGTCCGATCCCTTCTCTTTCCTGCCCTAGATTATGCCGATGTGTGCCTTACGAATGCTAACCAAGACTTGTTGAACCGATTAGATCGTCTCATTAATAGTGGCATTCGCTTTATTTTCGGTGTTCGCAAGTTTGACCACATTTCTTCTTACCGTCGGCAACTAGGGTGGCTTCCTATCTGGCAACGCAGGAGCCTCAGGGTTGTCTGCTGCCTTTTTGATATTTTGTTCAACCCTAAAGCTCCGATCTATCTTAAGTTGCGGTTTAAATTTCTTGGATCCACTCATGATCATGGTCTCCGCTCATCACGCAACCTCACATTGGAAGTGCCAGTTCACCACACTAACTTCTCTTCCGCATCATTTCCTGCAATTCGTTTATGGAACGATTTACCTTACCACATTCGGGCGGCTACGACCAAACACACATTTAAGAAATTAGTTCGTGAGCACTATCTGAAGACACTTGCTTAAACACTTCAATTTCTAGATAAATTTATTTATGTATGTATATTTATATATAGATAGATAGATAAACAATTTATTTGCATCTTCAGTTTACAGATTTTAGAACAAATAATAGTTATAATTCATATAAAACAGAGGAAATAAAAATAAAAAATAAAGTTTTTTACAAATTCTTGTGTGTCACAGCGATGCAAATAGGCTAAAGCTCAGCGATTGTATTTGCATGACTAATGCAAAACGCTGATTTTCAGCTTCTGCCCAGATATAAGGTGCGAGAACGCGAAAACAGAAACGGAGTTAAATTTTGATGTTCTAAAGGTAAATTCTATACACATAATATAAAAATTCTATACTCACTAAAATACAAATCAGATGTCAAACATAGTCATTAAATCAAAATGTCATTACAATATAAAATATTAATAATTAATTGAGAATTACTTAAATTATTCAAATTTTATATAATTATGTAAGTAGGTGTATGCAATAATGTATGTCACAATTATTCATTATTAATTAATTGGGGTTCAACTGTAAGACATTCCACCATCAAGACGACCAATCATGTGCATACCAAAGCCTTGTAGATCTAATAAGGCTGATTTGACGAGTTTTTTAAAAATAGTTTTGACGTCACTTGCCTTATTGGAGGGGTATATCGTTCCAGCACTTAGTCGCTTGATGTCGGAAACTGTCTTTGAAATTCACAGTTCGATGGATGTGAAATGCTAGCAATGGTCGAATCGACCTACTGACGCCCGTACTACTGTGAGACGTTAACATTTTTAATTTGTCGTAAAGATATTCGGGTTTTTTAAATTTCATTAGGTCAAAAATAAGAATCGCCATATGTAAACGTCTACGTGAAGCCATATTCCGTAGGGATGCTTTATTTAAATATGGTGACACATGAGTCCGAGGAGGAATATTAAAACAAAAGCATGCACACGCATTTTGTACACGCTGTATCATCCTTTGAGTTCTAGAAAGTAGCCCCGGACCATACACTAAATCACCGTAATTGAGTACTGATAGAACGAGTGACTCGCATAGCATGATATATAGCTGTATATATGTTTGTTTATGTATGTATTTGTATATATATTAAGTAGTATGTAAGTTTAGAATAGTTTTTTGTCTGCGCCAAACAAATGTTTGTATACCTACTAGCCTTTCGGTTGACTGGTAGAGAATGCCGCATGTTGCATTAAGTTCGCCTATTTATATTTCATATGTGCAATAAAGTTTAAATAAATAAATAAATAAACATCAAAGCGAAATCGTGCAAGGTTAACACAAGTTATATGTTCTAATTATTAACATCGCGACTAATATTAT
Source organism: Scirpophaga incertulas (assembly GCA_036419045.1). Taxonomy (NCBI): domain Eukaryota; kingdom Metazoa; phylum Arthropoda; class Insecta; order Lepidoptera; family Crambidae; genus Scirpophaga; species Scirpophaga incertulas. The sequence continues at coordinate 1,408,454 of CM071633.1, forward strand.
AATTTGGAATGCAACGGATCTCTGCTTCTGTTTCCGAAAGTGCAAGACTGAGAGCTATGGCGTGCGCTGCAAAAACCGCTAGAGTTATATGTATGGTACAAATATTTATCATAAACTAGCGGACCCGACAGACTTCGTCCTGTCAAAAAAATTTGTAAAGTGGCAGTTTTTTGTTCCTACTTGAAATGACATATGATGACATTAAAGTTTGTTTGACAGAACTAACGTCACTTGTTTGTCTTGCCAAAGGTTCAAATTGGCTTTTAAGTATTAATACAATTGTTTGTATAAAAATGTTGACTTTACACTTTTTCAAATTTTATTTTTTTATTTTCTCTACGTACAAACCTTCTCTGGACTTCTACGAATAATTCAAGACCAAAATTAGCCAAATCGGTAAAGGCATTGTTGAGTTATGCGCTTACCAACACATTTTGCGATATATATAAGACTAGCTTCTGCCCGCGGCTTCGCCCGCGTGGATTTCGGGATTGGGTCTATTGAGGGTTAAGGGTCATTGCTTTTGCCCATGGCTACATATGCGCGGAAGTCGGTTTATGGCGCGAAACTTTTATCGCGCTTACCGTGGGACCAGGGCCGTTTTATCCATTAGGCACTGTAGGCAACTGCCTAAGGGCCCCGCCACGTTCAAGGGCCCTGTGCCACAGAGAAAAAAAATGGACAATGTTTCTTAAACAGTAAAAATTTAATTCGAAATTTCAATGACGATTCTCTTGCTCTGTACATTTTAGTACATCATTTCGGAAACACATAAGTGGCGGTAAAATCAAACGGGAGTGGCTCATGTATGCTCCGTCTACTGGAAAATTATACTGTTTTCCTTGTATCCTTTTTGGTGAAGCTCAAAACCGTTCACACTTTCAAACTGGATTTTCTGATTGGAAAAATGCATTGCACCGAATTCATTCGCATGAGAATAATGCAACTCACCGAGTATGTGTACAGACACTGATTAGTAAACTGCGCATTCACGGACGAATCCACACTTCTTTGGAAGTAGTAGAAAAGAATGACTTTTCCAAACTTTTACAAATTGAAATTAATTAAAAACTGTCTTCGTTCAAGTATGTCTCAGAACCGTTTGAATTCATTGCCCATTATGGCAATTGATAATGATGTATTGGAAAAGGTTAACTTTCAGGAAATCTTGAACGAATTTATAACAAAAAAAGCTACAAGAGTTAATATTTAAGCTAATTGTATATTTTTTTTAAATGCATATATTAATTACTTTATTCTTTTCGATTGATTCAATATTTTTATTGATTAATGTGATAATATAATATACCTATGTAGTAAAAAAACGGCGGTAGTAAATACATTGTGTTAGCGAAAAAATATATTAGGAAGTTAGAAGACGGAAGGGGGTGGGGGGAGACGAGCATTGCCTAGGGGCCGCGACATGCATAAGCCGGCCCTGCGTGGGACTATCCGTCTTTCCGAGATAAAAAATACCGCAAAACCTTGCTCAAGAATCACTCTATCTATTGATGAAAACCGCATGAATCTGTGCAGTATTATTTGAGCGAAGCCTTTATTGCGCATCCCGTGGGATCTGTCGATTTTTCCGGGATAAAAAGTAGCCTATGTTACTCGGGGATAATGTAGCTTTCCAAAGATGAAAGAATTTTTGATATCGGTCCACTAGTTTTGGAGCCTATTCATTACAAACAAACAAACAAACAAATCTTTGCTCTTTATAATATTAGTATAGATAGTCCTACAAAAATACCTCCACAGTATATATATGTTTAGGGTTGCCAGGTTGCCAAACCTAAGCCGGACAGACCAGCCAGTTTGGCCGGACATTTGGGTAGGAAGGCCGGACACCCTGCACTATTGAGGACTTTGTCTCAGTATTAATTCGACATAAAAAATCAATGTAAAATCAAGATTTTTTTTATTATTATCATAAATCTTGTTAAATTAGAGAAATAATAAATAAAATCGAATGGCAAATCAGTCTTAGATAAGTACTTTTACAGTTACCATTAAATTCTAGATACTTAAAGATTTATCAACATATGTAACTGAGCTCGGCCACTTTCGTTTACAAACGGCCTGCGTGAGCGACCGAAAGGCGACTCTCATCGCCTGCGCTCGGCCACTCTCGTTTGCGAAATGTAAAAAGCCTAACAAAAGCCAGATAAGCCGGACACAGTCTGTATTGGCTGGACACGCAATCAAAAAGCCTACCTGTGTCCGGCTTTATCCGGACGCGTAGCAACGCTATACATGTTTATATTTTAAGTGTAAGCAATTATAGCCAAAATAATGAACTAATCTTGCATAGACAAAATCGCGGGCATCACCTAGTTTAAGTTAATAAATTTATTTATTGATCAATTGACATTGAACCCTGCTGTTAGTTTCGGCGTATAGAGGGATACGTTTGGCAAAAAGAGGCTCCAACACGAAAGTGTATGGACCAGAACCCCTAATGCCCATTCCACAGGCAGAAGTAAAAGCCTGGCTGCGCAAGAGAACAGAGGAACTACACCTAAAAGAATGGACAACTAAGGAGGGGTGCAAGCGAACGAAGGAAGCAGTCCCGGTACCTTCCAAGAAGCTTGCCCGCTCCCTTATCAAACTAAAGAGAGACAAGATCCGAAAGGTCATAGCCACCATAACCGGACATTGCCTTTTAAACAAACACCTGTACACAATAGGTATAACAGACAGCCCCCTGTGCAGAGGGTGCATGGAGGCTGAGGAAACGCCACAGCATGTTCTTATGGAATGTGCAAGTGTGGCCGACCAACGGGAGAAACTTCTCCATTCCCCGGCGTCCCTGCCAGAAGCATGCAGCAGCCCACAAAGGCTGCTAGCGTTCTGGGAGGAACTGGGATGGATGGAGTAGGAAGGAGGCAGGAGCCTTCTATCATACGCACAATGGCCCAATCGTGAGGCTAAGTGCGGTGGAGCCCAGCCAAACTAACTAACTAACTAGAGGGATACGTTCGTTTCTTTATGTGTGTAAACGTGCGCGGACTATGGGCTGATGATGTCGGAGGGATGCTGTATGAGAATTGTCAACACGTCTTCGTTACTTTAAATATACTTTATTGTACTGTTTTTTAACAAAGACTATGACGGCGGAACAGTACAGAACAGAACAGTACAGAAGAACTCTTAAATTCAAATTATTATCTATCTATAAACGTTCATCTAGTTGCTTAATGACTTGGTAAATAATACATTAGTTAATGCTTGACAATTCTAAATAAAGATACGTTTAATGATGAGAAAAACAAATATATAAAAATAATATGGATACATTACCTTATGTAATGTATTATATATATTCTACCTTTGGGCCGGGGCTCCGGGTTATCAGCTATCTCCATTTGACCGAATCCAACGTAGGGCATCTCGGATTGTCGACGATCCTGAACTTGCCGATCGGCTAGATCCTTTGGCACTGCGTAGGGATCTATCTTCCCTATGCATACTTTACAGAGTCTACAATGGGGAGTGTTCCGAGGAGTTGTTCAATTTAATAGAAGCCGCTGATTTTCGCAACCGATCGTCTCGCCGGAACTATCATCCGCACCATCTGGATGGTTGGCGTTCCACTACAATGCGTTTTAAAAACAGTTTTCTGCCACGCACAGTAAATATCTGTAACTCGTTGCCATCAGCTGTCTTCCCCAACAACTGCGACATTGGGTTATTCACAGAGCTGGGCATTAACTCGTTAATCCGTTAATCGTTAATTAACGAAGTTAACATTTTGACTAACGGATTAACTTTTAAGTTAACTAAAAAAAGTTTTAACGGACTCGTTAACTTCCGTTGCTTTTTATAGGTTCGTTAATCGTTAATCCAGTACCTATAATTTAAAAAGTCGCGGTACGAACCAACACACCGACACCGGCAGACATCGCGGCCACGCGGCAGGGCGCTAAAAACACGTTTCGACATGTTCATTTGGTCGGATGGTCGGTCTACAGTTCCGGGCGGCAGGGCGGCACGAGCCATTTCAGCAAGTGTATTGTTTGTAGGTACAGGCGCGTGCGAGAAAGACCGTGATTAATTATGGAATTAGATGTATTAGAGAAACATTAAATAATACTAAAACTTCAATATCAAGAAGAACTTTGGGCAGACGAATTGTTGAGGAACATAGACTCGTTGTAGACGACTAACAGAACGCATTTTTGATAACGTGTTAACGATTAACGTTAACTTACGTTAAATCCTCCGAAAAGTAACGCTTTAACGTTTAACGAAGTTAACTTTTTTATTAACGAATTGGCGATTAACGAAGTTAACTATTTGATTAACGGTGCCCAGCTCTGGTTATTCAAGAAAAGAGCATATTCTTAGCTGAAGGGTAGGCAACGCACTGGCGTCGCTGGTGACGTGGGCGGCGGTGAATCACTTACCATCAAGTGACCCGTCTTGCTCGTTTGCCTCTTTTTACATAAACAAAAAAAAAAAAACATTAATACGTGACTACTATCTGGTCCATTACATGTGATCGAATTATAATTTATCAGATTAATATTCAGACTAACCGACAATGATCAAAGAACTAGTAACCCCGAGTAGCAGTGGGTATTTGAGCTGTAATATTTTTCGCTCTAATGTAGCATTGGAAAGTCTTCTTACTTATTCGCTAGTTGCTAGCAGCGCAGATTTGTTTGATGGAAATCTTTGGGGGAGGATTATGTCCAGCGGTGGGCGTTTGAGGCTAATATGGCAAACGACGATGACTGTTATAATGAAAAAACAAAAATACCTAGTTTAGACATCATTCCATGCGACAAAACATTACTAGAATATTGTTTTTGATTTAAAATATAGCACATTGTCGAAAAAGTAAATATGATTCATACGATTTGTTTATAAGCTATCAGCTCATACACTTAACCTTAGCTCGTTATCATATCCAATTAGAAGGGCGGGCGGCGGCGCTCAAAAACTCCGCGCCATTACCAGATCGCTGCGCCATACGGAGCGGATAATTTCTATTTAATTCCGACTAAACTACATTTGTAATCGACTTGGAAACGTCCGTCAGACCAAATTGGAGCCCCGTTAGTTGTCTAACGATAATTACGACCAGTCGCCTGTGGACTGAGTCACGAGCGCTAGTTAGAGGCTGGATGGAACTTGATAAATGTATGATGACGTTTTCTATCACGACATCTGGATGTTTAACAGATTTTTTTTGTATGATAGTGCAGCAACGAGCAAACGGGTCACCTGATGGTAACAGATAACACGTCTATTTATAAACTACTAAACTTGCCGTTCCAATATACAGACTACAAAAAACTAGAGTTTCGTTTATGGGTGAATATATAAATTTTTATAACAAAATTCCACATAGAATAGCTGAATCGCCTTTTCATAAGTTGAAGGAACATGTTAAAAAGACGCTAATGAGTAAGGGCTAGTACAAAGTCAATGATTATCCAAATGATGCCAATAATTGGTGTTGATTTGAAGACATTACATTCTAGAGTGTAAATATTTGTGTTCCCGTATAAATTGTAAACACATATGTACGTTGTATGGTAACGACATAATTTGTTGTAAATGTTGTTATTACTTTTGATAAAGCTGATAAGTTTCTTGCGCCCATTCTTCTTATCAGAAAAAAACGTCCTGAATGATGGTAAGAAATAATAATTTGGACGATTAAAAAAAAGAACTATCTATAAAGTCATATTTGGATAAAGTTTTTTAAATTTTGCCTTATAATTTTCTTTCGCCAGTCTTTGTATATCCAAAGCGTCTAAGTATCCAAACACTATATGCATAGCATGCCACCACCAAAGCTGCTAAAATTTTCCTTTTTTCCGAATAGAATGGTAACAGATAATTATTGTCTGATACAATTCTTACTAATATTATAATCGGAAAGTGTACTTTTTATCTCGGAAAAATCCCACGGGATGCGCAATAAAAGCTTCGCTCAAAAACGACTGCACAGATTTTCATGCGACAGATTCATCAATAGATAGAGTGATTCATGAGCAAGGTTTTGCGGTATTTTTTATCTCGGAAAAACGGATAGTCTCACGGGAAGCGCGAAAAAACCTTCGCCCTATAAACCGACTTCCTCGCATATGTAGCCGTGGGCAAAAGCTATGACTCTCTATAGACCCAATCCCGTAATCCACGCGGGCGCAGCGGGCAGAAAGCTAGTTTTCCCTAAAACAGCGACCAGTTTGAGGCTTGGCCCGCGTCACGACCGTCTGACGCCGATATTTGCCCAATGTTACCCAAATCAATTAGTGTGGAAGCGCGGTTTTCCGATCGACACCTTCTCCGAAAAGTTTGCTGACGCACTTGCTACCTATATTGTGGCGACGGACAAGGATGGTTCATTCTCCTCCACGTGCTCAGAAGAATTTAGTTCATGTCAATATGTGAAGACTGAACTCAATTTGCTCATGCTTCAATAATGTAAATACGAAATTGCTAGAATTTAAAAGTTTTAAGATGGAAAACAAGTCTAATGTTTTAGTGTATTCTAAAACCCGTGGAGGCATATTATGCTTCACATCAGATGATCCTGACATCTGCGCAGCCGCTGTCTCTGAGACGATCCTAGTGGGTATGGAATATTTTATTCCTAACGCAGTAGTAACTGCGGGGGCAAAAAAACGACCGTGGTTTAATCGGTCTTGTAAGGAAGTTTTGTTTCTTAAGCAATCTGATTACGAGGCTTGGACTACGGCTCGTAGAACACATGACCCCAATGCAACTGATGTGAAACGTAAGTACAATGCGGCTTCGAGAGCCAGTAAGAAGATTATTGCCAGAGCGAAGTTCGACTTCGTAGCCAGAATTGGCGAGCGGCTAGCAAGCTACCCTTCGGGTAGTCGTGCTTTCTGGTCGCTGGCCACAGCTGCCGAAGGAAACTTTTGTCGGTCGTCCTTACCACCACTCCGAAATGCCAGTAATAACTTGGCCCATAGTGCTAAAGAGAAAGCCGATCTCTTGGGTAAACTCTTTGCCTCAAACTCGACTATGATCGACGATGGGAACGCCACGCCACCTACCATCCCGTATCGTTGACGATCCCATACTCACATGCGGTATTGAGCCCTTAAGTCTGAGAAGAGACTGTGCCTCTTTGTGTGTGTTCTATCGCTTATACAACGGGTTGTTTCCAAAGAATTGTTCGACATGATGCCCACGGCCACATTCTACCATCGCACCGCTCGCCATCGGCAGGGTGTTCATCCTCACATGCTGGATCCTACTCGTAAATGGTCACGCACAGTGCGGTTTCAACGAAATTTCCTTCCGCGCACGCTCCGATTGTGGAACGAGCTCCCTGCTGAGGCTTTCCCGGGGGATTACAGTATGGGTTCTTCAAAAAGGCAGTAAATAGGTTTTTAAAAAAGGTTGGCAAAGCGTTTGTGATGCCCCTAGTGTTGCAAGCGTCCATAGGCGACGGTGACTGCTTACCATCAGGCAGGCCGTAAGCCTTTTTGCTACCGTTGTAGTATAAAAAGAAAACTATCCTTTACCCTTGATCCCATAATACAAGCCTTACAGAGCTTACTTTGGGCTAGGCTGATTGGTGTGAGTGTAAGAAATATTTATTAAACAAAATACTGTTTGTATGTATGTCTATACACACATATGTATGTGTATGTACATGTGTTAATTTGTGTATGTATGTATCTATTCATAACATTTTCTTTTCCTTCTTAAAAACCTTTCTGCACGCTTTATTAGTTGGTTGGGAGTTTTGTACACTTTTTTTAATGTTGTGCAAAAAGTTTTAATAAATAAATATAACATTATTTTAATTTCGAACAAGTCGGCAATTCATGTACTTTTATTTTAGCATAGAAATAAGCCGAAAATAGAGGTAATAAATTCATTGAAATTAAAACGAGACACAATACATTAGACTTTTTAATCAGCAGTTCTCTTTTTACGAAAAATATACAAAACTTTCTGTTTACCCCGCCAATATACTAAATATTCATAATACAACTGAGTTCTATTATGGAATCATAAAAATATACTGTTCATGTTTTAGATTTTATTAGCGGAGTTTTAATGGTCGTTATGTAGACCCGTCTTGGTAATGGCGTAAATATAGATAAAGGTTAGTTACTAATGCTTAATATAACTCGTTCTAACTTTATGAACTTATTAAAGTCCACACGATAACCCCTGGAGACTTTGAATATTAAAGTGTGCTTCTGATCTTGTACATAATTAATTTCAGACGTTATTATATTCCTTTTTATAGTGACTAAGAGAAAAGGTAATAATTTTAAAAGCTTATTTTTGATGGATAACGGTAAAAGGAAGATTTTACATTATATAAAATTAATTAAGTATATTAGCCGGTTAATATATTTATTAAAATTAAATTTATGTATATAAGAGACATGATAATGTTGATATATTAAATACGAGAAATAAAAATAAGTTGTCGTTCTAACGTACATACTGCTAAAAAGTAGAGGCTCTTTTTCTGGGGTGCGGGTCAGACAAGGTAATAGATAATTGAGGTTCATGTGTGCTGCAGCAGCAGAAAAAGTCTGCTCAGCTGCCGTGCTGTACAGACATACACAATATATCCTAAATTAAATATATATTTACATATATTATAATTTAGGATATATTGTGTGTCTGTTTATCTAAGTAATACGATAACACACTAAATTAACCCGGCACTATTACCGTCGGGTTGCCGACCCGACAGACGTTGTCCTGTCAAATGTCTCAAATATATATATATATAGATATAGATATAATAAGTCGCTCGTGAGACACCGACCGACCTTGTCTGCTTGTTGGACAAGTCATCATCAACTGCGCGGAATCAGCAAACGTAATCAATATCCTTTGTAATACAATGGACTTCCGCAAAATAACACCTGCTACAATAGAGTAGATATAAATAAATTAAAATTGTGAAATGAAACTAGATAAGAAATGAATTTTTATAGATCAGGTAATCAGGTATGCGATCAGATATAATAAGTGAGAGAAAAGAAAACAAAAAAAAAAAAACAAGAATGTAAAAATAAAATGTAATTTTCTTGTGTCAATCACTTTGAACAACTTTTGATATCTAAGCAAGACATTTTGGAATTCCATGTCTTTGTTTCTCTAACAGTAATTTCTTTATTTTATCTTTGAACACTATTAATAATGATTAATAAGATATTAGTTCCCATTTCCACATCTCTATGTGTGGTATTTTGTTTATCAAAAAACGTCTATGTTAGGGAATCGCTTTTAAAGTAGAAGATTGAAATAAAAACAAGATTGACGGTGTTTAAGTATTTTAATAAAAAACTCAATGTCACAACTGCGAGCTGACTATATAAGTGAAATATTCACACAACATTTTTGTTTCTAAGACTAATAGTTTTTTAATTATTAAGGTACGATGATATAGACCTTTTCGTTACGGTCCACTTTTTAAACCTGGTACCCGTATGTTACGGCGCGATTTGAAAGACGTTTCACGTCAAAAAATGTTACAGAGCAATTATAAGACCTCGTACATATGTCATTTCATCACATTTTATGGAACTGATGAAAGTATTCTTTATTATATATTATTATTTATATATAGTATAGATAATATCTTCATTAAAATTAAATAAAGTTTGAAAGTTTTATAATAACACAAATCTAACATGCGCATCCAAAGGGGAAAGAATTTTTAGAAGACCTTTATTTGTATTGTTTGTGAATCAACGTCAAATATATTTAGTCTTATTCCATGTACTTGTCAGTGTCACTTTTATTTGAACATATGTTGGTTTTCTATATAAATTAAGGATAAAAAATTGAAACGTTCTTTAAGTGTTCCAATCTGTGATTTCATTAAGTAGTTCGTAGCTACACTCACCGTTCGTAGCAAGTTGCTACAGTCACCGTTCGTAGAGATTGCTCTTTTCTAATACAGGGCGGGAGGTCTACGCTTAACCCGTAGTAAAAGGCTACGAATTGTTGATCGCTGTACAACGCTTCGAAAATACGTGGTATTTAGTAACACTGAAACAGCGCGCCAGTAATGTTCAGCAGACACCAGAAGGGGGCGTTACCTGTGGATTACTGCATTTACTTAGTTGCGCACCGACATCGGCCAATCAGAATGCTTATCCTACAACGCGATTGCGAAGTTTTCATTCAACTCCGTATATATTGAAATTGCAACGTTATACTATCGGGGAGTCCCGTGCTACATGGTAAGCCGGTACTGACGAGGAGCCGGTTTAAGTCCTCGCTAATACTACAAATAGGTTTAAACATACAAAAAACGCCCCAAAGGACATTACTTGCCACCAGCAAGTTGTTGGGTTTAGTTCTGAATACAACACTACTGTAACTAAAGTCCCAAGAGGACGAATCAGAAATTACTTACAACCACTGAGAGTTAATTCTCAACACTACCACTGTAGCACAATTTGACTCCCCCTTTTTTGTTTTGGAAAATTTTTGTTTGGGAATTGTGAATCTACACTTCTATATGAGGAGGAAAGACTTGATTGTTTTTTTGTTTCTTTGTTTGCATTGAATAGGCTTCAAAACTATTTGTCCGATTTGAAAAATTCTTTCACTGTTGACAAGCTACACTATCTCTGGTGAGACTGGGATAGGCTCAGTGGTGTTGTGGAGCCGAAACGCTCCGGAACGTCGTCGCGGTACTTCCTTTTTGGGCATGAACGCGCTCCGGAACTAAAGATGATTTCTGATAACGAGAATTTGCTGACGTATTTTTTTTTTACTACGTCAGCAATTTTTTTTTTAATTGTTGATGAAATTTTATATGTATTATTATATATAAATAAGGGTTTGAACGGTATATAAATGACCACCCCTCGTCAAATTTGGGATATGACACAGCGCACAGAGCGGCCATCTACCCAGTATCGAGCCTGTCTATATAATTATATCTGGATACTGGATAGCCTATACAAAATTTTGAAAAATTTTGGGATATAAAGTATGTATGTAGTAGGAGTGTATGTGTGTGTGTGTGTATTAAAATGTGAAACAGTTTTGTTGCTCAACAAGAAAAAGTGACATAATAGTGAAAAGTTATCTATTATATATTTTAGAAACCCGTTCCCTATACAGAATAATTAAGGTACATCTGTGCTGCAGCAGCACAAAAAACGTTTATAGTTCAGCGCCAATATTCGCACAAGAGCGTAAATAGCTGATTTTATTACGTCATTTTTTAATTAAGTAACACTATGTCACATCAAGTCAACTGTGTAATGTTATATATACAATTAATATATGAGTTTATCCGTATGTAAATATTCATATGTTATGAATTAATTATAATTAATGATATGCAACTAGACAGAAAATTTATTTCATGAATTAGGTATGCGATCAGATATAATCAGTGGAAAAAAAGCAAATATAAAATGTCATTTTCTTATATCACAGTTTTGATTACCTAAGGTAGATATTTCAACATTAGTTTTTTACAAATAAAAGTGACCTTTGTCAGTGTTACTTTTAATTTGAACATATGTATGTCAGTATTCTATTTAAATTAAGGACATAAAAAATAAGACTTGTGTTGGTGAATTTATATATGTATAAAGCAGTTACGTTGTTAAACAAGAAAAAGCTACAGAATAACACAAGCGCAAGAACATAGCTAAATGACTTTTAGCATTTTCACGGTATAAAAAAGAAAACCTTAGCGACGACTCCAGCTTAATTTTAGTTATTTTTGTTTATTATTTAAAATAATTTCAATGTCATTATCATTACGAATAATACAAATTGTTAAATTTATCGCAACGTTTTTTTTTTTGTCTTGTCATGTAGATCGGCAATTCACCCCATATACATCCTTCTATAAAATACCGCGGGAAATATTCATAATCAAAATTAAAAATTTATTCTTCAAATAGGATTTTTACAATCACTTTTGAATATCAAAGATGCTACGCCATTGGTTCACAAGTCTACGGCGGGAGACCTAGTTCTGGAAGAAAACTAACAAGGGCTACTTTATTCTCTCTGTATTTTTACAGAGTGGTTAAATAGAAGCTGGCGTCAGATAAATAGTCCGAATCCGACTTATTTTACAAGCTTAAGCAAATTCACTTTATATCTACCCATTTAAAAGGCCGGCAACGCGCTTGTGACTCCTCTGGTGTTGCGGGCGTTCATGGGCGGCGGTAATTGCTTACCATCGGGTGATCCGTCTGCTCGTTTGCCCCTACCACATAAAAAAAAAATATATATATAAACTATAGCTTCATTATGTTATTTATTATCGTCAATATATTTGGCAACGTAACTAGTGAATCATCAAATTTAATCCCAAGTATTGTTGTATAATTAAGAAATGCCTAACAGCATAAATACCAATTTTATTTCATTTAGAGTATTTTTGACAAATGATTTAAATTTGTCAAAAGGTAAATCGGTAACACTTTGTGAAACTGTAAAAGGCTATGCATTTCTCCATAAGAGCCTAATTTTTGCAGCCTGTACGTTGGAACAACAAGCATATTTTTATGCCTCGTGATTAATTGATGAATTTGAACATTTTTATCAAATTTATTATGGTTCTTATGAATACAAATTAAAGGACATTGTTCAATTTTGGCCTAAGAACCGATGTGAATATAAATTATACTATAATTTTTATTTATTTTATATTATTTGAAACATATTTTAGTATTCCACGGACACTTCAAATAAATAATTCCAAATAAAAAGTTGGGTCACAATTATTGACGCCGTATAAAATGTTTTCCGTCAGCTAGTGCTGCCAGTTTCGGAAGTTTTCGCGATTTCGGTAAATACGGATCGAAATTGAAACCTCCTTCTTTTTGAAGTCGGTTATTAATTTACTTGATAACGCTTTATTCATTTAAATACCTAAATTGACTAGCTAGAAAAAAATAGTATTGTTACGAGCTGGGGTCAGTAAATCAAACGGCGGTCTACCAAAACACTTAACTTTTATTAATTAGTACACTAACTTCACTAATTTCACTGAAAGTCGCTTAGTTCTCCAATATCACTTAGATGTTTTCGCACTGTATCGCAAAACAATAATGCTTTCCGGCGGCCGGACACAGCCTTATATAGTCCCCTAAGATACTTGCCACTCTTGCCAGAACATTCGCGGACACACTCGAATGTGTAGTCCAATACGTCGCGCGTTCGAGACGTTTCGATTATAACTGTCTCGATACTCGAATATTCTCGATACACAATACTCGAATATTCCCGTACTACTTTCTCGAATATTCTGTGTTTGTCTATCTCTTTCTAATGATGTTTTCTCATTCTAATACTTCTCGAATGTTCTAACTATCTCTGTCTCTTTCTACTATTGCTATCTCTTTCACTCCTATTGAAATTTATGTCCTTTTACTGAAGTAGGCTTAATGGCTCATAAGGGGTCCTGAAAACGCCTGAAAACGGGTTTTCAGGTTATTGCGGCATTGGATAGAGGGTAGCCTGAAACGTACTGAAAACATGTTTCAGGCGCCTGAAAACTACTGTAACTTGGGTGTAATTTAGATTTTTTAGTATGTGAAAGAGCTACTTCTGAAACGGCCTGAAACGACGTTTCAGCCTGCTGAAAACGTTTCTAAGTCACAGAAAATCACTTTTGAAGTTTTACTAAGCCACCGGCGTAACACTACCCCTCCTAAGACATGCTCGTCCCGAGCATCATTATTTCCGTGGTATTTCGCCAGTCGGTCAACGTGAACAATCTTACAGGGACTACGTGCATTCCGCTGTATCCGGTACGTGACGTCGTTGATCCTCTTCAAAACTCGATAGGGTCCTTCCCATTTGGCTTGAAGCTTCGGAGATTTCCCTTTACTGCGGACTGGATTATGTAGCCACACCAACGAACCCTCTTCAAAGCCCTTGTTGTTATATTTCGGTCGTAGCGGGTTTTCATCTTCTCAGACATCTGTTGGCTTGATTGTCTGACTTGCTCGTGTACGTCGTTCAACTTGTTGCGCAAATCATTCGCGTACTCGGTATATTCCGCGGGGCATCAGGTGGAATTCCAGTAAGTAGATCCGCAGGCAACCGTAGTTCTCTACCAAAGTTTGCAAATGCTGGTGTCACCGAAGTACTTTCATGGACTGCGCTTCGATATGACATCAGGAATGGTTGGATGTGCTTGTCCCAATCCTTTTGCCTGTTTGACACAACCTTTGCAAGATACCTCTCCAATGTTTGGTTAAATCGTTCCACCATTCCATCAGATTGCGGATGGTAAGAAGTGGTCCTCGTTTTATGGGTACCCATAACTCGACACATCTCTTGAAATATTTGAGACTCAAAATTTCTTCCCTGATCACTATGAATTTCCAAGGGTACTCCAAAACGGCAGAAGACTTCATGGACTAATTTATCCGCAACTGTTGAAGCCTCTTGGTTAGGAATAGCGAAGACTTCCGGCCACTTAGTGAAATAATCCATCACAACCATGAAGTACTTGTTTCCGCATTCACTTTCCGGAAATGGTCCCGCAACGTCTATGGCAATCCTTTCCCATGGTGCACCAACGTTATACAGTTTCAATGCACCTCTGCTGCGTGTATGAGGTCCCTTTACTGCAGCACAACTAGTACACTTGCGGCACCAATCTTCAACATCGTCTCGGCAATTTATCCAGTAAAATCGTTCTCTTATTTTCAACAGAGTTCTCGTCACTCCCAGATGACCTCCCGAACATCCGTTATGGTACAGTTGTAGAACATCCGGTATCTTGGCTTTGGGTACAACCATTTGTAGATGACAACGGTCTCCTCGAGCGTTTTCCCATTTGCGGCACAAGACTTCATCTTGGATAACCAGGCTGTCCCATTGAGCCCAATAGCTCTTCGTGATGGAACTCATCGACGCGATATCACTCCAGGCAGGTTTAGGAGTACCGGCTTTGATCCATTCGAGAATCGGTTTGATGTCTACATCATACTGCTGAGCGTGCTGAAAGGTTTCTTTCCATTCATTGCTAAGATCCGTGTTTAGCATTCTCACAGGTAGGTCTGCTTTTGCCTCTTGTTTTACGCAGTGCTTGCAGTCTTCAGAGCAAGGTCTTCTTGACAAAGCATCTGCATTACCATGAGATCTTCCACTGCGATGTTCAATCACGAAGTCATATTCTTGAAGTAACTCGATCCATCTCGCAACTTGTCCTTCGGGATTCTTGAATTGTAATAGCCACTTCAATGCAGCATGGTCAGTACGCAGATGGAATTTTCGACCAAGCAAATATTTGTTGAAATGCTGCAATGTTTTCACCACTGCCAGTAATTCTCTTCTCGTGACACAGTAATTTCTCTCAGGTTTGGACAAAGATTTGCTGAAGTATGCTATAACAACTTCGCGATCTCCTTTCCGTTGCGACAACACACCACCTAGCCCAGTATCACTTGCGTCTGTATCCACTATGAATTCATTTTCATTATCAGGATACCCCAGAATAGGTGTGTTACACAGATGTCGTTTCAGTGCTTGAAATGCGACGTCACAGTTTTCATCCCAGCAAAAACTTCTCTTTTCTTCCGTGAGTTTATGAAGAGGCTTGGCAATGTCGGCAAAGTTCTTCACAAATCGCCGGTAGTAGGAACACAAACCCAAAAATGCTCTTACTTGTGTCTTGTCTCTCGGAACTGGCCAATCCTTTACGGCGATGATTTTCTGCGGATCTGTCTGGACACCCGCTTCCGAAACCACGTATCCTAGGAAGCTCACTTGTCGTTTGAAGAAGGAACACTTTTTAGGGCTTAACTTCAGGTTGGAGCTTCGAATTTTTGATAGCACCCGTTCTAGATTCTGAAGGTGTTCTTCAAACGTACGGCCCACGATGATGATGTCATCCAAATAGACCAGACAGGCTTCTCCAATCAATCCGCTGAGTACCAGCTCCATCAGCCTTTCGAAAGTCGCCGGCGCATTACACAGCCCGAACGGCATCACTTTGAACTGCCATAGTCCCTTTCCAGTAGAAAATGCAGTTTTCTCCTTGTCCTTAGGGTCAATTTCTACTTGCCAGTAGCCACTTTTTAAATCTAACGTGCTGAACCACTTCACTCCAGTAAGCATATCCAGCGTGTCATCAATCCTGGGTAATGGATAGCTGTCCTTCTTTGTGATGTCGTTCAGGCGGCGGTAGTCAACACAAAAACGCATGCTGCCATCCTTTTTCCTAACAAGCACCACGGGTGAAGACCATGGGCTGGACGAAGGCTCTATAACACCTTCCTTCACCATTCCTTCAATCATGGTCTCCACTTCCTTTTCCCGTGCTATCGGCAGTCTTCTTGGTCGCTGGCGGATAGGCAATTCGTTCCCAGTGTTAATTCTGTGTTGAACTAAACTTGTCTTCCCAATGTCCTCGTCGTTAGTAGAGAAAACATCAGCGTACTTGAGTAATATCTTCTTAGCCTTGTCTATCTGTTCCTTAGACAAAACGTCTCGACAGTCTTCCAAAAGTTTTGACACGCTGATTCCTTCATTTTTGTTGACATTTGTATGAGCGTGTCTTGACAACGACGCAACCAGTCTACCTCCTCACTCGTACCAAGTAACATTCCCTTTTCGATCACGTGTTCTTTATCGTCAAGATTCAGTACACGAACTGCTGCAAAGCCAGTGGTTCTTACCAGAGTTCGTGCCATCTTCCATGGCTGGTCATGATCTAATCTTTCAATGAGTACACATCGACGTATCTTCCCAGAATTGTAAGGGAGACTAACCGGCACAATGGTTTCTGATTTTGGGGGTAGAGCGGTTTTCTTTAAGCTATACACTTTCCCGGTGTGGCTCCTTCCATGAACAGTTCTTCTCGTCCACAACTCATAATTCCTTGCTTGACGTCGATCTCACAACCATTCTTCCTCATAAAGTCTAGTCCGAGAATGCAGTCATCGACAATATCAGCCACAATGACGTTGTGCAGGTAAACTTGATTACCCAACTTCAACTCCACCTTCTGTTCGCCTCGGACGGGTATGTGCTGACCAGTGGCGGTTACTAAATTTAATCGCTCCAGGCTGTTGTTTCTGAAGTCCCTCAGAAACCGATTCGCAAGTTGGGAACTGACAACCGTGCGAGAAGCTCCGGTATCGATTGTCAGCTTACATGGCCTTCCGTTAACCTTGCCATTGATGATCAGACTGTTCCCATCGTGGGCTTGTGAGATCGAAATCCTTGGGGCTCTGCGAACACCAGCCAGCACTCGCCCCGCAGTCCTGGCGTTTACTCGTTTCCCTGCTGTTGTTGGACAGCGCTATTAGCTGCCCTGTTCTCCTGAGGCCCATCTTCATCAATCCCTGAGCTACGCTTAGGACAACTTGATCGGAGGTGTCCCTTTTCGCCACAAGTGTAGCATCTAGGGCTGTATCCCTTGAAGCGGTCACGCACAGGTGTTGCAACTACCTCCCTGACACGGTGAGACCGATGGTCTTGCCTCACAGCTTCCACTTCTAGAGCATGGGCCAGGGCGTCTTTAAGGGTTTCGTGGTGCCCGAGTCTCACAGCAGCTCTCACTTCGAGGTCCCGAATGCCGTCGACAAAAGCCTGTACAAGGTTGCCCACAATTAACGTCGGTGCGGACTGGTACGCTTTACGTACCAGTTTTTCTACCTCTAGGGCCCATTGTTGCAGGTTTTCACCAACACGCTGAACCCGATCTTTTAGCTGGGCCCGAAACACATGTTCAAGGTGTGCGTCGCCGTATCTTGCCTCAAGCGCTTCCAATAGTTCCTCGTAGCTCACCTTCTTGTCAAGAGCTTCGAGGACTGTCAAGGCTTGATCTCGGAGGCCTAGCTTGAGTGCGGTCATGGCCTGGGCTTTAGTCCACCCATTTGCCTCCATTACAGCCTCAAACTGTATTTTATAAGCTGACCACGAGGAACTCCCATCAAAAGGTGGCACTTTGAATCCTCGCACCGAAGGAGCGGCACTGACGATAGTGGCTGTCCCATCTCCGACCTTTAGATTACCCAAAGCCTTCTTGACATCGGCAATCTCAGATTCAGCTTCGGTGAGACGGTTCTCGTGTTGCAGAACCTTATCTTCTATCACTTTGACCTTATTGCCGAAAGTCGCTTGGAGATCTTTGATCAGGACCATTTGTTCATCTTGGCCGAGCTGCAGTTGTTCCCTCAAAAGGCGAGTCTGCTCCTCCTGACGGCGGCCTGCTCCTCCTTATCGCGCTGCAACTGCTCTTCCAGACGGCGTGCCTGCTCCTCCTGACGGCGAGCCTGCTCCTCCTGACGGCGGGCCTGCTCCTCCTTATCACGCTGCAACTGCTCTTCCAGACGGCGTGCTTGCTCCTCCTGACGGCGGGCCTGCTCCTCCTGACGGCGGGCCTGATCCTGCATCATCGCCATGAAAGCCGCCCAATCTGGTGCGGCAGCCGACGTTGAGGGAGTGGCTTCCATAACTGACTGCTGGTCCTCGTCAGTAGGCGGCTGAGTAGCTCCGAAGCGTCTCTGGTCGGCTTCCTGTTGTCGCTGGCTTCTTGTCCGGATTCTTCCTTCCGTGTCTTCCTTTGGTAGAACCGGCATACTGATCCCACTTCTGACACCAAATGTTACGAGCTGGGGTCAGTAAATCAAACTGCGGTCTACCAAAACACTGAACTTTTAATAATTAGTACACCAACTTCACTAATTTCACTGAAAGTCGCTTCTTAGTTCTCCAATATCACTTAGATGTTTTCGCGCTGTATCGCAAAACAATAATGCTTTCCGGCGGCCGGACACAGCCTTATATAGTCCCCTAAGATACTTGCCACTCTTGCCAGAACATTCGCGGACACACTCGAATGTGTAGTCCAATACGTCGCGCGTTCGAGACGTTTCGATTATAACTGTCTCGATACTCGAATATTCTCGATACACAATACTCGAATATTCCCGTACTACCTTTCTCGAATATTCTGTGTTTGTCTATCTCTTTCTAATGGTGTTTTCTCATTCTAATACTTCTCGAATGTTCTAACTATCTCTGTCTCTTTCTACTATTGCTATCTCTTTCACTCCTATTGAAATTTATGTCCTTTTACTGAAGTAGGCTTAATGGCTCATAAGGGGTCCTGAAAACGCCTGAAAACGGGTTTTCAGGTTATTGCGGCATTGGATAGAGGGTAGCCTGAAACGTACTGAAAACATGTTTCAGGCGCCTGAAAACTACTGTAACTTGGGTGTAATTTAGATTTTTTAGTATGTGAAAGAGCTACTTCTGAAACGGCCTGAAACGACGTTTCAGCCTGCTGAAAACGTTTCTAAGTCACAGAAAATCACTTTTGAAGTTTTACTAAGCCACCGGCGTAACAGTATTATATATTTTTTAAGCGAAATCGCGAATTTCTAGCTTGGCATTCAAGTATTATAGTTTTCGTAATTGGCAGCACTGGTGTACTTCATACCTTATCTGTATCCGTTTTATTTAATTTTTGATTGCTTTGCGACTATAGTTACTTTTGTGATTTTCTATGCGTTTCATGGTTTTATTCTAACAACTTTGGCTTGATTACGGACTCCGATTACATTGCGTAGGTACTTGGTAGACTCGGATGTGTGTAAAGGACTGGATTTTGTAAAATGATAATTGTCAAAGAGTTATCTTAAACTTGACTAGGTACTATCTCTTTTCCTAGTATCAAGTAGAGTAGCCCTTTCCTAGTTCTAGAAGAGAACATATATAGCTGTGCATAGTATTGTTAATATTACTTTGATATTATTACTCTGATATTTCACGCAAGGTTGGTTATTTTTTATTTATAACCTCAAAATATTAACTTTTTTTCGTAATTATTTTAGTTTCCTGAAGTGTCCGTTCGTGAAAACTTATTTCATAGGATTCCATATAATTTTAAGAGTTTATATAAGTCACTTTCGATTCGAACGGTTCTTAGGCAGAACATGTATGGAGCCGGAACAATGTCCTTTCATAAATGTATAAACCTGCTAAGTAAGTACTCGTAAATAAGTCTTTCAGAGATTCTCATATATTGCCGCAACCAAAGATTTTTATGAATTGTAATAGATATACATTAATAAATTATATATAATGCAATATTAATTTAAATATAGTTCGAGTGTGTATTTCAACTGTGCTCTATTAAGCTACGGTTAAGTAAGCATTTGATGCTCAGCAAACTGAAAAAAAAAGCGGGAGTAAGAGAATAGACAGCGATGAAATGAAACTCCTGGATATTACTATCACTTGCTGCACCGACAGGGCTGCCAACATTCAAAATCAAATATACACGCCACTATAAATATAAAATAACAACGTAAAAACTGACGACTTCTGCTGGATTAAATTAATGATACGTTTGGCGCCGAGGTTTGATCTCGCAATTGAATCACAGATATTTTGTATGACCTACAAAAATTTATTTCGGTCTGGATGTATGTGCATGTGGGATAATATGTTTGTAACTGCACCTACGACATAGGATAATAAAAAAAGAAATTAAGGAATCCGTGTAACTATACTGTTTGTAGCAACTGTAGCAATGTAGCAACAGTAGCAACTGTAGCAATGTAGCAACAGTAGCAACTGTAGCAATGTAGCAACAGTAGCAACTGTAGCAATGTAGCAACAGTAGCAACTGTAGCTATGTTGATTGACTAAATCTTATCGGGTACCTTTAATTTTTTAATGGACTGTATAATTTACTATATTTCTATATTTACTGATATATTTGAAAGATACCATCCACCGAACACAGCACAGATTATCGTTGGGATGAGCACTTTAATCTAATTGCACAAGCACTCAGCACGGTCGTGTGCTATACTGTGTCATAACACTGAAGGATCTGAGACGTTATACAGGCAGTCCTCGTACTTACGGCATGTTAGGTTCTCGATATACGTGACGTAATTCGAAACGACGTAAGTCGAGACATATTTTTTCACATGTTTACATGTAAAACTCAAGGGTTAGGTTCCACACGGAATCGAAAATTTAAAAAATAAACTGCATTTATAACAAAGTATATACATATATGCACTTATGAAATTGCTACTTATTTTTGGTATTTGTGTGTTATTAATTTTAATATTAATTATAAAACTTCAATATGTAATCAAAATATGTAATGACAAATAATAAATTAAACTTTTGGCTTAAATAAACTATCAACTCTAGATTGCTTTGCTTCTTTCTTGCTATCATACAGATCTTGGTAACACTGATAGGCTGCACAAATTTTGTTATTAACGTTAAAACTTCTCTCAAAATTAGGATCATTTTCTTCAATAATTTCTTTTTCGTATAATAGTTGACCCCACGGACATTGACCTTGCGGGAAGTGAATTCTCCTATGCCGGAAATCGAAACAAATGACGTATGTTTAAGGAATAGTGTCAAAATATTGTTCGACGTAACTTGAAACGACGTAAATCGAAACGACGTAAGTCGAGGATTGCCTGTATTTATGTCGCAGCCAACTGGTTAAAATAGCCGTTCAATCAAACCGTCTAGTTTTTTAATTGAATATTTGCGTCGCGCATAACGTTCAACATTACAGCTGATTCAAAAGCCGCCGTCTAATTGAATTAGTTCAGCGCTCACCACCGCGACGCTAGATGCGTTTTGTTTTCAATATGGCGTCAACTAGCCGGTGTTTGTGATTGTTTCAAGATATTTTTCGGGAAGTATGTAGTAAATATACGTTACACGTGTTACTAAAGACAGATAAACTATGAGGGTACTTACGAGTGAATCAAAATTTTAACATATACTCGTATTCGAGGAGAAATTACAGGATTATGAAATGCATCACCAATACCTTGCATTGCAATTGGTATAAATAATAAATCGGCTATAATGATTATATGTGTTAAATATATTCAAAATCAGTTAGAATACAATATATACTCCTTGTTATCATTACACTTGTGTAATAAATATCTTAAAATTCAGTTTTAATCGTATCAACTTATTCGCTATACTAACTAAAAACACAATAAATAACCTATAAAACAGTATTGTAAATTATTGATGCACTTATGTTTATTATCAAGGTAACAATCCTGATTACTTTAGATTACTTAAAACTAGATTTTTCTATAGGTAATTATTGTATGATCTTTTTGATAAATATTTGGAAGATTATTAAGTTTTCAAAAAGGATTTAAATTTGACGTTACTCACCTTGTAATAAATATTAAACAAGATATAGCTTCTAATAGAGGACTTAGATTTCATATTATTCGATTTCTAATGAAAACTTAATCATTTTATAAACTTGTTAAAGAAGAATAGGTTTCATGTTATTAACTTTTGATTAAGTCCTTCATGGACTTAGGTTCTATATTATTAATTTTCTTCAAGATTTTTTGTTAATTTCAATTTTATTATGAAGGACTTAGATTTTATGTTAAAAACTTTTTAAAAACTATTAAGACTATTTCAATGATTGTTTTGAATTACTGATTTTATAAAGTTTAAGTTTTTTTATCTACTTTCTAATTATGTAATACGAAGGTTATTTAAGATAGTATTTTGTTCGTTTGTTAGAAGATTAAATATTACTAACAAATAATATATAGAATTTCTTGCTTCGTAAATTTTTGAATTGTAATTTTTTTCTTGTGCAATAAGCAATATTGTGATTAATAATTTGTTTTCAATTTTTACTTATTTCATCAAACCTATTGGTCACCTCTTAAACTTAATCCAAGAATAACCTCCCAAGAAATTAAAAAAAGTTTAAAAAGTCATTATATTAATTTCTTTAAATAAATCTCTAAGAGAATCCCTTGCACGTAAATTATAAATAGCGCGGACTGCTCTCTTTTGAAGAACAAAAATACTTTCTATACTAGCAGCCGACCCCCATAATAGTGAACCAACCATAATAGTATATCCGTGTGATTGAATGACGTTGTTCAGTCAAAGGGCTATTTGATTGAACGGCTATTTTAACCAGTTGGCTGCGACATTTACAAACGTTGTAAGAAATCTTGCAATAATATAGCTTATAAATCAGAATAGCACATAGGCAACAATTTTTAACGATAATAATACTAATTGTATTATCCGGAGATTTCTCTGTCTGCAGCCCTAACCACCGTTTGTTTGGGCCTTGCCTCGCTACCGGCGGCATACTAGGTTTAAGTTTTTTGTAGTATTTATATTTATTTTATATATCTATGTTGTAAAATACTTAAATTTAAGATTATTAATTAAATATATGAATAATAATAATATAATAATATAATACGAAATAATAATATAATAATACTAATCCTATTACTATTATAAAGGCGAAAGTTTGTCAGTATGGATGTTTGTTACTCTTTTACGTAAAAACTACTGAATGGATTTGAAAGAAACTTTATCACAATATAGCTTATACATCAGAATAACACATAGGCTACAATTTTTGAGGTTTCCATGAGGTTGTAAAAAAACACATTTTTTGCGCTTACATTGCAAACGCTGACTGAATACTACAAGATAGATCAAAACAATTTACTACAGTATTGTACAACTTAAAAAGGTCTACAAAAAAGTCCGTGATGGTATATGTTTATCTCTTAGGAATAACCCACAAAAGGAAAAAGATCGTTAAATGTAGTTTATAGGAGCATACTGCAGTAGCTACCAATAGGCCTATGATTAGGGCTCTGCAGTGTTTAGGTACCGTATTTCTTACTTATTACTAGACTAGACAGAAATATTGAAAAAGTTATTTCGTTTAGCAACAACCCTGAGGGGACAACATGTTTTTTATGCCCTCGCTGCGAAGATGAGAAATAAGTACTTTTGTATTCTCAGACGCATCCACTCGAAGGCGCATTAAAGGCCAACTGTTTTAATCTCACTAGCCGTGTAATTTTTCGTACTTATTAATTTATTCTGTGTTTACCTGGAAACTTGCGAACACTTACAAAGAAGTTATTAATATTTAACTATGATTCGTAATGCAAAGTCTTTTCATCTCGAAGTATTTTTAAACATACTTCTAAAATGTTGGAGGTTCTTGAGTCGACTTTGAGGGTGAAGGTGATTTTCCATGATAATCCTGGCGGTGATGACTGTATATGGCATAAAAAGGAAAGGAAACGAAAATCATTACGAAACGCATTTTGTCTATATGTTCCAAATGTGTATAAGATTTGATATCTTTTTTTAAATTTTATATTTTTTTCTTCTACTGCTTATTACAAATAGTTTAAAACCGGTTCATGTATATGTTTCGGTTTGGTTAGTTCAGCAGGAAAAAACTTTCCGGACTCCGGATCACGGTTCGGAAAATCAAGCCGGTTCATTCCGGATTTGTTCCGGTTCGGGTTCGGTTCAAACCCTTGTTTATAATAATACATATAAAAATTCGTCAACAATTAAAAAGAAATCAGCGATTCTTTTTAATTTTTTTTCAATGTGTCAGCTAATTCTCTTTATCAGAAATCATCTTTAGTCCCGGAACGCGTTCCGGTCCAAAAAAGAAGTACCGGAACGAGCTTCCGGAGCGTTCCGGCTCGATAACACTTGTGTGGCTTCTGAAATACCGCATTCTCCTAGAGATCGTTCGCGGAAATCAGCAGTGGTATGCTGAAGTCAGCGTCAGTATCGGGTATGGAGAACATCCATAGATCCTAAGCCCAGCAATCAGAAAGCTTCTCTCCAGGGTGTTCTCAGTACGGGATTAAAAAATTCACTACAATTACATTGTTTTATAAGCACTGAAACAGTGAAAATATACGCGATCGAATATCGATACGACGCAATTTACTTGAAAGTGGTTTTGTCTGTTTCCATAAAAAATCAGTGACGAGTCTGACCAGAGTGAAGTCGTCGCCGTTCGGTAACACAGTGAAGTTAGTCTGGCTCAGAACTAGTGTTGGCGCACGAAAATAAGTTATAGGTAAGTGAGTAACGTTACTTTACACCTCGTAAAAAAGGCGGAAAGTCTAAACACATGATTAGAAACCAATATATTTTAGCATTTAAGCATTAAATAATTTTTTTGCGCTCCCATGTAGCCTTCACAGCTACGAGCGATATTGTGCGCCAGAGAATTAAGATTCAACGCTCATCCTTCACATTACGCGGCCGATTTGCATCGGCTACAAATCAGGGCGGTGTAAGATCACTATCAATAATGTTAGGCCTATGTCGAATTACACGCGTACGCACTGAAATCAAGTGGCTTCAGGAATTTTGATTAGTTCATTTGTCTTGGTATATTCATGTCGAGTTTACAACAGTACATGTTGCTTATGTGGGGATACCTTTGAAAGTTCATCTATATTTTCTGTTATTCTATAATAATATATCGTAAAATAGCAAGTATTTTTACAATTTAATAATATATAATGAAAGTAACTTTAATTAATTTTAGTTAATGCCAACAAGTAATGAACAACTGGACAACAGCATTGCGGGGGGACTGTTGAGAACATAGTTCTCGTTGCTTAGCAACGGTTTTATTTGGGCCTTATCAGTTTATTGTAACAGATTTTGAAATACAAGAATATACATAATCTTACTTATTTAACTTGCTGCTTATTTATCTATATTCTTCTGAAACTCTTTCTCTCGTTAATAAGTGAGAGGTTTATTGTAATATAACCTTCATGTTAATGCGAGTCGAAATGTCAGTACAGCAAACGACGAAACGTCAATAAAAGTCAGAGATAATTGTAAAAGTAAATAATATTACGAAAATAATTTTATACACTTTAGTGTCGTTTTTCTTATTTTCAAGTGAGATATTAAGTTTAAATTTAATATAGATTTTATAAAATAAAATTTGTATTATATTATCAAAAAAACTCTGGACATTGAATTCACACTAATAGATAAGTGAGAAATATACTTGTAAATATTTAAACTTCTACTCCGCCTCAGCGTGCCTGTGTGTTATTCTATTTTAAACGTACCTCTTTCTAACTCTAAATTCTACTCCCGGTCCGTTACCTTTCGTCCCGCTAAATTGTAAAATATTCGAGATTATCAAACCATTGCTTAATGTAAAGGAATTCTACCTATTTAGTTTGTCGTAGAGTACCTTCTGCACATATATATTTATATACATATATTATATATGTGATACGGGTGCATGTGCATGTATGTATTAATATATATATGTATATATAATTAAGTATCGATGTAAGTCAATTTTATATCACATCATTTTAATCATGTGTCAATTGTAATTTTCAAGTAACGCCTAGGGTTGGGAAATCTCTTTGAGCGGTAACTCCACCTTTGAATAAATATAGTCGTCAATAAATATTTTTCTTTTAAAAAATAAATATTTGCGATTCACTATTTGCACAAATTCTAGCAGTATATAGTATGGAGCAGGTCAGTAGCCCTGCTCCTGTGAAGGAATGTGAGATAAAAAGTTGATTATATGGTCATGAGTTGTCGAGTTCCACTCCATTCCAGAGTACTGTAATTATTCGTGGAATGTTTCACAAATTTTATCGCGACAATACACAGTCCATTTCACGATAGAACATAAATGCACGATAAAATACGCTTTATAGAATAAACTATGGTCAGTTAATATTAATTGAAATATTTGTATTAAAAACACACAAGACATTTCAGGTGAAAAAATACATCACCATCAACCAATCTAAGGTAAATCCTTCACTTAATAGGAAAGTACTGTAGTATAAAAACTTCGTAAATTTACATTATGATAAACCTTAATCTTTGGAACTAATTAAAAAAATACAAACTGGGAGTACGGTGCCAGAATTCATTCCACTAAAAAAAAATGTAAATGTAATCTCGCACTAAGTGCCTTTAAATGCTAAAACGCTTGTGACTTTAGTAAAAAAGCAGAACTATTTTAAAAGCAACTTTAATTGAATTAGTCGCGTCTAGATGTAACTCTATAGGGGATGCTAGATATTCAGGGATTAATTATAATCACTGATTAACAATTCAAAGGCAAGACCCCTTTCGTTACTCTCGCAGACGGGTGATCGCCCTGTCTGGCCCACAAGATAAGAAATGTACACATTTAAATTCATCCCACACGCTGTAGTTGAAAATTAAATAACTGCAGAGAACAATGGAGACATCGTTTATTCTAGGGATTTTAAAAATCTCTCCGCCTTAGCTTGGAGATTAAGTTTTGCTTTTGTTTTATCTCCAGTTAAGCAAGTATCCTCGCTTAGCCTCGTCACTTTGAAATTGAAGTGTAAGATAGAAAGAATTTCTTCGGGTTTATGTGTATACATTATATATGTGTCGGATCTTTGTAGTCTTTTTATATTAGAAATGTTCTTTTGCGATAATAAAACGCTAAACGCTAATAATAAAGCACACAGTACTAGCAATCTTATAAGCGCGAAAGTGACTCCTTCACGTAAAAACTAGTGAATGGATTTTAAATTTATAATAATACCATTTACAAAGTTTATACATCAGAAGAACCGCGTTTCGTTTGCACAGATGTTAAATTTTTACCTACTTACTTGACACCTAAGGTGCAAATGCTTGCATTCATTACGCAAACAGCTGCCCCCATCGGGACTCGAACCCGGAACCTCAGAGATGGCAACACCTTGAAACCAGTATACCAATCATTGGACCACGAAGGTAGTCGTACAATGAAATATACACAGTGTAAGCAAAATAAACATATAACCTATGTAACACTGTTTTTCTCACTGATTTTAAGTACCATTAAAGACATTTTTTTATTCATATTGATTAAAATCACTTTTACAATTGTATCTCGCATTGGTTATGTTTACGTCGAATTGTTAGTAGTACAAAGATAGTATTTTAATCAGTAATCCCACACACCCCCCTAAAAAAATATTAAAATATTATAATGTCACAATTAGTAGTTTAAAAGAATAGTCTTATGTCAATGAAAAGTTAAATCGCAATTGATCATCATAAGTGTAGTCGTTTAACCTTATTTTTATTATTCCTCAGGCAAATGTTTGTCTGTGGCAATTGAGTCTGTAAACTAGACCTAGCTGTGAGGACTAATAAAGAAATATTAATCCTTCTACAGATTAACATAGTCAGGCTAGATTGCTCGGGCTAGCATAGATTGTGTCCTTTGCCTAACTAAAAAATTAAAAACTTAATAAAAAAAAAATGATACACACTAGTCTGTGGCAGTGATTAGCGATATTTGGTTTTGGATCAATAGCTGTGATCAATAAGTAACAACTTTTAAGCTATTCACTGTTCTAATTTAAATAATTGAAAATACTGTATTCGGCTGTTGAGGCCGAGCTCTGCTACAAAAGAGAAGGAGTCTATATATAGACTGACGAAATAGATCTGCTTTCACCGAATATAAATTAGAGAAAAAAAGACAATCATCCCGAAAGAAAGGGAACTATATTTGGGCTGAACATTAACCCTCGTCACCCAGGGACTTCCAAGTGACCCAGCTGCATTAAATAGACCGCTGACCTACCTTAAATCCTAATTGAAGACGGCGACTTGGTAAGCCAAGGACAGAGAGTAAACTAACCCAAACACGGCCATCTAACCACGGTTACCAGTTGCCTGGACCAGTTCCTGAAGGACTTCTGAAGGACTACCGGAATACTGATTTCTTTTTATCCTCGGAATACCCTCTTTTAATCTTTTACATTATAAATTTCAACTTAAAACCAATATCGATCAAACGGACCTATAAACCCTGCCTGTACCTATATTAATTTAAGTTCTTTTATATTTTTAAGTCATTCTATGTATATGAATTGATAGAATTGACAGTAATATTGTTGCCTAGTAAACATTAGTGAATTGAATTTTGTTTAAACTCCATTTGAAATAAAGATTTTGTACTCATACTTCTAGTGATTTATTGGTATAAAATATTGTTGCATAGTAAACATTTGTGAATTGAATTTTGTTTAAATTCCATGTGAAATGAGGATTTTGTACTTATATTTCTAGTGATTTATTTGTATAAAATATTGTTGCATAGTAAACCTTAGTGAATTGAATTTTGTTTAAACTCCATGTGAAATGAAGATTTTGTACTTATATTTCTAGTGATTTATTTGTATAAAATATTGTTGCATAATAAACATTAGTGAATTGAATTTTGTTTAAATTCCATGTGAAATGAAGATTTTGTACTTCTATTTCTAGTGATTTATTTGTATAAAGTATTGTTGCAAAGTAAACATTAGTGAATTGGATTCTGTTTGAATTCCCTGTGGAATAAAGATCTTGTACTCAAACTTTTAGTGATTTATTTGTAAAAATCCAATTATTTCATGAAATAAATAATAATACATTACACCTATTCTTGTTAGACATTTTCTAAATCACACCAAATATACTAAATCTACGACAATACACAGTTCTTTTTAATGTATTATTTCTCCCAAAATTCAATGAGTAATAAATCAACATAAAAATTAACTCCATTCAAATATCGCAACTTTAAAATTGAAGTGACCTAATCCAAAATTTTTTTGGTAAACGCTAAAAATGTGATTGAAGAGTTGGTCATTTTTTTGTTTTTCTATTATAATGCTTTAAGTTGTGCGTTGATTGTCATATTTTTTATTGTTAATGTTAGTATATGAATTGTTTTTATGATTGTATACTGAACTAGTCTGTATATCTAATTATAACAAGAATCAAGAATTTTGAATTAGGTCACTTCAGTTATAAAGGTGCGATATGACTTTATAGAAAGCTTTTTTGAATCGTCCAATTTTATTTCCCTATCACCCATTCGGGACGTATTTTTTAGCTGATAAGAAGAATGGACGCAAGAAACTGATCAGCTTTAAGTAATAAAATAACAAATGTGTTTACAATTTATACGGGAAAACAAATATTTACACTTTAGAATGTAATGTATTCAAATCCAAACCAAGCATTGGCGTCATTTAAATAATCATTGACTTTGTAATAGCCCTTACTCATTAACGTCTTTTTAAATAATAAGCTGAGATAAGTTCTAACGGTTTCACCAAAAGGTGGTTCCGAAATTACTTCCGCCCCGAACAATACCGCGTGGCACGGCACTGAATCACTCAGCAAATTAAAGGGGAGCCTGCATTTGATATTTAATTATAACCCGTGGCACAAAAGGGCTGATGCAGCGATAATGGAGCTGAAAGTTACCAGCCTGCCGCAGTTTTAATGAAGGCAGAGGTTGAAGTCCTCGTAGGGCGGCCAATGTATGCTATTTTACAGGATTAGAACTAGCTTGACTCTAAGAGGGGTGAGATATTGGAACATCCCATAAACGATTGTGTAGTAAGACACACGTATTTTAATCAAGAGAATATTCATTCATTATTCATAATTTATCTGTGTGATCGAGCCAGAAATATTAATATTATAGTAGGGGAGGCCAGGATGCTGAAAGTGAATTTACTCGAGCGTCGTAGAGACCTATTGGAATTGAAAGGTTATATTTAGGAAGAAAAAAAGATTATGACATGTGCATATTTTTAGCGGTGGGTATAGCATCTACAGGTTTTCAAAAATTTTGAAGTCTAAAAAAAGTCACATAGAATTCTCGATCGTGTCAGATATTGATAGCATCAATTTTACAAGACTGTTCAAATGTGACACAAGCTTATTTGCCACATTTAATTAATTCCAAAACAAATTATGACTATTCTAAATTTTATTTTTCGAATTGCCATATTTTGGAATTCTCTGCACGTAATTGAAAAATTTAAGAATCAACAGATTCAGGTCATCTAATTAAACTATATATGTGTTAATCTGACGTGCACGATTAAATTCATATAACATTTTTTTTTAAATTAGTTCGTCACTAGATGGCGCTCTGAAATTTTGTGGGGTTATTGAACAAGACGAGAGGTAGCTCCCATATCTTAATTTGACACGCCGGAGTAACTGCAAAAATCCCCTCTTGGCCTACCCTAGTATAAGAAAAATCTAGATTATTGATATAACCTGCAGAATGAGGTGTCTTAATAATGGAACAGTTTTCAACGTGGATCTAGAAAGATAGGGCGTTTTCCTGAATATAGATTATATTTATCATAAATTGATCAAATTTGTGTTATAAATAAACATATTAGTTATAATATTATAAATATGAAAGTTTGTATGGATGGACTCCTTCACATAAAAATTAATGAATGTATTTTAATGAAACTTCAACAATTAGGTAGACGATAATTTTTTAAATCTATACTAATATTATAAAGAAGTAAAGTTTGTGTGTTTGTAAATTGTAAGGGGTGATCTCGGGATCTACTGAACCGATTTTAAAAATTCTTTCACCAATAGAAAGCCACATTATTGCGGAGTGTCATCATCATCATCATCATCATCATCGATTTTAAAAATTCTTTCACCAATAGAAAGCCACATTATTGTTGAGTGTCATCATCATCATCATCATCATCATCATCATCATCAGCGGACGGCGCGCGTTGGCTTCGGGTTTAATTCAGTTCGCTTTCGTGCTCGCTTCGGGGATTATTAATATTATGCCCAACGAAGTGGGCGCGGGTCAGCTAGTTCAATATATAATAAGAGTACTCTTTTAATTGAGAAATATTGTAGAACCAACAGTACACCTACACCTATTAGGTACTTTTGAAGATACATCGCTATGTTTGCGGCGCTGTCGCGGGTCGCTCAAAAACGCTCCATACTAAAAACACTGCAATTGTGACGTCATAACTCAGTAAACTCGTCAAATTTGTATGAGCTTATAAACAAATTTTAAAATAACTTTGTTATTTGTACGTTTATAGGTATACTTTCTATATAAAAAAATGTTACATTTAATGTGAGAATGTTAGAAATGTATTCGTTTCATTAGAATTACGTAAATAATAATTGCTTTTAGAAATCTAAAAACAATATAAATTAATAATTAAACTGAAATTTCTATATTGACATACATTCATGAAATATAAATTGCTCAAATCAGATAATTATAGTATAAAAAACGGCAATAATCATTTGTAGTCGTCTACCCTATTTATAAAGTTACGAGCTGGTGCTCGCGACATCGTCTGTGCAATATTAGTATTTCCAGTAGCGTATATTAGCGTGGTGTTTTTTTTTTTTATTATTCCATACGGTGGCAGACGAGCAAATGGCCCACCTGATGGTAAGTGGTAACCATCGCTCATGGAAATCTGCAGTGCCAGGGGCACAGCTGAGCCGCTGCCTACCTGGAGAGAAATACTCTTTTTAAGCCTCGTTTGAAGTTAGACATATCGTAGCGCTCAGGAAACATCGCAGCTGGGAGCTCATTCCAGAGTTTGCATGTACGCGAAAGGAATGAACGCTGAAACCGAACTGTACTAGACAAGATCGGTTCCAGGTGATATGGATGAACTCTACTGCGGTGGCGGGTGGTGCGATGGTAAAAAGGTGACGAAGGCACCATTGCAAATAATTCCTCAGAGCACTCTCCGTTAGTGTAGAAAATAACTGAGTTGATGACATTAAAATTATCACATAAATACGTTTTTTTTTGTAACGATGAGGGAAATGCATTGAATTGCATACCCGTGAGTCTCTCCTCCCCAGAAGGGCCTTTTTTGTTTTTTTTTCTTTTTTTTAAACTTCACCGCTCCTCCCCCGATTGCGACTGGACGCGAGCGCTAATCCCCAAGGAGAGCTGCATCACGCCGGAGCTAATCCCGAAGGAGAGCAGCATCGCATCGCTACGTGAGCGCATCATCCCTAAGGAGAGCAGGAGAGAGAGAGGAGTACATCTCCCGCTATCCACCGACCCAAAATGGGTCCCCTGAACGACAACTACCCCCTCTTAAAAAGAAAGGGGGCTTTGCCCGTCCGCCACTGGTCGCTAGAAGCCCGCCAGGCTGGACCCGGCCATCCCACGCCCCCCCTCTCGGGGAGCTCTCTGTCAGACTATTAGCCGTCAAAAGACGTTGCCCAGGGTGCACCACGAGGAGGTTATCTAACATCGCACCCCACGTAAATACAAATCCTCCGATTCGAAGTCGCCGACACCTGCTAGCTTTTCAATAAAAATTTGAGTTATGATAATTATATTAAAAGAGCAAATTTTATCAATTAATTTATAGTAATACCAAAACTTCCTTAGACTAAATGCAACATTTTTCAATATTGTAATTTTACATATAAATGTAATAATTAATTAACTGGGAATTTTATTCACATGCTCTTAGTTATCAATCAAGAATCAGTGAATTTACAAAATATGGTGTTACAATACATTGTATTTTAGTATGAATTGTTTTTGAGCGATGTCTGATAAAATCAAAACAATCTTTATTCAATACAAACCTTAACATATTCATTAATCAAATTTAACCATAAGACAAACATCCATCCATACAAATTTGCGTTTATAATAATAGTAGGAATATAGAAATTAACATAATCTTTTCAAAAGATGGAGTATAGTGTCCATAATCAACTTATAAACAATAATTTTGCTCATTATAACGAGACCATCAAGGCAATGTAAACAGGACATATCAACAGTGGCCCCCATAATGGGGGCAGATCGCTCTCGTCGACCTATTATACTGTGGATGTCAGTGGCCACTTGACTCACAATGAGCGAACTATCAGTTCCAAGCAAATCCAGTCACATATCGTTTTGTCATATCTTTGCCAGTAATATATTTGCAGATTGCGATCCCTTTGCTTTAGTTTTTCTTTTGTGTGGCGAGGATTGGGGAAATAATGACTGCTTATCAAATTGGCCTTTTTATTCTTTAGTAAATAAAACATTAAATGCGAAATGAACCCGATATTTAAGGGAGGAGGGAAATTACAAGTATACTTAAGACGTAGATAATCTGTAGCACTTCTTAAGGGTAAAACCAAACAAGATTTAACAAGTCAAAAGTTAAATACCAAATATTATGATTATAGTAAATAACATAATGAAACTATAGACATTATAAGAACCATAATAAATTTCATAAAAATGTTCAACTTCATCAATTAATCACGAGGCATAAAAATATGCTTGTTGTTCCAACGTACAGGCTGCAAAAATTAGGCTCTTATAGAGAAATACATAGCCTTTTAGGCTCTTATAGAGAAATACATAGCCTTTTAGGCTCTTATAGAGAAATACATAGCCTTTTAGGCTCTTATAGAGAAATACATAGCCTTTTAGGCTCTTATAGAGAAATACATAGCCTTTTAGGCTCTTATAGAGAAATACATAGCCTTTTAGGCTCTTATAGAGAAATACATAGCCTTTTAGGCTCTTATAGAGAAATACATAGCCTTTTAGACTCTTATAGAGAAATACATAGCCTTTTAGGCTCTTATAGAGAAATACATAGCCTTTTAGGCTCTTATAGAGAAATACATAGCCTTTTAGGCTCTTATAGAGAAATACATAGCCTTTTAGGCTCTTATAGAGAAATACATAGCCTTTTAGGCTCTTATAGAGAAATGCATAGCCTTTTAGGCTCTTATAGAGAAATACATAGCCTTTTAGGCTCTTATAGAGAAATACATAGCCTTTTAGGCTCTTATAGAGAAATACACAGCCTTTTACAACAAAGTTCCACAAAGAGTTACCGATTTGCCTTTTTACAAATTTAAATCATTTGTCAAAAATACTTTCAATGAAATGAAAAAGGTTATTATACTGTTGGGCATTTTTTAAATATACAACAATGCTTGGGATTAGTTTTGATAGATACGTTGCCAAATATTTTTTTTTATACACTGAGAAAAAAAATGGCTAACAAAGTGTCCATAAAAGCTTTGTTAAGTAATTACAGTAACTGCAACAAAACACTTGACACACAATAACAAAGGTCTCATAGTGCCCTCTGCAATTGTTTTTATTGTTAGAGATTTATTGTTCCTGCGGCTTCGGAAATCTGAACCAAAGTAACAATGTTTATTAACGTTGTTAAGACAGCAACCGCGACTGTTGTTCGAATATTAACTTTAGTGTTTATAGTTTGACAAAATAATCTGTAACAAAACTAAAGTTGTTGGCATGTTTATTTATTACGATGCTGGATGAACAATATTCAAAACTAACAAAATTTAAGATTGTTCGCTTAGCATATAAATTAGTGTATTGTGACAACTTCCGAGTAGTTGTTTCGTTTCCTCCAGTACTTTTTATATACGCAGGACTCGGCTCGGCCTCCCTCGCCTCCTCCCCTGAGAGGGCGAGCGCTCCGATAAAGCCGATAGGGCCCCAGGCTTTCTGCCCGGCCAAAGGCATTAGGCAGTGTTTAGTTGGTAGGCTGGCCTTCTGTCAGAGTCCAACATAATCACCCGCCGTAGACCGGGCGCGGGTGGTATCCGGTGCAAGGTCGTCCAAGCACCAGGGGGTTGTCATAGCGACCACTGTGGTGGCGCGCCCCCTATGAGGATTCACTGCCTCCTCCCGCAAGTAATAAAAAAAAAACTCGGCTCGGATCGTTCATGTCCTTCGCGAATGTTCGACCGAGCGGGCGCGTGTTGTGTCCATGTAGCACAATGGCGGAATATACTTTAATCACTGTTGTGAACACTAAATATTTCTGCTCTACTATTTAATGTGAATTTGAAAGCAAGGCAATTTACAACTAGTGCTTAGATTTAAAAACGGACATGAAGCAGGTTAAGTGAATCGTTGGGGTTACCTACGAAATATCGAATTCCAAATGATCGAATATCGAAATACACTGATAATATTTTAATATTCGATCATTTGGAATTCGATATTTCATAGGTAACCCCAACGATTCACCTAACCTGCTTCATGTCCGTTCTTAGTCTTGGCAAAACGGGAATATTTATGGTGACAAAGCTAAATTGTTGGAGTAACTAATATGGGTTGTGATATGGCACAAGATCACAATTGTTTTTTTAGCAACATAATATTGTTGCCGAGTCTACCTAATTGTCGATTTCATTTGACAATAAAAAAATTGTTATGGTAGCAATTCACTATGAACGGCTCTCCCGGATTAACTTTTTGTTGTTAATTTAACAGGATTTTTTTTCTCAGTGTAGGATTGGGCAGCAAACGAGCAAACGGTAACCGATAAGTAATGATGGTAAGCGATAACCGTTGCCCATAGACACCAGAGGAGTCACAGATGCGTTGCTGGCCTTCTAAATGGGAATATGCTCTTTTTTTGAAGGTTTCGATATCGCATCGGTTCGGAAATACTGCAGGCGGCAATTCATTCCACAGTTTAGTAGTGCGTGGCAGAAAATTTACGGAAAAACGCAAATAACATAACGAAACTATAGCGTTTATAGATACAAGAATAATATGAACTTGTTTAATTTTGTAAGGGTTCCGATTATTTATCATATATTTATATTATTTATAAATTAATAGAATTTAGACCCCATCAAAAAAAACCATAGAATGTTGATTACAGAATAAATGATAATATACATTGGAATCAGTAGAGACTTTTAATCTACTCGGTATAAGTATAGAGACTAGCTTAAATTGGAAAAGTCATATTCAAAAAGTAGCAAGCAAAATAAGTAGTTTTACCTATGCATTAACGGAATTAAAAAAATCCACAGACACGAAAACCGCGACGATAGCCTACTACGCATATGCGCATAATTGGTTGAGGTACGGTCTTATTCTCTGGGGAAACAGTACAGACGTATCGAAATTACTAATTCTACAAAAAAAATGCATAAGAATACTGGCAAACATAGACTCAATGACAAGCTGTCGACCCTACTTTGTTAAATATGGTATATTGACATTAATATCGCTATACATTTTATGCCCAGTTTCTGAATACCTTTTTTTTTTTTTTTTTTTTGTTATCGCTGAGGAAAATGCATTGAATTGCATACCCTGCACCCCGGGAAAAGCGCAGAATTATGTGGGGCTCTCCTCCCCAGAAGGGGGTAGGCCTACCCACTAAAAACCTCAGCGATGCCCCTCCACTGACGCTTGCCGCGAGCGCTCGATCGACGGCGCATCCGACATCGCCGCCGGACGCGCCGAGGAGAACTGCCCGCGGCGTGACAGGGCCATGGGAACCCGTGAGGACACTACCACGGCCCCATCGGCGTCGGCTCACTAGAGGTGAGCCACTCGCTCGCCTCCCCGGTGGACCGGGGAGGCCGTCGATCCCCCGGGGCATCCGGGGGATCGCCGACTGACAGCAACCGGTGCAATGCAGGGTGGGCCTTCCCGGTAGCCGGCCCCGCTGGTCGCCGTCAGGAGGGAGGACGTCCCCTACGCCCACAGCAACATGCCAGGGCGCCAGGGTCGTCCTCCGTGGTGGCAGAGGGGGCTGTTAGGATTACATTTCCATCGCAGCCCCCCCGCGCTGTTGCGCCGCCGGTGTGGGGGCCGCCCTCTTTTGGGGGGCGGCCGCTCTGCCCTTCGTCCGGGCGGGGTTGCACCTACGCCCGCCCATGACGTGGTTGCACGGCCGTTTACCGGCCGCGCAAACCGCACAATGGGGCTCCGACTCACATTCGGAGCGCTTGTGGCCCTCCTGGCCACACCGACGGCAGAGGCTGCTCCGGTCGATCTCGGAGGGGCACCTCTGGCCTACGTGGCCCGTGCCAAGGCACCGGTAGCACCGCAATGGGCGGGCCTCCAGTACCCTGACCAGGGCCGAACTCCAGCCCACGAGGAGCCTCCCCTCCGAGATCGCCCGGGCCGCAGCGACTGGACACCGCACAAAAACGGTGCCCAGATCACCCGGACCAGACCGAATTGCTCCTATTGAGATCTGGCCCGCGCCACAGCCACCCTTTGCGGCTATGACGCCGGCCAGCTCGGACTCCGTCACAGACTCGTCCAGCCCCGAGATGCGCAACTCCACGCACTTCGTGGGCCGGACGATCCTCGCGTCGTCGCCTACAACTTCCTCCAATTTGGAAGCCAGCTTGTCGGCCTTCTCCGCCGCCTCGGCGCCAGGGATCTCCAGTAACCTGGCGCCGGTAAGGGTCTGGCGAAGGGCCAGCTTCTCTATACCTAGGTCCGCAAGATTTATAAACTTGCGGGCCTTCACTAACACATCAGAGTAGGTCACCCCCTTCTCGACGGCCGCGGGGCGCAGTGATATAATCACCGCGGCCGTTTTGGGGGGGACCAGTTTTGGCGGCGCTGCGGCCGGCTTCGCCTTTGGGGCTGGGCCGGCTGGGGCACGCTTAGCCGGAGCGCACGGAGGCTTAACCGCTGCGGCGAAGCTTCGCGGCGCGGCGGGCTCGGCGGGCTGCGGCTCGGCGGGAGGGGCTTTCTGGGCCCCTCTGCGCTTATTGCGGCGCGTCTTCTTTCGTCCGCCTTCCACCTGCGTCCACTCGGCCTCGACCGGGAGATTTCTAGGCGCCGGAGTCGGCGCCGGGGCCTCCCGGGAGGCGGAGGGAGCTGCTGGTGGGGCGGGCTTCCCCTTCTTCGGCCGACCACCTATGACCTTGGCGGGAATCGCCGAGGTGGCCGGACGGTCCAACGAGGCGCTCGGAGGCGCCGTCTTGTCCGCCGCAAGTGGCGGACGGAGTCGCGGGGCAGGCAGAAGCCTGCCCTCGATCCCTTCTAGGCGGGCGTTGATAAGCCCGCCCATTTGGAGCATAGCCTCCCGAAGCCACTCCTCCTTCGCTCCGGGGGGCGGAAACGCCGCTGCCGTCACCGCTGGAGACGGCGCAGCAGGCGGTGCCGCCGTCTTGAGGGCCCTCAGTTCGTAGGTCAGCTCGCCTACATCCTTCCGCAGCTGCTCCAACTCCCGCCTGAGGGCCTCATTCTCCGCTTTCAATTTTCGTGAATCATCGGGGATGTGCTTCTGGGCGACCTCCCTGAAGCAGTCCCCGATGGACGCCGCCGCATTTTTGAGCGCCTTGACGTAAGGCCCGCTGAGGTGCGAGGATTTTCTCGCCACGTCAAGGATGACTTGGCAATCAGCCCCCACCACCTCCTCGAGCTCCAGCGCTGACCTCTCCGAAGTACTGGTTCCGGCGGAGACCCTGGCTTCGTAAAAGCGAGACCGGGTCTCATACGCCCTCTTCTCCGCTTCGGCCATCTCTCTGTCGAGGCGGACCTGCTCCTCCAAGCGTTGGGCCGCTGCCAGCTCCCGCTTGGCCTGCGCCAACCCGACGTATTCGCCGGTCGTCGGCGGGCGGCCGCGTCCGCGGTTGCGTCCCTGCGACGAGTCTCGCGAGATGTTAGTTGCGGTGGACCCGTCGCTGTCGTCATCTCCTCCAGGGCCAGAAGCACTCTTCTTCTTTTTGCGCTGACTCTTCCGGCCCTTTTTGATAGAGGCGTCGTCAGCGTGCGACGTCTCTTCACCTGCCACATGCGACTCGGTGAACGAGATCATCGATCTCACCGAGTCGCTGGAAGACCCAGACTCCTCCAGTCTTCGTTTCTGCCCCGCTTGGTCAGCAGGGCAAGATGTTGACGGGATCGCTGCTCCTTCCTCCGTGTTCGCGGCAGACCTGGCCCTCGACCTCACTATAATAGAGGCAGACCTGGATCTGCATACAAACTCCCTGGAGCTCCTCGATCCGCTCCTCTCCCGGAGACCACTCCGTCCACGCTCCTTCTCCTCAATTTTTTGGTTTAAATTTGGCTGACTCATTTTGGTCCCACGAAAATGGGGGAAATGAAAGTCCGCCCGGGCGGTGCCCCCTGCACCCGGGTAAGCCTATATACTGTGAGGGTCGGCCGGTACTCACAGGTTTTTAGCAACTTCGCTGTTGGGTTTTAGTGGGTTTTCCTTCCCGCGGGCCAGCCAATTAAGGCAAGCCCCCCGGCCAGCAAACTGCGCGACGTACCCCCCGGAGCCACCGGTGGGTGGTTGAGGCACAGATGCTGGTAACGGTATCACCGAGGCGGGTGGCGAGTCCGCCCCTACGCCGTGGATGCCCGACATTTCTGCCGAACAACCACCGACGTTGGCCCACAATGGCCCCCTCCAGGGTAATTTTTTATAGAGGTTTTCTTCCTCGCAGCCCTCGCCCCGAAGGGCGACAGCCCTCACAGCCCTGCACTACGTACAGGGCCACGAGCTTCCATGGGGCAAACGGACCCTCCTCGAGATGAGGAGGGATAGCTGCCCCACCAGGGTAATTTTTTAGAGAGGTTTTCTTCCTCGCAGCCTCCGCCCCGAAGGGCGATGACCCTCACAGCCCTGCAACTACGTGCAGGGCTACGAGCTTCCCACCCCAGCCAGTTTCTGTCCGCGCCGGCCGAAGCCAGTACCCCCCATATCTGGGGGGCGTTCCCCTATCCGCAACCCGGGGACGCGTCCGATGGCAGGTCTGGCAACTGCACACGGAGTTTCTGAATACCTTAGCTAAGCTCTCAATAACTAATGATTCAACAAAGTTATCGAAAAGATAAACGTCTCATAACTGTCAGTGAGTTTCTGAATGCGGGACCGTGCTTTCAACAGCTATGAAACAGTTAAGTAGTTCTAAATTATGTCACTAGATGGGTCTGTTCACAAAATATGAAATAAAAATTGACTTTGTTATATTAATTCATCCATAATTACAATTTAAACATTTATAACATTTTTTTTATCGATATTAAGTATTAAAACACTATTTTATGAAATATTTTTTAACATTTCGATAGTATTGCCTGTATGAATCATACGCATAAATCGATAAAATAAAAAGATTATAGATGAAAAAAAAAAAAAATGGCCTGCTTTCGCACGGATTTTGAATTCGTTTGTGTTTAATTGTTTTACTTTGTAGTGTCGCGGTACTTTATTTTAACATTTCAAATGGATTTCTTCTTCCTCGTAAGTTTCTGGGTATAGATATTCCAGAAATGAACTCCAGTACTTCTGTATCCGACTTTGAAGAACTACTCGTTGTTAATATTGTAGATCTTATTGTCTTTTTTAAATATAATAATTTAAAATGTAGCTGTCACTATTTAATTTCACATAAAATTACCACATTAATAGCCTTAAGATTTTTGTTTGCCATACATAAACCACAGATACATAAACGTCAAATAAAGTTATGGGACCGATAAACGGCACTAAATGGTCAGTTAGGTTAAGCTAAGTTTAAACGGAGTTTATCTAATTCTACGGTGTTCAGAAACGAATTGTTGGGAGTTATCGAACTGATAGTGTTATTGAACAGATAAACCATTGACAAAATGTACTCAGAAACCGGGCATTAGAGATTTGTACCTTTGTTAAAAGACACATTAACATATTCAAGATGAGAAAAGAAAATTATACGCGACCAATAAACTTAAGACAAAAAGAATATCTTGCACTCCCTCCAACCAATTTGAAGATGGTAGGTTCTGGTCCCTATTCTATGTGTGTTAGGATATATAACAAGATTCCAATTAATATACGAAACATGGAGAAATATAATTTGTTCAAGGGCACGTTGGAAGCATACCTTAAAGGAAGACCTTTATATACGTTGCAGGAGTTTTTTGATGACAGGACCGGAACTTGATCTGAGAGTTAATTAGTTATTCAATATATTATGTAATTTGTATTATATAAAGTGAACAATTGATTATAAGCTCTAAAATAGAATAATAGGGTGTGATGATAGTTGAAAATAGGCTAATGTAAATATGTAAGTTAGTGCAGGTATATGTAGAATAAGTGGTGAAAGATAGAAGTATGCAGTGTAGCGTAATGTTGCAGTGCCCTAGCAGGGTTTCATGTTTGAAACAGTGAAATGTGAGTAAGTGTCATCAAATGTATTGTACAACATGAAAGCAATAAATAAATAAATAGATTA
Organism: Scirpophaga incertulas; assembly: GCA_036419045.1. Classification (NCBI taxonomy): domain Eukaryota; kingdom Metazoa; phylum Arthropoda; class Insecta; order Lepidoptera; family Crambidae; genus Scirpophaga; species Scirpophaga incertulas. The sequence continues at coordinate 1,450,088 of CM071633.1, forward strand.
TTTATACGATGCTAGCTTCTAATTACGACGACGACTCCGTAAAACTTATTCTTCTTCATGTGCCATATCCTTCGCGGATGTCGGCGACCATAGCACGGAACTGATTCCTATCTAACGCCATTCTGCCCAAAGCGACAACGTCACACCCGGTCCAGCTTCTCAGATTAAAATTCTCACTATCCGTAAAACTACAGAGAGAAAAAAAATGTCTTTGTATATTTGATGTTCAAAAGTGATTGTAAAAATCATATTTTAAGAATAAATTTTGGATTTTGATCGATGTGATTTTGTGGGTACGTCCTGCTCCCCTGGGTGAGTCCTACACGTGCTGATTAGCTATTAACTCGAACGGTACGTAAAAGAATTCCACCCCATAAAAAGAAGACTGGAACTATATGCTATAGTTGCGTCATCGGTAGATACCAGAAAACATAAAAAATGAAGTAAATGATAAAAAAAGTATAAAGTTATTAAAATAACTAGCTTTCTGCCCGCGGCTTCGCCTGCGTGGATTTCGGGATTGGGTCTATAGAGGGTTAAGGGTCATAGCTTTTGCCCACGGCTACATATGCGCGGAAGTCGGTTTATGCCGCGAAGGTTTTATCGCGCTTCCCGTGGGACTATCCATTTTTCCGAGATAAAAAATACCGCAAAACCTTGCTCAAGAATCACTCTATCTGTTAATGAAAAACGCACGAAAATCTGTGCAGTAGTTTTTGAGCGAAGCCTTTATTGCGCATCCCGTGGGATCTGTCGATTTTTCCGGGATAAAAAGTAGCTTATGTTACTCGGGGATAATGTAGCTTTCCAAAGGTGAAAGAATTTTTGAAATCGGTCCAGTAGTTTCGGAGCCTATTCATTACAAACAAACAAACAAATCTTTCCTCTTTATAATATTAGTATAGGTTACTAATCAGAAAATGCTATTATACAATTAATAATTTTATGAATGATGGATGAAAGAGAAATAATATTAGATAGGCCCATTTCAATAAAACTTCTTACTTCATTTTATTTCTAACACTAACAAATATACTAACATGCTGATAAAATTGTTTATCAACAATTATTTGTATGGCTAAATTATTTACTTGCCATTTTAGCTTTAAGTATTATAAATAAAATGAAATAAAGTTATACATTTTAAATGAAATAAAAAATAAAACAAAATATAATTGTAAATGTTTATGATATATTAATTTAATTATTAGAAATAAATTTATATTATTAAATGTTATTAAGGCTCCAAATTGAAGTATACTGTAATATATTATATTGTTATTTAAAATTTTATAAATAGCATACATGTAGTTCAATTAATTAATTTATTTTATTGATATAAAAATAATAAAATGCTGTGATAGATCCTGTTGATATATAGAAATTATGAATGTCATTAGATTTGGGTGATTGTTTATACTTATATAAATAGTGCATGCTTCTCTCCAAAATTTCACACCGGCCCACCGTCTGCAACTTTATAAGGCACAGGTCCGGCCTCATATGGAATACTGTTCTCATCTTTGGGCAGGGGCGCCCCAATACCAGCTTCTCCCTCTAGACCGGATTCAACGGAGAGCGATTCGCATCGTCGACCACCAGGAAACTTCAAGTCGGCTTGACCCTTTGGCATTGCGTAGAGATGTAGCTTCTCTCTGCATACTCTATCGCATTTACTACGGAGAGTGCTCGGAGGAATTGTTTGGACTGATCCCTGCTGCTACTTTCCGACATCGTTCCACGCGACAAACCTTCCATCCTCACCATCTCAATACTTGGCAGTCCACCACTGTGCGTTTCTCTAGAAATTTTCTGCCTCGCATAGCTAAACTGTGGAATGAATTGTCGCCTGCAGTGTTTCCGAACCGTTACGATATCCAAACTTTCAAGGAAAGAGCGTACTCCCATTTAAAAGGCCGGCAACGCGCTTGTGACTCCTCTGGTGTTGCGGGCGTTCATGGGCGGCGGTAATTGCTTACCATCGGTGATCCGTCTGCTCGTTTGCCCCCTATCACATAAAAAAAAAATCTGTGCCTTATCAAGGTCCATAATGGTACTAATAAATAAATTGCCAACTTATGAAACTTATGGTATGCAATAAAGATTTTGAATTTGAATTTGAATTTCGCTAAACAGCTTAATAATCAATCCTAACAGGAATGCGTTTAAACCTAATATAAATTAATCTAAACAGCAACCAATAATTTAAACAAGACTTAAATAGTAATAAATTTAAATACGTTATTTGCAAATAACACGCAATGATTCTGTTGGCGTGTAAATCATACCGCGATTCGCGTTAATGCTTCGGGGATTCGTCGGGAACTCCGGAGGTCTGACCTCAAATTGTATTGTTGATTAGTTGTTATTGTTCTAATTATAACGCTTAAGTTATGTCTGTTGTTGTGGCTGCATTAATAAATAATAAATAAATAAATAATAAATATTTGTTACACTTACACCAATTAGCCTAGCCCAAACTAAGCTCTGTAAGGCTTGTGCTATGGGATCTAGGGTAACGGATAGACATACATATATTATACATATATAAATAATTTTTATTGAAATATATATCAACAACCATGACTAAGGTACAAATGCTCGCATTCATCACACAAACATCTGCCCCCACCGGGACTCGAACCCGGGACCTCAGAGATGGCGAACCTTGAAACCGGTGTACTATCCACTCGACTATGGAGGTCGTGCATTGAAGAGTCATTGTGATTTTTTGGCTACTGTATTTATAATATACTAGCTTTCTGCCCGCGGCTTCGACCGCGTGGATTTTGGGGATTGGGTATATAGAGGGCAACTTTTTATCCCAGAAAATCGACAGATCCCACGGGATGCGCAATAAAAGCTTCGCTCAAAAACTACTGTACAGATTTTCATGCGGTTTTCATCAATAGATAGAGTGATTCTTGAACAAGGTTTTGCGGTATTTTTTATCTCGGAAAAACGGATAGTCCCACGGGAAGCCCGATAAAATCTTCGCGCCATAAACAGACCTCCGCGCATATGTAGCCGTGAGCAAAAGCTATGACCCTTAACCCTCTATAGACCCAATCCCGAAATCCACGCAGGCGAAGCCGCGGGCAGAAAGCTAGTATAAATTAAATCAATTGTTATTTATTTAAACGTATCTTTTTCTTCCCAACTTTTATAATGTGGGTACTTGTTTATTATCTATTCTGTAATAAAAATATCATATATATATACATTTCGTCTTCCAGATATTTTATGTAAATACATATGAATCCATATTTATATAAATAATTTAATCTTTAAATATAACGATAACCTTCTGTCGCTAAGTCGCGATTTTCCACAGCACAAGTGCATAACAGATTTTTGCTGTTGTTACAGGAGTATACAGTCAGAATAGTCAGTCGATACTTCTTGTTGACGACGACTTCACGCGACTTGCGCTTAGGAGTTTATTACGCTATTTATTATAATATATTTTAACATCACATCTCAGCAGTGATCATTCAGTTTACAAGATGTCACCATCTCTCGAGGGTTTGAACCCGCTGGGGCAAAACAACGCGGCAGCGGTCTAGATGCTGCTTAAATTCTATGTGTGTGCGAGTGTGATGATATCTGAGTGCTTGTATGTGTGTAATGTGTGTATTATAAGAGTGTTTGTACGTGTGTGTGTGTGTGTGTATGTGTATGTATGTATATCTAACTTACTAAACTATATTATATAAATTCACTAGCGACCCGCCCCGGCTTCGCACGGGTGCAGTGAAAAAATGGTTATGGTGGGTTATCCCTAAGAGATAGACATATACCATCGCGGACTTTTTTGTGGATTTTTGTAAGTTGTACAATACTGTAGTACATTATTTTGGTCTATCTCGTAGGGTTCAGTCAGCGTTTGCAATATAAGCGCAAAAAAACGTGCTTATTTACGACATCACATTAGAAACCTTTAAATTTATCTGTGTTTCTCTACTATATTATGCAATTATTATACATACAAACCTTCCTTAAGAATCACTCTATCTATTAAAAAAAGCCGCGTCAAAATCCGTTGCGTAGTTTTAAAGATCTAAGCATACATACGGACATACAGCGAAAGCGACTTTTGTTTTATACTATGTATTGATGATAAATAATTGTATACATAATTAGGTTAGGAGCTGCGCAACTCTATATGAGTACCTATAAGTTATTTTAAGACAATTGTTGTATTGTAAAGATCACTATTATTAATCATTAAGTAAGTAAAAAGAGCATGGACCAAGAGTCCGTGGAGTTAACAATTAATAAAAAAAAAACCCGCTGGGGGCAAATGTTCGTGTGATGAATGCAAGCATTCGTACCATAGTCATGGTTCTTAAAATATATTTATATCATAAATATTTATATTTAAACATCTGTACGTTAAAATAGCACATTCCATAACACAAGCACTATAGTGCTTACTTTGCGCTAATTGGTATATGTATGTCTATCTGTTACCCTAAATCCCAAAACACAAGCTTTACAGAGCTTACTTTGGGCTAGGCTTATTGGTGAAAGTGTAAGAAATATTTTTTTTATAATAATCATATATATTTATATATGTATAATATATGTGTCTATATCTGTTACCCTCGATCCCATAACATAAGCCTTTCAGAGTTAACTTTAGGCTAGGCTAATTGGTGTAATTGTAAGAATTATTTTTTTATAATAATGCTATATATTTATATATGTATAATATATGTATGTCTACCGTTACCCTAGATCCCATAACACGAGCCTTACAGAGCTTACTTTGGGCTAGGCTAATTGGTGTGAGTGTAAATAATATTTACTTAACATTAAAATTTAAAATTATTATTACTTAACATTGAAAAAGAAAATTGAGTAATCAAAATAACTGCAACAACAGAATATCAGCGTTGCTGTCTATTTATTTATTTAAACTTTATGTACAATGGCGGACTTAATGCCTTAGGCATGTTCTATCCAATATAAAGACCTATATATAAAATATATAAAACGTCCTAATACATGAATAAAACACTACTACTAATAGTCTTTATTTTTTTAAATATATTCACATAACTATCTAGGGTTGGCTAAAAGAAATATCTCTTGAGAGATAAGTCCGCCTTTGGACCACTTAAATTTGTACCTAATATTTTTATTGTAATTGTGTTCAATAAAGAGTTTATATATATAGCCTAATATCACATTATACAATAGAGGAGCTCACCTACCGATTGACTCAGATACTCACCGGGCACGGCTGCTTCGGTGAGTATCTGTGTTGAATAGGACGGGAGGGATCGACACATTGCCACCACTGTGCATCCGACCTCGACTCGGCCCAGCACACGCTGGCGGAGTGCCCCGCGTGGGCCTCCGAGCGCCGAGGCTTGGTCGCAGAGATCGGGCGAGATCTGTCTCCGCCGGCATTGATTGCGGCAATGCTGGCGGACGAGGGAGGTTGGAGGGCTGTGGCTTCCTTCTGTGAAGCAGTGATGCTCCAGAAGGAGGCCGCCGAGCGGGGTCGGGAGATGGCCGATCCCGCTCGAAGAAGGCGGCGCCGGGCTCGGTAGCACAGCTGCGGCGCCGCCGCGGGTCGCCGGCGGGCGCGAGGAAATCGCGACTGCTTCGGCGGATGGACCACGCCCCTTCCGTGGCCGGGGGGCGTCGTCGGTGGAGGAGACCGGGGGAGGTAGTGTAGCCTCCCCCGAGGAGGGCTCCCCTCTAGGCAGGGGAGCGGAGGCTAGGGGTTCCTGGAAGTTGCTTGATGTTCCCGGGGGCTCCCTACATGCCTGAGGAAGGCCATCCCTGAGGTTTTTAGTGGGTAGACCTCCCCCTTCTGGGGAGGAGAGCCCCACATAACCGCCGGCTCGCCTCAGCCGGGGTATGCAATTCAATTCATTTTCCTCAGGGAAACAAAAAAAAAAAAAGGCTAGTTTATTTGACGGTGGTGTTAATGTCCGATTCAGTTCACAAATTGACCATCTGTTATTTTATTTATTATCATTTTAATATCTTTTAAATTTTTACAATGTGTTTTTTTTATCTATACTCATAATAAATCTGTAGAGAGGTCAAGAAATATATTTACAAAATAACTGTCTGGGGATGATTAGAGAACGATACTGATGCCAAAAATGCAATCAGTAAAATTTTTGTCTGTCTGTCTGTATAACCGTTATTTTATAACGGTTATACAGACAAAAACTACTTGGCCGATTTTAACGAAACTTGGTACAATTATATTTCATACTCCTGAGCTGGTTATAGTATACTTTCCATCATGCTACAATCAATAGGAGTAGAGCAGTGAAGTGAAATGTTCGGAAAACGGGAAAAGTTACTCCATTTTTTAAGCTTCCGTCGTGTGTTACAACCTTAGTGGTTAAAGCCACAGAGAAATCATGTATGACGGAAATATTCTCCTTAAAATTATATAAAAAATATCCCACGACAGCATATGTCTATCTTTTATGGTTAGCTTACAATAACACGTGTAACTCCCGATAGCTCAGCAGTTCGAAGCTTTCTGATTATATTTAAAACATAATATTTATAACTAAAAGAATTGTTCAAAGAAATTAATATTTTAACTTTAGCTAGTCAATATAAATATGATAATTTATTTTTTGTATATAGAAACTATAATAAATTCAATAAAAACAGTGATCTACATAATGTGAATACTAGAAACAAAAATAAACTTGGCGTTTCAATGTTCAGACTCCATAAAACTAGCTGTTCGTTCTTGGGGAAATGTATATCTATGTTTAACAAACTTCCGCAAAGTGTCATTGATTTGCCTTTGTATAAATTTAAAATCCATATCAAAAAGACACTCATGAGTAAAGGTTATTATAAAGTAAGTGACTACCTATCTAAATGATCACACTATTAGGGAATAGGGACACTATTCATAGAGCCATATTTGGTAACAACATTATTTATAATATTGTATTATTTATAGGGTATGTAAACATACATACGACTGTAATCGTATTAGGCATGATTGTATCTTATATTATATTGTATTTTTATATTATATTATTATAAATTATTAACATTGAAAAGAGGAGATAAAAAATAGACCTTCACAGTTTCTTGCCTGTTCTTCTCGAGAAGGTTCTCCCAATTTCCGAACAGGGTGTCGAGTCAATATTTATTTTTCCTTATTCGTACGTACGGACAAGGTATTTGTTTTTTTTTAAGCTTTTTTTTTTGTTTTGTTTGTTGACGTCAATAAGTGCCTGTAAAGGTCTATCTTGAATAAAGATTATTCTGATTTTGATTTTGATTTGTGTACTCTTGCGTTTATAACACTCTCAGTCTTTAAAAATGCTACCTAAAATTACGATTCCACGCGGACGAAGTTACACACACAGCTAGTTTTGTGATAATAGTTACTAAGGTGTGGTCTTCCATTCTTTCTAAGGCCCTAACATAGTCACAATAGGGTCGTGTCCTTCGATGGTTATATGATAAAAGAATAGATAATCCGACTAACTGTTAGCATTAAAAAATGCACTAAGGTGGGGCATAACAAATATATAATTAAAACAATTTCACAAACCCGCTAGGGCGGGCGGGAACTTATTTACCGGGAAATTGCGAGCCGAGCGCATTCCGGCCACAATGCGCCCCGGCGGCGGCGGCGTAGCTAGAAATTTATCCCGGCGTTCGTGACGTATTTATGAACCGTTCGAAATTAAAAGTCGTGTGCTCAGTTTCGGATAGGAATTTAAATTGGTTTAAATAATATATACGAGTATTTCTTACACTTGTAACCAATTAGCCTAGCCCAGTAAGTAAGCTCTGAAGGCTTGTGTTATGGGATCTAGGGTAACGGATAGACCCTCCGACCTCGACTCGGCCCAGCACACGCTGGCGGAGTGCCCCGCGTGGGCCTCCGAGCGCCGAGGCTTGGTCGCAGAGATCGGGCGAGATCTGTCTCCGCCGGCATTGATTGCGGCAATGCTGGCGGACGAGGGAGGTTGGAGGGCTGTGGCCTCCTTCTGTGAAGCAGTGATGCTCCAGAAGGAGGCCGCCGAGCGGGGTCGGGAGATGGCCGATCCCGCTGGAAGAAGGCGGCGCCGGGCTCGGTAACACAGCTGCGGCGCCGCCGCGGGTCGCCGGCGGGCGCGAGAAAGTCGCGACTGCTACGGCGACCCGGGATGGACCACGCCCCTTCCGTGGCCGGGGGGCGTCATCGGTGGAGGAGACCGGGGGAGGTAGTGTAGTCTCCCCCGAGGAGGGCTCCCCTCTAGGCAGGGGAGCAGAGGCCGAGGTATGCAACTTAATGCATTTTCCTCAGGGGAACAAAAAAAAAAGGGTAACGGATAGACACAATAAATATATTTGATATATTACATATATATATAACAATTATGACTAATGTACAAATGCTCGAATTATACAAGCCTTAGTGTAGTGAGTAGGAAATATATATTTATTTTCTTTTTTTATTTATAACTAGCGACCCGCCCCGGCTTCGCACGGGTGCAGAGAAAAAATGGTTATGGTGGGTTATCCCTTAGAGATAGACATATACCATCGCGGACTTTTTTGTGGATTTTTGTAAGTTGTACAATACTGTAGTACATTATTTTGGTCTATCTCGTAGGGTTCAGCCAGCGTTTGCAATATAAGCGCAAAAAAACGTGCTTATTTACGACATCACATTAGAAACCTTTAAATTTATCAGTGTTTCTCTACTATATTATGCATTTATTATACATACAAACCTTCCTTAAGAATCACTCTATCTATTAAAAAAAACCGCGTCAAAATCCGTTGCGTAGTTTTAAAGATCTAAGCATACATACGGACATACAGCGAAAGCGACTTTGTTTTATACTATGTATTGATTGATTGATGAATAGCTGCATTTCTCATTATGCAAATGAAGATTAAACCTAGTTGGTAAACTCCACACACACTTTCATTAAAGTAGATGATACTGTATATGGCCAAGTGGTTTTCGGGACCCAAGTCTAAATTTTGGATATGTTGTTCTCCTGGTCGAGCTGAGCAAAATATGTTATGGTCGCAAAAAAGTTAACTACTCATTTTTCAGGGGCATTCTCACAGGGTTCTGAAATGGGGGGGGGGGGTGGCTAAAAGTCCGCTACACGTTGTATCTATATCCCCAGATTCACCTTATAAAGGAGCGTGTAGACAATATGAAGAGGATAACAAACTAAGAAATAGAAAAAGAGTACATTTAAAAAACAACACTCCAGAACTAAAAAAGGAACATCCTAAACCTTTAGATGACTTCGACAATTGATTGACTGACGACCTTGTCGCGGGTGGTGTAGTTATAAAAATATAAAGCCAACTCCAGCGTACACGAAGAAATGAATTTATTTTTTAAATTATTTTTTTAATGGGTCGTGGGTAGTTTAGGCCCGACTGATGGGTTGCTTCCGTAATTCCCGGTCTTCCCTGGCGGGTTGCAGCCGAAGGTGATGGGTGACCGCTGGTGGGGGGAACCAAGTAGCGAGGTGTAGATGGCGATAGCGAACGACGACAGGCCAGGGTTGATGCCCGTAATTGGCGGCGTCGCTTCTAAGCCCGTATTTTGTTTCCTGGGGAAATGATCATCCAGCTTAAGCCACGATCCTATTAAGCGCCTCCGTTGATTGCGATCACCATAACAGCCGAGTCAAGCGAAGTCGAGTGCCAAAGCGTAGATAGAAGGTGAAGTGGCGGTGATCACAATCAGAACGGAGTACGAGAACTAACAAAAGAAAATTTAAAGCAAATAGGTAATCGAGTGCCTACTACTTATTTATTTATTTACAATTCATTTTATTTACTATTCATTTAAATACAAAAGTATGTAGACACGGCGTCACGTCAAGTCACCCTTATTGACCTTTGGATCGTTATGTCTGAGATAGCAGTGCTATTGGGGGGTAGATTGACGATGTACGATAAAATTTATATCACTAAAACGCGACTAAGAAAGAAAGGGTGCTAATTAATTAATAATGACACTTTTAAGCATAAAGCACTACGTTAGTCTATTAATTACTGCTTACCTATACTTTTAACAATACTAAGCGATTATAAAATAGCAATTGTTCATCACTTACCCTGTCGGGGAAATAAAGCACTTCACAAAAGTATAGTACGTTGAACACTGATGCGTAATAGTTACCGTAAATAGGTATCACAATATTAGTCAATACGTAAACTTCTATTATAAATTTACGAAAATGTTGCGACAATATTCAATGAGCAGACCGTGCTACCACGGGATTGGGCAAAATGTGTTGCTGAAAAATTAAAGATTTATTTCGGTATCATTTTTGTTACATCATACAACATAAAGTTGAGAATTACGCAAACCACCAAATTTACACTGAGAGTTCTCTTAAGCCTCTATAGACCCAATCCCGAAATACATGCAGAAAGCTAGTAAATAATATACAAGGAAATGTAAAAAGACTAACATAAACAATAAAGAGTGGGGACCAAAGAATCCGTAGAAAACCAAAAAGAGTTCGAAAAAAAAGTAAATGTCCACGAAAACTATTTTTTTTAATTACCTATTTATACGAGTATATTTTTTATATTTGAGTCCCAGTTCGAACGTTTCAAGTATACGTCGGCAACTCGTTTGTGGAAAAATCGCGGTGATGATTCTTCAGTCCACACTCATAACGGTCCATCGGGCCCGGAGCCGTGCGGGGCTCGGCGAATACATATTTTTATTGTACACCCATCTTTGTGCACTGAATTACTGGAACCACTTTACTGCAATGGCTTTCTATTTAACCGCGATTCAGGTTAACGTTTTGTTTCTGTGCATCTAACTAGGTATAGTCTTTGGCTGCATTTTTCATGGTGCAGATAGAGATTAGACCCAGTTGGTACACTCCACGCACACTTTCATTAAATTTCGCTTAAATGGCCTCTACGCGTTGGATCTGTATCCCCGCGCAAGCCTTATAAAGGACCGTGTCTTATAAAGATACGTGATTTAAGCTACATAATAATATTATAATAATATTATGATAATATCAATGGTCGTCGATATTACCATCCCTCATGACGAGAACCTCGTAAAAGCCGAGAAGGACAAAGCGGTAAGTACCTTGACTTGGCATACGAGGTAACCGCCATGTGGGATGTTGATTCGACAATCATTGTTCCGATAGTTGTGTCTGCGAATGGCTTGATAGCAAAGAGTCTCGATCAACATCTTAAGAGGCTCTCGCTTGACGGATGGATCAAGGGTCGGATACAAAAAGCAGTGATTCTCGACACGGCACGTATTGTCCGGAGATTTCTCTGTCTGCAGTCCTAACCACCGGTTTGTTTGGGCCTTGCCTCGCTACCGGCGGCATACTAGGTTTAAGTTTTTTATAGTATTTATATTTATTTTATATATCTATATTGTAAAAAACTTAAATTTAAGATTATTAATTAAATATATGAATAATAATATAATAATGTTATTTATTTATCTCCAACAGTCTACATGTAACAGCTTATAAGTATATAAACAATTCATAAGTTTTTCATTAGATTGTGAGAGACTGGTGCCTGAACTAAGTAGAGACTTGTATATCAGTCGCCAGTACTCTACTCTTTATGCTGTATGCTGACCGTAATATGATAAAAGTAAGTTTCTGCTTATACAACAAATACATGTAGGAAGATACTATACCAGTTATGGTTTAATGATGACTTAACAATGAGCAGTTTTCATATTTAACTATAGAAAGTGCTTAATTCAGTTTCAACACATTCGTAGTAACTACGAACTGTTCCTAACTGTTAAGAACAGTTAAAACGGTTTAAATGTGTTCCTAACGAAACAGCAAAACACAACTCACATAAACTATACATATGGAACACCTAGATTAAAATCTTTCTTTTATTTTCAAACACTATAGAATAACTTTATTTCTCCATGCCAAATAATTACTTACTCGTACATTAAATACAAATTATTGTTTCTTCAATGTGGCTTTAACTACAATAAGAGGCAAGTTTTAATCTCCGGTCACGTTTTGTTTATTTATGTCGATTAATGCGTTGCTTATATTGATGATCTTTTTGTAAATAACTAGACGATGCCCGCGACTTCGTTTAGATAGTTGGAAGATTTTTTCCGAATTATTTGCCACTTATAGTCAAATTTGGGACAATTCACACAATACGTACTTACTAACATTATATACGCGAAATATTGTAAGTATGGATGTTTGTTTGTTCCTCTTTCACGTAAAAAGTATTTGATGGATTTTAAATAATTTTTATATTAATATAGATAAGATATTAGACTAACAAATAGGCTACAATTTATAAAGATATTTGTGAATTGTTTAAAATGTGACGAAAGTGTCAAGTAAATAGGAAAAAAATACCATCAGTGCAGACGAAGTCACAGGAACCTAGCTAGTATCGTTATAAATTGTATCCTGTGTTACTCGGATGTATCACTACATGTAAAACAAAGTCGCTACATGCCGTCTGTCTGTCCCTATGTATGCTTAGATCTTTAAAACTACGCAACGGATTTTGATGCGGTTTTTAGTAGACAGAGTGATTTTTAGCGAGTGTCAATATATTTATGAAAATTTAATATATGTTTATAAGAACTACGATACATTTAATAAAATTTTTAATTCATCATTTAAACACGAGAAATAAAAATAAACTTGCCGTTCCAACATCCAACAGGCTTCAAAAAACTAGAGGTTCGTTCCTAGGGAAATGTGTAACTTTTTATAACACACTTCCAGAAGATATTACTGCTTTACTGTTTCATGAATTAACAGCACATATTAAAAATACTCTAATGAAAACAGGGTATTACAAGGTCAATGATTTCTTGAATGATAATAATGCTTGGATGTAATTTTTACGTTATTTAATTTCCTGAATAATGAAACATGCTTGGGTGTAAATTTTGCGATATATAATTTTAATGATTCTATAATAAATAATATTTTTGTTTTGTACATATCAGATTTGTTTAATGCGATATGACACTTGTGACGGACATATACATTTGTTAGTTGTTTTAACTTGTATCGGAGGTTGGGTTCAGACTGTGTATCTGAAGCCGGCTTCCAACTGACGACTCTGTAATGATACAGGGAGAAAAAAAATTGCCGTTGCTGGTTTTCTTGCTGGTTCTTTCCAGTACAAGGTCTCCCGCCGTAGACTTGTGAACCAATGGCGTAGCATCTTTGACATTCAAAAGTGATTGTAAAATCCTATTTGAAGAATAAATTTTTGATTTGATTTTAGGAAGGTTTATATCAATACTAATATTATAAAGAGGAAAGATTTGTTTGTTTGTTTGTAATGAATAGGCTCCGAAACTACTGGACCGATTTCAAAAATTCTTTCACCTTTGGAAAGCTACATTATCCCCGAGTAACATAGGTTACTTTTTATCCCGAAAAAATCGACAGATCCCACGGGATGTGCAATAAGGGCTTCGCTCAAAAACTACTGCACAGATTTTCATGCGGTTTTCATTAATAGATAGTGTGATTCTTGAGCAAGGATTTGCGGTATTTTTTATATCGGAAAATCGGATAGTCCCACGGGAAGCGCGATAAAACCTTCGCGCCATAAACCGACTTCCGCGCATATGTAGCTGCGGACAAAAGCTATGACTCTTAACCCTCTATAGACCCAATCCCGAAATCCACGCAGGCGAAGCCGCGGGCAGAAAGCTAGTGTATAATAAAGGCAACGCATCTGTGACTCCTCTGGTGTTGCGGTTGTCCATGGGCAACGGTTATCGCTTACCATCAGGTGATCCGTTTGCTCGTTTGCTGACCTATGCTATAAAAAAAATGCATAATATAGTAGAGAAACACTGATAAATTTAGAGGTTTATAATGTTATGACGTAAATAAGCACGTTTTTTGCGCTTATTTGCAAAAACTCTGGCTGAACCCTACGAGATAGATTAAAATAATGTACTTTTGACAGGACGAAGTCTGTCGGCTATATTATTGGAAAGTTTTATTTAAAACCATTGAGTAGTTTTTACGTGAAAGAGTGAAAAAAAAATACTGAAAAAAATATGAAAAGAAACTTTCGTGTTTATCATTTTAGTGGGATATAAAATCAGTTAGCAACTCTGTAAAATTAAGCTGCAAAAACAAAGAGTTATACATTTTACTCGGCCGAGTTCTATGTGTGTAAATTAGTCGAGAGTGTCGACTTAAAGTTAATGATAAATCATGTTTGTATGAAAAGTTTCAACGAGTTTGCATCAGGCAGTTACGTATTAGAGTAGAGGAAAACGCTTAATTTATAATAACGTCGCCGGCTCGGAGCGCTCTGAGCGCGATATCTGCAATAGCTTACATCGTCCGCTTAAGAATTCATTCCGCCGCGTTCTGAGCGTAAAATTATTCAATGTTTCCGCGCAAAATGCCTCCGCGCCATCCTGTGGGGGAATGTATGTGTCACGGAGCTACAGCTGTTAGCCGAGGCTAAGGACCTTTGACCTGTTTATTACAATAAGTTCTCAACAATTCAATTATCGTTTTTTAGCTTGTATTTATAATTTTATTACTTTTTTAATTTACGCGCCAAAGAAAATATATATTTTTGCATTACTTCCTAAATTTATCTCCGAAGTTAGATATTTTAATCTAAAAAAATCTTCAAAAGAACCTGCTGTTGTTTTACGTAAGAATTTTGTACATTATTGAATGTAACTTTATGACAACTGATTTTCGTGCATTAAAAACTATGGTATTACTTAGTTTATTGTTAATTGACGCGTGTGCGATTAAGTTTACTCTCCTGGTTATTAAATAAAAAAGGAAGCCAAATTCTTTCAAATCTCCATACAAAATGGTGAATTAATACTATAACCTTAAAACATATTATTGCGTTGTTTTTTACATTGACTTCAAAAAAGAAAGTGGCTCTCAATTCGACTCTGTTTTATTTTTTTTTACTTTAAAACAAGGGGAATCTTTGAGAGTTATTTAATGAAATTAAATTTGAGTTTATGTTTACAAGAACTATAATAATTTTTAAATTCATGCATTGCACACGACAAATAAAAATAAGCTTGCCATTTTAATGTGTAGGCTGCTGAAACCATAGTTATATGAGGAAATGCATGGCCTTCTACAACAAAGTTCCACAAAGTGTTACCGATTCGCCTTTTCACAGATTTAAATCATAAATACTCTTACGAAAAATGATTAATTATACTGCTAAGGATTACTTAAATGACAACAATACTTAGGTTTAATTTTAATAACTCAATTCATACTTTACCAATTATTATGACTTTAGTAAATCTTATATATAAAAATGAATCGCTAAATGTGTTGGTAAGCGCATAACTCAACCACACCTGAACCAATTTGGCCAATTCTTTTTTAAAATGTTCGTTGAAGTCCAAGGATAGTTTTTACGGTGTGAAAAATTCGAATAAGTATCAGAAAAACCCTAAAAACAGCCCTTTTTTCCCATACAAACGTTTTCTAACTAAAACGTATAGTCAATTTGAGCTTTATTGTTATTCTATAAAGTTCATATTGCAAGCACTCAGTGTTATATCTAAGCAATATATATGTGTTCTAAACATCAAAGATTCAATTTGCGCTTTATCAACGCTATATAAAGGTGAAATTCAATCAAATCTATCAAAAAGTGTGCGTGTGTGCGTTGGAGCACAGAATACGTCGTTGGAGGATTTAATGTCACGTTCCAAAGTCGAATAGTTTTAAATGTACGTTTTATTTAATTATTTTTTATTCACAACCTTCTGTTCGTGTCAGTTCTGTACAGGAGAATTTTTTGCCTTAATTATAAAATAAGTAGGAACAAAAAACTGCCACTTTACAAATCATTTTGACAGGACGAAGTCTGTCGGGTCCGCTAGTAACATAATAAAACTATAGCTTTTATAGATATCATATGAACTTGTATAAACTTGTAAAGGAAGTTGGGTTCAGAGTTTCTAATTGACGTCTCTCTAAAAATACAAAGGAAAAATATGCCTTTCTGGTTCTTTCCAGTATAAGGTCTCCCGACGTAGACTTGTGAACCAATGGCGTATCATTTTTGACGTACAAAAGTGAACTGATTATTATTTTATTTGAAAACTGGTGCTTAACGAGATTAATCTCATTAAGTGTGTGCTCGAGAAATGGATGAATAACGCAGTAGACAGAAAGAGTTATTTTCCAATTTATAACATTAGTAAGGACCATGCCACTATTCTGTCATTATCACACATTAAATGTCCAATAAAAAAAATGTGATCAAAATCTAAGACTATCAAAACTAAAGAAAGCTGCAACGACAAGAACTACAGTGTATGTTGCCAACTTGACATAAAACGTAACTTAATAAGTGAAGTTACAGTACCTAGTAATTTATTTCTACCCCACTAACCGGAAATCAGCATTTCTAATTTACAGCAGAAACAGGTAAGACGGATTTCCGTTCTCTTTATTTGAAAATTTCTTAACGCTAATGATTATTTCTGTCACTTCCAGTGAGTGTTTAGCACACTTTGAACAACCGACCTGGCACTGTTTGGGCGGGCGCGGCCGCCCAAACATTTCGCTGACATAACTCCACACGGGGCCGCTGCACAATAACTGGTATACCTACAGTATTTCGCTGGATTGAATTTCTGCGTTATTCTTCTTCAATATTTAATAGGTGTGCGACATTGATTCGGGATGACTAACGAAGTCCAGTGCCATTGTAGTCCGGTCAAGTTAGATCAAATAATCAGAGTGAAGCAGAAAAAAAATGTGTATATCGTGATTTTCACAAAAACGATTAGTTTTCGTAAAATTATTTATTAACTCAGAAAAAAAAGGTAGTTCTTAAAATTCTCTATAATATAGATATCAATACTTTTTTTCCTAAGAGCCATCATTTTTAAGATACCGTTTTGGCTTGGTTTGCCTCAGCTCAGCTTAAGGCTGGTCATCTCTTGTAGCTTTGCTGCCTTGCTGCCCTGCTAGCTGCGCAGTAGTCACTGCGGCATCGTACTATTTTTAAATCTCTCCTCACCCTTCGAACACATCGCTCAGCTAGTTATTTCACGTTCGATCGAATAAAGTCCACGCTACAAGTTGCCGCCACAGGCAGAGTTATGATTGGGAAAGTTAAACTAACTGTCGCTCCTGGATTTGTCGGTTTGTTTATATTGTACACTTATTAAACTGAGTTTGTATCGGGAGGAAAAGTTATGTCAGAGTAGTAGGGGTGTTTTGAGAACATCTTTTCAAATATTTTTACTCTATGGTTGTTTATTTTATCTGCTTGTATGTTACTGAATAAGAAATAGACTTTAAATTTATGACTTACATTTATTTTTATGTATAACTAGCGGACCCGACAGACTTCGTCCTGTCAAAAAGATTTGTACAGTGGCAGTTTTTTGTTCCTAATTATTTTATAGATAATGTCGCATAGCCAACCAAATCGCAAAAAAAGTCTAAATGACCTATTACATTTTGTGGCTATTCAATTTTGGAACGTGACATTAAATCCTCCAACGATGTATTCTGTGCTCCAACGCACGCACGCACACTGTTTTGATGAATTTCAACTATATGTAGCGTTAATAAAGCGCAATTGACTCTTTGATGTTAGGAACACACCTTCATTGCTTAGACAACAGTGAGTGCTTGCAATATGAACTTTATACAATAACAATAAAGCTCAATTCGACTGTACGTTTTAGTTAGAAAACGTTTGCATGGGAAAATAAAAGGGCTGTTTTAGGGTATTTCCGATAATTATTCGAATTTTCCTCATTGTAAAAACCCTCCTTGAACTTCAACGAACATTAACAAAAAAGAATTGGCCAAATTGGTCCAGGCGTTGTTGAGTTATGAGCTTACCAATACATTTTGCGATTCATATTTATATATAAGATTATTCTATCCTGCTCAGCAAGTAATCACAAAATCTCAAATTGTATTCAAATACTTATGAATAACAAGTATTTTTATTAAAAGCTTTTATTTAACTCCACGTGTATGTATGTATGTACTCATATGTCCTGGAATGTTGCAATCAATATTTCATCCACTTTCACTGAAGCTGTCGAGCTTGAAATTTTGCATACGCATTTAGTTTTCATGACAATACAAGATTTTATAAATGCCGCCATTTTGAGTACTTACAATATGACGAACGCCACAAAATTGCGACTTATTGTTTTCATAACAAACTCTACAATATCAAATGAAAGAGGTTGAAAGGATGAATACAAAAAGTAAATGGAAATACTATACTAAAAAAAAAATCTAAAAAGTCAAAACTAAAATTAATAAAAAATAAAAGAAAACATTTATTTAACAATAGATATAAAATAAAATGTACTAAAAAGGGGAAAATAAGTTTGTGTTGAAATCAAAATATTACGCAAATATACGTTCAACATATTTATTCACGGTGTTCGTGTATAATTATGACTAGCTGTGCCAGCGACTTCGTCCGCGTGGAATAATTATTTTGAGCATCATATTTATTTTTGCAAACAACCACTTCGGCTGTTACCCGATCTTGACAACGCGACATGTCCAAATTTGATTACCATAAGAACGATTCTAGTGAGTTAATATTAAAAGATATACTGTCGCGGACATTTTTTTAGATCATTTTAAGAGGAATAATCTTTCATCAATATTTTTTTGGTATCTAGAACCGTTTTCGCAGCGCACGCAACGGAAGCCCTCAAAGATGAATAATTTTCCCCGTTGTTTCTACATTTTCCATTATTTCTTCGCTCCTATTAGTCGCAGCGTAATGTTATGTAGCCTAAAGCCTTCCTCGATTAATGGGCTGTTCAATAAAAAAATAATTTTTCAATTCGAACCAGGAGTTCCAGAGATTAGCGCGTTCAAACAAACAAACAAACAATCTCTTTAGCTTTATAATATTAGTATAGATTATAAATAAAAGATATATTAAGAACGGCCACTGCAAAATTAAATAATAGCTAGTTTTTTTAAAGAGCAATGGCAGATTTTTATTCACTATTTTTGAAAGCGTCTTAAGAACTCACATCAACCAATGATTATAAAATATTCATAAACTATTTTTGATGATTTTGGCACATTTAGGTAAGGCCAGGTTAAAAAGTAATTAATTAAAAGTAGCTATTTTACTTTTCCGTCATGACAATGTTTTAGTACAAGGTTGCCAGACTAAATAATTATTTTTTGCAATATTAAAATCATGAATGTTTGCTGTAAAATATGAGGTTTAAATTATTTACGATTATAGGTAATGTAATTTTTGGTTTAGTGTATTTATATTTATATAGATTTTAAATTATTTAAATGAAATTCAGTATTAAAAACCTTTTTTGGCAATTAACATGAAAATGGGCCCTGGCTTATAGACTCTTATCCAGAGCTATCAAAAAAATACAACGATTGACGTTTCGTTTTTATTTTTCATCACTCAGCTCCCTTGCCTGCCGGCTTAGATTTGGTCACTGTCGCTTTAACTCTCATCTAAATAAAATTAACATAGTTTCTTCTCCAGTTTGCAATTTCTGTAACTATAATCATAACCAAACACTACACCACTTATTTTTGACTGCCCACATTTTAATATTCAAAGAATAATATTTATAGACTCTCTGTTCGAAATTTATAAAAATCCTGATGCAATCCCGCGCTCCATTCAAATTTTATTGAGAAAAACAGATTGCTTTAGACCAATTTATAATTTTATCATTTCTACCGTTGGTGACATTTGAACAAACGAGTTTGATATTGAGCAATTTGAGCAATAAACAACGCAATAAGAAGACAGATCAAGAGAAGAGATCAAGTTATAATATTTGAGCAACAAAACATTGAGATATATCATCAGTAATATATCACAGAGAAGACGATGGCTGCATGGGCTTAGTACCCTTTGCCTTACCCTAAAAGGGGATAATTTACCAAAAAAAAATCAGCTCCCTTGCGCCAACGCTCGAGTGTGTTCTGTGTGTTTTCGCTGCTTTTCCCCTGTTTTCTTTATAATTTTTGACCCGGACTGCCTAAGGACTCTTGTTTTCGCCACTAATAATACGACTCGGACTGTTTTTGTTATTGTTTTTGTGACTTGGGTGTGCTTAAGGATTCTGATTTTGGCCTGTTTCTCGGATATTGTTTTTTATAAGGTTCTGAAGTCAAAATGAGTGGTAGCGGTCGCAGCCACGGCAGATCCTCTGTGAGCACACGCATTTTGTGTGTTAATTGTAAAATATGTATTAATCACTAAATCTGTTGCGTTTTTGTTGTTGTTGCGCAAAATAATATGCTTAATAAAGGCATAACCTATAAAACTTCTATGCAAAATTGCTCAAAAACCTGGATAACTTTAATTACGATTTTATTTTCTTATTAATCAGCAATACATGCTCTTTTAAACAAGGTATATTTCATTTATAGACGCTTACTTACTTTATTTTTGAATAAAATGATGTATGGGAAGCTGCCATAGTTCTTTATCATTTTTTGCATCCAGTTTGCGATGCGTTTTAGGGCTTTGAAAATAATTACATTTACGTTTAAATTTATCGTGATTGCATTCAACATTGCATCTTGCAATTTCATCCCAGAAGCATCCAATCCAATTACGACTAACTCGAGACGTCTGTAGCCCTCCATTAATCCAGAAATGCAGGTGAGATCCGAGGCCAAGCCGCAAAAGTACGGAGCTTAGGCCTGCCTTTGTCGAGCACAAGCAAATTAGGATCGTCTGAGGATTAGCAAGTTAAATCGGAGAAGCTACTGCTGTTCGGAATTTGCGGACTGTTAGTTGCATTATGAGTAGTCGTCTGGCATCCTATGGTAGAGGGAAAGGAATGAGTTTTTTTTTTAGGAACAAACAGTTACTATCGGATAATATTATAATAATAAGAAATACTTATAAACCTATAGTTCCATAGTTAATTACATGAAAGAGATAAATAGTTATATAACATTTTTTGAGAATAATATATATATTATATATAATGGTATGCGTTAAGTGTTCGGTTATATTTAGTCTACAATATACCTACCATAAATATATTTTTGAGTACATTTCCTAGATACAATAGATTTAATTTCATAAATACTGTTACGCCGGTGGCTTAGTAAAACTTCAAAAGTGATTTTCTGTGACTTAGAAACGTTTTCAGCAGGCTGAAACGTCGTTTCAGGCCGTTTCAGAAGTAGCTCTTTCACATACTAAAAAATCTAAATTACACCCGTTACAGTAGTTTTCAGGCGCCTGAAACATGTTTTCAGTACGTTTCAGGCTACCCTCTATCCAACGCCGCAATAACCTGAAAACTTGTTTTCAGGCGTTTTCAGGACCCCTTATGACCATTAAGCCTACTTCAGTAAAAGGACATAAATTTCAATAGGAGTGAAAGAGATAGCAATAGTAGAAATAGACAGATATAGTTGGAACATTCGAGAAGTGTTAGAATGAGAAAACATCATTAGAAAAAGATAGACAAACTCAGAATATTCGAGAAAGATAGTACGGGAATATTCGAGTATTGTGTGACAAGGATAGCACAAGGAAGAGACAGTTATACTCGAAACGTCTCGAACGCGCGACGTCATTCCTACGCGCTTATGTATTGGACTACACATTCGAGTGTGTCCGCGAATGTTCTGGCAAAAGTGGCAAGTACCTTAGGGGACTATATAAGGCTGTGTCCGGCCGCCGGGAGGAGTATTGTTTTGCGATACAGTGCGAAAACATCTAAGAAGTGATATTGGAGAACTAAGAAGTGACTTTCAGTGCTTTCAGTGAAGTGACTGTTAGGTGTGCTAATTAATAAAAGTTCAGTGTTTTGGTAGACCGCCGTTTTATTTACTGACCCCAGCTCGTAACAATACAATTACAATAGTTCTAAATTACATAATGAATACAATTACAATGACATCAGCACATTCCTAAGATTTCTTGGATAAAGCTTTCAGGGATTCACTCTTAAACATTCTTGGCTTAGTACAGAAAAAATCAAGGTCATGCAGCTTATCGTCATAAATTTGGCAAGATCGCCTAATAAATGTGTTTCTTCCATAACATGTTTTAAAAACGGGATATGAGAAAAGATTTTTTTTACAACTAGACCTCCCGCTCGATCGGGGAACATGAAAAGAGACATTACGTAAGAGTTTAGGAGTATCGATAATATTGTTTAACAGTTTGTAAAGAAAAACTACGTCACAGAGATCTCGGCGGTGTTTGAGAGATGGTATGCTATGATTCCTGGCAGATGTAATATAGTCTTAAATATAGCATCATATCTAAGACAATTTTTATAATATCTTTATAAATTATAGCCTATATATTAGCTTCATGTATAAGCTATATTAATGTAAAGTTTTATTAAAATCCATTAAGAAGTATTTAAGTGAAACAGTAACAAATATCCATCCAAATTTATAAAATTTCGCCATCATAATATTAACAAAATCAAAAATTTATTGTTCTAATGGGATTTTTACAATCAACTTTGCACATGAAAGATGCTACGCCATTGGTTCACAGGTCTACGGCGGGTTGCACTGGGAAGAACCAGCAAGAAAACCAGCAAGGGCAATTTTTTCCTCCCAGTTTTTTTACAGACGTCGATAGAAACTGGAGTCATATAAATACTCTGAACCCAATTTCCTTTACAAGTTTAAACAAGTTTAGTTATGATTTTGATATTTGAACTGAGAACTATTGTCTGTACTTTTCAATTTCAAAGGAACGCCCCTCGACGATCCGCTAAATTGAGCTCAGAATTTCACCGGCTTTGTATTGTGCTCGAGACGTTAGCGTTTCACGCTTGGCTAAAATTTGAATACGTCCATCTTACTATGATAGCGTCCGGAGGCGAGTACACGTCCATTCGGACTTACAAAATGATTTATAAATGCCGAACTATTCGTGTGTCCATTCTAAAATGATTTCACTACAAAATTGTGAAAGTGTTAAAAATTTCATTTATACCAAATCAGTCCCTTACTGGCTCTGTTGTCAAGTCCCTTCTATTCTTATTTACGATAGAAAGCTTAAATCTTTCTTAAGTCTTTATAAGACACGGTCCTTTATAAGGCGTGTGCAGGGATACAGATCCAACGCGTAGAGGCCATTTAAGCCAAATTTAATGAAAGTGTGCGTGGAGTGGACCAACTGGGTCCAACCTCTATCTGCATCATGCAAAATGCAGCTTAAGACTACACCCAGTTAGATGGACAGAAACTATTGTCAATAGTGGTCAAAAAGCCTGTGGACTATTGCATTTCAATTTCGGTGGTAATAAGAACCGGACTATGGAAGAGACTCCGGTCACCTGCCTTCTCAAAGCCTCCTAATTGATTTTAAATATGGCAGGTGATGACTCACCACTCACTAAATGGGCCCCCAAAAAAGCAGACCAATATTGGTGCGAAGAGAGCAACATTGGTGTGAACGGCTAAGGGTGTAGAGAGGTGTGTCTGCGACAGCGATCGAGACGCCGTCGGCGTTATGACATTATTATTATTACACTTCCACCTTTCGAGCATCTGCTCTTGCGACTCCATTCTGTCCGGTTGGTTAAGGCAAGACAGAGGCGGGTGGCATACGCCCCTCTGAAGCAAATCGGCACCCTCGGTGACGCAACTCATCACCAGCTCGCTCAAGCTGCCCTGAGGGAGACTGATGGGGCATTTATGGCAGTTAAGGGGCATTAAATGCCCCACCAGCGGGCGATGGGGTCGTCACTTCCCTACGCCTATTATTATTATTCATTTATTTAATAAATAATCTTAAATTTAAGTTTTTTACAATATAGATATATAAAATAAATATAAATACTATAAAAAACTTAAACCTAGTATTACAAAGGATATTGATTATGTTTGCTGATTCCGCGCAGTTGATGATGACTTGTCCAACAAGCAGACAAGGTCGACACGTGTTTCGTCTCTCAGCGAGACATCTTCAGGAATTGTTGCCCGCTCGGTGTCTCACGAGCGACAACTCGTAATACAAAAAAGCGGTTTTGAGAAAATTGAGACTTAAGATTTTTTTTTAATTTTTCGTCGTCTTGTGAATTGGTTACTATAATTAATTTTGTTTTTATGATTTATATTGATTTACAATTTATTTGACTTTATGACAGTAAGTCAAAAATATTATTTTTCATCGAATATATTGCTTAATTTTAGGAAAAACTGAGAAAAGTCTTATGTTATGTCAGTTTTCTACATTCTGAAAATATGAATCAATACGATTAATACCTTACTTTATCAATTATTTTGTAGGGATATAAAAATAACTCTTTGAAAACATTTCATAAATCCCGCAGGACTTCGTCATATTATACCTTATTACTAAACGAGATCTACCTTTAGTCTTGGGTTTAAACTCTTCTGTCTCTACTATGTAGTATTTTGATAAAGGCAGAAGAGGTTTAAACCTCTTCTGCCAAAATGATTTGTGAAGCTGAAGTGAGTGGAGATACGGGACGAGGATAACCTAGGCGAACATATTCCGAACAAATCGAAAGTGTCCTCAAAAAAGGCCAGGTCAGAAGTACCCGCAATCGTCGAGCATGTATGAGGAATGTTATGAAAGTAGATGAAGCGAAAGAGATATGTAATGACCGTAGCAAGTGGAAAAGACGTAATCTCTGCCTACCCCCATGGGAAAAAGGCGTGAGTGAATGTATGTATGTATGTAAAATTGTCTTGTCTGAATTACATTAATTAATATTGTACTGTGGAAGTGTAAATGGATTTCTTTCTTTTAATTCGAAAAATTCTGCTCTAGTGTAAAATCAACTTTGTATGTTTTAACATACAAAGGATTTAAGATTAAAGGCACAATCATCGACTTTTCCGTCGATGCCGAGATGTTTTATTTTGTATATTTTACGTTTGGCATCAATCGCTTTCCGTATCAAAGACCCAAAGAGATCGGCGCCTTCCTAACTGTCCTTTCATTACCGAAATTGATCCTTTGTATGGATGATTTGGATCCTATCGATATCTCGTTTGGAAAATATATTCTAATTCAAGCGAATGGCTGAAATAGTAAGTGGAGTTGAGTGCTCAGGACCGGAGTTTATATGCCTCTGAGCGTCGGTCAGACGTAATGAAATTCGAGATGTCTCGGATTGTGCCTTTTGTGAATATATTGATTAGTTATAAATAAATACGATAGTCATTCATCATTAATTTTACTATCTATACAGTCATTTTACTATAAATGGGATAGAAACAGGAGATTAAAGTTTTCGTTTGAATGGACTCGGACACTACAGTTGATAGAAGAAAAGTTAGAGATCCTAAGAAGGACAGGGAATTATAAAGGGAAAAAATATTTTTTGTGCTGGAAAATCTGAATAAACAGCTGATTTTTATGCAGTTTGATATGGGGAGTTTGTCAAAATTTTACTACAAATGGGGTAGAAACAGGAGATTAAAGTTTTCGTTTGAATGGACTCGGACACTACAGTTGATAGAAGAAAAGTTAGAGATCCTAAGAAGGACGGGGAATTATAACGGGAAAAAATATTTTTTGTTCTGGAAAATCTGAATAAATAGCTGATTTTTATGCAGTTTGATATGGGGAGTTTGTCAAAATTTTACTATAAATGGGGTAGAAACAGGAGATTAAAGTTTTCGTTTGAATGGACTCGACACTACAGTTGATAGAAGAAAAGTTAGAGATCCTAAGAAGGACAGGGAATTATAAAGGGAAAAAATATTTTTTGTGCTGGAAAATCTGAATTTATAGCTGATTTTTATGCAGTTTGATATGGGGATCGATGGAATGCAAGGAAGAACTTAGAAGAAAATATCTTTCCTATTAGAAAATCTAATAAAGTAAACGACGAAGCCTCGTGTGAGGGCGGGCTAATCCCAATTGATATGTATTATAAATTACTCTTTACCGTAAAAACTAATTAATGGATTTTCATGAATAATCCTGCACAGATGAACCAGCTATATAAATATAACATCATATTGTTCTATCTTAAATTTTATTTAACTAAAATGGATAAAAAAAGCTAATGAAAAATATCTTATCTTGTTTATTTTGTTAAACGAGAGATGGAAAATATTATTGTTTGTCTTAGGTTTGACTTTTATTGAATCGCTTTAGGACGCTGTTTGGGGGCGGTTGTTACCCCAAATTGGTTCTCAAGAATAGTTTATCATTTTGTTATTTTATGATTTAATGTCTTCTATAACGGTTACGTTATAGAAACAAAAACTACTTGACGGATTTTAACGAAACTTTGTACAATTATTTTTCGTACTCCTGAGCTGTTTATAGTATACTTTTCATCACGCTATAATCAATAAGAGCACAGCAGTGAACCGAAATGTTGGGAAAATGGGAGAAGTTACTCAATTTTTTAATCTTCCGTCGCGTGTGCAACCTTAATAGTTAAAGCTACACAGAAATCATGTATGACGGAAATGTTCTCCTTAATTTTTTTAAAAAATATTCTACGACAGCATATGTGTATCTTTAACTGTTGACTCACAATAACACGTGTAACTCCCGACAGCTTGGCAGCTCGAAGCTTTCTGATTATATTTGTCTACTCTTACGTTTATGACACTCTGAGTCATTAAAAATGCCTACCTAAAATTACGATTCCACGCGGACGAAGTCTTGGGCACAGCTTGTTATTTATTACTATTATCACTTTGACTTAAGCGCCACTTCAAGCGGTTATGGCCCCTTTATGGCTTAGCGCTGCATCACGCCCTCTAACGAGGAGCGACCGGTGTCACTACAAGTTGCAGGGTCATTAGGACCAAAGCTTAGGCTGAGTTTAGTCGGTAGGTTCTCACTCGATCCTGAGGGCTCCCTACAACGCCTGAGGACAGCTATCGTTGAGGTTTTTAGTGGGTAGGCCTCCCCCTTCTGGGGAGGAGAGCCCCACATAACCGCCGGCTCGCCACAGCCGGGGTATGCAATTTAATGCATTTTCCTCAGGGGTCCAAAAAAAAAAAGGTCTTACATAACCATCGTGACACTTGGTTGCTGTGGTAGATATGAGGGTTCGTATCGTATCGCCTCTCCTCTCCTGAGGAAAAAGAATAAAATATTATTGGTTTTGATCGAATACAGCCTTCAGTGTAATTAAAAAGTATAGTTTTGAAATGTTAACATTGAATTTATGAAAAAGTTTTTTTCTCTACAGTTCCTCGAAAAAAAAAACTAAGAAAACTGTAGCTCTATTGTTTGTCTGGGAGAGAATGCTCTTGGCATTAATTGGCGTATTTGTACAATTTTTTTTAATGTTGTGCAAAAAAGTTTAAATTAATAAATAACAGCTTCCCAGTGAATTTGTGACAGTGATAATGAATGAAATAAATAATTGTCCTATTGATAACTCTGTGGTCCAGATTTACCGTCCCCCCCCCTTCTCCACAATACCTTCTTACATCAAAAGGGCGGTGCGGTAAGAAATCAAGCTTGCCGCGGAACAGCGGCTGAATTAGCGAACAAACGAACTGTCGCTAAAGACAGAGAATCTGATTGGAATATCCATTACTTATTTCCAAAGACGTTTGGTTGCGGGAATATATGGAAATGCCCCGCGGTACACTACAGAAGGATGTATGAACAGTTAGCATTCTAATGACTAGAGATCGGATAATCGGATGCATATTTACCTAAAGTTAGTTTAAGACAAAGTATGGAAACGGCCTTTTATTGTTTTGTTAAATAAAAATCCCGGAATTCCGGTACTGTAGAACACTTTGGTAATGCAAAACTAGTCGGTAATATGAGCTCTCGGTCTTTTGAAAATAAATACCATGTGCTAATTTAGTAATTTTCAAACGATATCACTACGTTAAATTTGCAGTCCCGTATTTTCCCGGGATTTTTATTTAACAAAATGTATTTTAAAAAGCCGCTTCCATAATTTGTGAGCCAAAAATTAACTTTAGGTAAATATGCATCCGATTATCCGATCTCTACTAATGACTTGACTAAAAAATAGAAAAAGTAGCAGGATACAGATACAGTTTTAGCTAAACTGAATTAGCAGGATTTCTTTATAAATTGTAACTTATATGTTATTCTGATGCTATTGTTAGGGAAAAACTCTTCTCTTCAATATTCTTAATGGCACAGTTCAGGTATACTGACAATAAATAGGAATGTAATAAAAAAAATGTAAAGGCGCGGGTCGCGTATAGGTCGGTCTGTTATGTCGCGTCAGTCCAGCCATCACGTTGCATCTAAGTAATATTCATTAGCGAGAGCGTGCTTGTTGCCCAAGCGCGAGACAGGGTTTTGGTGTAAACAGCTATATTATTATAAAATTTAATTAAAATCCATTCAGTAGTTACTTTACTTTAATAATACTTTATGTTCAGTCAATATGTACAATTTATTATTAACAAAAGCTCCCACACTAGGCTATGCCTGTCCTGTGGGAGCTTTCAAACTTAGTTCAGCGGCGTACGCAGTAAAAAAGATTAGACTTTTAAGTAATGTTGAAACGGCAAGAATTGTTTATTTCAGCTACTTTCATAGTGTTATGTCCTATGGACTGCTGCTATGGGGATCTGCGGCTAACATTGAGAGTATTTTCCTATTACAAAAAAGAGCGATTCGTGCTATGTACTGTTTACGAGCTAGAGAATCCCTAAAAGAATTGTTCAAAGAAATTAATATTTTAACTTTAACTAGTCAATATATATATGATAACTTAGTTTTTGTATATAGAAACTATAATAAATTCAATAAAAACAGTGATCTACATAATGTGAATACTAGAAACAAAAATAAACTTGCCGTTCCAATGTTCAGACTCCATAAAACCAGCTGTTCGTTCTTGGGGAAATGTATATCTATGTTTAACAAACTTCCGCAAAGTGTCATTGATTTGCCTTTATATAAATTTAAAATCCATATCAAAAAGACACTCATGAGTAAAGGTTATTATAAAGTAAGTGACTATCTAAATGATCACAGTATTTGGGAATAGGGACACTATTCATAGAGCCATGTTTGGTAACAACATTCTTTATAATATTGTATTATTTTTGTATGTAAACATACATACGACTGTAATCGTATTAGGTATGATTGTATCTTATACTATATTGTATTCTTATATTATATTATTGTAATTATTAACATTGTAAAGAGGAGATAAAAAATAGACCTTCAGAGTTTCTTGCCTGTTCTTCTCGAGAAGGCTCTCCCAATTTCCGAACAGGTGTCGAGTCAATTTTTTTATTTTTTTCTTTTTTTTTCCTTATTCGTACGTACGGACAAGGTTTTTGTTTTTTTTTAAGCTTTGTTTTTTTGTTTTGTCTGTTGACGTCAATAAGTGCCTGTAAAGGTCTATGTTGAATAAAGATTATTTTGATTTTGATTTGATTTAAAGGGCACTGGAATGCAGTGCTTACGTTTCTGTCAAAGAATACATAAAAGGAAAAGAAAACCATTGCACTACAAACAAATGAATAGAAAATTAAAATTAAAAAGGAAAACTAATAATAAAAAATATAATAAAATAAAACATTCAACAGACACACAAAGACCAGTTACTCGAAACGCGCCAAAAACGCGCTGTGATTGTTGATATGTCAGAAGCTCCGCCTATAATTTTAGTCTCGTCTGCTGAAGAGTAAGTTGCCAAAGAGTTTTTGCGTGAACAGTAACAAACATTCATCCATACAAACTTTCGCGTTTGTAATTTTAGTAGCATTAGATAGGGTTCATTTTAGCTTAGCCAAGCTGTTTGCCTTCAGCGCGAATTTTTCACAACATCTGCTCCGCAAGATCGAGTGACCAGATTCCTTGTTTCAGGACAACCTTTTTGTAAGCATTAAATCAATGTGGGATGAAAAAACGCCACTTGGGTTGCTTTATGCGGGGGCCGTGTGATACATTTATTACGAGCACTTCGCGTGTCGGCTGGCATCTGTGATGTAGTGCTGGATAGAAAACTACCTCGACGAACATGGAAATAATTCGACCGGATTATTTTATTCATAGGGGTTGAGTTATTGCCAAGTAATTGATGTCTAGTTAAGTTAAGTTTCGATTGAAGCTTTCTTATACATTTACTAGCGACCCGCCCCGGCTTCGCACGGGTGCAGTGAAAAAATGGTTATGGTGGGTTATCCCTAAGAGATAGACATATACCATCGCGGACTTTTTTGTGGATTTTTGTAAGTTGAACAATACTGTAGTACATTATTTTGGTCTATCTCGTAGGGTTCAGCCAGCGTTTGCAATATAAGCGCAAAAAAACGTGCTTATTTACGACATCACATTAGAAACCTTTAAATTTATCAGTGTTTCTCTACTATATTATGCATTTATTATACATACAAACCTTCCTTAAGAATCACTCTATCTATTAAAAAAAAACCGCGTCAACATCCGTTGCGTAGTTTTAAAGATCTAAGCATACATACGGACATACAGCGAAAGCGACTTTGTTTTATACTATGTATTGATATGTATTGATTAGAAATTTCACTCCGTCTGCTGTAACCTAAATGCGAATGTCTAATGTTCAACTCCCATTTGTCATTGTTCTCATACTGTAACATATAAATTGAAATAAAAATGATCTTGCAGTCCCAAAGTTGTGGCTTCAAAAATATCTACAACTAGCGGACCAGACAGACTTCGTCCTGTCTAAAAGATTTGTAAAGTGGCAATTTTTTGGTTCCTACTTATTTTATACACAAATTAAATGTAAAAAAGTAGTTATACTCGTAGTGACGTAACTACAATAGTTAGACATATGGTGAAATATTGTCGAACATTTTTTTGTCCTATTATTAATATTCTTCGCAGCGTATGCGATGAAAGACATTTTATGACTAATATTTTTACACCTTCGGTTGGTTTTAATAACAATTCCTAAAGATTTCTATAGTAATCCAGTACTAAATATAGCCCATGTTACTGAGTGATAATGTAGCTTTCTAATGAAAAAAGAATTAAAATCGGTCCAGTACTTTTTGAGTTTATTAGTTACATTCAAAAATACAAATCTTTCCTCTTTATAGCATTATTGTAGATAGAACTTCTACAATACACTTCCAGTTCGAAGTACTATTGCAAACAAATATAAAACTACATCTTTCGCAGGTCTTTTCATTTATGAAATAGACAGTACTTCTGTACATTTTTTTTAATTTGAAACTTTACAATAATATAGCTTATACATCAGATCAACACCTCGTCTACAATTTTTTTTGTGTAATCCTCTACCTTTTAGTGTCATTTTCCTTCGAGTTCCTTTAAAAGTAGGCTTAAGACACCGTACTATAGATATGTGGTTATAACTGCATGAGGGACATTTTCTTGTGTCTATGGTGTATAAATTATCCTTGACAGAATGCAGAGTTTTATCATATTACTAGCTTTCTGCCCGCGGCTTCGCCCGCGTGGATTTCGGGATTGGGCTATAGAGGATTAATGGCCGTTTTCACCAACCTTGTCTTAGCTTAGGTGACTCCTAAGTGACATGCTGTCACTTTTATATTAACTGAAAAGAGTGAGACAGCATGTCTCTTAGGAGTCGCCTAAGCTAAGACAAAGTTGGTGAAAACGGCCATAAGGGTCATAGCTTTTGCCCACGGCTACATATGCGCGGAAGTCGGTTTATGGCGCGAAGGTTTTATCGCGCTTCCCGTGGGACTATCCGTTTTTCAGAGATAAAAAATACAGCAAAACCTTGCTCAAAAATCACTCAATCTATTGATGAAAACCGCATGAAAATCTGTGCAGTAGTTTTTGAGCGAAGCCTTAATTGCGCATCCCGTGGGATCTGTCAATTTTTCCGGGATAAAAAGTAGGGATAATAAGTAAGTAAACCGATGTTACTCTTCATCCCTTCAACTATCTCCACGTAAAAAATGACGTCAATTCGTCCCTCCGTTTTGCCGTGAAAGACGGACAAACAGACATACACGCTTTCCCATTTATAATATTAGTATGGACCAAGGGTTAAAGCTCTCCATTTTCTCAATATCACACGTTAACTGATGCATTTTAAGGGTTTTAAGGGTAGCCAAACAGCAAAAACGGAATCTATATGTATTCGTCATATCTGTCTGTCTGTTCGTCTGTATGTCACAACCACTTTTCTCCGAAACCATAACAACTATACTTTTTTGAAACTTGGTAAGTAGATGTATTCTGTGAACCGCAGTAAGAATTAATTTCAAAAATAGATAGGTAAAATAGAAATTCGTTTTTTTTTTCTTCAAACCCATAGGTGTTTCGTGTATCTATGGATAGGTCTTCCAAAATTATATTGAGGTTCTATATATATATACGAATATTAAATTGTATAGTTATCGCGAGAGACATTTTCAAATTTTCAAAGTGGAAATATGTACCCCCGCCCCCCTCTCATGCAGACTTCCCTTGAAAATTTGTTTGAACGAGATCTAGTAATTAGATTAATAGTATTTGATTTTAATACGTCATAAATCGTAAATGTTACTTGCTGATACGGGAGCTTTCATGTGCGACTCGCACTTGGCCGGTTGCTGGTTGGTTTATTTGCTTTAGTCAGTACTCGGAGATGATAATTTATTTTGTTAACATTCTGTTCTTAATTGGAAACACACTGGCTACAAATTAAAACGGGATGACTTACTGTTTGTTTTTTTAATGTTTCACGGTACAGGGATAACGAATGTGCGATAAGCTTGCTGTCTAGTTTTCCGTGCAGGAAAATTCCTGATTAATTCTTGAAAATTTAAAAACCATCATTGTCGACCATTGACGACCTCCATAGTCGAGTGGATAATACACCGGTTTCAAGGTGTCGCCATCTCTGAGGTCCCGGGTTCGAATCCCGGTGGGGGCAGATGTTTGTGTAATGAATGCGAGCATTTGTACCTTAGTCATGGTTGTTGATATATATTTCAATAAAAATGATTTATATATGTATAATATATGTATGTCTATCCGTTACCCTAGATCCCATTGCACAAGCATTATAGAGCTTAGTTTGGGCTAGGCTAATTGGTGTAAGTGTAACAAATATTTATTTATTTATTGTAATAGTTGTTTTTCCCCACTAGGTATGTTAGTGAATCCTCATAAGGGCTGCGCCGTAGTCGGTGTAGCGTGTAGCATAGCGGGTGTAGTCGTCTTAATAACCCCTTGGTGCTCAGACGAACTTACACAGGATACCACCGGCGCCCGGTCTACGGCTGGTGGTTATGTTGGACTCTACCAGAAGACCAGCCTACCAACTAAACACTGCCTAATGCCTTTGGCCGGGTAGAAAGCCTGGGTCCCTATTGGCTTTATCGGATAGCGCTCGCCCTCTCAGAGGAGGAAACGAGGCAACATGCACGGAATGAGGCAGCCTATTTATATTCCATAGCCGTGGTGAATGGTTTGTCATAACAGCTAGAGGTATGACGAGGGGTATGACGCAAGTTACATAAAATCTGTATGATGACAAACCTAACCTACTAACTGAACACTACCTACAAGCTTTTGGTCGGGTAGAAGGCTCTTAACTTAACTTATCGGCTTTGAACTAAAGCGCCCGCCCTTCAGAGCGGTGGGCGGTGCATAAATAATTATAATAGTCTTAGCTCCCATTAATATGGGATATAATACACTAGCGACCCGCCCCGGCTTCGCACGGGTGCAGTGAAAAATGGTTATGGTGGGTTATCCCTAAGAGATAGACATATACTATCGCAGACTTTTTTGTGGATTTTTGTAAGTTGTACAATACTGTAGTACATTATTTTGGTTTATCTCGTAGGGTTCAGCCAGCGTTTGCAATATAAGCGCAAAAAAACGTGCTTATTTACGACATCACATTAGAAACCTTTAAATTTATCAGTGTTTCTCTACTATATTATGCATTTATTATACATACAAACCTTCCTTAAGAATCACTCTATCTATTAAAAAAAACCGCGTCAAAATCCGTTGCGTAGTTTTAAAGATCTAAGCATACATACGGACATACAGCGAAAGCGACTTTGTTTTATACTATGTATTGATTGATGATTGATACGACCTGGTGCCGCGACTTTGTCTGCTTAAGATTAGTATTGCGAGTAGATTATACATTTATATTTTCGCTTATATCCCGTGGTTTTATAAAACGTGGTCCTTTATAACAACTGGGTCTAATCTCTAAATATGCATCATGAAAAATTATTATTATTATTGTAGCTTAAATTATGCGTCTTTATTAGTCACAGTCCTTTATAAGTTGTGTGCGGGGATATAAATCCAACGCGTAGAGGCCATTTAAGTGAAATTTAATGAAAGTGTACGTGGAGTGTATCAACTGGGTCTAATCTCTATCTGCACCATGAAAATTGCAGCTAAAGACTACACCGAGTTAGATGCACAGAAACTATTGTCATTAGTTGTCAAAAAGCCTGTGGACTATTGCATTTCAATTTCGGTGGTAATTAGAACCGGACTACGGAAGAGACTCCGGTCACTTTTTTTTTTTTTTTTTTTTTTTGTTTCCCTGAGGAAAATGCATTAAATTGCATACCCGGCTGTGGCGAGCCGGCGGTTATGTGGGGCTCTCCTCCCCAGAAGGGGGAGGCCTACCCACTAAAAACCTCAGGGATGGCCTTCCTCAGACATGTAGGGAGCCCCCGGGAACATCAAGCAACTTCCAGGAACCCCCAGCCTCCGCTCCCCTGCCTAGAGGGGAGCCCTCCTCGGCCTTCTCAAAGCCTCCTAATTGATTTTAAATATGGCAGGTGGTGATTCGCCACTCACTAAATGGGCCCCCAAAAAAGTAGACCAATATTGGTGCGAAGAGAGCAACATTAGTGTGAACGGCTAAGGGTGTAGAGAGGTGTGTCTGCGACAGCGATCGAGACGCCGTCGGCGTTATGACATTATTACACTTCCACCCTTCGAGCATCTGCTCTTGCGTCTCCACTCTGTCCGGCTGGTTAAGGCAAGACAGAGGCGAGTGGCACACACCCCCCTGAAGCACATCGGTACCCTCGGTCACGCAACTCACCGCCAGCTCGCCACAAGCTGCCCCGAGGGAGACTAACTGCACTGATGGAGCATTTATGGCGGTTAACGGGCATTAAATGCCCCACCAGAGGGCGATGGGGTCGTCATTATTATTATTTCATTGAAACTAACGGAGGCTGGGAGGCCGTGATATAAGCGAAATTTAATGAAACTGGGCGTGGAATGTACCAACTGGGTCTATTTTCTATCTGCACCATGAAAAATGCAGGTAAATGTACTAACCACTCAGTTACGGAGGATATTTTGACGACCTCCATAGTCGAGTGGTTTCAAGGTGTCGCCATCTCTGAGGTCCCGGGTTCGAATCCCGGTGGGGGCAGATGTTTGTGTGATGAATGCGAGCATTTGTACCTTAGTCATGGTTGTTGATATATATTTCAATAAAATTATTTATATATGTATAATATATGTATGTCTATCCGTTACCCTAGATCCCATAGCAACAAGCCTTACAGAGCTTAACTTTGAGCTAGGCTAATTGGTGTAAGTGTAACAAATATTTATTTATATATTTATATTTATTTATATTAGATTAGAAGCTATGACCGATACACACAAACAGCCCTCTTTGCTTTGGTTTTAGAAACATTATGATTTACTAGCTGATGCCCGCGAGTTCGCTTGCGCAAGATTAGTATTTCAAGTACTTATATGAACGTAACGTATATCTTTATAATTTGTAGCCTATTCGTATGTGTTATTCTCAATTGCGGATCCAGCTTTGGCGCCAGGGGCGGGTCACATAGTAGTGGTCAAGTCAAGAACTTATATTTTAATTTTGATAACAATAGATACAAATAAAAAGTAGGTATTTTATTAATGTACGTAAGTACTGTACTTAAAAATATTTATTACTAGCTGACCCGTGCCCACTTCGTTGGGCATAATATTAATAATCCCCGAAGCGAGCACGAACGCGAACCGAATTAAACCCGAAGCCAACGCCCGCCGTCCGCTGCTTTGGCCTTCACACTTATGACGATGAGTTTACTTGTTTTCATAGATTCATAATTTTTCGTAATATATGACTAATAAATATGACCTAATGATTTGAATTATTTTATTAATATAAAAAATTAAATTGTCTATGCTAATGTTAAAAAA
This sequence comes from Scirpophaga incertulas, assembly GCA_036419045.1. NCBI lineage: Eukaryota > Metazoa > Arthropoda > Insecta > Lepidoptera > Crambidae > Scirpophaga > Scirpophaga incertulas. The sequence continues at coordinate 1,486,187 of CM071633.1, forward strand.
TATACTTTTTGTAATTTAAATATAAAAGTTAGACATATGCTGTCGTTGACTTTTTTGTAGGCATTTTCAAGCTCCACATTTTTTCTCTAGAACTCAAAAAATAATCTTTCATAGTTAAGGCAGCATTCGTAAGAAACGCTTTCATTCGACCGTTTTTTCTCCGATTCACTTTGCAAAACGGGCTACCACGTAAAAGCCTTTTTATTTTTCGGTTTTTTATACAACCTGTGACACTCAGCAATAATGTGGCTTTCTATTGGTGAAAGAATTTTTAAAATCGGTCCAGTAGATCCCGAGATTACCCCCTACAATTTAACAAATATACAAACACACAAACTTTACTTCTTTATAATATTAGTATAGATTTATTGTACACTTGAAAAACTAAACACATAATAACTTGTACAGATACACGTACATATTGCCATCTTCTCTTGAAGCCATCCAGAGAAGCACTATCACGCACGGAATGAGGCAGGCTATTTATATTCCATAGCCGTGGTGAATGATTTGTTATAACAGCTAGAGGTATGTCTAGGAGTATGACGCGAGTTACATAAAATCTGTATGATGACAAAATATATAAATAAAATCATTATGTTCAATCAGTGCTCCACCTAAGACCTGGAACCAGCTTAGGGGGGCATGGGGGTCATTAAAATCCATTCTGTATTCTTCAATATTATTAAACATACAAAGATTAACAAATATATTCACTATTAAGTAGCAAGGCTAACCAAACAATGAGTGCTAGATATATTGGATCTAAGCCTCAAATCCAAAGTGCTAAAGGGATCGTTTCGCAAGGCAGTCATTTATCAGATGTAGGCACTGAACGGGTCTTTGTTTCACGGATATCCTCAGAGGGGTTATATGAGTCATCTGTCATTGTCGATAGGCCGGCATGTTTTATTTATTGGCGGCCATTACAGACCTCATCGGGATGTATGGGCGAATGGACCGAAATGAAGGTTTAAGTCGATTTTATTGTTAACAGCCATCTAGGTAAAAAGCGGGGTTTAGAGTTGTGCGAGAAGGTTGGTTAATACCCTAATGAATCGGTATTAGCATTGTTATGTAAAAGTTTTTTTTTAAATTATTGTTTATATCACGGCCTCCCAGCCTTCGTTAGTTTCAATGAAATAATAATAATGACGACCCCATCGCCCTCTGGTGGGGCATTTAATGCCCCTTAACTGCCATAAATGTTCCATCAGTGCAGTTAGTCTCCATCGGGGCAGCTTGTGGCGAGCTGTCGGTGAGTTGCGTTACCGAGGGTACCGATGTGCTTCAGAGGGTGTGTGCCACCCGCCTCTGTCTTGCCTTAACCAGCCGGACAGATAGGAGTCGCAAGAGAAGATGCTCGAAGGGTTGAAGTGTAATAATGTCATAACGCCGACGGCGTCTCGATCGCTGTCGCAGACACACCTCTCTACACCCTTAGCCGTTCACACCAATGTTGCTCTCTTCGCACCAATATTGGTCTGCTTTTTTGGGGGCCCATTGAGTGAGTGGCGAGGCACCACCTGCCATATTTAAAATCAATTAGGAGGCTTTGAGAAGGCAGGTGACCGGAGTCTCTTCCATAGTCCGGTTCTCATTACCTCCGAAATTGAAATGCAATAGTCCACAGGCTTTTTGACCACTATTGACAATAGTTTCTGTGCATCTAACTCGGTATAGTCTTTAGCTGCAATTTTCATGGTGCAGATAGAGATTAGACCCAGTTGGTACACTCCATGTACACTTTCATTAAATTTCGCTTAAATGGCCTCTACGCGTTGGATCTGTATCCCCGTGCACGCCTTATATAGGACCGTGTCATATAAAGACACGCGATGTAAGCCATAATAATAATACTATACAAATAATAAATATTAAGTAACAATATCGTTCTAATATCTTACCAATATTATAAACTCGACAGTTTGTATGGATGGATTTTGTTACTCGTTCACGTAAAAACTACTAAATAAATTTTAATGAAACTTAACCACAATTTAGTTTGTACATTAGAGTAACATAAAGTCTACAATTTTATATTATAAAGAAAAAAAAATAAAGATAATAGCTGATTCTCGCGACTTCCTCTGTACCGATGGCAGATATTTTCTTACTCACTTACCGTCATATTTTGGACAAATAACACAATCTAATGCTGGAAAAAACGTATCTTTGTTGAGATTGGATCATTTGTATCCGAAACAGTACAAAGATTCGAATCAGTAAAGTACTTCATTTGCATCAGTGACTCTGAATACATTTAATCGATTCACAGTCACTGATACAAATATTCTGATATCTGATACAAATACACTGATATAAATATTGATATTCATTCATTTGTATCAGTGACTCTAAGTCAATCGTGTAAGCGTTGCGTAGCGAATGAAACTGAGATGCAATTGAGCGACGTGATCCGAAGCGCTCCGATTCTGAACTATTTACTTATATCAAACGTGCGAGTGCCTATTGAAACCGAAATACAATAGAGCGAACAATTTATTTGAAGCGCTGTTAGAGATATGACTCAGTGAATCATTTGGAAAAAACGACTCACTGAGTCGCTTCTGTAAGGATTGACACATCTCTAACACAATCCTTACTTATATTATACTTTTAACTTTCTTTTTGGTAATGATACCGTGATCATGGCCGAAATCTTGGCAAGATGGAGCACAATGCTCGAATCCCTCAGTGCAGTTACAACGAACACAGACAAGAAGAATATCATGTCGAATTCCCATGTAGCACCCAATCTAGTGACAGTTGGAGGAAGTCGTTAATAAGTATGTTTATTTAGGATAAGCAGTCCGAATGATGTCGAGAAAAAGTCAATCACCGGATTCATTTGGGAAGATACATGCCATATTCTCAAGACAGTCTTTGATTTCTGATGCCATGAGATATGGAACCAAAACCTGGTCACTTACAATATCTTAAGGAGGCTCAAAGCTACATATAGGGTGTCGGAGACAGACGTAGAATACATAGGGAAAAATGACACAGTACAAAGAATTGTGAGCTATAAGTGGCAGAGAAAAGGGTATATTTCTCGTAGAAGTGACAGCCGTTGGGCCCGAAATTCTCGAGCAGCTGGCATGTTCTGGACACCGTTGTGACAGGTCTGTCACAAGGTGGTCCGATGATTTAATTAAGATCGCAGGACGTCGCAAGAAGCTAATAGCTCAAAATAGTTCATTCAACTTTATGTTTGAGCCATCTGATTTGAGATCGCCTTACGAACAAGGATCTTATGAATCAGAAAATAAATGGAACATGTAATAACTTCAGCACCCACTGAATTCCTAAAGCTAATAAAACTGTCTCATAGCCTGAAAGAATGGGCGTTCAAGAACCAGTTTTAATTAAACGCGACCTTCACACACGCACAATGGATTGATCAGCTATAGCCGACATAATGATTGATGCTCGCATAAAGGCACTGACACCACTACAACGCGAGAAATGCTACGCTTTTTGACAAAGCTACGCTACGAGTACTTGTACTACGAGTAACGATAGCGTTTTCTGTAAGCTACGGAATTGTATGAGGTAACAGGATTGGTACGCTTTTCTTGATCAGATGTATCCCTTTTTTTTTGTTTCGGGAGCAAATGCTCTTTATGCACCGGGGCACCGCGCTGGCAAGGCGTGACCGTGTGTGCGGCTCTCCGGTCTAAGGGACCGGCCTGCCCACTAAAACTCCCCGGTGACCTCTGGGTCCATATCGGAGCGCGTGGCGGGTTGCGCTTTTGCGATTCTACCGCCACGGGATTCTACGCCCACGGGTTAGCTCGACGTAGTTTGCATTCATGAAAATATTTATGTAAGTCGAGGAACCTGTGGATGTATGTTTGGATCGCAGCAAGTGGTAAGCTGCGAAACCCCCCTTTATTATTTTACAAAATATAAATGTTTTATATAATATTATATTTAATACTGAAATAATAATGTACAGCGCAATTTGTCTCCATCATATATGATCGCTGATGCAAAGAGTCGTAAATTATTGGACGTAGCCAATTATAAGAAGATCCACGCTATTATTAAGAGAATGACTTAACTTTTTACAAAACACTAGATGCTTTGACTTAATTTATGCAATAAAAACTCAACAAATATTTAATAGAAAGCTATAGAGGGTAATTTGAAAAGCATGTGTTCACTCGTCGACTAGTTTATGAGAAGTACAGTCGCCATGAAGCCTCTGAGCTTGAGAGTGCTCGGATAAATTCGGTTGCTGTCGCTCGAACGCTACATAGCACACGTAGCGCCATCTGTTATTCCTCAGCGATAAAACGCAAAAATATCGGACAGTATGTATTTTTTTCGTATCTTCTACACTTGGTATTTTGTACAATCTTTTATAATAATTCTTACACAATGATGTTCTTTAAGGCTAAGTTTGGTATAAATGATTTTGAATTGAATTGAATTAAATTATCAACAACCATGACTAAAGTACAAATGCTCGCATTTATCAGACAAACATCTGCCCCCACCTGGATTCGAACCCGGGACCCCAAAGATGGCGACACCTTGAAACCGGTGTACTATCCACTCGATTATGGAGGTCGTCGATTGTTGAATAAAATTATATTTAGACTTTGAATTAGTTCCCGTGGTATCGTTTACCGTGGCTAGCAACAAGTTTACTTGAAGTGTTAACGTCCTTTTATGTGGGTGAACGAGCAACGAGCAACATAGCAAAGATCTTGGATATCGTGCATCGCCGGTGCTTCAGTGGAACAGCGGCTTAACGCCGACATCGCCGACACGGCAATGAGCGCCCGAACGTGAAATGTCAGTCATTTGCGTTTTTTGGCGGAATTTGTCGGCGATTGCGGTGAATTGACGGAATCGGGGATCTGATTTGTTTGCGATGTGGACTCCATAAGCTGCGGAATGACTTGGAGAGTTCTTTTGTGAGTTCAATATTGAGGTTCGGCGACGATGTATGATATCTCATTACTTTGACATACCTCAGGGAAGGAACGCTTGTAGGTTATTTTTTTATCTCGTAAAGTGGGCCTTAATACTTCGAACTTAGGTCCATAATCCCATATATTAAATACATATGCTTTTAGTTTACATAAATAGTATTTACTTTGATCTAAAATATATTATGAACTCTTAGTTGTATTTATATATATTGTTGCGTTTTCCCGAACGCCCGTAATTTGGTTATATTATTTAACTATATAATAATATTGCTTACTTACCGGTCCGTAGTTCTGGCTTGGCTTGAACGTGTGTTTTGTGTGTACTAATGTGCCCTACCGTATGTGGTTATAAATATATATCATAACTACAATACTTGTTAGTGTAAATAGGAGAACGCGTGGCCGACCACTACTCCAAATGTAAATGTAATCCCGTCGAAACCGTAATATGCCAATATTTATCCAATGGTATATTTAAATACACTTATACGTAACTAAATGACACGTAAATGATCAATTATTAATCCACCAGAAAATAAACTCAATAAAAAATGCCGTCCAAAAAATCCGAAGTCACAGTCAAGTACCGAAAACGTAATGTCAAAAACTTTTTTTTTATTACCTTTTTAAATTTCCTTTTCCGCGGTCCGAAACTCATAAGTCCTAAACAATCCCCCACCCCGAGATGAGCAACCCTCATCTCGCTAGTCTACCGGTAGACGGGACAGGGTTGCCACCGCACGGCGCATCACAGAGTCGCCGATCGAGACCTCTGCGAACCGAGGTACACCGTCAGAGCCTGGATAAAGCTTCAAAATGCGTCCTCTACGCCAACGTAGAGGAGAAAGATTTGAATCCTTAATCAGGACAAGATCCCCTACCCGTGCAGGAGCCGTTTTATCTGTCCATTTCAGCCGCTGCTGCAACATGTGCAAATACTCCGAATAAAACCGTTTATTAAAATTTTGTGACATCTGTTGCAGCATTTGAAAGCGAGAAAGTCGACTCAGTGGTACATTCTCAAAGGGATACTCAGGGAGAGCTGCAAGGGGCTGGCCGATGAGGAAATGACCCGGTGTCAAAACCTCCATATCGTTGGGATCCGAAGAGAGTGGGCATAAAGGCCGTGAATTTAAAGTTGCTTCCACTCTGTAAAAGACCGTAGTAAGTTCCTCGAACGTAAGAACCGTTTCCCCAATAACACGTCTCAAATGTGTCTTAGCCACCTTCACGACAGCCTCAAAGATGCCTCCCCAATGAGGACATCCAGGAGGATCAAACTTCCACGTAATGCCCTGAGTAGCCATTGCTTGTCCCAAGTCCGTACTATGTTTCGTTAAAAAATCATGGACCTCCTTAAGATACCTGTCAGCACCCTGATAATTTGTGCCGCAGTCCGACCGTACCAAACTCGGTAACCCCCTCCGTGAAACAAAACGTCCGAACGCCGCGATAAACGCTTCCGTACTAAGCGAAGATACTATTTCTAAATGTACTGCCTTCGTTGACAGACAAACAAATACACATAAATAAACTTTGTAAGTCTTAGAGGTCCGCAAGTGAGAAGCCCTGACAATAAAAGGACCAGCGAAATCCGTACCGACACCGTGAAAAGGTCTGGTGACACTAACCCGATCGCTAGGTAGGTCACCCATCATAGGCTGCATGGTGTTAGCCTTTAACCGATAGCAAGGTATACACTTAAATATAACCGATCGGACGCACCGTCGCGCCGATAGTATCCAAAATTCCCGCTGAAGAATAGCAAGCAGTGCCGTACAACCTGCATGCGAGTTAGTAATGTGCCGATCACTTACTATCAACTGCGTCAAGGGTCCGTCCTTGGGCAGCAAAAGGGGATGCCTAGCCGAATACGGCAGCTTCGAGTTGCGCAGCCGTCCGCCAACACGAAGTAATCCCTCGCCATCAATGAATAAGTTAAGTTTCTGTACGGCACCCTTTAACCGACCCGTCGTCCGTAACGATTTAAGCTCGTCAGAAAACCGTTCCGATTGTACCCGTCGTACCCAAAACATGAGAGCAGCACGCCGTTCGCCTGCCGTCAGAAACAAAGATGTATTTCTTACAACCGGTTTGCGAGTATTCGTTATAAACCGACGCATCCATCCCGTAACGGCCAGTAATTTATTAAGAGAGCTAAACCGCAGTAAAAGAGGGTTTGTGACGATTTCTTTCTCCACAGCCATGAACACGCACACAGGGCAGCGGATCCGATCCGATTAAAACCGTAGGGGGCCATGACGACTCCGGTGCCGTCAACCAAGCAGGTCCCCACCAAAGGTTATGACTCACCAACGAGGAGGCATAACAGCCGCGAGAGGCCACGTCGGCGGGGTTCAACTCGCCGGGTACGTGCCGCCAATTCAGATTCACTGACGAGTTTTGAATTTGCGAAACCCGATTCGCAACAAATGTTCCAGCCTATGTACCGAGGTCTGGAGCCACGCCAAAACAATTTGGCAGTCACGCATAACGTTGCCTATATTCATTTATTTCATTTCATTTCATTCATTTCATTTCATTTCATTTCATTTCATTTCATTTCATTTCATTTCATTTCTATGTTAATGTGCTTCCCGAGTGTATCACAAACATGATTCAATAACCGAGTAAGTAACGCAGCTCCCGAGAGCTCCAATTTGGGTATGGTTTGGCGGTTGCGTATAGGAGCCACCTTGCTCTTCACCGTGATTAGATGTAACGCTACTGAACCATCTGGCTGTATCGTCCGAAGATATACGACTGCCGCGAAACCCGATTCCGAGGCGTCACAGAAACCGTGAAGTGACGCATGATACTTCCCCGGTGGAAGTATTTTACGAGGTATAACAACCCTTCCGATAGTGGGTAACTGATCAATAAATGCGAGCCAGTCCGTTAAGAGTTCAGTAGGTAGGGTCTCATCCCACTTAAGCTCAGCCAACCATAACCGTTGTAGAAAACATTTAGCCCAAAATATTATAGGAGCGATCCACCCGTTAGGATCATAGATACGAGCAACCGTAGACAGGACTAGCCGCTTAGTCCATATCTTTTCCGTTATTGTTAAAACCCGAAAGGAAAAGATGTCAGGAACCGGTAAATACTGAACACCTAAAACCGATGTTGAACGAGGAGAGTCCGGATTCTCAAATAACAATGGATCTTGAACGTGATCCGCTGGTAGTCCTTCTAAGAGACGTGGACTGTTCGAAATCCATTTCCGTAGTTCATAGCCAGCCGTTGCCAATAACGCTATGAGCTCGTTACGTAAAATTAAAGCCTCCTGTTCCGAAGATCCACCCGTGATAACGTCATCGACAAAAATTTCCGACTCTAAGACGTCCGCCGCACGAGGGAATCGAACGCGTTCCGTTGAGCGAGTTCCAACAAGCACCGCATAGCCATCCAGGGGCTAGATTTCAAACCGTACGTGTTTGTGTTCAGTTCGTAGACGCGTAATGGGTGAGACGGGTCCTCGCGCCAAAGAATCAGCTGATACCGTCTATCAGCCTCATCAATCACCGTTTGCCGGAACATCATGCGTATATCCGTCGCGAAGACCACCTGGTGTCTACGAAAGGCCGAAATAAGATCCGAAATATCTTTATGTAGTTTAGCACCCGAGTGCAGGATTTGGTTCAATGAAACACCGTTAGAGGAAGGGGCCGACCCGTCAAACACGACCCGTATCTTACCGCTATCCGATTTAAAAACCGCGTGATGTGGTATGAAATAGTGTTCTTCCGATGAGTAGTCCCTCCGTGCCAGGGACATGTGACCTAATTGTACATATTCCCGCATGAACTCAATGTATTTGTCGCGAAACTCTGTATCTCGCTTCATGCGACGTTCGATAGAAAGCAGGCGTTTCTCAGCAGTGAGGTAGGACTGCCCCAGCGGTTTGCGAATGCTCACAAAGGGCAACCGAGTAACGAAACGACCGTTCGGTAACCGATAAACATTTTCGATAAAATGGCGCTCGCATTCTTCGTCGAGCGGGTCCTTCCGTGAAACCGTGGGTACCTCTTCTGTCTCCCAAAAACGCTGTACTAAATCCGAAAGAGAAACGCCCGTAAAAACCGTATCAGTAACCGTATCATATGCTGGGCCCATAATCATATATCCGTAGTGCGATGGTATAGCAACCAAGCCATTATTATTTAAATTTATAGTGCGTCCGGTGCACAATAATTGACCAAGCACATCAGTACCAAGCAACAAATCAATTTTTCCAATATTTAAAAATTTTCTGTCAGCCAAAGACAGGTGAGAAGCCGAGTTCAAAATTCCGAAGGTAATTCCACCTGTGGATGTTCTCCTAAAATATCATGGCAACACTAGTGCTGTAACTGTAATAACAGGTTGAGAGACCGATTCTCCAACAATGTTAAAGGTACATTGACCATAAACATGTGACACGAGCACATCACCTATGCCACGAACCGAAATATTATTATTAAATATGTATAGGCCTAACCGTCTCGCCAAATTAACTGTTATCATGCAACCTTGCGAACCCGTGTCCGCTAGAGCCCGTGCTCTAACATAAAAACCGTTAATATCACAAATCCTTACCGCAACGGTAGGCAATAAAATAGTATTTAAAAAGGTTGCATTTGGCGAGGCGGCGGCGACTACCTATTCTTGAACGTCACTATGAAATGAAGCATTCACCCGATTAAAAACCTGGGCTGCCGACAGCGCCAGAGGGTTATATGTAGGGGGTCTCGAGCGCCCCAATGGTGCCCGAGTCAGGTGCCAACTGGCATCCGGTGTCCGGTAACCAACCGGATGACCGAAAGATGGCGGCGTGTTCCTCAATCGCGGCCGTTCCGCGAGTGGTGGTGAGAAACCCCTCGCTCTCGCTGCATACGAAGCCGCAGACGCATACTGTTCCGCAGTGACGTCACGGATTCGTCCGCTTGAATATGCCCTATGCCCGCTGCATAGGGTGCTTGTACCATAGGCCCGGTGCCTCCCCCCCGTAAGTGGAGATGCCTGTGAAGTAGGCCTAAAGCCACCCCCACCCGTATATGGAGGTGTCGCGCGCACGTCCACCCGTCGAGGCGACGCTCGTCCAGAATGAGGAGGTGAAGTCCGTACTTGTCCGCTTTGACCCCCTCCTGAAGGAGAACCAATCCTTGCCGCTACAGGCCTAACTCCACCATTCCTATTCAGGCATAACATCCCGTGATGTTTGCCGTTACAATGAATACATGGCCGTGCCACTGCACAACTATTAGCAAGATGATCCCCTAAACAAAAATAACACAACTTGTGATTTTGCACAAAACACCTCCGCTGTTGAGGGGAACAATTTATAAAATGTTGGCATTTAGATATGAAATGGCCTATGATGCCACAAAAGGTGCAACCAACCCGCTTGGATTGCAACCTATTATTAATAGTATGGTCCGATGTAGCCATACCTACCCTAGTCCCCCGAGTGGGTGGCCTAATCCTACCCTGACTGAATACAGGTCTTCCCTGACTGGACACAGGCCTCCCAGATGGCCCTGAGGTAGCCGTTGCAGGAGGTGAGCCTACATTGTCAACAATCCGTGCTTCTTCCTCCAAAAGGTCAAAAGGTCAATAAATTTAGGCAACGGGCATGCCTCATCTCCGCTTCCATATTTTTGTTCAAATCTTAATTTTAAATCAGAGGGTAACTTATTCAATACAATATGGAGCAACAAGAATGACCACTCCGTTACTGGTAAACTTAATTTCTCCAAACAATTATAGGCCACCTTTAATGGATTTAAAAAATCATCCCTTATAAACATGATATTCCTTAAATAAGGCAAATTTAATATCTTTGCCACATGGGCATCCGCAATTAACCTAATATTTTGATATCTGCCCATCAATAGCGCCCTTGCAGTCTCATAATTGTTATCTGTTATGGTTAAATGTGAAATAACCTGGTGAGCGTCTCCCGATAGACAACTCAACAGATAACTCAATTTTTGTGAGAGTGATATATCCATCCGACAATGTACCAAAGAATCAAAAATGTTAATAAATGACATCCAAGTTTCATACCCACCAGAATACTTGGGCAAATTTAAATCCGGCAATCTAGTATAAATTGAGGCATTACTACTTGACTGACCCTTAACCGTGGGACTACTGGCCAGATCCAGTGTCCTTACCGCCTGAATAATGCTGTCATAATATTCTAAGCATTGCTTGTAGTCTGCCTGAGCTTGAATCAACCTTGCCTGCAAAGTTTCATTGTCTGGATTCATGTCAGCCCTATCATAACACATTTGTAAAGCTTGATCCAGGTCCGCCATGTATCTGCTCGCATTTGAAGCCCGCTCTTTCAAGGCCTCAACCCTGTCTGGTCTACTCACCAGAGAAAATGCGCTAACCAACCATTGCAATATGCGACGAATTTCGTTGTAACCGTCCGACATTTTAATAATTAACTACTTAAAAACAACTTAAAAACAAAGAATTTACAAAATAAGAGGTCCGTAACCGAAAAGAAAACCACGCTCTGCTACCAAAAAATGTTGCGTTTTCCCGAACGCCCGTAATTTGGTTATATTATTTAACTATATAATAATATTGCTTACTTACCGGTCCGTAGTTCTGGCTTGGCTTGAACGTGTGTTTTGTGTGTACTAATGTGCCCTACCGTATGTGGTTATAAATATATATCATAAACTACAATACTTGTAGTGTAAATAGGAGAACGCGTGGCCGACCACTACTCCAAATGTAAATGTAATCCCGTCGAAACCGTAATATGCCAATATTTATCCAATGGTATATTTAAATACACTTTATACGTAACTAAATGACACGTAAATGATCAATTATTAATCCACCAGAAAATAAACTCAATAAAAAATGCCGTCCAAAAAATCCGAAGTCACAGTCAAGTACCGAAAACGTAATGTCAAAAACTTTTTTTTTATTACCTTTTTAAATTTCCTTTTCCGCGGTCCGAAACTCATAAGTCCTAAACATATATGAAGTAATAATATTTATCGCTAGTTACATATCTTTTATTTTTCGAGGGGAAATGCTCCTTCTGCACCATGACGCCACGCTGGCAAGGCGCGGCCGTGTGTGGGGCTCTCCGGACGGACCGGCCTACCCATTAAAACCCCCCGGTGTTCTCTGGGCCCATATAGCGGTGCGTGTGGCGAGGTGCGCTCGACCTATAAAATAGTCAAGCTACCGCTAAGGGGGGTCCCATATCAAATTCAAATTCAAATTCAAAATCATTTATTCAGTCTGGGCTGTTACAAGCACTTGTGAATGTCGAAAAGCTACGCCATCGGTTCGCAAATCTACGGCGGGAGACCTTGTACTGAGAAGAACCGGCAAGAAACTCAGCAAGGGCTGTTTTTTTTCCCTGTATTAAATATATACAGAGTCGTCAATTTGGAAAATGACTTCAATATTGATAATTCATGAAGTCACTTTTCATTACATAGTATAATTAATAAAAAATTATTTTGAAAACATGCCTATATTAGGAATGCCGTGTCATACAGTTTTAAAAGAATATATTAAAGTTAAATTAAAATTATAATAAATACGAGTAGTACCCAGTATAGCAAAGAGCAGACTCATCTCCGCTGGCAGCACCCGTTCACGAGCATGACGCATGAACCAGCCATCGCTTCGCTCAACCATGTTTTAGGGAACGTAACGACCCGCCTCACACGACACTGCCGAAGAAATTTTAATGAGAGTATGACTACCCTTAAGCCACAGAAGGATACAAATTACCAAAAACAGGTACCCGTGTAAATTAGCACAACTAAAAAAAAAAATCAACCGCAGGACACGCGCAATCATTTAAAAACTAGCAATAATGTATTATACAAGTAACAAAAGGTTATTATAATAGGTACAGTTAAATATACATATTATTATGTTACACAGTTACCTAAGAATTTATTAACAATTTGTTTATTTCAACGAGCGAGGGTTTTTTAGTCCCAGACACTTCGATCATCCAAGTAATCCTGGACTCGATAATATCCTTTGCTCATCAAAGTTTTTTGAGTTGAGTTGAGAGTTGAGTTTTAAGTTTATTAAAAGGTAGATTAACAATACTGTGTGGTTACTTGTTATAAAAAGTTATACATTTCCCCAAGAATGAGTTTTGTGTTTTACGTAATCTAAAATTTGGACCTATCCTACCCCGACCCCATCAGCTCCGCAAACGAATCTCTTTCGTTGGCCACCAACCGCGTCGTTTCTGACGCCACACGCCACGTCTCTCGCTAACTCACCGCTCACCTCACTCACCTCGTCGGCGAGCGCGACGACCCGGGCTACACAACCCTCGTCAAACATATACCCGATACCGTGACGTACTGGGTAGATTCTCACCCTTCACTACACGGCGAACTTGAATGTCCTAGACGGCCATTAGACGGCGCGCTCAAGTTGCGTCGACTCTCTTGTTTCGACCCTAACGGCTCCGGAACGGTCGCCGGTGTCGTTAGCACGCAAGGCGTCGAACCTTCTGTTCGTGCGCCTTCCATAAAACACACTCATTGCAAAGCTGAACACGGCCATCTGAGGCTTCAGCATAGATCAGTCAAAAATAAGCATTTATAAATTTTTCGTACTTTATTTATTTTTTTAACAAGAATATAAACTTATAGCTGTTACAACAGCCGACACGCTTACATGCTAGACCACAATTATATAGAACTAGCGACCCGCCCCGGCTTCGCACTGGTACAGTGAAAAAATGGTTATGCTGGGTTATCCCTAAGAGATAGACATATACCATCGCGGACTTTTTTGTGGATTTTTGTAAGTTGTACAATACTGTAGTACATTATTTTGGTCTATCTCGTAGGGTTCAGCCAGCGTTTGCAATATAAGCGCAAAAAAACGTGCTTATTTACGACATCACATTAGAAACCTTTAAATTTATCAGTGTTTCTCTACTATATTATGCATTTATTATACATACAAACCTTCCTTAAGAATCACTCTATCTATTAAAAAAAAACCGCGTCAAAATCCGTTGTGTAGTTTTAAAGATCTAAGCATACATACGGACATAGAGCGAAAGCGACTTTGTTTTATACTATGTATTGATTTACAGAAAATGTCACTAGTACAGATTAATTAATACGTCTGAAAATAAAAATTAGATATATATGTGATAAATTTATCACCCGATAAAGTTATCACTGCTTTTGTCGTTGTATGCGCTTACACTAACTCCATTGCATTGTCCTACCTTTTAAACCAGAAATGAACAATGCAAGCATTGCAGATGGAACTAACGTGGTACTTCGGAGACGCATCAAGAGTTTGGTATAAACTCTATGGTAGCTTTAGCTTGTCACTATGGTTTTTAAAATTTGATGTATATTTGCGGTGTTCTACTTCACTGTATTATATAGAACTTCATCCTGAGGAACATCGTTTGATTCACGGCTTTTCCAACTTCAAGTCTGTGCTTAAGAAGATATAAGACGTCTACGACTTTAATAAGCCATCTTATAAAAACTACTAGCTTCCGCCCGCGGCTTCGTCCGCGTGAAATTAGATTTTGTCAATCCCGGTCCCTTATGTCTAAGATTCATAGTCTTATTTTCAATTCAACCCCTATTTCACCCCCACGATGGTAAAAAATGTAAAATGCTAGAACAAACGATTTTTTGTTTCTTATGACGAACTTACATACTAACTTTCAACCCTTATTGAAATCAACCCCTTCATCCTTTTTTTTTAAATAATAAATAGCCTATGTTCTGTCTCAGGGTCTAAAGATTGACTGTACAAAATTTCATAAAATCGGTTGCGAGGTTTAAGCGGGAAAGCGTGAAAGCGCGACAGACAGACAGACAGAGTTACTTTCGCATTTATAATATCAGTTGGGAAGTTGGGATTAGGTCATAGTCTTATTGTACATTTGAAAACAATATTAAACGATTTCAGGTTGGCAAAGTCTCGCCACAATTATAAACGAGCCAGAGCGATAGCAATAAAGTTACAATCAAAGTTCACTTCAAGTCGTATTTCTGTTGTCCATTTTTGGATTATCCTGTTTCCGGGAGGGGTGAATTATAAATTTCTCCTTAATCTTGTGTTCATACTCCGGGGAACCTGGCTTCTGGAGGAAGGCCAATTTCCTATTTTAAATATTTATGATTTAACGAATTGGGTAGACGATAATTTTTTAAATTCAACATATAATAAGAGTACTCTTTTAAGTGAGAAATATTGTAGAACCAACAGTACACCTGCACCTATTACTTATGAAGATACATCGACATGTTTGCGGCGCTGTCGCGGGTCGCTCAAAAACGCTCCATACTGAAAACACTGCAATCGTGACGTCATAACTCAGTAAACTCGTCTAATTTGTATGAGCGTATTAACAAAGTTTAAAATAACTTTGTTATTTGTACGTTTATAGGTATACTTTCTATATAAAAAATTGTTACATCTAATGTGAGAATGTAAGAAATGTGTTCGTTTCATTAGAATTACGTAAATAATAATTGCTCATTTTTTTGAAATCTAAAAGCAATATAAATTAATAATTAAACTAAAATTTCTATATTGACATACTTTCATGATATCATATAAATTGCTCAAATCAGATAATTATAGTATAAAAACGGCTATAATCAGTTGTAGTCGTCTACCCTATTTCAGCGTCTGCGTCGCTGTGGTCTTAGCGCTCACTTGATTCAGGGTATACACACAAAGGATGGAGTAGTTTAATATTTATTTATTAATTGTCATTAGGACCACTAGCAATTGTTATAATATTACACCTAAATATTACAAATCCTTAACCTATAGAATATAACAATATTTTTAAGGCAGTCACAACATACACATCAAAACACACAGTCAAACATATAAAACTATTAAAAAAAAATCACAAAAAGGAAATAACATAAAACAACTCAGATGATTATCATGTATGGCAAGACGAATCCGAACCGAAAAAAAATGCATGGCGTCCTCAACAATTCTGTTATTCTTTTTATTGCGCAGTCAATGCGACGACCGCGTTGATGATTCAGCCGCCATCTTAGCCGCCCCTCAACAGCTATATAGATAGCGTCCGGTCATCGGTGCCAGCCTTGGAGGAGGAGGAGGAGGTGATTCGGTGACTGGAGCCCTGGCGCTTCGCTACTGATTATTCGTCACGTCCTCTGGCCGTCCCACGTATCGACGGTAGATCGCGGGTTCGTTTTGGTTAGGAGGGATGAAGCCACAATAAAAGTACCTTATTACATATAAGTGGTCTGCGTCAGCCTGTGTTTATTTACACTTTACTATTAAATTAATTAACTAACGCGCAACGCGATATATTTTTTTGTACGGTCTTCCGTGCGCTTCCCGAGGCGGTCTCTTTGCAACAGGCCGCTTCGCCGATGGCCGCGCGCCTCGCAATTCGGCCACGGGCGGAAGAGGCCGGGGTAGTGTCGCCCGCGCTTCCTATTTCCGAATGGTTCAGATAATATAACTTACAGATTATTAAACGATTAGAGAAATATAAATATTGCATGAACACTTTTTCTAAATTGTTGGAGAGAAAGAGAACATATGTCGAGGTCTGCGTGTCCTGACAATCTATTGTAAGTGTCTGGTAAACGATACAATGAGGAGTGCATGCGAGCATTAGTACGGGAAAATGGCTTTTTTTTATTGCCTTACGTGGCAGACGAGCAAGCGGCACACCTGATGTTAAGCGTTAACCGCAACTCATGGACTTAGCAATCCCAGGGGTGGACACAGCTAAGCCGCTGCCTACCGAGGAAAGAAAGGATCTGTAAGGTTTAATTTATTTTTGATGTATTTCGGAACGCAACATTTATAAGATTTAATCTATTTTACCGTATTTCGGAACGTGACATTTGTTTTTTTATACTGGCAACACAAAAACGGCGTGTAGTCTTGACGGAACGCAACCACGTGAATTGGCGCATTCTGTTCGGAGCACTCGTAGCGATCGGACGTTTAGTGTGAGTTGCCTAGGTTATAACTTGTATGTAATAGTGGTAATAGTGTTGATGTAAAATAAAGAAGATCTAAAGGAGTGATAGCTGTTTTACTGAGACATACATTCGTGTACACAAGGAGCTATAGCTGGTTATTGAGATATCCTATAGATCGCATACTGCGGTGGCTTGCGTGGTACTCTGATATTTAGCTTGCAAAGCAATTGCGGACAACCGAGAGGATCCTGAAGATTTTGAATAGAAATGCCATATCCAGTTGGTTTCTCCTAGCCGTCAGACTTTCCGTATTGAAATAACGCAGCCGGTCTTCGTAATCCTTCAGTACACCACTGTTTCCAATGGAAAATGTAAGATGGCGTGTGAATCGTCTTTGAATGTGCTCAATCCGAAGCTAATGGATTTTGTAACCACGGGACCCGACAGACTTCGTCCTTTCAAAAAGATTCGTAAAGTGGCAGATTTTTGTTCTGTAGTTATAGTGATGTAACTACAATAGTTAGACATATGGTCTCGCGAAGTTTTTTGTAGATATTGATATATTCTATATATTGTCGAACATTTTTTTGTCCTATCATTAATACTGTTCGCAGCGTATGCGATGAAAGACATTTTATGGCTAATTTTTTTAAACCTTCGGTTGGTTTAAATAAGAATTTCTGAAGATTTCTATAGTGATCAAGTACTAAATATAGCTTATGTTGTTCAGTGATAATGTAGCTTTCTAATGAAAAAAGAATTATTAAAATCGCTCCAGTACTTTTTGAGTTTATTCGTTACATACAAAAATACAAATCTTTCCTCTTTATAATATTTGTGTAGATAAAGGTATAGAACGTAATAAAGTTATTTGCGTCAAGGGGACTTGAACATCTTTACAATTTCTGATCAGAAATCCGAGAGACCTAGAAGCTCTGTGAATGACATCATCCATATGATGTCCAAATGTAAGCTTAGCGTCGACAATAACCCCTAAGGCCCGCATACTTTTGACCTCCTGTAAAACTACGTCAGCAATTTTATAATTTGTGTTAATATCACATGTTTTACAAGACATTTTAATATGATAACATTTTTCGATGTTGAGTGGCAATCTGTTCTTATCACACCATTCATTTAAACTGTTTGATCATGACATAAATATATTAAGGACAGTTTATTTTGAAAATGGTGTAAATCCCTTTTTGAGAAAAATGAGCTATCACGTAATTCATGCTCAATTTAATGTATATTTTTTATATACTATATCTAGTCCGTGCTTAATAAAATCCCATGATTTGTACAACTTAAACAACAACAACAAAAGAAAACAGGATAAATTCATTTTATATGAAATGAAATGGGAGAATTTTATTTGAACACCTACACCACTATGATATTAAATTTAAATCATCAAAAGAACTAAAAAATGTTTTGCTGCGAGTCCTGCCTTTGACATTTTATCGAGAATATGAGTCTTTGATAAAAAATACCACCAAATAATGAAAGTGAGTCTAAAAAGATATGAATATTGTAAATGTATTTAAAAATAAACAAAGAAATGAAATTGGTATTATTGAAGCTGGGCATTTTGTTATTTATTAAATATGTATATAGTATGCTTGTGTTTTGTGCGTGTATGTTTATGTGTATATTTTTAGCATAAGTGTATAGCTCTATTTAAGAATTAGATTTACCGAGTAAATGAAGGCATGTCTTGTACTCACTTCAGCTTTGAACTTTTTAATGTAATTAGCGCTGGTCGTGACACCCACGATACAGATTTCATGTCTAGTGTGGGAATCACTGTTATTATCAAACCGATGTTTTTGGTTTTAATAAAAATATTTGTATTGTATTGTATTTTTTTTTTATTTTAACTGACATTAATTAAAATGTTATTTTTTATATAATTTTTAATCAATCTTTATTTCAATTTAACATTTATCAATTTATTAATTAAAATTAAAATTTAATTCCATCGATTTTTATTATTCAAATTATATATTTTTGTTTTTAACTATGTTGTGAATTCGCATTATTACCGGGTGCACGATAGTGGTGTCGATTCTGGCGTGATTCTCTAAACTAAAACTAAATTTGACAACAGTCTTTCCTTGTCATTATGTATGACAAGGATAGACTGATGTCAAATTTAGTTTTAAGTTTAGAGAATCATGCCAGAATCGACACCATTGTCTCTTTAATGAAGATGCCAAGTAAGCCTGCGCTAAAACTCGCGTTATCGTAGTCAGATTGAACGGATCGATCGTCGTAGTGAATTATAAAGACACACACATATTCTTATATTCACCCATACGCACACACACACACACGTACATACACATGAACACACACATATAAGTTTATAAAATAAGGCAAATATTACTGTTAATTTATTTTCTTTTGTACTAAATGTTACACACTTACCCTACAATTTTATATATAGTACTCAAGATAGCAAAGTAAGTTTCTGTAATTGGCTTATGTACAGACATATTTTTTTTTTTGATAATTGTAATATGAATTTAAGCTGTAGAAACTGTGTTAATGATAAATAAATAAATAAATTATACCACTTTCAGAGTAAGCAAATAAACGGTCCAAAGACATCATCGTGATTAACCGTCTTTATTGTCACGAAAGAACTACTTTCCTAAGTATGTATTATCAGGTATGGTACGCAGAAGCATTACATCACAAAAAGGAAGTCTACGTGAAGCGAAGTGATTAACGGGAGACGCCGTCGACCGCACTGGACTGTATTTATTGATGGCTTAGCTTTCATTTGCAAGTTAGAACAAATTGTTTCTTACAAAGCCAATACGGTACGTTTGCATGCCTCAGTTTCTTATTTATTTTACGAATATACTATTTACGAGATATATATTATACTATTTACGAGTTCGCATATAAATAACTAACTTAAAACTTGAATGCTATCTTAATAATTACTAGGAAAATTATGCTAGCTATGCTCACGACTTCGTCCTCGTGGAATCGTAATTTTAGGTAGCATTTTTAATGACTGAGAGTTTATAAACGTAAGAGTAGACAAATATAATCAGAAAGCTTTGAACTGCTAAGCTACCGGCATTTCACGTGTTATTGTGAGTCAACCATAAAAGATAGGCCCCTTCCATGGCCGGTGGCGTCGTCGGTGGAGGAGACCGGGGGAGGTAGTGTAGCCTCCCCCGAGGAGGGCTCCCCTCTAGGCAGGGGAGCGGAGGCTGGGGGTTCCCGGAAGTGGCTTGATGTTCCCGGGGGCTCCCTACACGCCTGAGGAAGGCCATTCCTGAGGTTTTTAGTGGGTAGGCCTCCCCCTTCTGGGGAGGAGAGCCCCACATAACCACCGGCTCGCCACAGCCGGGGTATGCAATTTAATGCACTTTCCTCAGGGGACCAAAAAAACAAAAAAGATATTTTTTATATAATTTTAATGAGAACATTTTCGTCGTACATGATTTCTGTGTAGCTTTAACCATTGAGGTTGCACATGTGATGGAAACTTAAAAAAATGGAGTAACTACTCCCGTTTTCCCAACATTTCCCTTCACTGCTCTGCTCCTATTGATTGTAGCGTGAAAAATAATTGAACCAAGTTTCGTTAAAATCCGTCGAGTAGTTTTTGTTTCTACAACGGTTATTGAGACAGACAGACACAAAAATTTTACTGGTTGCATTTATGGCATCAGTATCGATCCCTAATCACCCCCTTATAGTTATTTTGGAAATATATTTCGTGTACAGAATTGACCTCTCTACAGATTTATTATAAGTTAAGATAGCTTAGAGCCAAACTTTTTTTAGTGTGAAAATATGGTGTGATGAATGAAAAATAAACGAGTGTGTCAACTTCCACTAAAGGACTTCCACTAGGCAGGCGAATGGTGATTTATGAGGTGAGATTAAGTTTGAAAAATTACTTCTTCGTGTAAAGATGGACTTAGAGGAAAGAACTACATTTTTTATGAAAACTATATTTATATATTACAAAGGCTATGTTTATAACAACTATACTTTAATTATACTTTAACGGTCGACTTTCATGTTACAGAGACTTCGTTTATAAAAATTGTCCGCTACTAATATTCTAAGATCCGATTTATATATTACAAAGACTGTTTACAAAATACACCTTTTGTACATTAAGTATAAATAAATATTATATTTTTAATTTATTTGTTTGTTTGTTTGTTCCGCTTTCACGCCGTAACTACTGAACCGATTGCTTTAAAATTTTGCAGACGTAAAGATAAAACTCCGGATTAAATAATAGGGTGCTTTTTATCCCGGAAAAATCAACAGAGCCTACGGGATGCGCAATAAAGGCTTCGCTCAAAAACTACTGCACAGATTTTCATGCGGTTTTCATCAATGATAGAGTGATTCTTGAGCAAGGTTTTGCGGTATTTTTTATCTCGATAAACGGATAGTCCCACGGGAAGCGCGATAAAAACTTCGCGTCATAAACTGACTTCCGCGCATATGTAGCCGTGGGCAAAAGCTATGACCCTTAACCCTCTATAGACCCAATCCCATAATCGACGCGGGCGAAGTCGCGGGCAGAAAGCTAGTTTGTTATAAAAATTTATATTATTCAAGAAATCATTGTCCTTGTAATAATTATTTTACATTCGAATACTTTCATTGTATCCTTCAAATGTATGAAAATACAAACCAAGTAACTGAGTTGTAGGAAGTGTTTTGAAAAAATTACAAATTTCCCAAACGTTGGAGCGGCAAGTTTATTTTCATTACAATTTCATTGAAGAATATGAAAAGTTGTTTATTATCTTAATTAAGTCTTGGACGAATTCTTAATTTAAAGCTGGCACGAATCGCTTATATTCTGAGTAGAGAACGACTTTTTTTTAATATTCTTTATTCTTAACCTTGGATACGGAGTCCATCAAAAGGTGTATGAGCAATTATTTTGTTACTTGTATCATAATAAATGACTTCTGGTTCTTAGATGATTGTATGCGCGTATCCTGCGGTTGTTTTTTTTTCATAGTTGTGATAATGTACACGGGTACTTGCTTTAGGTAATTTGTATCCTTTTGTGGCTTAGGGGTAGTCATACTCTCATTAAAATCTCTTCGGCAGTGTCGTGTGAGGCGGGTCGTTACGTTCCCTAAACATGGTTGAGCGAAGCGATGGCTGGTTCATGCGTCATGCTCGTGAACGGGCGCTGCCAGCGGAGATGAGTCTGCTCTTTGCTATACTGGGTACTATTATTATAATTTTAATTTAACTTTAATATATTCGTTTAAAACTGTATGACACGGCATTCCTAATATAGGCATGTTTTCAAATTATATTTTTATTAGTTGTATTTCCTATATTATGTAATGGAAAATGACTTCATGAGTTATCCATATTGAAGTCATTTTCCAAATTGACGACTCTGTATCTATTTAATACAGGAAAAAAACAGCCCTTGCTGAGTTTCTTGCCGGTTCTTCTCAGTACAAGGTCTCCCGCCGTAGATTTGCGAACCGATGGCGTAGCTCTTTGACTTTCACAAGTAATGCTGACTGAATAA
This sequence comes from Scirpophaga incertulas, assembly GCA_036419045.1. Classification (NCBI taxonomy): domain Eukaryota; kingdom Metazoa; phylum Arthropoda; class Insecta; order Lepidoptera; family Crambidae; genus Scirpophaga; species Scirpophaga incertulas. Next base: position 1,508,635 of record CM071633.1, read on the forward strand.
ATGATTTTGAATTTTGAATTTCAGTAGTATACATTTTAACATTAGATATTAACAAAACGTAAGTTAACTTATAATAATATGATAATTATTCTAGAATAGTTTACTATATACTTAAATAGAGGCAGAAAATAATTAGGGTTGGAAAGAACATCTTGTAGGCGGCGGGGAACATTTTGGTTATTGTTGGAACTGTCACAATCAATGTCATTAGTGTCTGAGGCTAAAACTACACGTTGTAAGTTAAATGTTGCACATTTTCCAATAAGTGTTATAGGTCGGCATTTTCTTGATTGCAGTGAGGACAGTTAGCATCGGCGAGTACATGAATCCTGTGGAGGTGGGTTGGAACCAAACAATGCCCAATTCTCATTCGTGTGATAGATATAGAGTAGAGAATTACGATCGATGTTTGCAACAGATAATATAACAAACAGATTCAACAAGATCCGTCGAGAACGTTCCGAACAATAGCCTCGGCCTTTGGAACCGAAACATAAATTCTATGAATACATCAGCCCGCACGCACACATTAATCACGTCGGACCATCTGCTAATTAGTAACGAATGCGGGGATGTCAGGACCCTATATCAACCGCTCTCTGCTTGGGGTATGCAGCTGATGGTCAATTGTTTGGCTGCCTGGGTATTCCTTATTCCACATATAAACGAAGGTCTCAGTGGAAGCATAAATCTTAAAATTTCCATGAGCGGAAGGCCAATTTCCTATTTTAAATATTTATCATTCAACGAATTTCAGCGTCTACGGCGCTTTTTTGGGAGGTTCAGCGTGTAAACACAACCGTCGAACCTGACCGTCTCTGCGGCCTCTACTACTCTCTACATTCAGACTGGAACATATTTCTGCAGGTCATACAAAATATTTTTCCCGTTCGAGAATCGACCCGTAGCTATAGAAATCGACCACGACCGCTACGCCAACCGTTTATAAATTCTCTCTACTCAAAATCAAACTGCTGTTTATTGCAATTTTTTTTTTGTAATTTCACAGGAAACAGTACTATGAGCAACTGTTACCATTTTCCATTAGGTTGGTAGTCTGCTCGTGTGTTAAAATATCACATTAAAAAAAGAACTTAAGACTTTTTTTGCGTGTTGTGAAACGAATAGAAATTATACAAAATTGCTATTTTTGGCACAAATATCTAAATTTAGTATTATTGTCAACAGATAAACGTGGGTTTTTACTTGAAACTAAATAGAACGCATTATATAGAGAAATATTTATTTTCATCGTGTCTTTAAAAGCTTTAGAATCGAAATGTAATATTTGGCTGTCTGTCGTTTGATAGCTGTCATGTTTTTTCGTCTGTCTTTTTTTTCGTAGTGGAAGTTTTGTGCCCCATATCTGATGATATCTAGTCATCAGGTGCATGTATGTAGGACTCTCCCGTTAGGTATAAACCACCCCGATGTTCATCTTGTCCCGAGTAAGGACGATCCTGGAACAGGGGAATTCAATTTCTCCGAATCGCCTTAGGACGACCTGCTAGCACCTAGCGAATGTCACATGCATCTGCGACAGTAATTAAACAACAAGTGACCTAGAACAGCCTACATGATATATAGCCTCGGGAAAAGCGTCAACCGTCCGAAGCTCAGAAGCTTAATTTGCAGTTATGAACATCTGAACCTGAACACGCAACAGCTGTATCTCATTGCGCATAAATTATCTCGCAATCATGAGACAGTATTAAAGTTAATCGTGGAAGGTAGCATAGCTTTTAAGGATAAGCTTTTGCCGATAAGAAATTCGGGAGGATTTCGATAAATGGTTTATCTAATTTGAAAATTTTGATAGGGTAGTTTGCTTAATAGATATGGTTTACATGATTAATACTATAGAAAAAGGTGGTGGTTTTAAAGTTTTATTTTGAACCTTAAATAGAACTTGTGGTAAATGTTACCTAAGTAACTCATAACTTTTCTCATATTCATAAGTTCATAATCCTACTACTATTATAAAGGCGAAAGTTTGTAAGTATGGATGTTTGTTACTCTTTCACGTAAAAACTACTGAATGGATTTGAATGAAACTTTACCACAATATAGCTTATACATCAGAATAACACATAGGCTACAATTTTTGAGGTTTCTAATGTGAAGTCGTAAAAAAAAACACATTTTTTGCGCTTACATTGCAAACGCTGACTGAATCCTACAAGATAGATCAAAACAATTTACTACAGTATTGTACAACTTAAAAAGGTCTACAAAAAAGTCCGTGATGGTATATGTTTATCTCTTAGGAATAACCCACAAAAGGAAAAAGATCGTTAAATGTAGTTTATAGGAGCATACTGCAGTAGCTACCTATAGGCCTATGATTAGGGCTCTGCAGTGCTTAGTTACCGTATTTCTTACTTATTACTAGACTAGACGGGACGAACCTGAAGTCCACGCGAACGAAGTCGCGGGCAAAAGCTAGTAATGTATATATTAATCAATCAATTTATTTTTATTATCTTTTACTTATTCCATTTATTTAATTAATTAATATGTATTATATTATTGTTTGCGTATTACATAATAATATATTGTTTTATGTACTTTATTTCACTTTGAATATACTACAGTATATTATATATTATTGTATAAGCAAGTTATATAAATTTATCCTACTACTATTATAAAGGCGAAAGTTTGTAAGTATGGATGTTTGTTACTCGTTCACGTAAAAACTACTGAATGGATTTGAATGAAACTTTACCACAATATAGCTTGTACATCAGAATAACACATAGGCTACAATTTTTGAGGTTTTAGGAACACACACACAACATCTCCAGTGACGTTCAATTCCGAAGTCACTTAGATGACAAGGTCAAGTTGGCTTCTAAAAAACTAGGTGTGCTTAACAGAGCTAAGCGGTACTTCCTTCCGAGGCAACGACTGCTATTATACAAATCGCAAGTCAGGCCCCATATGGAGTACTGCTGTCACCTGTGGGCGGGAGCACCTCGATACCAACTTGATCCTTTTGATTCGGTCCAAAGACGCGCTGAGCGTATCGTTGACGATCCCATTCTCACATGCGGTATTGAGCCCTTAAGTCTGAGAAGAGACTGTGCCTCTTTGTGTGTTTTCTATCGCTTATACAACGGTTGTGTTCCAAAGAATTGTTCGACATGATGCCCACGGCCACATTCTACCATCGCACCGCTCGCCATCGGCAGGGTGTTCATCCTCACATGCTGGAGCCTGAATGGTCACGCACAGTGCGGTTTCAACGTAATTTCTTTCCGCGCACGCTCCGATTGTGGAACGAGCTCTCTGCTGAGGCTTTTCCGGGGGATTACAGTATGGGGTTCTTCAAAAAGGGAGTAAATAGGTTTTTAAAAAGGTCGGCAAAGCGTTTGTGATGCCCCTAGTGTTGCAAGCGTCCATAGGCGACGGTGACTGCTTACCATCAGGCAGGCCGTAAGCCTTTTTGCTACCGTTGTAGTATAAAAAAAAAAAAAAAGGAACCTGGAGTCCTAAGTTAGTTATTAAAAGCTAGTTATTTCATACACTTTAGTGTCTCATCTGTGGGGATACAGATCCAACGCGTGAACGCTATTTAAGCGAAGTGTGCATGGAGTATACCTACTGAGTCTAATCTCTATCTGCACCATAAAGAATGCAGCTAAAGACTAAGAAAACACAGCGCCATTGACGCACTGTATGATAATTCTTCTTTCTCCTGCCTTGTTCCCAATTTATTCGGGTTCGACGCAACACGTCTTGCTATTTCACGTTCCTCTGTCACTCGCTATTTGGACTCTCACTTCCATCTTCAACATATCATCAATGACACAGTCCATCCACATTGTGAGATTGTAGGCTATATAGCGACGCGCGTAGGGAGTTATTAGACAAGGTGAAAACGATCGAGGTGGATCCGAGTTACTATTGCGACCTTGTAGAGACGGAGGGGAATTTTCTGCGACAACGGGACTCCGCGCATCGGTGGCATAACATAAGAAGGCAAATTCAAAATCATTTATTCAAATTCAAATTCAATTCAAATTCAAAATCATTTATTCAGTCTGGGCTGTTACAAGCACTTGTGAATGTCGAAAAGCTACGCCATCGGTTCGCAAATCTACGGCGGGAGACCTTGTACTGAGAAGAACCGGCAAGAAACTCAGCAAGGGCTGTTTTTTTCCCTGTATTAAATAGATACAGAGTCGTCAGTTTGGAAAATGACTTCAATATGGATAATTCATGAAGTCACTTTCCATTACATAATATAGGAAATACAACTAATAAAAATATAATTTAAAAACATGCCTATATTAGGAATGCCGTGTCATACAGTTTTAAAAGAATATATTAAAGTTAAATTAAAATTAAAAATAAATAGTACCCTGTGGTATCTCAAAGAACCAGGCCATGCAATACCTGAAAACTCGCCTTCTTAACGAGGCGAAAGCAGACTGGCACAGTACGTCCGGGTTGACACACTCAAAAGTACTAATCGAACCATACTCTCGCAAACGCACTGACGAGCTATTAAAGCTTAACAGGAGTAACATGAGCGTGATGGTTAGGGGTTTGACCGGTCACTGCAAGTTGAATAGACACCTCTACAACATGAAACTTAAGGACACTGACACATGCAGATTCTGCGAACAAGAGCGTGAAACACCAATACACCTCTTGTGCTACTGTGAACTGCTGATTCACAAAAGAAACAGACACCTGGGGAAACACATCCTTGAGCCAGATGAAATAAAAACAATCCGAACTGGGAACATCCTATCTTTCTTGGTCAGTGCCCAGTTAAGGGAGCTACTGTAGGGGCTACATAGAACCTACATAGGAAGCTGGTCACAATAGATCTTAATAGGTCGCAGTGATGCATATCAGCTCCGACTTACACGAATAATAATAATAATAAAATAGTACCCAGTATAGCAAAGAGCAGACTCATCTCCGCTGGCAGCACCCATTCATGAGCATGATGCGTGAACCAGCCATCGCTTCGCTCAACCATGTTTTAGGGAACGTAACGACCCGCCTCACACGACACTGCCGAAGAGATTTTAATGAGGGTATGACTACCCCTAAGCCACAAAAGGATACAAATTACCTTAAGCATGTACCCGTGTACATTATCACAACTATGAAAAAAAAACAACCGCAGGATACGCGCATACAATCATCTAAGAACCAGAAGTCATTTATTATGATACAAGTAACAAAATAATTGCTCATACACCTTTTGATGGACTCCGTATCCAAGGTTAAGAATAACGAATATTAAAAAAAGTCGTTCTCTACTCAGAATATGAGCGATTCGCGCTAGCTTTGAATGAAGAATTCGTCCAAGACTTAATTAAGATAATAAACAATTTTTCATATTCTTCAATAAAATTGTAATGAAAATAAACTTGCCGCTCCAACGTTTGGGAAATTTGTAATTTTTCCAAAACACTTCTTACAACTCACTTACTTGGTTTGTATTTTCATACATTTGAAGGATACAATGAAAGTATTCGAATGTAAAATAATTATTGCAAGGTGGTGGAGAAAGAAGAGAAAAGAAACAAGGCGCTCGAAAGACTTGAAGGAAGACGAAGCCAGCGGTACATTAACGGCGGGGAGAATCGAAAGCGTTCGTGTGTTTGTCGCCCTAGAATGAGAAGAGAGACGCAGTGTCAATGGAGAAAAACGTAAAGAATTTGTAGGAACTAAAGAAATGTGGCAGAATGCTTTACGCAGGTTCCGCGCGTATCTCCCGCTGTTTCGGCCCGTAAAACCAGGATGGTTGATAGGACCATCAGAGGTTGGCGGGTCAGTCCACCCATGTTTTCTTCGGTCTTCCTCTCTCTACAAGCCTATCCACTTTCATGCGTGTTTAACATTATAACAGAATATAAATCTACTCATGAATTTATCCATATTTATTAAATTATCAAAATAATGTAATATATTTAAATGTTAGCTATGAGCGTGGACGAATGATGAAAATACGTAATATTACCTTTAGAAATATAATAAAATAATACAAGAAATTACAAGTTAACATTATGTTAGTTTGTGCAGTTGCAGACCGAACAATAATTTCTAATTTAGTCACAACATCTATCAAAAACATATATCAGTCAAAACTCAAATATAAATCATAGATGTAGTAATGTCTCTGACTACAAGTTTCCAACATCCCCCCGCAACAATTTAAAAAAAAATCTTCTATTATTTCACTTATAGCATTTCTCTGGCATAATTCTTAAGAGGGCAGCTTAAACTGAAAATATTATTCAAAGTTCCATTAGCGTTTCGGAGTTCATTTCCAGCGAATCTCATCGGGGAGGCGTTTCCTACTTTTAATTAAACCGGAACAATTCTATCCCATTGCTTAATCGAGCCTTAAAAGTTGTGATTTCAATATTTTTTTTAGCCGGCGGCAAACTTTTGACGAAGTTAGCTGACGAGGAAAAATGCAAATTGCCACGAGATAAATGTATAGCCCGAATAACGTCCTCATATCGGGACCCAATCGAATCAGCGGAGTGAGCACTGGATTGGAAACTCTGGTTTGGATATTTTCTCATTGTAATCTGTTCCATGATGGGTTTTATTTTTGGCTGTTTACTTTGCACGCACGGATAGCGTGTTTAGATTTGTATGATGTGATCCAATTCCAAATCAATAATTTAATATAGTAAATACTACTTGACTATATATTAATAATTTAACACACATAAACTCCCACACATATTTTCTGGTTTTTGCGTGGAGTCATTATAAAAGATTAAAATAAAGAACGTTTACATTGCTTATTACTTAATAAACTTGCCGTTCCAATGTTCAGACTCCATAAAACTAGCTGTTCGTTCTTGGGGAAATGTATATCTATGTTTAACAAACTTCCGCAAAGTGTCATTGATTTGCCTTTATATAAATTTAAAATCCATATCAAAAAGACACTCATGAGTAAAGGTTATTATAAAGTGACTATCTAAATGATCACACTATTTGGAATAGGGACACTATTCATAGAGCCATGTTTGGTAACAACATTATTTATAATATTGTATTATTTTTATATGTGTATGTAAACATACACGACGACTGTAATCGTATTAGGTTTGATTGTACGAGTATCTTATTATTATTGTATTTTTATATTATATTAATATAGATTCCAAAATTACCCATACAATAACAAATGCAGTTAGCGCCGCATTGGCCGGGGAAATGTCTAAAATGTCCAGTGTGCTGACCGAAATTAATGCATCCGTCACAAAAATAATCACAGATAATGTCGCAATGAATAAGTCGTTGCAAGATACGAACAATAAATTGCGCGAAATGGAAAAATATTTAAATTACTCATCTGATCGCCAAGACTCGTTTGATAACCGCTTGAAAAAAATTGAAGAGAGTTCCACAGATAATAGCGAGTCGGTCAGTAAAATTCACTTACTTGAAGGCCAGATTTCAAAACTGGAACAACAGGCTAGAATTTGTAACATTGAGATATCAAATCTACCTGAGCGCCGCGGAGAAAACCTGATAAATATCTTAGAAAATCTGGGTGATGCAATAAAACAATCAATACGGCCTGCTGATATTGTGTCGGTGCACCGAGTACCACACGCAGACGCTAAGAATCAACGGCCTAAAAACGTCGTAGCCAGGTTTACCAGCAGAATTCTGCGAGACAACGTCCTGTCTGCATATAGAACAACAAAAGGTCTAGATTCAGGAAAACTTGCCATCAATGGTACACCAACTATTATTTACTTGAACGAGCATCTGACTCTCAAGAATAAATTGCTGTTTCGTCAGAGCCGGCAAGCAGCAAAAGATAAAGGGTTTAAGTTTGTCTGGGTCAAGCACGGCACCATATTGGTGCGCAGGTCAGAGAACACACCAGTTCTCGCCATCCGTTCTGACGCTGATATTGCGAAAATCAAGTGATGGTCTGTACATATTACTATTCCTAAACATAAAATTTAAAAATATATTAGTAAAAATCATGCGAGCAGAATATTCTATTTTTAGTGTCAGTGATTTCTTTTTTTCGGATGAAACTGTCCATTATATTTTAAGTTCTTCATTTATTATTTTTACTTAAATCAAAAAAGCTCTTTATGTAACTTAGTCATTTGTTATTGTGTTAAATCAAAGGACGATGTATATATTTGCGTCCACTGTGTGAGTTTGTTATTTGCCTACCTGTATGTATACCAAAAATGTTCTTTAGGTAACGTAGTGAGTTGTCATTATGTGAAATCAAAAAACGATGTATGTATTTGTGACCATTGTACGAGTTCATTAATGAGTTACTTATGCATAAACCAAAGGGTCTGTTTTTATGTTAAATTAAAGGAAGATGCATGTGTTCCTATCTATTATATGGGTTTGTCATTGGCTTACTTGTGCATATACCAAAAAAGATATTCTAGTTGCCTAATCAATTATTATTATGTTGAAATAAAGGAAGGCGTATGTATTTTTGTAAATTGTAGGAGTTCGTTATTGATTTGCTGCCAAAAGAGCTGTTCAAATGACTTACTTAATTATCATTATGATAAATCAAAAGATGTATGTTTTTGTTATGACAGTGCAGCTCTTCGTGGTGGCAAAGCTGTATTTACATACAGGTTAGATCTCATTGTTGCGTCATTTATCTCTCATTACAAGTTGATTTACTGCGTGCTGGTACGTTTAAAACTAAGCTTAGTCTCTTATAAAGTTTGTACATGTTCTTTTAAGAATATTAAAATTCTAACTTTATTTCATGATGGGGTACCTTTATGTATATATATGAATAACCACTGCATGATTGTGATATGTTGTGCCTGTTGTTATTATCTTTGGGACGGGCAGTATGAATGTAAAAACAAAATAGTTCTATGTTTGATAATAATATTATTATTAATCATTAATATTTATTATGAACAAACATATTCGTTTAAACCTATACCAATAAATGTAATTATCGTATCTCGTAGTGCATTGCTCATTTTTCTGTTTTTCTATTCAAATAAAGTGGTAATATATTTTTTTCCGGAAGGGTACACTCTAGTGCGATACTATCTTGTGCGAAAGATATTGCTTTGGTTGCCTCAACAAATAAATATTATTATTTTTCTCACAATTCTGCAATACTGCTTTATTTCAATACGTATTTGTTTTAATGATCGATCGACGTGAATAAACTAAGATATATATTTTATTACCAAAACTGTCGAGGTCTTCGCACAAAAATACATACCATATACATGAATGTATTAGCACACAACTATGACATCATCATTTTAACAGAGACATGGCTACATGAAAATATCACAGACAATGAAATTGTAGATTCACGTTATCGAGTATATCGCTGCGATAGGGACCGCACGGCTAGCGGGCGGCGCGACGGTGGCGGAGTGCTTGTGGCCGTGCGTCGCGAGCTATGTGCCAAACCATGCTTGTGTGCGCTCGACCCGTCTACCGCCACAGCTGATCGTTCACCACTCGTTGATCAAGTTTTGCTTGAAATCAAATCGCGTAACTATTCTTGCATACTCAGCGCTGTGTACATCCCACCAAATATGGGCCCGGAAATTTATATGACACATTTTAATTATTTAACGAACATACTTTACACCACTAATGCTAATGAATATATTATCATAGGTGACTATAACTTACCAACATTACAGTGGCGCGATCTGGGAAATTATTTACAACCTATAGTTGCTGTAAATAGTAGCGTACCTAATAAACTATTATGTAACTTTATTTCTGTATTGAACTGCTACCAAATCAACACATTTAGGAACGCAAAAGGTCGCGTACTAGACTTGTGCTTAACTAACATTAAAGAATTTTCTACAAATCGTGCTCCTATACCATTTGTCCACAGGATGATAACCATCCCCCATTATTTGGGCTTCTTAATATTAATAACTCTCATTTACTCCAATTCTTAACACTTAAATTTTAAGTATAAGCCTAGAATTGAATATAACTTTAAAATGGGTAACTACGACGCCCTTAATACTGACATAGCCAATATTGACTGGAATACAATGTTCTATAACTGTAATGCAGAAAAAGCGTTATCTATTTTCTATGAAAAAATTTACAGTTTAATTAAAAAGCATGTACCTACTAAATCTATTAAGTCATCACATTTTCCAAAATGGTTTTCAGGGGCTCTTATTCACATCTTTAAAAACAAAAACAATGCCTGGGTAAAATGGAAAAAATACCAAAATCATAGCGACTATGAATTATTTTCTATGTATAGGGCGCGATTCAAATTAGAGTCCAAGAAATGCTATGATAGTTACATAAAAAAGGTTGAGTGTGCCATACCGGATAATATAAAATATTTCTGGACATATGTGAATAACGCTAAATCGGTGTCGGATATACCAGATACAATTTCATATAACAACTTAATTGCCGATAGCCCTAATGAGGTGAGCCATATATTTTCTGCTTTTTTTCAATCTGTCTTTGAGCCTTCCTCCGTCACGGATGAGTTTGACGTAGACAATTTGCCTGACACTAATCATTCCTCACATTTGATTTTGAGTAGCATTTCTTTTACCGACGAAGATGTATTAAGGGTATTAAAACGGCTGGATGTTTCTAAGGGCTCTGGCACTGACAATATTTCTCCGCTTTTCCTTAAACTCACAGCGAAAACTATATGTTTTCCAATACTACATATATACAATAAGTGTCTCCGGGAAGCGGTATTTCCAATTATCTGGAAATCCGCACGTATAGTTCCTGTTCATAAAGGTGGCGATAGAGGTGATGTGACAAATTACCGCCCAATATCCATTTTGTGTACCCTATCGAAACTGTTCGAACGATTAGTTCACAATAGTATATACCCTTTTATACATAACATTGTCACTATGCAGCAACATGGTTTTGTTAAGCGTAGGTCTACCGGCACCAATTTATTGGAATATGTGTCATATATCTTTGAGGGCATTGATGCTAATAAGAGAATTGACAGCATTTATACAGATTTTAAAAAAAGCGTTCGATAGAGTTGATCATAAATTATTATTGGAAAAATTGGCTTTTAATGGTATACGAGGTGATTTGTGGAGGTGGTTTAAATCATACATAACCAATCGTTCACAAAAAGTAGTGATCAAGGGGTATGAGTCAGATTACGTATCGATTACTTCTGGAGTACCTCAAGGTTCCATATTGGGGCCTCTATTATTTATTCTGTTCATCAACGACGTAAATAAGTGCTTTAGTTTTTGTAATATTCTGTTATATGCAGACGATTTAAAGATTTATCACGTTATAGACAGTGCTGATGATCATTCGAAATTTCAATCAGATTTAGATCGTTTTTCTTCATACTGTAAAGATAACAAGTTAAAACTAAGCATCAGTAAATGTAAAAGCATAACATTTACAAGAAAACGATTTGTTCGTGAGCATCACTACAACTTGGATGGATTACAACTTGAATCGGTACATTCTATTAGGGATCTAGGAGTTATCTTGGACTCCAAGATGCTTCTTGACTTACACATATATAACATTGTAAGTAATGCTTTTAAAATGTATGGTTTCGTAATGCGAAACAGTAAGAAATTTAAAAAATATTCAACATTATTATTTTTGTACAAATCCCTAATACGCTCTCAACTCGAATATGTAGTACCCGTCTGGAATCCTTTTTATGATAAATACGCTAAGGCACTAGAGAGGGTGCAGAAAAAGTTTTTGCGAGCAATGCACTACAGATGCTGTCATAGCTATATGTCCTACGAACAACTCCTAGAAAAATTTCAAATTCTTAGTCTCAAAAATAGACGTAAGCAACTTGATGTGACAATGCTGTATGATATTTGCAAGGGTAGATATGATTGTATGTCTATTGTTAATAAACTACGTTACAAGGTTCCCATCAGAGCACATAGCCGTACGCCTGGCAAATTATTTGTAACTCCTCGCACTCGGACCAATGCCGGGAAGCGATCCCCACTACACCGACTCATGTATACATACAATGAACTATTTAATTCAATTGACATGGCAGTTACTTGTCCAGGCCAATGGAAAAAAAAAGGTGATTGCAATACTACAAAGCCAAGTGCCATAACCACCCAAGCATCCCTTTCTCTATTCTTGTCACGATATCCTCTTTCAAACCACATTTCTTTCTAATCACTTCATTATACAATCTGTCACTCAGTTTTACTCCTGCCATACTCCGCAAAGCTCTCATTTCTACTGCATTTATTCTGCTTTCATGTCGTTTCTCCCATACCCAACTTTCACTTCCGTACATTAATGTGGGACCAGCACGCCCTCATGCACTGCTAGTCGCGCTTTTTCTGAAATTTTCTGACTACTCAGACACGTATGCATGGCCCCATTCACCATGTTACCAGCTTACACTCGCTTCTCTATATCATTATTACACCTTCCATCCCTTGTAAACATACATCCCAAATATACAGACTCTTCTGCTTGTTCTACTTTTTCTCCTTCTATCATAATGTCACACAATGTCATATTTACATCTCTTTCAAACACCAATACCTTGGTCTTACTTACGTTCACTTTCATTCCTTTATCACTATTAAATTTTTCACTTTCATTCCTTTATACTATTAAATTGTTATAATTAATATGTGGTAAACGGTGCTGGTTGCAAAATTGTCCACAAGTTTAAAATTACATTTATAATTATTATATTTTGTAACTGTTTGTTTACCTAAATAAATTAAAAAAAAAAAAAAAAAAAAATATATAATTATTAACATTGAAAAGAGGAGATAAAAAATAAACCTTCAGAGTTTCTTGCCTGTTCTCTCGAGAAGGCTCTCCCAATTTCCGAACAGGTGTCAAGTCAATATTATTTTTTTCCTTATTCGTACGTACGGACAAAGTTTTTGTTTTTTTTTTTAAGCTTTTTTTTGTTTTGTTTGTTGACGTCAATAAGTGCCTGTAAAGGTCTATGTTGAATAAAGATTATTTTGATTTTGATTTTTGATTATTATTATGGTGCCGTCTAACCAAACGCCGTGAGCGGCGACCATGCGACATTTTTCAAATATATGTATCCCTTATCCTAGATCTCATAACACGCCCCTTCCGTGGCCGGGGGGCGTCGGCGGTGGAGGAGACCGGGGGAGATGGTAGCCTCCCCCGAGGAGGGTTCCCCTCTAGGCGGGGGAGTGGAGGCTGGGGGTTCCCGGAGGTGGCTTGGTGTTCCCGGGGGCTCCCTACATGCCTAAGGAAGGCCATCCCTGAGGTTTTTAGTGGGTAGGCCTCCCCCTTCTGGGGAGGAGAGTCCCACATAACCGCCGGCTCGCCACAGCCGGGGTATGCAATTTAATGCATTTTCCTCAGGGAACCAAAAAAAAAAAAAAAAGATCTCATAACACAAACCGTATAGCGCTTACTTTAAGTTAAGCTTAAGTGTTAGTGTAAGAAATATTTATATATATGTATGTGTTTATGATAACTATGCGTGTTGCAACTTGAGTCAATTAGCCAGCAGGTTTTCGGTTTCATTATAATTTGGCCAAGGTTTTAATTTTGTAGTTTTATTTTAGTAAATTGGGTTCTGTTACATAGTCTCACGTCCAAAAGCGATGTTTAATAAACTATTGGTAATTATTTATTCAGTTTATAAAGTATCCATATTAATGACCAAACTGATTAAACAGTAGCCAATTTGTATGCAAATGAAATTATGTGTCGCGCTTAATATTTCACGCTATTATTTGTGTATTAATTTGGACTCATTCATATTTTCTTAGTAGCTTTTTGCCCGCGACTACGCCTGCGTTATACCGGATCCAAAAGGTAAAATACAAATTACGGCTCTGAAACACATCATTATAATTTCTTAAGATCAAGCTAACAGGAGAGTGACATCCGAATTAAATTTTTCTAAAATTTAATATAATTGGCCTATAATTATGTACACATTTGATTTTAAAAGGTGTAATGATTAGATATGACTTGGTTGGGATCAGTATTCAGTCAGTCGGAAAGATTGCAAGTCATAAAAGTCACGCTATAGTCCATTTCAAATAAGATGATCTCTGTGACAGTTCGATTTCGACACTTGTAGAGAGGTCTTACAGTGAAAATAAAATCGATTGTTTCTGGTAATCGATTATACTTTATATGGAAATGAAATCGATATTATCTTACTACCAAAACTTTGAGTATCATTAGTGTTTCTGTATTATATTGAAAGTTTTTGTTGATCAATGCATTTATCTTGTGTATATAATACTATGTAGGTATAGTAGAAATATAGTCAAGTGTTTACCTGTGATTTTTTCGGCATTTTGCCAAAAATAACAACAAAAACTTAAACAAAAACAGCAACAACAGTCAACAATAACAACAATTACAGAACACTACGCAAAAATCAATGAAAACACAACTCGCATACAAGGCTGATGAAGAACAAGATGGCCGCCGATTATTCGATGTCCCACCTCTGTTTTTTTGACGTTCCGTTTCATGTTTGCGAATTGCATAGTTATTTAAAAAAGATTTATTTTTATTCTTTGTTTCATTAAATTAAATTAAGCGATACTGTCTTCGTTTTATAAGTAAAATATATTTTATTTTATTATTTTTTGCAATGAAGCTACTATGAATAAAAAATATTAAAGAATAAAATTATTTTTGTTTGTCAAAGGAAAAATGCGTAATTCGGAGCACGATGAATTGTCACAGAGATCATCCTAGTTGAAATGGACTATATTATTCCATTGCTATAAATAATTAAGCCGTTATTTCTAGAAGGTGTTGATATTGTTGACAACAATATTTGTATAATAAAGAGTATGTGTTTACCAGATAGATAAGTAGGAAATTACTAGGCGAGATACTTGATTAATGTACGTGTTTGAACACGTTTTTGTCTGCAAATTAACCAAAACCCGCGACGGGCGTAGGTCAATTAACAAAATTCACACTGTATTTCATTGCAGAGCATCGGCGGTCCTCGTTGACACGCAATTAACACGCGCTAATGATTTGTTAGCGTGATTTGAGCGGGGCATGCTCAATGCAGCACGTAGATAGTGGAAAAATGGTGGTTGTAGTTGTTCAAGCAATTACGTTACTCAAAAACTTATGCTACTAATATTATAAGTACGATAGTATGTTCATACACTCATATACACGCGCACACACACACACACACACGAATGCACTCATACGTTCTCATTCATGTTTTGACGTGAATACGTCTTTAAAATTGCTTCCATAGGGACGCAAATCAAAAAATCGAATGATAACAAAATCGGGGGATACAGTTTAGTGTTGTAGCTACATATCTATCATCCCCATCCAAATTCCAATTACACCACTGGATAGCTAAAGGATCAAAGAATTTATTACGCCCAGTAAAGACTGTAACACATCGCGCGCGGTGGAGGGGGAGCCCCGCCAATTTGAAGGCCATTTTGCTGCGTACTATTACCCGTTACGAGACGTATTCACGTACAACCCCCTTTTTTTTATTAATATCTTACACCATTATATAATGTATCATAATGGGTTTTATTGTTATTTTCCTATTGTTTTAGCTCATAAGATAGTTTTGAATAGATTCCAGCTATCTTGTTTGAATCTTTGAGGTTGAGAGCCTGGAGATTCTGTAATACAGGTTTTATACCTTTTTATTTTGTTCCGCTGAGGAAAATGCATTGAATTGCATACCCCGGCTGCGGAGAGCCGGTGGTTGTATGGGGCTCTCCTCCCCAGAAGGGGGACCTACTAAAAACCTCAGCGATGGCCATCCTCAGGCGTTGTAGGGCCCTCAGGATCGAGTGTCGCATCTGACCCCCGGCCTTTGCTCCCCTGGGTGCGCTAGGGGAGTCCTTCTCGGGGAGGAGTGATCTTGCCGCCTCCTCCCCTCCAACCTCCTACGACGTCACCCCCCGTCCATCCGGGGGTGAGGTCCCTCCCGGGTCGCTTCCACGGGCGATCCCGCTCGGCGGCCTCTTTCTGGAGCATCACCGCTTCAAAGAAGGAGGCCACAGCGCTCCAACCTCCCTCATCAGCCAGCATTGCCGCAATCAACGCTGGCGGAGACAGATCTTGCCCGATCTCTTCGACCAAGACTCGGCGTTCGGAGTCCCAAGCGGGGCACTCCGCCAGCGTGTGCTGGGCCGAGTCGAGGTTGGATGCGCGATGGTGGCATCGTATCGTGTCCTCCCTCCCATTCGACTCAGATACTCACTGAAACAACCATGTCCGGTGAGTATCTGAGTCAAGCGGTAGGTGACTTCCGCCTTCCCGCAGAGCCAAGCTTCGAAGGGCGGGAGTACCGCACCGACGGTGCGCTGACGCACGCAGCCCCACGCTCTAGCTGCGCACGCCAGGCCCTCTCGGCCCGTTGGTGCAACTCCCGTCTGTGCATTCCGTGCGCTAGTGCCGGGGGACTCCCCCCGTCGCCCCCCCGACCGCCATGCCGCGGTGCGTTGTACATGGACCGCCCCAGAACCGTCGCCGCCTCGTACGAGATCGACAGGTTTTATACCTCCTACAGACTCTAACTCTCCCAAAGGCCTAATTCGGGAATCCCTTAATATAAAAAAAATATTTGTAAGAGAGAAACAATAAATATATTATTATAGCTTACATCACGCGTCTTTATAAGACACGGACCTTTATATTATTATTATTTAGTAGCATTTAAATTTCTCAGCGTGAGTGCTGGTTCTAACTGTAATTACTGGCGTAAGCCAAGTAAATTACAGAATGTGATGTGTTGGTAGTGTGGTTGGTGAATAATCAATATTGTTTTCATCTATTTGCAAAAACTTTCTAACAATGCGGCATGTGTTAAGGATGGCTGCTTTTTGTGGGGTTATGAACAAGGTATCTTTGAGATTTAATATTTTTAAGCTATTGAAGAGATGATTCGGGATTACACCAGTTGTGGACAGGACTGTAGGAATAACATAAACTTTATTTTGACGCCATATCCTAGTTACTTCGTCTTTGAGTTCGGCATATTTACAAATTTTATCTGTAATCGTTTTCTGTATATTATGGGTGTTAGGTACTGCAATGTCTATCAGATATGTAATTTTGTTTATTTTGTCCTGTAGGATTATATCAGGCCTATTATAATGAGTTGTTTTGTCGGTGAGTATGGCGCGATCATAATATAACTTGTGTGTGGTATTTTCAAAGATTTTTTCTGGTATGTATTTATAGTAAGGTGTGTGCTTATCTAGCATAAGTCTGTATTTGAGTGCTAAATTTTGATGAATTATTATTATTATTATTCATATATTTAATGAATAATCTTAAATTTAAGTTTTTTACAATATAGATATATAAAATAAATATAAATACTATAAAAAACTTAAACCTAGTATGCCGCCGGTAGCGAGGCAAGGCCCAAACAAACCGGTGGTTAGGGCTGCAGACAGAGAAATCTCCGGACAATACGTGCCGTGTCGAGAATCACTGCTTTTTGTATCCGACCCTTGATCCATCCGTCAAGCGAGAGCCTCTTAAGATGTTGATCGAGACTCTTTGCTATCAAGCCATTCGCAGACACAACTATCGGAACAATGATTGTCGAACCAACATCCCACATGGCGGTTACCTCGTATGCCAAGTCAAGGTACTTACTGGCTTTGTCCTTCTCGGCTTTTACGAGGTTCTCGTCATGAGGGATGGTAATATCGACGAGCATTGCACGGCGTTGGGAGCGGTCGACCACCACGATATCAGGTTTATTGCACGCAATAGTCCTGTCCGTGATGATAGAGCAATCCCAATAGAGCAATTCCAATAGAGCAACACACGGCCATTTTCAAGAACTGGCGCTGGTGCGTACTTATTACTTATTATTATTATTAAAAGTTTGTATAGATTAATGTATGTTACTTTTTCACGCAAACTGAAACGCATTACTGAATGGTTTTTTATGATGTATGATAAGGTAACTTAGGACCAGGGGAGGAACATAGAGTGTCCCTGAACCCTTCTTCTTTAAGACGCATCAGATTTCCATGCGGTTTTCTTAATATATAGAGTGTTTGAAGAGGAAGGTTTATATGTATAATAACATAACATACATACATACATACAATAATAACAGAAGCACTTCACGTGTTTTGTTCAATAATATCAATTTTTCAACTGATTACTACAGTGTTATTTTTAACTAGCTTTCTGCCCGCGGCTTCGCCCGCGTTGATTTCGGGATTGGGTCTGTAGAGGGTTAAGGGTCATAGCTTTTGGCCACGGCTACATTATGCGCAGAAGTCGGTTTATGGCGCGAAGGTTTTATCGCGCTTATCGTGGGACTAGCAGTTTTCCCGAAATAGAAAATACCGCAAAACCTTCTTCAAGAATCACTGTCTATTGATGAAGGATTGCAGGAAAATCCAAACAGTAGTTTTTAACAAACACATGAAAAACCATGCAGTAGTTTTCGAGGGAAGCCTTTATTGCGCATCCCGTGGGATCTGTCGATTTTTCCGGTATAAAAAGTAGCCTATGTTACTCTCCATCCCTTCATCTATCTCCAGGTAAAATCACGTCAATTCGTCGCTCCGTTTTGCCGTGAAAGACGGACAAACAGACAGACACACTTTCCCATTTATAACATTAGTATGGTTATTTTAATTCAATCAATTTTAAAAGCGTGTTTTTTTTTGCTTTTTAAAATATAATTTGCTATATACAACGTTCACAGTTTTTCTGTAGTGTTTTTAGTATCAACATTGCACCCGTGCGAAGCCGGGGCGGATAGCTAGTATCCTTACAAATTGTAGCCTATGTGTATACTATAATTTCGTATTGTGCATTCAGTAATATATATATATATGTAAATATATATAGTCGTACACTCTTTATGTTTTAAATAACGACACCACACGTTTCAATTCGTTATCAAAACGTTACTTATATTACTTACTTACGAAACGTTACAAACGTTACTTACTCACGAAAATATAATTAATAAACTCCATTCCAAAAAAAAGGATAATTGAAACACGCCACACTTAGCAAATAACAGCCAAAATTGACTGCTAATATAATGTAGGCAGTGATTCAATCAGATGTGATTAACTCGACCAAGAGTTGAGGGCCGCTTCCACTAATTAGACAAATTACGACAATTGGCGACAATTATTTTTGTTCAGAAATAATAACGCTGCATCTGCGCTTCATTTGTCAAAATACTTTTATAAAAAATGGTTATTATACTGTTAAGAATTACTTAAATGATAACAATGATTGGGTTTAATTTTAATGATTCAATGGTTACGGTGCCAAATATTTTAACTATAGCAAATAATATTATTAAACTCTTCCTTTCATAGATATAATGTGAACCTGCTTAAACATGTAAAGGAAGTTGGGTTCAGACTATTTATCTGAAGCCAGCTCTCTGTTAAAATACAGTTCTTGCTGGTTCTTACAAAGTTTCCCGCCGTCTTGTGAACCAATTGAGTAGCATCTGTGACGTGCAAAAGTAATTGTAAATCCTGTTTGAGGAATATTTCTTTTTAAGTTTCACTTGGTTTGTATGTTCACCAGACGGAGACTAATCCAGTGACGTCTACTTCATCATCATCCATCATGTCTACAACGTGCCCCAAAATTCAACGATAATCGGCCACCAGAGAGTGGACCATTTTTTTTTGTTCCCCTGATGAAAATGCATTAAATTGCATACCCCGGCTGTGGCGAGCCGGCGGTTACGTGGGGCTCTCCTCCCCAGAAGGGGGAGGTCTACCCACAAAAACCTCAGGGATGGCCTTACTCAGGCATGTAGGTAGCCCCCGGGAACGCCAAGCTACTTCCGGGAACCCTCAGCCTCCGCTCCCCCGTCGATACAGAGGAGCTCTCCTCGGGGGAGGCTACACTACCTCCCCCGGTCTCCTCCACCGACGACGCCCCCCGGCCAAGGAAGGGGCGTGGTCCATCCCGGGTCGCCGTATCCGCGGGCGCGACTCCCTCGCGCCCGCCGGCGACCCGCGGGGGCGCCGCAGCTGTGCTACCGAGCCCGGCGCCGCCTTCTTCGAGCGGGATCGGCCATCTCCCGACCCCGCTCGGCGACCTCCTTCTGGAGCATCACTGCTTCACAGAAGGAGGCCACAGCCCTCCCTCCCTCCCTCGTCCGCCAGCATTGCCGCAATAAATGCCGGCGGAGACAGATCTCGCCCGATCTCTGCGACCAAGACTCGGCGCTCGGAGGCCCACGCGGGGCACTCCGCCAGCGCGTGCTGGGCCGAGTCAAGGTCGGATGCGCAGTGGTGGCAATGTGTCGATCCCTTCCGTCCTATTCGACACAGATACTCACCGAAGCAGTCGTGCCCGATGAGTATCTGAGACAATCGGTAGGTGACCTCCTCCTTCCCGTGGAACCAGAGAGTGGACCTACTCATGGCTACTCGAGATAAAATAGAAGTTAAAAAATCTCATTTTTAATTACTAAATAAAAATGAATATTCTTCGAAAATCTACACCCCCTATGGTATTTTAACTACCATGCCTACAATTTTTCAAAGGAAAGTGTCACGGGGATTATGTCGGACTCCACGCGACCTATCGACTAAACTCAGCCTGTGCCTAAGATCTAAGAGCCATATATGCATAGTGAGGGCGACCGCCCCTCGGGAGAGGGTCGATGCAGCGCGCACCCATAAAAGGATCTCAAAGGCGCTAGAAGAGGCGCGGGAAGTCAAAGTGGCGTCGGCCTTATCATGGGGAACCTAGTCATGGCGATGCTGAACGCTGTCGAACTAAGGGATCATGGAGGGTATATATTTGTACTTTTTGAGATTCGCATCAAACTTTGCGGCTGTAACCACTTACCAATCAGTGGGTAGTCTGCCTTTTGTCAACATAATACTCTGAATAAAATGATCTAATCTACTATATAAAAATAAGTCGGGTTTTCCTTCCTGACGCTATAACTCCAGAACGCACGAACCGATTTCCACGGTTTTGCATTCTTTAGAAAGGTCTCGGGCTCGGTGAGGTTTATAATAAAGAAAATTCAGGAAAAAATTCAACAGAAAAACGGAAAATCTTTTTTTACATACAGCGAGACAACATGATATTTGAGACATTTGACAGGACAACGTCTTTCGGGTCAGCTAGTTAAATATAAAAAAATTAAAAAGTGCAGATTAAATTAAAATTATTTTTACGCTTTTTTGTTATGCTAACATTACCTGTAGAATTTTCCCCAACAGAATTTAACGGAGTATTATTTTGACATGAAAGAGACTTGCATTCTCTTATGTATTTGTTTGTAAGTGTTCACGTGCTCACTGCTCGAATTAAGCAATCAGCGTGTAAAACGAAACGTTGCGTCCGGGAGACCTATTTTTGAATTACGAATGAGATTTCGAAATCACCGCTGACTATTTAGTCACTTTGAGGTCACGGATTCCTAAACATCCAATTTTTTAAAGTCGATCACAGAGTTGCCATCATCGATAAAGTACACACATAAATGTAAGAGTTCGGTTCCACGCAGAATGTAGCCGCTGACGGTTATTGCCGGCTTAACCATTGTGGTTATTATATTTATATAGACTGAAAAATCAACACATCAACTTCAGACTCTTGTCAATAAGTTCTCAAAGCAAAACACAGATAACATTTCCACAATTATGACTTGATTACGAATGGGTGAGGGCACTCGTAATGAAATCACACCTGTCACTAAGGTAGTCATATCAGTGATATTCAAAAATAAGAATAGGCTTGTATCCACTATGAACAAATCTGATGCATTAGGTTGCATAACCATTAAGATGATCATTTAATTATGAAAAAACAAAGTTTTATAAAATAATAACTTTTGATTATTTATATTTTTATAAAATAAAATTGCACAAAATAAGCCATAAGTCACGTGACAGCAAACACCAATTAAAAAGTGTTACGTCACGCCGTGCGAAACGTCAAAGTCAAAATGTCATTCCCAAGTGTCTTGTGGAAGTGCGAAAAAGAATGGGCATCATTCCTTCTCGCGAGTGTCAGCCACTTTTTACGTATCTGCTGATTGTTTGGCACGTATATAAATATTTTTTTTTGGTGTTTTTATACTTGTGCTTGTACACTGGGGCACTATGCAGTACTTGTAATACGATGAATCCATTTTTTATTAAAATAACTTCACAATACCGAATATTCCGATACTAAAACAGCTGTGTTTGCACGGCGTGACGTCATTCAAGACGCCATGACAGTCATGAGCGTTTTTGATGACTAATGTCAAATATTTAATTAAATGCAAAATTATTCTTATAAATAAGCATTTTTTTTCAAAAATAATAATTATTTTGTATAGAATAGGCATCAAGGTATATTAGTATCTAACTACTGAAATTTAGGCAACAAGCCTATTATTGGCGGGGACGGGCTTCACTTGTCATTATGACATTGTACTGATTCGACATATAGCTAACATTTTTATAATATTGTAATTTTTGACGTGACAACGTCTATTAAATTGGTACGGCGTGGAGTCATACTCGAAAACACCGTAACGGCCGAATCTGACGCCACACGGAGCCACGCACATTACTCATAATAATTAATTTATGTATAACTTCAGACGCAGAAAATTTAAACAAACTATTAAATAAAAATATAAATGTTATACATTACTTTATTTTAAATAATTTCATTGCACCCAGAAAAAATTACCATGTAATAGACGTTGTCACGTTCAAATATCGGCAGTAGACGGAGTTCTACAGACAACCAATTTTTTCTTAAGGTAAATTCCTCCTCGCCAGTTTTCACTTTAATTTGATGGTTTATTTCCTAAAAAGTGATATAATGTTAATAATGTCACACCTCATTTGATCACCGGACATGGTTTTCCTTTTTCACTTTCATTATATTATATTTTTTGACGACCTCCATAGTCGAGTGGATAGTACACCGGTTTCAAGGTGTCGCCATCTCTGAGGTGCCGGGTGCGAGTCCCGGTGGGGGCAGATGTTTGTGTGATGAATGCCAGCATTTGTACCTTAGTCATGGTTGTTGATGTATATTTCAATAAAGATTATTTATATATGTATAATATATGTATGTCTATCCGTTGCCCTAGATCCCATAGCACAAGCCTTACAGAGCTTAGTTTGGGTTAAAATATATATATTATTTAAATAACATTATACTTATTTAAAAAATATTATGTTTTGTGGTATATTAATAATTTTACGGACTCTTGATTCATGCTTTTTGATTTGCAATAATTAATATAAGATCTTAAGTAGTCATAATAGTCTATTGGTATGGAATAGCTTAGTGAAAAACCTCATTCAGTATTGAAAGAAAGAAAGAAAGAAAAAACATTTATTGACTCGCACAGACATACAACATTACAAATAATAAAATACAATAAATAGTTTAAAATAAAATATGGACATGTGCCAAGCCAAAAGGTTCCTACCTCAGCATGTGCTTTGCGCCATATGTGATGCCGCAAAGCGCTGATATTCTGGCAGGGCCTTACCATTTGTGACGTACGGGAAACAATAAATAATACACAATTATATATTAATTGATAAATATACATTATTAACATTATAAATAACTTAAAATAGACATACGTAACTTAAACACATGATAAAAGTATATGATAGTACTATAAAAATTAAAAATAAAATTATATATAAATGTAATATTTTGGTGGTAGTAGTGGCGTTAGGACCATCATATACATGCTTGTGTTTGCGTCCAGAGTCGTTTCGAATATTCAATCTGTGGTGCCATTTTATAGTGTATTCCGAAAGTAAGGTAATTTGTTATTTTCAATTTATGTTTGTTAAATTTGAGTTCTTAGTGTTAGTTATTTTTAACATATTATTTACTTATATTAATATTGAAATAAATATTCGGCACTGGCAGTAAGACTGTGTCATGACACAAATAGTAATTAACTTTATCGACCATTAGTGCGACACAAGCGATATATTGATTTATACACAACTATAAATTGGTTTGTTGATGGAATCGGCCCTATAGTGGATGGAGAACGTAACGCCGAGGGTCTGGCTAACCGAAGGTCCAGCGGCCGCAAGGGAAACCTTAAATAATTACGAACAAACAAAATCCTTACGATATGATTACTATTCAGACCCTGCCATAGTGAAGAAGCCTTTAGTAGTACATATCAAACGGGCGTTAACATTAAGGCTTATGAGGATTATTATTATTATGATTATTTAATAATCACTACATAGTATAAAATAAAGTCGCTTTCTCTGCCCCTATATCCCTATGTATGCTTAAATCTTTAAAACTACGCGACGGATTTTGAAACGGCTTTTTCTAATAGAGTGATTGAAGAGGTAGGTTTATAACTAGAGATCGGATAATCGGATGCATATTTACCTAAAGTTAGTTTTTGGCTCACAAATTATGGAAGCAGCTTTTTGAAATACATTTTGTTAAATAAAAATCCCGGGAAAATACGGGACTGTAAATTTAACGTAGTGATATTGTTTGAAAATTACTAAATTAGCACGTGGCATTTATTTTCAAAAGACCGAGACTCCGGGTTCATTTATACAACTATGCATACGTATTTACATGAAGTTTAGTTTCAGTTCCCCGTGCGATTTATGAATGTACGATTTATTGCATGAAGAGTGTTAAACGAAAGTACAGTCGGGTCAATTTAATAGGCCACATTTGACATTTGTTCATAGTGAGGTGACCTGCTTAAACACTCCGATTATGGTGAAAAAATCGATATTTACTTCAAACATATGTGAATCGAATACAGTTATTATGGAAAAGTACTTTTTTTATAAGATCCCTATCTTATAAAAAAAGTACTTTTCCACAATAACTGTAATAGGCAAACGAGCAAATGGATTACTTGATGGTAAGTGATTATCGCTGCCCGCAACAACAGATGTGTTGCCGGCCTTTTAAATGGGAATACGCTCTTTTTTATAGGTACTGTATTAATATATTTTACGAGTTTAATTGCCTTAAATTTTTTTAATATCAATTATTTCTCTGTTTATTAAGTTATTATTGTTTTTTATTATGAAACAAAAGAATAACATGTTTTATTTTAATAAAAATTTGTCTATTAATTCATGGTGAATAATCCCTTCACAAATAATCATTGCATTCATTCGATTTTTTGAGGGACATCACTTACGTATAGACTTCACTAAACGCAACATTGTAACAACGGCCATTTGTGCATTTCCAAACTAAAAAAATATTGAATATTTTATGTCCGCCATTACAAGGTTAGTTGAGGAATTTTAATGAAATGTCAAATGTGGCCTATTAAATTGACCCGACTGTAGTGAGCTAGTTTGACTAAAACATACATTTAAACATTACATTAAATCCTCCAACGATGTATTCTGTGCTCCAACGCACGCACGCACACTGTTTTGATAGATATGATTGAATTTCAACTATATGGAGTGTTAATAAAGCGCAAATTGACTCTTTGATGTTAGGAACACACCTTCATTGCTTAGACAACAGTGAGTGCTTCCAATATGAACTTTATACAATAACAATAAAGCTCAATTCGACTGTACGTTTTAGTTAGAAAACGTTTGCATGGGAAAATAAAAGGGCTGTTTTTAGGGTATTTCCGATAATTATTCGAATTTTCCTTATTGTAAAAACCCTCCTTGAACTTCAACGAACATTAACAAAAAAGAATTGGCCAAATTGGTCCAGGCGTTGTTGAGTTATGAGCTTACCAACACATTTTGCGATTCATTTTTATATATAAAATAATGAGTATTTATTATAATTTTAATTTAACTTTAATATATTCTTTTAAAACTGTATGACACGGCCTAATATAGGCATGTTTTCAAATTTTATTTTTATTAATTATATTATGTAATGGAAAGTGACTTCATGAATTATCAATATTGAAGTCATTTTCCAAATTGACGACTCTGTATCTATTTAATACAGGGGAAAAAAACAGCCCTTGCTGAGTTTCTTGCCGGTTCTTCTCAGTACAAGGTCTCCCGTCGTAGATTTGCGAACCGATGGCGTAGCTTTTCGACATTCACAAGTGCTTGTAACAGCCCAGACTGAATAAATGATTTTGAATTTTGAAAGATTAATTTTATCAAAATGGGTAAAAAGTCTGTGTTATAGGTAATTAATAGGACATTACGATATTAGTGCGTTATGATGCTCGGCTCAATTTCGCACTCGCCTTCGGCTCGGGCTGAAATTCCGCCTCGCATGTTATAACTATTACGCACGTATATCGTACGATGATTTCTAACACATTTGCGAGGAAACAGAAAAAAATCATTTAAATAAACTCAATCTGTGAATGTACACTGTTGCTTTCCCGCCATTTTACTACTGACTGACGCCGCGCGGCGATTAGTTCGAAAGGAGATAATTTTTTCTTGTATGGAGAATAGGCCCACTACAAAATGTAACGTTTATTAATGAGACATACGTTAAATAATTTCTTATTAACCCTAGATATTATAAGCAACATTAGCTTGTTTTTATCTAACGGGAATATTGAGAAATCAATTAAAACATGAAGATTAAATAACCTACAAATTCTTAGTAGTTAGTAGCTTTATTTTGATTTGTATTCAAATTGTTTTTTACGTAAATGCTATTTAACACTTTTTTATCCTTGAAAAATACAATCTTCTTTGGCCACTACCAAACGCCCGAAATCGTATTATTTTTTTGGATACGGGAAAGAAAACGAAATCAAACCGTTGGAAACGTAAACACAGAATTCGGTTGAAAACAAAGCGACGTCAATTGGTCAATTGGATGTCAGTGTAGGTACCATTCCGTCGCTGTCAAAAATGATGACGCGTTCCGTTCCACGACGATATTGGACTGACGAACTAATAGTTAAATTATCTAAAATAATATTAAAATAATTATTGAGAGTTCAATACTTTTAAATAAAATAAAAAAGAAATAATACACTATCCTTTATCTATTATTACATTTATATATTATTTGTATATATATTAAATCATCTTTCATATTGATTTAAAAAACGTTAGTTCCTTTACCTCAAATGTCAAAAGTCATTACTAAGTTTAATTAAATGATTTTATTATTCCCGTTTCATTTTTAATAATAAATTGATATTTTAGAGTTCAGTAATATCAATAAACGTTGCCGTTTTCTAGTGGGCCTAAAAAAAATTATCTCCTTTGAATAGCAACAGCGCGCGAACTGGCAAATAATACTTTTATGGAATTTGTATGGTCTATAACTTAACTATTTGATATGATTTATGACCCGCTTTACATAATTAGAATTACATCAGCTTTACGAGCAAAATTGTTAAAAATAGTATTAAGATACTGCCGTTCCACTAACTATGGGGTGTCGAACCCTCATCCACCGCAGATCCATTCGTATTCCAATAATTATTGGAAAGCTGAATTACTAGTGTTATCGCGTTGGTGACTTATGCGCTGCGATTACACACTTAACACCGCGATGTAGTTATGTATTTCTCTACTATAACTTCGTCTTAATTTTAGGTAGCATTTTTATTTATCCTTTAAATAAGACACATTTACGTTTATGGACTATTGCATTTCGATTTCGATAGTAATGGGAATCGGGCTATGAAAGAGATTCCGGTTGCCTGCCGTCTTAACGTCTCCTTATTAATTTAAATGTGGCAGGTCTGTTGCCGCTCACGATATAGACCCAAAAAAGCAAATTGTGACATAATTACACTTCCACCCTTCGGGCATCTGCTCTTGTCCCTCCACTCTGTCTTTCCAGCTAAGGCAAGACAGAGGCGGCATACGCCCCCCTGAAGCATGTCGAGATCCTCACTGTCGCAACTCATCGACAGCTCGCCACAAGCTGGCCTGAGGGCGTCCGATTGCCCCAGTATTTATATTTATATGACAAGAATATTCCTGTGACATAATTACACCTTCTCTTCTTCTCTTCGCCTATACCGCAATGCCTAAAGACGAAAGTTTTCAACCAGTGCGTCCTACCGGTTATGACTTACGGCGCCGAAACGTGGACATTAACGGTCGGGTTAGTCCACAAATTTAAAGTCGCGCAGCGGGCTATGGAGCGAGCTATGCTCGGAGTTTCTTTGAAGGATCGAATTCGTAATGAGGTCATTCGACAAAGAACCAGAGTAACTGACATAGCTCGCAAAATAAGCTCGCTGAAGTGGCAATGGGCTGGCCACGTTTGCCGAAGGACTGATAGCCGATGGAGCAGACGAGTCCTTGAATGGAGACCGCGACTCGGCAGCCGTAAAGTAGGACGCCCCCCCGCCAGGTGGACTGACGACCTGAAGAAGGTCGCTGGAGGGGACTGGATGCGGAAGCGAAGGACCGGGTGTTGTGGCGCAAATTGGGAGAGGCCTATGTCCAGCAGTGGACTATGATTGGCTAAGTGATAATTACTCCAACACTTAAAATGTTATTAATTTATTTTTTTATTTATAACTTTATTGTACATCGACCATAGTGAAAAAAAAATTTACAGATAATGAATCCTTAAAACGAACTGTACAAAGGGCGACCTTATCACAAAGAGTGATCTCTTCCAGGTAACCTTAGGATGGACAGGAATTTAAATCAATTATTACGTGGGAAGATGGCGATGTATAACTTAATGACATACTTACTATAAATATAACAATACATACTATAATACATATATACACTTACACGCATCCATACATATATATACAAACATACTTACACAGATATACATACCAATAAAATACAAAAGCATAGTGACAAATAATATTTTTAACAAGGCTTTTGGAAATGGGAAGGCTTTGTGCTTGCCTTATATTTAAAGGTAACGCATTCCACAATAAAACTGCTTGTACCGTGTAGGCCTTATTATAAAATTTGGTGAAGTGAGATGGTATGCTCAGCATTAAGTTCTCTGCCGACCTTAAGACGCAGGAATGGGTTTCATGGAGAAACTTAAAGCGATTTTTTAATTAAAAGGGGTGTCAAGATGAAACAAAATGTTAGAACCTTCTCATTCAAGCCCTTATAGCCAAGGTTTGGCTGGGCGGTAGCTCATTCTGTCTCGATCGGTCTAGCCACCGACATAATTACCGTAGCACTACTTAGTGGTATCCGTGAGGATTCTCAGCCTCTCCTCTAAAAAAATGTTCTAGTATTTATGTGCATTCTCCAGTTTTCTCATAACCACGATGCAATACAATACAACATGGCAAAACGTCGAGATGAAAAATTATGATTTATTCGTACTTAGATAGACTTATTTTAAAACATTTACTGTGCACTCCGTTGAAGTTACATAGCATAGGAGCTATTTTATCAGCCAATAAATGAATGTAGATAAAAAGTTTGTACTCGAGATCAAAGCTACTGTATTCAAAGCCACAAAACATGTCTAAGGCACCATCAACATTTTTATAAGAATTTGCGAATACCATAAATATTTATTTACTGTCAAGTTTAATTCTGTTCTTTCACAATTTCAGTTATTGGTATGTTTTCATAAGGGCTTATTGATTTTATATTGGCTGTTAATGGATGTATAAAAATGACTTTAGAGTTTATAGGTAGAGAAATTGAAGTGAAATGAACATTATTTTGTAAGCGAATTACAGTTATAAATCCAATTCTGTCAGCATTTATAGTTACATAAAATTATATACTTATATAAACTGTAAATCGTAGCAAGTGGAGAGAGGTGATCTCTGCCTACCCCATTGGAAACAAGGCGTGACATATATGTATGTATGTATATGTATGTAGTTAAAAATAAAAGTTATGTAAATCTACTATATAAAAATAAGTCGGGCTTTCCTTCCTGACGCTATAACTCCAGAACGCCCGAACCGATTTCCACGGTTTTGCATTCGTTGGAAAGGTCTCGGGCTCCGTGAGGTTTATAGAAAGATCAGGAAAAATTTCCTTATCTATAAAATAAGTCAGAACAAAAAAACTGCCACTTTACAAATCTTTTTGACAGGACGAAGTCTGTCGGGTCCGCTAGTTACTTATATAAACTGTATTTCAATACAATTCTTTAATAATTTTGTTGGGATAACTCTTTATTGCAAGAAGTGAAGCTCTTATTGCAAATGAAATATGTACGTGATAATATGTTAGTCTTTCTTTAGACAATTTAATTACTTCCACACTTGCGACTTTTTGTTTGAAGGGATAAGTTTTTGTTTGAATAGACTCAGAAACTACTAAACCAGAGGCTTCCAAACTTTTTAGTGTAGGACCCTTTGCCGTTTTTCGGTTATGAGTAGACCACCTACTTACCTGATCGCCTACCCCCTACTTGCCTACATCCTACAAAATTATTTAAGCATTTGACGGCGCTACCATCGTATTATGTAATCAACACGTGAAACGGCCATGACGTAACCGCCCCCCTCCCCGCCGGCCTCGTTTGCCAGTCGAGGTGGGAAAGCAATGCCCCCGTTCTGGAGGGCGGGAGCGTTAGTTCAAGCCGATACCCAGGCCTTCTGCCCGACCAAAGGCTGTAAGGTAGTGTTTAGTTGGTAGGCTGGCCTTCTGCTAGAGTCCAACATAACCATCCGCCGTAGACCGGTTGCGGGTGGTATCCGGTGCGAGGTCGTCCAAGCACCAGGGGGTTGTCATAGCGACCACTGTGGTGGCGCGCCCCCTATGAGGATTCACTACCAACCCCCGTGGGAAAAAAAAAAGTTGAGGTGGCCACAACCACATCAGAACGCTGACCACCAACATGTTCCGCAGGACTACCAGCTCAAAACATCCTCACCTGAGGAACATAGCCCCATACCATGCCCGCCTACCAGACATTAGAGCGCAGCCGAGAAGTCTCATCCTCTCTTCAGAGAGTGATGAATAACGTGAGACAATAGCCACAGCTCCAAAAGAGCATACGAAGCCGAGACGGAGGATCATCCCCGTCGCCCCAACGCCCCGGCAGTAGCAACTGCCGGCGTAGAGACCACTGTAGGGGGCCAACAGAGCCCCGAACAGTTCCCTCCGCTCAACAACCAAGCAGAGATGGATGTCCCGACTGACGAGGGGGCCCCACATAGATAGGGTCACCAAAAACGCCCAACACTCTCTATACCGATTAGGTAATATGATAGGGAAAAACTCGAAAATGTCACTTCGAAACAAACGCACCATATACAAAGTATGCATCCGTCCGGTTCTCACGTTCGCGTCACCTGCCTTTGCTCACGCAAAATCAACCGTCCTCCTTACTACATTAGACGACACCGGCGCTCCTTACTACATTAGACGACACGACCTCCATAGAGACGTGGACCTCCCTACGATCCAATAACTTCTCAAAACGTTCTCAGAGCGCTTCTTCATAGCTGCATCTGTACACCCCAACCCGCTAGTCCGAGAAGCGACAAACTACTCGCCCTCAACCTCCCCGGCGTACCGTCGCCCTAAAAACGCGCTCACTGACCCTCCCGATCGTACACCACTAAGCTCATAACCCTTTTTTATTTTTTTTTTGTTCCCCTGAGGAAAATGCATTAAATTGCATACCCCGGCTGTGGCGAGCCGGGGTTATGTGGGGCTCTCCTCCCCAGAAGGGGGAGGCCTACCCACTAAAAACCTCGGGATGGCCTTCCTCAGGCATGTAGGGAGCCCCCGGGAACACAAAGGCCACTTCCGGGAACCCCCAGCCTCCGCTCCCCTCTCTAGAGGGGAGCCCTCCTCGGGGAAGCTACCACCTCCCCCGGTCCCCTCCACCGACGACGCCCCCCGGCCACGGAAGGGGCGTGGTCCATCCCGGGTCGCCGTAGCGGTCGCGACTTCCTCGCGCCCGCCGGCGACCCGCGGCGGCGCCGCAGCTGTGCTACCGAGCCCGGCGCCGCCTCCTTCAAGCGGGATCGGCCATCTCCCGACCCCGCTCGGCGGCCTCCTTCTGGAGCATTACTGCTTCACAGAAGGAGGCCACAGCCCTCCAACCTCCCTCGTCCGCCAGCATTGCCGCAATCAATGCCGGCGGAGACAGATCTCGCCCGATCTCTGCGACCAAGACTCGGCGCTCGGAGGCCCACGCGGGGCACTCCGCCAGCGTGTGCTGGGCCGAGTCGAGGTCGGATGCGCAGTGGTGACAATGTGTCGATCCCTCCCGTCCTATTCGACACAGATACTCACCGAAGCAGCCGTGCCCGGCGAGTATCTGAGTCAATCGGTAGGTGACCTCCTCCTTCCCGCTGAGCCAAGCTTCGAGGTGCGGGAGTACGGCACCGACGGCCCGCTGGCGCGCGCAGATCCGTAATTCGACCTGCGCACGCCAGGCCGCCACAATCCGTCGGTGCCACTCCCGCTTAGGCACTTCGTGCGCGGGTTCCAGGGCGCTCCCCCCATCGCCCCCCCGGTCGACACGCCGCGACGCATACGTCGCCGCGTACATGTCGGCCAGGATGTCGAATGGGGGGAGCGTCCCAGAACTGTCGCCGCCTCGTACGAGATTGTACGGTAGCCTCGTACGATCCGTATGGCCATTATCCGCTGCAGGCTCCGTAGCAGAGCTCTGCAGCGGGGGGACCTCGCGCAGTCTTGCGACCACACGGGAGCCCCATACATGGCCACGGATCGCACGACGCCCTCGTACAGGCGGCGGACTCCATCCCTCGGTCCCCCGAGATTGCCCTTTTGGCTCGGGGGACCAATCGCACGAAATGCTCCTCGAAGCTCCAAGCTCATAACCCTGCTGGAGGCAGCATCTTCGCCGCCGCCCAGCACGGGTCACTAAGTACCTTCTGTACACAGCTCTTGCCATATTATGATTCTACCAGCCCACTCTGGGACCAGGAGACCTATTTTTGAATTACGAATGCGATTTCGAAATCACCGCTGACTAAATAGTCAGCGGTGACTTTGAGGTCACGGCTTCCTAAACATCCAATTTTTGAAAGTCGAACGCAGAGCTGCCAACATAGATAAAGTACACACATAAATGTAAGAGTTCGGTTCCACGCAGAATGTAGTCGCTGCCGGTTATTGCTGGCTTATGGTTATTCAATATATATATATATATATAACATTTCCACAAGTATGACTTGATTACGAGTGGGTGAGGGCACTCGTAATGAAATCACACGTGTGACTAAGGTAGTCACATCAGTGATATTCAAAATAAGAATTATTGAAAATCGGTGATTATTAGTCACATCCGTGATTTCGAAGTCGCATTTGTAATTCAAAAAATAGGTCTCCAGGTTCGCTCTATAAAGCATAAAGTCGAGGGGGCATTAACCAGTCGACCGTCGCCCGGTGCACATATTGCCCGAACGCCCGTATTTGTCCGTATATATTTGTCCGTATTATATATAATATAAATGATTTGAAGTTTATTTAAAAAAAGGACAATGTCGGCTCCTGATCCTATACATTTATATTTTTTTTTTTACTTCATAGGTACTTTTATGAATAATTTTGTCTTTCTGTTAGAAGATAGTATAATGTAAGTCAATAAGTACTATCAGTGTATGATTCATTATCGTGGACCCCCGTTTTCATTTTATGAACCCCCAAATTTATGTTTCGCTGACGTGGACCCCTTACAGGTGGTCATAGACCCGTAAGGAAAAAAAAAAGTACAGTGATTGCCAAAGTGGTCTTGGGAATCACTGTACTTTTGACGATTTTGTTCCCACGATTTTGACGAAAGTTGTTATAGGGATAATTTGGGATCCGGTGGATATAGGAACTTTTAACCATGGTAAAATAATTTCCTGTAGGAAAATCGGATCAGCTGGCTTAGTTTTGATGCAATTTTGTATGTTTGTGTATTAAAATGTTGTGTTGTAATAAAGTATCTGGAATACAAAAATGCAAAATACTTTTATATTTCAAGCATTTCAAATACCATATGCAAAATAACTTTTTTTTTTTTTTGGTGGGTAGCTGGCAAAGTGTACATACGTAAATTATCAGTTGCTCTGTAAATTATTTTAATTTATTGTTGATAAATAAAATATATATGTTATAAAATATTACCTTCCATGCCAGTTTGACTCAAAACACTAATTTCACTCACTTTTATTCTGCACAATAATGAATAACACACCTAAATCACTACTTGAAAACTTCAATGAACTTTCAAATACATTCAATGAAAGAATGTCTGAGTTTGAGACAAGGATGCAGCAGTCAAGCTCTGAGGAATCTACAAAAACAGTTAAGTCCTTAGCCGCAGACTACTTCACTTTTAAAACATTTGTTTGGAAAGCTCTTGGTTTGCTCAAGTCACAAATTGAAACAATGGCACTTGGATACGATCGTCTTGATGCACAATCCCGTAGAAAAAATCTACTGTTTCATGGAATCGATGAGGATGCTGACGAGGACTGTTTAAGTAAGCTGCTTCATGTGTTGGCCGATAAAATGCATTTGTCAAATTTGGGTACAGCTGCAGTTGAGGTGTGCCATAGACTGGGTCCTAATAACAAAGATACATCTCGGCCTATTTTGGTTCGATTTACTACCGTTCAGCAACGCAGTACAGTTTGGAATAAGAAAGTATCACTCAAAGGCTCAAAAATAATGGTAACAGAATTCTTGACAAAATCTCGACAAGAACTGTTTGTTGCAGCACGCAAGCATTTTGGAATGAAAAAGTGTTGGACATCCGAAGGTACTGTTGTTATCCTGCTTCATAATGGTATTCGTAAGAAAGTTTATAGCTCAGTCGAACTTCAGCAGCTTATTAAAGAAAATCCCAATAGCAGTTCCTAACAATTAAATCTTTTATGTTCTTTTTAAACTAAATTGTACTCTGCTATAGTTAAATTACACTTAGAAACTGCACTTGCACTTGGGTCACTATTGATATAGTCTGAGATATGAA
The DNA here is from genome assembly GCA_036419045.1 of Scirpophaga incertulas. Taxonomy (NCBI): domain Eukaryota; kingdom Metazoa; phylum Arthropoda; class Insecta; order Lepidoptera; family Crambidae; genus Scirpophaga; species Scirpophaga incertulas. Next base: position 1,543,450 of record CM071633.1, read on the forward strand.
TTCATGTTCGTATCTACCTAGTGTTAGTGTTATAAGGCATTCGGTGCAATCGGCTAGCTTCTGTATCATAAATTTCCTTGCAGTTTTCTAAGGGTAGATAGCACTATTATAATTCAATATTAAGTAGGTAGATTTGTAATTTTAAGTAAAACCCACCTTAACATACCACCTAATTTGTTTTGTTGCGAGCATGATTTGTTTGACGTATCTGTTTGACATTGATGTGTACATTTTGCGTAATATAAGAAAGCAAAGGAATTAAGTTTTATACTTTCATTGTTTAGATTAATATTTCTGTATCATTTTTTTGGTAGGTTGTTTAAGCAATTTTTAGATTATGAATAATTTTTAAATGTATTTCTTTTTTAAGGTTATGTGGGTGTGTTGATTTCAATTTGTAATTGTCCTTTTTTTATCTATTTCTTTGAGTCAACCTATAGCATTGGATGGTTTCGCTTGGTGTATATTTATATATTTTTAAATCATTGTGTTTATTAAATTATCTATATTTTTATACATATATCATATATATTTAACGATATAAGTTATATTATATATCTATTTAGTATATACAGTTGTTATTTTATATATTAAATTATTATTATGTCAGTACATGATGTATATTTTTCTTGTTCTTCTGATGAATACGAAAGTGCGGATGATAATGAATCTCTGCTAGACTATAAACCTTTAGAAAATAAACTGATGGACACTTTTGGAAAACACTCCAAATACCTATCCTTGGTGCACATTAATGCACAGAGTATACCTGCTCATCACACAGACCTTCTGAAGTCTTTTAGCGACGGCGTTGTCGATGGTATTCTTGTCACGGAAACATGGCTTAAACCTGCGCTTCCGTCAACCAGCTACTCTATTCCTGGTTATAAATTGTATCGCAATGATCGTACAGGCGTGGGTGGTGGGGGTGTAGGTGTATATCTTCGTGCCCATATACCTGCTTCCGTCATACTGTGTTCAGCTTCTCAGTACAGAAATACACTGGAATATATATTTTTGGAAATTATAGTTCATCATAAAAAGATTCTTCTTGGGGCAGTTTACAGTCCAAACGAACACGTCGACTTTTTCAAGGACTTTCATTCGGCACTTGAGAATGTGGTTACTGAGTATGAAAATATAATCTTAATGGGAGATTTCAATACATGCTTATTGAAAAATGAGTCTAGGGCAGGAAAGCTATTAAGTCTTCTCACGTCCTTAAATCTTAGTATATTACCATTGACATCTCCTACTCATTATTTTCCCAATTCTAAGCCTTCACAAATAGATCATATTATAGTTTCTAAGCCAAATTTATCTATTTGTCACGGACAAATGACAGCGCCTTTCTCTCATCATGATCTATTATATCTTTCATACAGAGTGCGTCCACCTAAAGCTGTTCGTAAAACAATGCCACTGCGCGACTTTAAGCATATGGATCTAGACCGCTTGAGGGAGGATGTGAGGGGTGTAGACTGGTCTGCTGTTTTTGAATCTAAAAACATTGACGAAATGGTTGATTTCTTCACTACACAATTGATTGGGCTATATAATACTCACGCACCTCTTAAGTCAGTGCGTATCAAACATTTTCCTTCTCCATGGTTAACTGACGATATCAGGAGAGCAATGGCAGAACGCGATAGGATCAAGAGTCGTTGCAAGAAGTCTCCATCCCAGATCAACCTTGATCTATATAAACAACATCGTAACACCTGTAACAAACTATGTCGTGATGCCAAGCGTAGCTACATTCATAACAAAATAGAAAGTCTGGGACAAAATAAAGTTTGGAATTTTCTCCAGTCGTTAGGTGTAGGGAAGCACGCGGAGGTTTCTTCTAGCCCCGTGGATATCAATAACTTAAACTCTCATTTCTCCACGCCTCCCATCGCATTAGATCTACCAACTAAAATGGCTACTCTTGCTTCTCTAAAAAGTCTTCCCACACTCGACTATCCTCCTTTTAAGTTTACTGAAGTTTCGGATGATGCCGTTCGAAGGAGTATCCTCTCCATTTCCACAAAGTCAATTGGTAGTGATGGCCTCAGCTTGGATATGTTGCTTCCGGTGCTGGATGACATTCTGGCAGTTATTACACACATTATAAACTTTTCGCTCTCCCAGAATGTTTTCCCAGCAAGCTGGAAGAAGGCATATGTCATTCCACTCCCAAAAGTCTCTAATCCCGTATCCCCATCCCAATATCGTCCTATATCTATTCTTCCAATATTATCCAAGGTTCTTGAATCGGTTGCTCATAAGCAGCTCTATTCATTCCTCGACTCCAACTACCTTCTCTGTCCCTTCCAGTCTGGCTTCCGACCATCTCACGGTACAGTTGGTGCTTTGCTGAATGTTACTGAAGACGTTCGGTTAGCTATGGATAACACCAAGCTCACGATCTTAGTTCTGTTGGATTTCAGTAATGCATTTAACTGTGTTGACTTCGATATTCTCCTTGCAACCCTCCGTTCGGCAAATATTTCGAAGGCTTCACTTGATTGGTTTTCTTCTTACCTGTATGGTCGTCAACAAAGCGTTAGGCTTAATGACATCTCATCTTCTTGGTCTAATTTAACAGCTGGTGTTCCTCAGGGAGGTGTTTTGTCCCCTTTACTCTTTTCTATATTTATAAACAATATTCTTCTATTATCACTTCCTCTTTCCACCTTTACGCTGATGACCTGCAGCTGTACAGGCACTTCGAAACTTCAAACGTTTCGGAGGCTATTTCTGCAATCAATGCTGATCTTTATGTAATTAACAAATGGGCAACATCTTTTGGACTTATTATTAATCCTAACAAATCACAAGCTATGATTATGGGTAGCAGCAGACTGAGGACTAAATTAAACATGGAATCGGTCCCTTGTGTCATATATAATAGTGTAGTAATCAAATATTCCAATACCGTAAAAAACCTAGGTCTCATAATGGACTGTAACATGACCTGGGCTGCACACATAAATGAAATTAGTAGGCGAATGCATCATTCTTTTCACTCTCTCAAGCGGCTCCAATATTTCCTCCCGTTCAAAACAAAGATTATGCTAGCGCAATCCTTACTACTTCCCATTCTCGATTACGCAGACGTCTGCTATTTAGACGCAACAGAAGAGTCGTTAAACAAATTGGAACGCCTGCAGAATCTAGCCATTCGATTCATCTTTGGTCTTCGTAAATATGACCATGTCTCCCAATTCCGAACGCAACTAAAGTGGCTTCCTATTCGGCTTCGGCGTAATGTGCACATCCTTTCTTTTCTTTACAAAATTTTGAAGGATCCCCAAACTCCTGCTTATCTCCGCTCCCGCTTCCAATTGCTACCTCCTCCTAACCGTCCTAAACGTTCTTGTATAACAAGAATGCTTGAGCTTCCCGTTACTAACTCCCGTTTCTTCTTTCACTCGTTCTCCGTTCATGCCGCTCAACTTTGGAATAAACTCCCAACTAATATACAAAACTGTCCATCCATATTTTCGTTCAAACGTCAGCTTAAAAATTATTACCTTTCGCAAATCAACACATAGGTAACGTATGTCATTATATTTCAACAACTCCATCGTTTTGTACTGATCTGTAAATTTTTTATATTATCTTATTTATATATTATTTATTATTATTTATGTAATGTGTATGTAATATATCTATTAATATTTATATATTTGTGTTTAATATTTATGTATTAATAATTATGTATGTATTATATCTATTATATATATGTAAGTATGTATATACTGTATAGGTGTTATCTTTTAGATATACATATTGTTAAAATAAATATTTAATTAAAAATTAATACTAGATTTGAATACACTTGAGTCATCTCACCATTCTACTACTTCCACTACTTAGGGCTGACTGGAAGAAATCTCTTTTAGAGATAAGTCCACCTTTTGTTTACTTTAGTCTTAATAACAATATTATTTACTACGTGTACAATAAAGTGTATAAATAAATAAATAAATAAATAACTTTTTTACAACGGCATCTCGGAATACTAGATAAAACGTAGGTATCTTGAATAGATAAAATACTTCGGTAAAAACATTATTTTAGCAAACATTTTTTTTAATTTTAGGTTTCCATCCTCTATAGGTAAAAACGGAACCTTATAGGATCACTTTGTTGTCCGTCCGTCCGTCTGTCAAGACCCTTTTTCTCAGAAACGCGTCGAGATATCAAGCTGAAATTAATATCACATACTCAGGTCTTCTATCTTTCAAAGCAGTGAAAAATGAAACTTTTAATCAACGTAATAAAAAGATGTTGCCGTTTATGTTGCCTATATATTGCATATTTTGACATTTGCAAGGGAATCAAAACCTATACGGTTCTTTCCGTTGACCTAGAATCACTAAATTTGGTAAGAAGCAATGTCATGTAGCACAAGTAAAGGAAAAACTCTGAAAACAGTAAGTTTGTAGTTATTTCACAAAAAAAAATCACAACATAATTGGGGAAAAAGAGAACTTTTTGAGACATAATTCTAATATGTACTAATGTAATGAACAAACAATTTACATGTCGACAAATTTGGACGGAACTCTCGTTGACCGTTGACCGATTTTTTTGGAAAGAACAAATTGTCTACTATCGAATCGGCTCAGTTTTTGATCTACGACATTGTGAATATTTGAGATAATGTCACGTAAGATGTGTTGAACAAACATAGTATCTACAGCTAATGTTGAAACAGCAAGGTTAGTTTACTTTAGTTATTTTCATAGTGTAATGTCTTATGGCATTTTGTTATGGGGTTCAGCTGCCACCTTTGAAAGTATTTTTATACTACAGAAAAGAGCAATTAGAGCTATATATAATTTAATACCAAGGGATTCCCTTAGGGATAAGTTTAAAGAAATCAACATTTTAACATTTGCGGGGCAGTACATCTATGAAAATACAATCTATGTACACAAATATTACAAAAATTTCATTAAGAATAGCGATGTTCATAAATTAAATACAAGAAGTAAAAATAAGCTTGCTGTTCCAAATTTTAGATTACATAAAACACAGAACTCATTCTTGGGGAAATGTATAACTTTTTATAACAAGTTACCACACAATATTGTTAATCTACCTTTTAAAAAACTAAAAACTCGAGTAAACAAAACTTTAATGAGCAAAGGACATTATCGAGTCCAGGATTACTTGGATGATCGAAGTGTCTGGGACTAAAAAACCCTCGCTCGTTGAAATAAACAAATTGTTAATAAATTCTTAGGTAACTGTGTAACATAATAATATGTATATTTAACTGTACCTATTATAATAACATTTTGTTACTTGTATCATAATAAATGATTATTATTATTAGTTTTTAAATGATTGTATGCGCGTGTCCTGCGGTTGTTTTTTTTTAGTTGTGATAATTTACACGGGTACCTGCTTTTGGTAATTTGTATCATTTTGTGGCTTAAGGGTAGTCATACTCTCATTAAAATCTCTTGGGCAGTGTCGTGTGAGTCGGGCGTTACGTTCCCTAAAACATGGTTGAGCGAAGCGATGGCTGGTTCATGCGTCATGCTCGTGAACGGGTGCTGCCAGCGGAGATGAGTCTGCTCTTTGCTATACTGGTAGTAATGTTGTAAAATAAATAATGCTAATAAATACGAGTAGTACACTCGTATTTATTATAATTTTAATTTAACTTTAATATATTCTTTTAAAACTGTATGACACGGCATTCCTAATATAGGCATGATTTCAAAATAATTTTTTATTAATTATACTATGTAATGGAAAGTGACTTCATGAATTATCAATATTGAAGTCATTTTCCAAATTGACGACACTGTATCTATTTAATACAGGGAAAAAAACAGCCCTTGCTGAGTTTCTTGCCGGTTCTTCTCAGTACAAGGTCTCCCGCCGTAGATTTGCGAACCGATGGCGTAGCTTTTCGACATTCACAAGTGCTTGTTCACAAGCCCAGACTGAATAAATGATTTTGAATTTAAATTTGAATTTACAACATATTAAGAATCCAAACAAAAGGTATTTAAATGAAAGATAAAACATGAATTTTTAAAAACTTAAATAGTTACATGATGAAAATACGTCATTAGTATCTTGTATCTGTGCTTCAGGTAATCCTATCTTAGACAATTTACATCTCTGCGTATGATAATTATTACCGCGGGAAACTAACCTTTCCTTTGGGAAAATTTGATATAACAAGCCGCAGGTGGAAAGCAAGTATAACATACAAAGGTTTACGCTGGCATCAGGGAACCGCCTAAATGGAAACAGGCGAAGACCTCATCTACGCATTGTGAGCTCCTTTCTCGTTAATTCGGAAAGTTAGGCAAGTCAATTCCAATAATACTCGTGCTTCCACAATACTACTGATTGGATTTTAGTAATACGTGTTCGCGTAACGTTAAAAGTATACCAAACTCTTTTGTTTAGTATATTTAGTAAACAGGCCTAGGTCTAATTTTAGCTGACTTTGGTAATTTATAATCCTGTTTAGACTTTCGCGATTTCAACGCGGTGTAGTAATCTTTCCTATATTCCATTACACACACTCAAATAAATAATTATTTATTTACATATTTTATTTAAATCATAATATACATGTTAAGAAATGACATTTCATTAATTTAAATTTGCCGCGCTTCGCGCTAGTTCGCGTATTCATGGGTTATCTGTGGAAGTTATAAAAAACATAAGAAAACTTTTATTCTTCTATAGATATAAATTAATCGTAAAATTTATAATTAAGCAGACGATATTAGTAAACTTTAAATGTCGTTTCTTTGTATTTTCAGGTAAGATTTAAGTGTGGTTAAGATTTAAGTTGCAATATTGTAAAAGTGTGTTAAATAAACAATGTCTTTGTATTTTCAGAGAAACAATTTATGGTTTATTTTAAAAAAAATCCTCAATAATATATCTTATATACATATATTTATTTACATTATATATATTATATATATATTCACTACTTCTAAACATCGATGCGTATCGACTTGTCCATACATTTAGCAATAAGCCAATATCGACAAGTCTTGCCCACTAATTAGACAGATAAGAGAGGTCAAGACGAGTCATAGACAAAGTGGTTTTGTGGTGAGTTGGCTAACAGAAATAGTAACAGGAGTAGGTACGCTTAAGTTATATACGCTAATTGAGTAATTGTTTCTTTGTGCTCTTTGTTTCTGTGCTTTCATAAATATATATTGCTTCTTCTTTCTCCTTCTTCCTAACTGTGTAGATTCTAAGCTTTTTATATATGTACCTAGTGATTAAATGTTCGAGGAAAATTACAACTTCGTTTACAGTGGGTTAAACATTTTTATTTATCATCTCAACCATATCCGACATTCCGAAACGTCAAGGGGTTTAGGAGCTACACAGGAACACACAACACGAGGACCTGATGGAAGTAAATAGTGGAAGGAACGCATTCATAGTACGCCAAAATTAACTAAGTCACAAGACAGCAATTACGACAAAAAGGCTAGTTGAAGTGGCTCCTAAAATTAATAATAAGCTGCCAGACAATATAAAAATGTGTAATTTGTGGAATGAGTACGTCGAGGGGCTTGGAGGCTACACAGGAACACACAACACGAGGACCTAATTGAAGTAAATAGTGGATAGAACGCATCCATAGTACGCCAAAATTAACTAAGCCACAAGACAGCAAATACGACAAAAAGGCTAGTTGAAGTGGCTACTAAAAGTAATAATAAGCTGCCAGACAATATAAAAATGTGTAATTTGTGGAATGAGTACGTCGAGAGGTTTGGAGGTTACACAGGAACACACAAAACGAGGACCTAATGGATGTAAATAGTGGATAGAACGCATCCATAGTACGCCAAAATTAACTAAGCCACAAGACAGCAATTACGACAAAAAGGCTAGTTGAAGTGGCTCCTAAAATTAATAACAAGCTGCCAGACAATATAAAAATGTGTAATTTGTGGAATGAGTACGTCGAGGGGCTTGGAGGCTACACAGGAACACACAACACAAGGACCTGATGGAAGTAAATAGTGGATAGAACGCATCCTTAGTACGCCAAAATTAACTAAGCCACAAGACAGCAATTACGACAAAAAGGCTAGTTGAAGTGGCTCCTAAAATTAATAACAAGCTGCCAGACAATATAAAAATGTGTAATTTGTGGAATGAGTACGTCGAGGGGCTTGGAGGCTACACAGGAACACACAACACAAGGACCTGATGGAAGTAAATAGTGGATAGAACGCATCCTTAGTACGCCAAAATTAACTAAGCCACAAGACAGCAATTACGACAAAAAGGCTAGTTGAAGTGGCTCCTAAAATTAATAACAAGCTGCCAGACAATATAAAAATGTGTAATTTGTGGAATGAGTACGTCGAGGGGCTTGGAGGCTACACAGGAACACACAACACGAGGACCTGATTGAAGTAAGTAGTGTGGATAGAAGTACGCTAAAATTAACTACGCCACAAGACTGCACTAATGAAAAAAGTGTAGTTGAAATGGCTTAGGTACTTACAACAAGCTGCCACTCAATATAAAAATGTGTAATTTACAAAACATCAAATCTGTATTTACAATATTAAAATGTTATTATAATATTGAAAAATACTTAATGCACTATGACATTCTATGTATATGTGAAAAATGGTTTAATATAGCATTTTTTTTAAATATTTGATGTCATTGTTCGACATTCCTCAATTGATTATCTGACATTTTATTTTTTCTGATTGACACTTATTAATTACTTGATTGAATTTGACTTTATCTCTACTAATAATAAATCTGTAGAGAGGTCAATCCTGTACATGTAATATATTTCCAAAATAACTATTAGGGGGTGAAGATATCCTTTCCTAATATCCTTTCACCTTGTACTAAAATTATTTTTATACAATTTCTTGTCTTACGCATACTTGACTACTTGAATGCCGATGTATAAAATAGTTTAAATACAAAACAATAAATTTATATTAAAGTTTAAATATAAACATTGAAAGATTAATTTCAAAAAAAGTTGCAATTCAAATAAGTTTAAATAAATAAATACATGCCACCGGCTAAATGCATTAAGTTATAAATTTAAGATCCTTTATATGTGCTTCGCAAAGAAATATTGAATGATTGATTGAAAGGACAAATTTCAAGAACAGGCTATTTATATCGCAAGCGAGTGTGAATCAGTCTGGATTAGTAAATTGATTATGTCTTGTGCTAAGCGGGACGAATATGCCCCTCATTTGATTTGGCGTCGGCTCTAAGCGGGCCAAGCCGCCTCTCATTTGCTCGTGGCTTACTCGAGCTGGTTCAGTTAATGCAATTCCCCGGAATTGCCTCTAGATGAAAACCTAATACGCCATTGACTGACATTCGTTGAAGATATTTAATTACATCTTATAAGGGATTGTGCGCTGCATGCAAAATGCGAAATGCATTTTAATTCAATTCTTACAGAATACTGATTTGAAAAGTGCTTACAATAGTAACTATATAATAGTTGAAAGTAATTAAATTATTATTATCAGACAGTTTATATGTTTATATAGATATATATATATATATGTTGAAAATACTCTAATGAAAAAATGATTTCTTGAATGATAAAAATGCTTGGATGTAATTTTTATGATATTTAATTTCCTGAATAATTAAACATGCTTGGATGTAAATTTTGCGATATATAATTTTAATTATTCTTTAATAAATGATATTTTTGTTTTGTACCGGACATATACATATCAGATTTGTTTAATGCGATATGACTCTTGAGACGGACATATATATTTGTTAGTTGTTTTAATTTGTATCGGAGGTTGCGTTCAGACTCTGTATCTGAAGCCGGCTTCCAACTGACGACTCTGTAATGATACAGGGAGAAAAAAAATGCCCTTGCTGGTTCTTTCCAGTACAAGTACAAGTTCCAGTACAATACATTTTTGATTTTGATTGATTTTTATTTTAATATATAAAAATCAAATATATATATATACACACATATATATATATATATATATATATATATTATATATATATATATATATATATAGAGGCGCAACAGATACATACACGCACACACGCGACATCGACAAAAAAAGGAAACATAAATGTTGTATTAATCTCTTGTATACATTTTTTTATATATATGTACATACATACATACATACATATATATATATATATATATATATATATATATGTACACACAAATATTATCTTATTTTTATGAATATTTATGGGTTTACTATAGGGAAGGTATTTATGACAACATATTGGCATTGATTACTTAATACCATAGCTTGAATTTGGTGTTATTATTATTGACATCAAATCATTATTTTTTTAAATTAATAATGTCTGAACTTAATAGGAGCTGGGTAGGAAAAGAGGAAAATCTAGGATAAATAGTTGTTGTTGGAGGTTCTACAAATTAAACAAAAAATATTTATTTACTTGTTGAGGAATAACATACAGTTAGAATACATAAGGTATAGTTTACATTATTAATTCTATTTACGCATCCCAATACTGCAACCCACAACATTATCCCTGAATTAACAAAATAAAATATTGCACTATATTTGACCTTGGTGTCAGTAAATGCACACACGCACGCACGCACACACACACTATGTACACATCCTCCTACCCACGATGTTCCGTGCTCCTACCCATTGTTATAAATAACACAGCAGCTAATATGCTATATTTTTTTTATTAATAAAATAAAATGAAAATAAAAACATTAACACCAATTACTTTTAACAATATACACATAGACTTTATTGTATTATATAAATTATCATATAAGAAAATAAAAAAACATAAAAAACAAAGTTAAATTAATATTTGGATTTGCCCACGTCTCTCATTCTGGTTTCTGGGATTGGTTTGCTAACGGACTCGGCGCGCTTCCGGGCTGTTAGGGTCGCACTAAGTTTCGGTCGTAACCTGAACAAGGTAGCGCTTCGGGAGGAAACGCCGCAGTGCCGTTACTGTGACGCCTCCGATGATATAGCCGACCACATTCTATTACAGTGTTGAGCCTGGCGACCCCAACGCTGCCAGCCTTGAGCAAAGTGCTGGCTAGAGAGGGGGAGTGAGAGGCTGCTGCTTCCTCCTGCGGGCAGGAGGCAGCGGAGAGAGAGCGGGAAAATGATTCCCATGCTGCTCCCCTCCGCCGCACTCGGTTGAGTGCTAGTAGACGGGCTTACGCAAACCGCCTTTTATGACCTCCCTTTTTTTATTACCAGGTAAAACTCCCGAGCACCCGCCACCGCGTGCGCGCCGTCGGGTGCCCAAGCGACACTATCAGCTAAAAACATCCTACATGGCCTTCCTCAGGCCAGCCTCCGCTCCCCGGTGCACGGGAGCTCTCCTCGGGGGAGGCTTCAACACCTCCTCCGATCTCCTCCACCAACGATGCCCCACAGGAGGGGCGTGGTCCCTCCCGTATCCGCGGACGCGACTACTCGCGCCCGCCGGCGACCCGCGGCGGCGCCACCTCCTTCAAGCGGGATCGGCCATTTCCCGACCCCGCTCGGCGGCCTCCCTCTGGAGCATCACTGCTCCACAGAAGGTTTATGACCTCCCTAGGTGTGGATTGCGCGCTAGCTCCTGATGGTCGCAATTACTCCCCATAGGTGGTTGGACCCGTAGCTGGTCGGTTCGTCTTAAGGCGATCTGGAGAAATTGGTTTCCTTAAACCCTGTTTCGACCTTACTGTGGACAAGATGAACATCGGGGAGGTTTAGTGGGTATGCCCTATTGGGTCGCCGTGTCGTGAGCTCTATCTCGATTGGAAGTGATAGATAATAAAAACCCAGTAATGACATTCTTTTAAGCACTGATGGTTAAATAAAGTAAGTAAAGGACTCCACGGTTCAGCCGGTAGATAGTCAGAATATATTTAAATAAGCTTCAACAGGCTGCCTATTGAATGTAGAGGGCGATAAAATGACCCTGCCTTGAATTATGTTACTCGTAATATATACTCGTAATATATATATATTTCGAGTATATATATATACCCAAACTACTCGACCGATTTAAATGAAGTTTGGTACACAGATATACCGAAATCTGAAAAAGGGCGTAGGTTACTTTTGATTACGAAAAAGGGGTTGTAACGAGGTTGAAATAGGGATGAAATTTTGTATGAATCAGTTTTGTGTTTATAACTTATTTTTAGGTTTTGATTACATTCAAATAAATACTACATGCAAAGTTCGTAAGAATTTATCCTTAATTTAAAGTTGATGTAAAAAGAGTTTGAGAACTGAAGGACATAGAGAAACTATTGACATGAGAGAAAATATTTATCCTGCGGGAAAATTTGTTAAAAATAAATCATTGGGTTTTGATGCAATTTAGTATGGCGACGATTGGAGAACATAAAATAATTTATATGGCGAGAAAAATAATCTTTCCTTTTGGAAAATCAGATATAACGCACGCGAAGCCGCAGGCGGAAAGCGAGTGTACATAGAATTATAATTTGTAAATACACAAACAAAATTTGCCACTTAACAGAATTTCCATTTCCATGTTTTCCGATTCGAAGACAACGTCCTCAAATTGATTTTTATTTACAATATTGGAATTAGTCTGATTTATAGACCTTTGACTTGACCTTTTTCTGATTTATCACCTAGATATTACATTGTCTTATAATATTTCAAAAACCTAAACAACCAAATTAATCACGTAATTATTTATCAATCAATTATTAAAATTTAATTATTATGTTTACATAAATTACAGATTAGTAATACTGTTTTAGGAATGTTGCCATCATACAAAAAAGTTGGTTCCGTTTCTTCACTGCTGTATATAGTATTATGTAGTAATAAAAATTATTAGTGAAAATGTTTACTTATGTACATGAATGATATAAGTCTGTATATGTTGTGTCATGTTGATTGCAACCTTTTATTTTTATCTAATAAAATAAAAAAACGGTTGCGGCGACATCTTAGCGGTCCGCGTTTGCATATTTATAGGCATCGGAATGAGCCTGCTATCCCGAAGATTGCATTTCCCCCGCATCGACATTTCTTTTTGCATGCATATTACGATTTGCAACTGAGTACTTTGTTCGCAAATCGCCATATCCGTTGCTTAATGTTCGCTGATCGAATTTTGCAGTTCCAATGGCGTCGGTTTAATTTTGAACGAAAATAATACTAGTTAACACCCGTTTAATTATAAATCACTGTTGAAACCATTAATAAGATTGGAATCCCTTAGCTAGAATGTGTCGCCAGTATAATGAGCTCGTCAGGGGTTGCGCAGAATTGTTTGCGATATTTTTCATTATAGTTTTAAGAATTTATTGTCAAATAATTTATAATAACTTGTTTTTTTTTTATTGGATAGGGCAGCAAACGAGCAAACGGATCACCTGATGGTAAGTGATAACCGTTGCCCATGGACACCCGCAACACCAGAGGAGCCACAGGTGCGTTGCCGGCCTTTTAAATGGGAATATGCTCTTTTTTTGAAGGTTTCGGTATCGCCTCGGTTCGGAAATACTGCAGGCGACAATTCATTCCACAGTTTAGTAGTGAAAATTCCTGGAAAAACGCGCTGTGGTGGACTGCCAAGCGTCTAGGTGATGAGGATGAATGTTGTGTTGAGGATGAATATATAAAGTCAAAGTCAAAGTCAAACACTTTTATTGTTTAGAATCACACGTGATCACTTACAATCGTCATATACAAACAAAAAAAAAACATATTATCAGCTACTTAAAACAAACAAACAAAACAAACAATATATATATTTGTACTAGCTTTTGCCCGCGACTTCGTTCGCGTGGACTTCAGGTTCGTCCCGTCTAGTCTAGTAATAAGTAAGAAATACGGTAACTAAGCACTGCAGAGCCCTAATCATAGGCCTATAGGTAGCTACTGCAGTATGCTCCTATAAACTACATTTAACGATCTTTTTCCTTTTGTGGGTTATTCCTAAGAGATAAACATATACCATCACGGACTTTTTTGTAGACCTTTTTAAGTTGTACAATACTGTAGTAAACTGTTTTGATCTATCTTGTAGGATTCAGTCAGCGTTTGCAATGTAAGCGCAAAAACTTTTTTACGACCTCACATTAGAAACCTCAAAAATTGTAGCCTATGTGTTATTCTGATGTATAAGCTATATTGTGGTAAAGTTTCATTCAAATCCATTCAGTAGTTTTTACGTGAAAGAGTAACAAACATCCATACTTACAAACTTTCGCCTTTATAATAGTAATAGGATAATCTATGTGTAAAAAAATGCTTTCTTTAATCTGGTCAGCATCCCGACCTGCAAACGCGTGTCATTTGTTTTGTGTGTCAATGAATCCGGCACTGTCAGCTGTGAAAAGACAGACATGGTTTTTCATTCGAATAATAGGCGCGTGATAATTTTATTAATGTCATCTAAACAGTCATTTAAATATTATTTACTTTTAAAAAGTACTAATTAAAACTTGTAATTCATTAAGTCAAATGAGAGGTTTGTTGTTTTGTCTTTATTTACAAGTTTATTAGTTTAAATTAGTTATTGTACTTTCTTATCAGATACATAAATAATTTAATATATACCTTTTATTTTAACCTCTTTAAACTTTAATTACGACTACAAATAATTGTCTTATATATGTATGTATTGGATATATATTATTTATGTTTTTAGTAAAAAATAAGCAGAGATACTGGCAGCCCTGGCAAACTGTTCAGTCATATCGTCATAGAGTCATATCAGCAAATTTACGAGCACAATAGGTTTACTACAAACGCTTAAAACAGAAATTTAGCCACAGTGCAAGCAAGATGGCGCTATACGTTGCAAGAACGGTGTCTCTGTCTTAATATTGTTTTAACCCTACTCTAAGCGGTCATGGTAAGGTCATTGATTATTATCCATGACGCTTAGAAAGCGCTGAGCAGTAAGTGTAAATTTATCTGGGATTGTCTACGTGCCCGCACTGCGAACGAGGCAATTCAATTTATTTTCATAACTCCTGTCCAACGTGCTTTTTAACTGCGTCACTTGTTTGAATTATGAGCTGTCGTTATTCTGAACTGATGTCATGTGGATAACTACCATAAATGCCTTGTCAGTGCAGTCAGTCTCCCTCAGGGCAGCTTGTGGCGATCCTTACCAGCTGGACAAAGTGTTCCGCCCTTCGAGCATCTGCTCTTGAGACTCCTCAAGAGCAGATGCTCGAAGGGTGGAAGTGTAATAATGGCATAACGCCGACGGACTCTCGATCGCTGTCGCAAACACATCTCTTTACACACTGAGCTGTTCACACCAACAACGTTTCTTTCTTCGCACCAAAATTGGTCTGCTTTTTTGGGGGGCCCATTTAGTGAGCGGCGAGTCACCACGTCCCATATTTAAAATCAATTAGGAGGCTTTGAGAAGGCAGGTGACCGGAGTCTCTTCCATAGTCCGGTTCTCATTACCACCGAAATTGAAATGCAATAGTCCACAGGCTTTTTGACCACTATTGACAATAGTTTCTGTGCATCTAACTGGGTGTAGTCTTTAGCTGCATTTTTCATGATGCAGATAAAGGTTGGACCCAGTTGGTACACTCCACGCACACCTTCATTAAATTTCGCTTAAATGGCCTCTGCGCGTTGGATCTGTATCCCCGCGTATGCCGTATAAAGGCCCGTGTCTTATAAAGACACGTTATATAAGCGACAATAATAATTTATACCATAACTGCTATAAATGCCTCATCAGTGCAGTCAGTCTCTCTCAGGGCAGCTTGTGGCGAGCTGTCGCGTCAGTTGCGTCACCGAGGGTACTGATGTGCTTCGCGACAGAATGTCACCCGCCACTGACTTGCTTTAGCGAGCCGGACAGAGTGGAGTCGCAAGAGCAGATGCTCGAAGGGTGCAAGTGTAATAATGTCATAACGCCGACGGCGTCTCGATCGCTGTCGCATACACACCACTCTACACCCTTAGCAGTTCATTTAAATAAATAAATATTACTTACACTCATACCAATTAAGGCTTGTGTTATGGATTCTAGGGTAACAGATACACACACATACACACATATATATATATATACATATATTAATATTTTTGATACAAATATATATTAACAACCTTGATTATAGTAAACATGCTACAGGTTTTTGAAGGGTCGGCAACGCGCAAGTGACACCCCTGGTGTTGCAAGTGTCCATAGGCTACGGTAACCGCTCACCATCAGGCGTGCCGTAGGCCTGTTCGCCACCATCGCGGTGTAAAAAAAAAAATGCTAGCATGCAACACACAAACATCTGTCGCCACCGAGACTCGAACCCGGGATCTGAGAGATGGCGACACCACACAAACTGTCCACGAGGAAAACTCCATAAAACCGTTTTGGTATTTGTCAATGTTACGATTTCTGTCAAAACAATTTTTTTATGTTATGAACACTTGGAGTTCACTTATTTTGCGTTTTTGTAACTAATTGTAAACCTTAAACCAGCAAACAAATTAACAAAATCCAAATCAAAAATTTATTCTTCAAAAAGGTTTTTTTCCATTCACTTTTGCACGTCATAAATGCTACGCCATTGGTTCACAAGTCTACGGCGGGAGTCCTTGCACTGGAAAGAATCAGCAAGAAAACCGCAAGAGCTATGTTTTTGTCTCCCTGTATTTTTACAGAGACAATTAGAAGCTGGCCTTAGATAAATAGTCTAAATCTAAGATCCTTCACAAGTTTCAATAAGTTTAAATAATATCTATAAAAGATATACATAGTTTCACTATGATGTTTACTGTAGGCAAAATATTAAAATAAAACCCAAGCATTGTTATAATTTAAGTAATCTTCTTTACATAGTATAAAACAAAGTCGCTTCCCGGTGTCTGTATGTAAATACAGACATAGCTATGTATGCTTAAATTATAAAACTACGCAACGGATTTTAATGCGGTTTTCTTTAATAAATAGGTATGTAATCACGGGCGTATCTTCATTGGTACTCATTGTTGAATCGATCAATTTGGATCATATTATAAAATAATAGAACGGTAGTTACAATTATCGTCGTTTAATCACAAATCATAAATATGCACGTTGACACTTAATTAATTATCACTATTTTAGATTTAACTTAAAAATATCTACAAATACACGTTGATTCCCGAGATTCAAAGCGATTCGCCAACCGTGTGGTGTGCTCGCCGTCTTCCGTCCGACTCACCCACGAACAAGATGGCTGCGCCGCTACCACAGACTATGACGCTTCGCTAGGATGACATTGACAGCGACATGTCATTCTGTCAGAATTCTTCGATGTGCCGTCAGGTATATTAAAGAGGTTTAGAAAGAATAAACACAACACAACACAACAAAAAAAAAAATTACTTACAACTACAGATAAAAAAAATATCTATCTACAATACCAATATCAGGAACCCTTACGGACTTACCTACGACCTTAGTTAAAAAAATTAAGAAATACAAATATTTAAAAAAAACACCTAGTTGGTATATCAAAGTTAGTTAATTTAAGACAGAAGTTATCGTATTTATTTTGTACTTTTTAGTTCTTTTATATTCCTTCTAAGCGTATGTAGGTAAGTTAGTTGCGTACGATTTTGAAGACGGTTTTTTATTACTCGTGTTTACTGTATTTATAAATTTTGATCAATATTATATATCTTCTTTTACATGTATTGACCAGATAAAGTAAGTATATAACTTATTTCTTTAAATAAGACCTTCGGAGAATAAACAATGGAGGCCGTTTTTCTACAATCGCCATTATTTTAAGACACATATGTATACTCCTCCGCGCTCTTTAAGTAAATCTTACCCTAATGTTGTGCAAACTACCCACTGTACCCACAAGAAACAATGAAGACTCTGTTAACTAGACTGCAACAATAAGCGGGAGAGTTCTAAATACTTGACCAAACAGCACCGCATACGCTAAGTTACAGAAGTGGTTGCGAAGCGGTTACCAAAGCTACGGGGATGGTTGCAAAGCTAACTTGCAACTGCAGAACATTCCAGAAACCACAGCGCGTCATTAGGAGCAACGGAAAACAATAAATAGTTCGCAGGAGTTCGGGGCTTATGTGTCTTGTTATAAGGTAAAAGGGGAGCTGGTGCAAGTTATTAGCGAATAAGCTTAGAATGTACAAACTTTGTATTAAAAAATCAAAAATCAAAATAATCTTTATTCAACATAGACCTTTACAGGCACTTATTGACGTCAACAGGCAAAACAAAAAAACAAAGCTTAAAAAAAACAAAAACCTTGTTCTTACGTATGAATAAGGAAAAAAAGAAGAAAAAAATTGACTCGACACCTGTTCGGAAATTGGGAGAACCTTCTCGAGAAGAACAGGCAAGAAACTCTGAAGGTCTATTTTTTATCTCCTCTTTACAATGTTAATAATTATAATAATATAATATAATAATACAATATAATATAAGATACAATCATACCTAATACGATTACAGTCGTATGTATGTTTACATACACATATAAAAATAATACAATATTATAAATAATGTTGTTAACAAACATGGCTCTATGAATAGTGTCCCTATTCCCAAATACTGTGATCATTTAGTCACTTACTTTATAATAACTTTTACTCATGAGTGTCTTTTTGATATGGATTTTATATTTAAATTTATATAAAAGCAAATCAATGACACTTTGCGGAAGTTTGTTAACCATAGAATCGTATATATATACAGAAGACTTAAGAATATAACGAAACTAGCTATTGTTATCAAAACTACTACACAAGATTTGAAGACCTCTGTGGACGCGAGTTTAGTATGTTCCAACGTACAGCCTACAAGAAATTTGAGGTTCGTTTATGGGCAAATGTATACATTTTTATAACAAGATTCCACATAGGTAGTGAATTGCCTTATCATAAGTTCAAGGTACATGTTAAAAAGAAGTTAATGAGTAAGGGCTATTACAAAGTCAATGATTATTTAAATGACGCCAATGCTTGGTGTTGATTTGAGGATGCATTCTATAGTGTAAATATTTGTTTTCCCGTATAAATTGTAAACACATATGTACGTTGTATGATAACGACATAATTTATTGTAAATGTTGTTATTACTTTTGATGAAGCTGATAAGTTTCTTGCGCCCATTCATCTTATCAGCTAAAATACGTCCTGAAAGGAAAAAAAATGGACGATTCAAAAGAACTTTATATTAAGTCATATTTGAATACAGTTAATATTGATTTGATTTGATTACTATATGTCTATCCTTTGCCCTAGATTCCGTAACACAAGCCTTACACAGTTTACTTTGGACTAAGCTAATTGCCGTGAGTGTAAGAAATATTTAATTTAATTAATTTAATTACAACCAGATACTGCACACAAAACCATACATCTATAAAACACGAAATTTGCATTTCAATTGCGGGATTTTATAATGTATTTGTTGATCCGGTAAACGTAGGGAAATCACTAAAATTACTATTAAAAAAATTAAAAAGAGGTTGGTGATAAAAGGATGAAAGGATGTTAGGGCTGGACAGCCCTTATAACTCAGGCGTATGAAAAATAGATTGTAACCGATTCTCAGATCTTCGGATTTAGTAGATAGGCATATAAAATTTTATAAAAATTGGTCTAGCCGCTTCGAAGGAGTTTGGTAACAACCGTTGTGACACGAGAATAGGGAATTAATCTCTTTTTTGAAAAGAATCTTAATTTGATCTTGACTTGCGTGTCAGTAAACCATAAACTAAAAATATAAAAATTTTATACACTCGTTAAGTACTATAAAAATTGCATTAAAATTTAATATTTTCAAATTTCGCGCGTAATTAGACGAAGGCGCCGCACGAGTTGTTACTTTGTAGCGATGACGTCAATACGGCATGTAAATAATAAACAAAACTATGTTTGATGCTATGTATTATTATATTCATAATTTGAAAATGAGTTATTATCTTTTATATATAAACAACTAATAAAGGAATAATAATAAAAGAGTAATACTGACATCGATGTTTTAATACTCCGTAACTCGGCAGAACAAAAGTCGGGATTTGCAGCAAAGAATTTTCCGACCATTAATGCATTTATTTTTGGTAAATTCGTACTATCTCCTTTTACAAAACTGCTTTCCATAATGTGATTCACGTGCGATTTCAATTTAACTTATAACGTTCTCTTACATTAAAAAAGCAACCTACAAACGTCTTTTTTTATTGTTTTGTACGTACTATGATTCATAATGACATTGACACGCATAAGTTTACAGTACCTTATGACGTCACGACATGGCGGCCTATGTTTCGCTCTTGTTTTACGTATAGATTAAAAAAGTGAATACTTTGAAACTAATTTTTATATTATTTTTGTTATTTTATGTACTTAAACATGATGTTTCCGACTATTTAATGCATAAGCTATCATACTTATATGCTTTTAGATCTTTTCTAATATAGAGGGAAGTACCCTATTGTATATATGAGATAAATACGTATGTCAGATGTCTGTTTCTTCGTTGACAAGTGACGTCAAAATTTTCCATCTCGCTCTAACACATGAGTATCCTATGTTATTGATATCTCGCTCTGCCTACCGAACGGTAATATAATAAACTAGTGGGCCCGACAGTCGCCCTGTCAAAAAGATTTGTAAAGTGACAGTTTTTTGTTCCTACTTATTTTTATAGATAATAATGTCGCATAGCCAATCAAATGAACTATGTATTACATTTTATGACTATTCAATTTTGGAACGTGACATTAACTTCTCCAACGATGTATTCTGTGCTCCGACGCACACACGCACACTGTTTTGATAGATATGTTTGAATTTCAACTTTATATAGCGTTAATAAAGCGCAAATTGACTCTGATGTTAGGAACACCTACATTGCTTAGACAACAGTGAGTGCGTGCAATATGAACAATAAATCTCTAATTGATTGTACGTTTTAATTAGAAAACGTTTGTATGGGAAAAAAGGTCAGTTTGTAGGGATTTTCCGATAATTATTCGAATTTTCCTCCGCCTCTTTGAACTTCAACAAACATTTAAAAAAATAATTGGCCAAATTGGTCCAGGCGTCGTTGAGTTATGCGCTTACCAACACATTTTGCGATTCATTTTTAACCAACTTCTTACATATAAGATGTTTCCATGTCTGTTACATGTTTCCATGTCTGAAGATACGTGTTAATCGCTGGGGTATGTATGCAGGCTTTTGTGACAATGACATTATCATAATCAAATTTAAACACGAGAAACAAAAATAAGCAATATACAAGTTTTAGAAACATATCCGAATTTCAGCTGATTCTGCCGTAAACCAGGATTTTTTACCCGAAACCTGAGAGACCCTTAGTGGCGATTTTTGTAGTTAACTTTTTCTAAAACTTTTATATTCGTGATCAGCTCGTCAAGGGGAACAATACAATCGAAAATTTATAGTCGATCGCCGCTCGTCAAACTGCCATATAAACTGTGCCATGTACTTTCTGACTTATTGATTTTAATAATCTGTATTTATTATGTTAGCTCACTCACCTCGTACAGTTAGTACAAAGATATTTGAACTAGCACTAAATATCTGAAGATCCCGTTGATAAGCGACAACACCAACATGGCGACATGGCGTGACACGTCTCGCCAGCCCTTCGATAAAGCTGAGATGAATCGCCTGTCAGACCGTGAACATATGACGTGGTATATTTCACGAGACGTCTCATTTTTCCACTAGACTTACTATATTTAGAGTATGGCTAACGAAAGTAGGCCCTGCAATAGGGAATATGCATGATTTTTTTTATGTCTTAAATTATTCATTAACATTTTTATAACATAGAAAAAAAATATAAATAGGCTTGAAAATAGTCAAGTGAAATTGTTGAATAAAATTGAGCCACACCATTTAATTATATATTTAATTACACCAAATTTGTTGATCTATGTCAAAATGAGATTGATAACATTAAATATATACGATGCTTATAATTTATTTTACTTATAAATGAATTAAATATGATTAATTAGAATTATACAAGATATATGTGAACTTATTTACATACAATAATATACTTTAGTTATTAGAAAAATTGAGGGAAGCAAATCTTTATTAGTTCCTTTAGAATAGTAAAAATTTTATATATACAATTGTTTATATTTCAAGCTAGTACTTATAGATGTGTATATTTATATATGTATAATATACGAGTATTAAGACTGTGTATAGCCATAAT
Organism: Scirpophaga incertulas; assembly: GCA_036419045.1. Taxonomy (NCBI): domain Eukaryota; kingdom Metazoa; phylum Arthropoda; class Insecta; order Lepidoptera; family Crambidae; genus Scirpophaga; species Scirpophaga incertulas. Next base: position 1,565,677 of record CM071633.1, read on the forward strand.
AACCATTAACTGATACAACGTCACATTTTGTTTATTTATTATGTTCATAACATAAATGTTGTGATTACCTTCCTAAGTAAATGTTTACTATTGGTAATGTTTAAAAAACATCTTGGTTTACTTATTATTATAACTTTAAGTATATTATTTAACATTGATTAAAAACTGTATTTATGGTTGGCGCCAGCCAGACGCCACGTACTCGGATTTTCATATCGTAATGCTTTGCTCTAAAATGCTAACGATATTTTTAAAATAATGTGTAGACAATTTAAAAAGTGTAGGGTAACAAACAAGCCTATAATAACCCCTTGTTTTTAAGTTATAAGCCCAGTTCCGGTTACATTTTTAGCGTAAACGCATTTCCGCCATGTGGATTTTACTATATAAGGCCACATTTTGGCTACTAGGGGCTGCCTCGCCCCCTCCCCTGAGAGGGCGAGCTCTCAGATAAAGCCGATAGGGCCCCAGGCTTTCTGCCCGGCCAAAGGCATTAGGCAGTGTTTAGATGGTAGGCTGGTCTATTACAAAAAAAAAAACTAGGGGCAGTGTTCGTTGGACTTTCGTGCGGATATAATATATTTACCCTAAGTAAGTTAAGCAAGTGGATTGTGTTGTAGTAGTGAATTAATTGGCGAAACTTCTGTTGCAACAGTTAAGTAATATTTCCTTTGTAATTTCGTTCCCCTTATTTTGTTAAAACTTTGGTAATTGCTTATTAGTCATGTTTACAGATTTTAATGGATATGATGCAATGTATTGTGTATTTAAGTGATATGTAGTAAATTAAAAGAGCAACCCCCGAGTTTCTTACTCGCTCTTCTCGGGGAAGTCGGCATTCCGAGCGAGTGGTAGAGCCAGTTATTTGCAAATAAAAAGTAGTTATCATTCTTGTAGTTTATTTTCTTTGTACCCTTTTCATCTGTAACCGTTGAGTTGCTATTAAATGTTGATAATTAGCTTACAGCTACAAATAAAAGCAGTCTGTATTAAATTTATATTTATCACGCGTTTATGATGACATCATTGGTTAGGGTCTATTTCTTTACTAGTAGCGTTTCAGTTGCTTAGTAGTAATTTTCAATTTAACCCGGCGTGAGTGAGGTTGGGTATGCCATACCCGAAAAGTTTCTAAACGCAGATATTTTAATGTTACTGTTGCCATGCAAGTCCTGGTGTTTCAGTAGCTGGAGGAAAAGATGCAAGGGGTGAGGTACAGTATTGAGTTTAGTGTTGCACCGGCGGCGACGGCAAATACACATGCGTACCCGCTGCTGGCGGGGTACGGAATTGTGTTGATTTGTAGGGGTAATTTTGGTGCTCTATTACATGATCTCACAAGACTTTTCAGTTCCTTTTTTATTTATAATAATTAGAAGACACTATTGTTATATTGATTTACCAAAGTTGAAATTTTGTTAGATTTTTATGGCAAAAGAAATTAATTGCCTAAATTTGTATTTTTCGAAAATAATTTAGATATTGTGTTATTTCAATAAAAATAATGCTGCTTAAATTAATGTTGGTATTTTATTTACTCATCTTGTTGAATAGTTATTATTATTAATATATCTTAAACATTAATGCTAATTACACAATCATAGTATCAAAAATTTTACATCAAAATTTTGGGTATATCATACCCACCTCATAGTTGGTGTAACAATTTCTCACCTCATTCACGCCGGGTTAAATTAGCAAACAAATCATGGAAGAAGTAAAAAAACCTTGTTACCAGTACTGTATGGTACCGAAGTGTAAAAATACTACAATCAGTACTAAAATACTCAAAAAAAATTGTTCATGTAAATTGGATACAGTATTTATCTAATATTTACAAAAAGTATATAAACATATGTTATTTAAGTGAGCTTCAACAATATAATATATCGTTAATATTAATAGCTTTAATATAATAAAAGTTAATTAGGAGTGGTTATGTTACCGGGCACGGCTGCTTCGGTGAGTATCTGTGTCGAATAGGACGGGAGGGATCGACACATTGTCACCACTGCGCATCCGACCTTGACTCGGCCCAGCACACGCTGGCGGAGTGTCCCGCGTGGGCCTCCGAGCGCCGAGTCTTGGTCGCAGAGATCGGGCGAGATCTGTCTCCGCCGGCATTGATTGCGGCAATGTTGGCGGACGAGGGAGGTTGGAGGGCTGTGGCCTCCTTCTGTGAAGCAGTAATGCTCCAGAAGGAGGCCGCCGAGCGGGTCGGGAGATGGCCGATCCCGCTCGAAGGAGGCGGCGCCGGGCTCGGTAGCACAGCTGCGGCGCCGCCGCGGGTCGCCGGCGGCACGAGGAAGTCGCGACCGCTACGGCGACCCGGATGGACCACGCCCCTTCCGTGGCCGGGGGCGTCGTCGGTGGAGAGGACCGGGGGAGGTGGTAGCTTCCCCCGAGGAGGGCTCCCCTCTAGAGAGGGGAGCGGAGGCTGGGGGTTCCCGGAAGTGGCCTTTGTGTTCCCGGGGCTCCCTACATGCCTGAGGAAGGCCATCCCTGAGGTTTTTAGTGGGTAGGCCTCCCCCTTCTGGGGAGGAGAGCCCCACATAACCCCGGCTCGCCACAGCCGGGGTATGCAATTTAACGCATTTTCCTCAGGGGAACAAAAAAAAAAAAAGGAGTGGTTATGTTATAGGTTATGTCTTGTTGTATTATTTAAACATGAACAAAAATCTATGTGGTTTACTGTAATATACCATGTAATGTAATAATTACCTTGCAGCTTTCCCTCCTTTGATTTCTGCGCTCGTAAAGTCGAGATTTGATGCAAAATATGCTGACATCATAAATGCATCTATTTTCGGCAGATTATCGGATTATGCTTTGACAAAACCAGTTACCGTCATCGTCTTAGATTGACTACAAATTCACATAGCAAACACACAGTAATACAGTTTTATTTTTTTTTTCTAGCAAACACAATTTAACACAGTACGAACACGTATGAATATCGACGCCGATAAATGCAAGACATAACCATTGACGTCACATATCGTTTTGACCAATAGTGACGCGTTGTGTAAGTTCAAATTTCCCTCCCTTATTTTTCACTTTTTAAATAATATTTTTTGGACTTAAATAATAACTAAAACAAAAAGATCCTTTTAAGTATAATCCATACTAATATTATAAATGCGAAAGTAACTCTGTCTGTCTGTCTGTCTGTCTGTTCCGCTATCACGCCAAAACTACTGAACCGATTTAAAACTTTTTCATGCAAAAAAGGTTGTAAAGGGTTGTAAAAGGTTGAAAGAAGGGATAATAGGTTGTATGGAAATATTGTTAAAACTACGGAACCGATTTAAATGAAATTTGGTATACAGACAGTCTAGAGCCCGAGAAAGGACACAAGCTAGTTTTTTATACAAAAAAGGTTGTAAAGGGTTGTAAAAGGTTGAAAGGAGGGATAATAGGTTGTATGAAAATATTGTTAAAACCACTGAACCGATTTAATTGAAATTTGGTACACAGATAGTCTAGAGGCTGAGAAAGGACAGAGGCTACCTTTTAAAGCAGAAAAGGGTTGTAAAAGGTTGAAAGGAGGGGGTGAAAGGTTGTATGGCAGTATTGTTAAAACATATCCTTCCTGTGGGAAATTCGAATATAACGCGGGCGAAGCCGCGGGCGGAAAGCTAGTATAAGATAAATAAAGAATCCCGAAAAAAATATTTGAGACAGTCTCAAATATTTTATTTGCGAACATTTTATATAGCAACTCTGTATGAACGTCAACGTCAATTTGACAAGGTTGAATTTCATAGATTAGTAGACAATATTATTTTGATACTTTGAACACCTATTCACAGGATATGATCGCAAGAAGATTGGATGGTGTTATATTGAATCGCTGCAGCGCAATCTCACATGGATTGGCGAAGCGATAATGTATCGTTGTATATAGTATATTTATGTTGTGTGTTAATTTAATTGATTAATTACTAACATAGAATAAGCAAAATTGTTACTAACACTAATGGATGAAAATCTGCAATAAAGATATTTATTATTATATTATTATTATTATTCAGTCGTCATAATAAAATTTTGATTTATAATTTACGTATCCTTACAAATAAATTAGTTACGCTTCTTCGTATTGAATAAAACTAATTATATTCATTCGTACATCGCATCAGTCAGCGTATTCATTTTAATAGCATCACCTATGTTTACGTATACTTATTATTAATTTATGTTGTATTTTTGTTGGTAATTTGAAAACTATTAACTTTCATTAACAGAGAATTTGCAAGATTTTTTTTTTAATAGATGTACAATTTGTGGTTTAACGAAAAATCCCCACACCAGGCTATGCCTGTCCTGTGGGAGTTTTCACAACTTTGTTGAAAGGGCACTGGAATGCGGTACCTACGGGCGCAAAGAATACAAAAGGAAAATAAAAAATAAAAATAAAAAAAGAACCATTGCGCTGTAACAAACAAAAGAAAAAATATTAATAAAGTAAAAAGGACAACTAAACAATAAAAAAAGAACAACTACAAGAACACACAAAGACCGGTTATTCAAAGCGCGCCAACACGCGCTCTGATTGCTCATATGTCCAAGAAAGAAGCTCTGCCTTTAATTTCAATCTCACCTGGCGAAGAGTAAGTTGCCTAATATTGAACAATTGGTTGAACCTATTATAAATATAAGGCTTCTTGAAAGAGGTGGCTCGTCTGACAAAGGAGCTGTTGGTTGAGGGCACAGGGAGTCGGAAAGTGCGCTTATTCCATAGGGTCTGGTTCGTAGAAGCTGACAGAACGTCTATGTGAGCCTGCAGACAGATCTTCAGAAGATATAGTCTTCTGATACTCAGAACTTGTGATTCCCGAAATAACTCAGTGGTGGGAAAACGCAAAGGTTTTTTCAGCATCATTTTTAGTACGGCACGTTGAGCACGTTCCAGGATCAACAAGTGACTAGCAGCAGCACTGCCCCAGGCTGAAAGACAGTACGTTAAAGCTGATTCACTGAGAGCAATATAAATAGTCTTCAGCAGCTTCCACGGTGCCACGTCACGCAACTGTTTCATCACATGAATGAACTTTCTAACTCTGCGGGAGAGTGTTGTAATATGATCTTTGAAAGATAACTTTTCATCTATTTTCACTCCCAGATATGTAGTGCTGGAAACCCTTTCTAGACCCACACAGTCACATGAGACAGTCGAAAAGGAGCCATCAGATGAACATGAGTGTATAACGATTTCGGAGTTGGACGGCGGAGCAGAGGCAGCAGTTTTGTGAAAGCATATGTGTCGAAGGAGTTGATAAAATAATAAGAACTATTGAATATCTCACTGAATTAGAGCAGAAAGATAGGATAATAACCCAGAATCAGTACTTAGAAAAAATAGCTTCAATGACTGGTAAGTTTTTAACACTTATGTTTTGATATTATGCCGAAAAAAGCCTCTGGTTTTTTACCTACTAATACCAAGAATTAATTACATATACATATATTTTTAATAATTAATTACCAAGTATCAAAGTAAGTTATTCCAATTTTCATAGAATAATTTTAGTGTTGTCAAGCATGAATTTTTTTTTATATTCTGGGGCAACTTTCGTTAGCCAGACTCTAGAAATCATATATAACAATATAATTGTGTTAGTTTGTCAGATTTTTTTTTTAAATTACTAAATTCAATTTCTCGCGAATTTTTTTGTAGATATTGATATATTCTATAATATTGACGATTCTTTTGTCTTATCATTAATACTCTTTGCAGCGCAAGTGATGAAAGACATTTAATGGCTAATTTTTTTACACCTTCGGTTGGTTTTAATAAGAATTTCTAAAGATTTCTATAGTAATCTAGTACTAATTATAGCTTATGTTGTTCAGTGATAATGTAGCTTTCTAATGAAAAAAGAATTATTAAAATCGGTCCAATACTCTTTGAGTTTATTCGTTACATACAAAAATACAAATCTTTCCTCTTTATAGTAGATACAGTTATAGAACGTAATAAAGTTATTTGCGTCAAGGGGACTTTAACATCTTTACAATTTCTGATAAGAAATCCGAGAGACCTAGAAGCTCTGTGAATGATATCATCCACATGATGTCCAAATGTAAGCTTAGCGTCGACAATAACCCCTAAGGCCTGCACACTTTCGACCTCCTGTAAAACTACGTCAGCAACTTTCCTCTTTATAATATTAGTATAGATATATAGTGTTAACGATTTGCCTTTCACACATTGAAATAAATTGTGAAAAATATTCTTACGAAAAAAGTTATTACATTGTTTAGGATTACTTTTTTTTCTCTCAGGAGAGAGAGGCTGAGGCTGACGTTTCGTGCTCCTGTAAGGATTACAAGGAGCACGAAACGTGCCCAGGATACCACCGTAATGGCAAGTGTCACGGAGGTTATGTTGGATACCAAGCGGCCAGAGCGGTCTGACCATGTGACCAGCCGACTAAACTCAGCCTTAGCCTTGGCCATAAGGGCCCTCCGGCTTGAATGGATAAGGACTACTTAAATGATGGCAATGCTTGGGTTTCATTTAATGACTCTACAGTTACAATTCCAAATGTTTGACTATAATAAATAAAAAAATAGTAATTACACAATAGTTTAAACTTGTAAAGGCTTATCTAAGCCTTTTTTGTTCTTTTTTTATAGAGGTGGAATGCTGTTACGCAGCGTACCTGTCAATGGTTAGTTAACAGGCGTGTGTTGGACTCATCCGGGGGAAGCAGGGCATACTCATTAAGCCACCTCGATGTCCATTCTACAGACCCGGCTAGCTAAGGGTCGGGTATTAACGCCTGTGGGGAATTACTGTGGTCATGGAGGGAATCCCCAGACGGGGAAGCCTTTGCATGCGCGCTCGAGGAGCCTCCTAAGCACACAGGCCACACCTTGGGTGGTCATTGAGGGGTTATAAATGCTCGCCCTGTTTCACCCGGCCGTCTACGTCGGATGGGAGCGGCGTAAGGGTTATTGTCCGCTCCTTCTCCGCTGCCTCCTGAGAAATAACATTTTCACAGAAGGAGACCCCAGTCAATCCGCGTAACACAGAATATCGTCGACCCAGACACGTCCTTTCTGACCCTCCCGACTCATTGACGCTGGCTCTTCAAACCTTGCGAGAAGCGGCATCTGCGCCGCCATCCCTTAGTTAGTCCATACTTCGCAGCTTGCTGCACATGTACGAGTAGGCCCCATCATTTCAAGGCCGGACCCACTTCTTTCGCGCATATGTCCTCTTCGGAAGGCAGCGCTGACGTGCCCTCTCCTGAGGGTGCGCCAACCACTCCATTCAAGCCGTAGGACCATTAGGGTCAAGGCTAGGCTGAGTTTAGTCGGTAGGTCTGTGTGATCGAGCCGCCTCGACAGCATCCAGGAGTCCGACATAATCAACGCATCCCTGCTTGCCTGTTGCGTTGGTATCCATGAGGATTCTCAGCCTCCTCTCCTAAGGAAAAAAAAAAACAGAAGGAGGCTAAAGTAGGCTTATCTAAGCCTAGCTTCTAATTGACTACTCTTTTAAATACAGGGAGAATAAAGAACATAGCTTAGTGGTTTTCTTGCTGATTTTTGTAGTATAAGGTCTCCCGACGTAGACTTGTGAACTAATGGCGTAGCATCTTTGACTTGCAAAAGTGATCTAGTTTCTAAACGCTACATCCACACACACAGACCACATATTGTGGTCTTGTCTGCGTGGTGCATTGTTGGGCGTAGTTAGTCTGGCCGCGCGCCAATCCGCGGTTCCTTGCGGGGTGTATAAATCAACACTCGTTCATAATTTCGTGACACCCGAATTCAGCGGAACTTTATACTCGAGACTCAGAATTCATGGAATGCACTCTGAGCTTTTTCAGCTACAGTTTCGAAGCTATTTTCGGGGAGAATAACGTTGCGTGTCTATAAGCAATTTTTATTAGGTTTTCAAAACAATATTTTTAGTTCCTGTAGTCTTATATAACTTACAACGGAATACATTTTTAGGTTCGTAGTTAAATGACAAAAATGGATCCATTATGGATTCGTCTTCGATGTCTGTATGTCCGTCTGTTTGTAACAGTCACTTTTTTCTAAAACTATGACAACTAAACTGTTGAAACTTGGTAAGTAGTATTTTGTGAACCGCATCAAGATTTTCATACAAAATTCCCCATACTTAGAACTGAAAATAAAACAAAAAATTTCATCAAACCCGTACGTGTGGTGCATCTATAGATAGGTCTTTCAAATGATATTAAGGTTTCTAGTATCATTTTTCGAAACTGGTTAGGGATATATAATTGATTTAGCTATTATCCGAGTGCTATTATGGTCATATAATAGTCATATTTCAGCGTTCGTAACCATTTATAAGACGTAATAGTACATTACGATATTAGTGCGTTATTTTAGTTATAACTTGCGGGGCGGAATTTCAGTCCGAGCCGATGGCGAGGCGTAATTGAGCCCAGCATGTTTTATCCAATACACATGTATATCGTACGACGTTTTTTAACACGTTTGCGAGGAAAAAAAACCTTTAAATGTACTCAATCTGTGAGTGCACACTGTTGCCTTCCCGCCATTTTACTACTGACTGGCGCCTCGCTGTGATTAGTTCGAAATTTGAATAGCAACAGCGCGAGAAATGGCAAATAATACTGTTATGGAATTTGTATGGACTATAACTTAACTATTTGCTTTGGTAACACACGCGTTTTTATGATCCGCTTTACGATGGAATGGAATTACATCGATCGAATTACGAGCAAAAAAAAGTAGTAAATTAGCTAAATATTTTAACAAGCCTCCATTAATATTAAATTCCAGGAAACACTCCAATTAATTTCTAATATGATCTTGATGTAATGAAGAGTTGTTATAAATCACTGATTATAAATTAAGATAGAAAACGGGAGATATATAAATATATCTTCAAATTTTGTTGCCTGTTATTTTCGAGAACTTCTCCCAATAGAGTAATATTTTCTTTTTTATTCTCTTATTCGTATACACGTACAGGGTTTACTGTTTTCTTGAACAAACATCTGTCGTGACGTTAATAAGAGTCTATAAAGGCTAATGTTGAATATGGATTACTAACTGGTGCCCGCGACTTCGTCTGCACAGATGGTAGATTTTTGCCTACTTCCTTGACTCTTATTATCATATTTTGCACAATTAATATAACCTCTACTTATGTTATGTACACGAAAATTTTTTAACTTATGTTTTATTCCGATGTATATGCTATATTAATGTAAAGTTTCATTAATTTATATATTTTCATTAATTATTAATGATCTTCGATATTCTTTTAAAGATATAGATTTATTTTATTATATTTTATTTTGAGGTTAATTTTAAAAAGTCTATCTTCAAAGAGCTACAGAGTTGTTAATCTTATTTTAATTTTATGTATTATTTTAGTTGTTTAAGTAGTATGTAGTTTTATTTTATTGTGTTCCACTTTGTAACACAATTGTAATTATTTTTTTTACTGTTAGTGTTATATAGCGCGACTGTGTTTTTGTTATTATTAATCGAATAATAACAATATGATAGCGTTGTGGGCTACAATATTACTAACTTTTATGTAATGTTTTGTATTTATTTATTAGTATTTTGTAGCTTTGTTTGTTGTTCCTTAATAAACTAAAAAGAAACCATTCAGTAGTTTTTTACTTGAAAGAGTAATAAACATGCATCCAAACTTACAAATTCCCAGTCAATCCGCGTAACACAGAATATCGTCGACCCAGGCACGTCCTTTCTGACCCTCCCGACTCATTGACGCTGGCTCTTCAAGCCTTGCGAGAGGCGGCATCTGCGCCGCCATCTCTTAGTTAGTCCATACTTCGCAGCTTGCTGCACATGTACGAGTAGGCCCCATCATTTCCAGGCCGGACCCACTTTGGCGTACCGAGCCTTCTTTCGCGCATATGTCCTCTTCGGAGGGCAGCCCTGACGTGCCCTCTCCTGAGGGTGCGCCAACCATTCCATTCAAGCCGTAGGGCCATTAGGGCCAAGGCTAGGCTGAGTTTAGTCGGTAGGTCTGTGTGGTCGAGCCGCCTCGACAGCACCAGGAGTCCGATCGAGGAGTCCGATAATCAACGCATCCCTGCTTGCCTGTTGCGTTGGTATCCATGATGGATTTTCAGCCTCCTCTCCTGAGGAAAAAAAAATCTTACAAACATTATATTTTGTAATATTAGTAGGGATATTTCATTGATTTAACATTGAATGTTCTGTGGTGGCTACTATCCTAGTGCTATTGTGGTCATATTATGGTCATATAATGGTAATAAAATGGTCATGTTATAGTCATATAATGGTGATATTATAACGTTCGTAACAATTTAATAACATATTTAAAGTACTAAATTAGCGAAACATTTTAACAGGCTTCAATTAACATTAAATCCCAGGAAACACTCCAATGAAGTTCTAATATGCACTTGATGTAATAACGAGCTTGGCGTCGGAAGTTTTCAATATCATTACGAGTTCAACTCCACGTGTCAGCGCTACATTATTTTAGCAATTTGAACTGCTCTCCCTACGGGAATGGAGCCGCGAACGGTTCCCGTAGGAACTGTTACTTTGTATGTCACAGTAATCATGGTGCTTGAGAATTTCGATTCGTCATGTAGTTAAAATTTAATCACACTAGTTAGTGTAATTAAGATTTGAGTGTCGTTCTTATTAGCAGCCTTTAGTTTACCAATATTGATATTGATGTTTGTAGGGCAATGTATTTCGTAATATATCAAATTAACAAAGCATTTAGAATGACTAATAAACAAATTTTTTAACACCTTTGCTCGTAAAGCAGTATATAAAGCGGGTCATAAATACCCGTGTGTTACCCAAGCAAATAGTTAAGTTATAGTCCATACAAATTCCATAACAGTATTATTTGCCATTTCGCGCGCTGTTGCTATTCAAATTTCGAACTATTCGCCGCGCGGCGCCGTTCAGTAGTAAAATGGCGGGAAAGTAACAGTGTGCATTCACAGATTGAGTTTATTTAAATGTTTTCTGTTTCCTCACAAATGTGTTAAAAACGTCGTACGATATACGTGCGTATTGATTATAACATGCTCGGCTCAATTACGCCCTCGCCTTCGGTTCGGACTGAAATTCCGCCTCGCATGTTATAACCATCATAACGCACTAATATCGTAATGTACTATAAAACCCATATTAAAAATACTCTTCTTAAAAAAGGGCAAAATATTTGTTTAGGATTTATGACATTCGGACCGTAGGAAAAGAAGGCCAATAAAAAAAGATTTTGACATAAGATTCGATACGACACTTGACTGTCTACGTTTTTATCTTGGTCGCATTTTTCAGCAGTAATTAAATTCGGATTAAAATTTTCATATTACGGAATTGTATCTCAGTATTTAAATAAGATTAAACCGGAACCGGAAAATAAGTAGATAAATATAAATACATTGTTAGAGAATTCTCCATTGCCCGGCCCCTCTACTCAGTGACGTCACAACCGGTGGCGCAATCGCAAGCCCCGCCAGACAACAGCTCGCCTCGACCGCCACTCTTTGCTACGGGTTCGTGCGCAACGGACGTGGATTGGTGTCCTATAGATAATTAACCATTCCGTGTTCTAATTGATTTCAGTTCGGTAAATCGTATATAGGTTGTTTCGGTTGTTATTTTCTTAAAAATTACCCTTACTTTTAAATTGTTAAGATCAGAAGCGGGATAGGATCTGCGTGATTCTATCTGGTTTTTGGTGTTGGTTGAATTTTATTGCAGAAATGGTGGATAGTGAAAGACGTGAGACTACTCGTAGCAGGAGTCGCAAGCCACGTCACGTTTCGCGCCGTAACCGCACCCCGATCCTCGACAGTCGGCTGCGGCGCGAGATGGACGCGATGCTCGCCCGCCTCAGAGTATTGGAGGCTCGGACTTGACCCCAGTTTACATAATATCGAGACTTGGTGTGAGGAGGTAGATCGCGCAAAGCAATTAAACAATTGGAGCGATCATGAGTGTCTATCTCGTATAGGTAACTATTTAAGGGGCGATGCACGTACGTGGTTGAACGAGTGGGTGACGAGCGAACGCACTTGGACCAACTTTAAAAAGGAGTTTAAGCCTTTGTGTCCCAGACTCCGGATATCGCTAACATTTTGTTCGAAGTAATGAGTACAAACTCGGACAATTACCCTACTTATGCCGATTATGCTCGTCGCTCACTGCTGCGATTGCGTATAGTGCGGGGTCTTTCTGATTAATTGATTTCAGCGATAGTAATACGTGGTGTAACAGACCCCCAAATACGGGCGTCGGCTACAAACGCTAAGCTTTTGCCCAATGACTTGGTCGAGTTTTTCTCTGTTTACGTAAAACCGAACGCAAATAAAAGTGTACTGCGTACTAATGCTCACCTAACTCATTATTCGAAGAGTAAGTCGATTTCTAATTTTACTCCGAGAAAAGGTAAGTTTGAGGACGGCAAGTGTTTTACGTGTGGGTTATCGGGGCATAGGCAAGCTAATTGTACTAAGAGAGTAGCGAATGAAACTACCGCCAATACTAGTGCCAGTTCAAATTCCAAACCTGTCTTTGTGCCGACTAAGTCTGAACCTTGTTCTTTTTGCAAAAAGATTGGTCACAAAGTTGACACATGTTTTGCTAAACAAAAATCTCTGATCTGATCTGAGGTCCATAATAAAAATAACGTGAATTTTTTGTCGCGAAAATGAATCTACCCTCAGTAGTGATGGAGTTGTAGCCGTTATACAGGGGGTACCTGTTGATGTTTTAATCGATAGTGGCTCGACCATATCGCTTATTTCGTCTAATTTACTTAGGCATTTCAATTGTGTACGTAAACCTGCTTTCCGCGTACTTAAGGGCTTGGGTAGTCAGGAACTTGAAAGCATACGTGACGCTATCAATTGAATTGTGGGCTTTTCGATTAATTTAAAAAGGTGTGCTTTTCTGTGTACGAAAATTGAATACCTTGGCAGAAGCATTAGCGAAGGTCAGGTTAGACCGAGCCATGCTAAAGTAAAGGCCCTAACTGATGCACCGTTTGATACCCCTCATATGGACGTTTTGGGTCCATTGCCGGAATCGAATGGCTACCGCCATGTTCTTATAGTTGTTGACGCAAACGGCCGCAGAACATATGATTCAGAGGCGCGGCGGCGTGCGGCACTGGCGCTTCGTGCTGGCGCAACAACGTGGCCGCGCAGCGCGACCAGCTGCTGCACGCGCTGGCCTGCGCCGGCGACATTGTGGCTATTGTTTAGCCCCGACATTGTGGCTATTGTGTCGCCGCGACATTGTGGCTATTGTTTAGCCCCGACATTGTGGCTATTGTTCGCCCCGACATTGTGGCCATTGTTTAGCCCCGACATTGTGGCTATTGTTTAGCCCCGACATTGTGGCTATTGTTTAGCCCCGACATTGTGGCTATTGTTTCGCCCCGACATTGTGGCCATAGTTTAGCCCCGACATTGTGGCTATTGTTTAGCCCCGACATTGTGGCTATTGTTTCGCCCCGACATTGTGGCCATAGTTTAGCCCCGACATTGTGGCTATTGTTTAGCCCCGACATTGTGGCTATTGTTTCGCCCCGACATTGTGGCCATAGTTTAGCCCCGACATTGTGGCTATTGTTTAGCCCCGACATTGTGGCTATTGTTTCGCCCCGACATTGTGGCCATAGTTTAGCCCCGACATTGTGGCTATTGTTTAGCCCCGACATTGTGGCTATTGTTTCGCCCCGACATTGTGGCTATTGTTTAGCCCCGACATTGTGGCTATTGTTTTGCCCCGACATTGTGGCTATTGTTTTGCCCCGACATTGTGGCTATTGTTTCGCCCCGACATCGTGGCTATTGTTTTGCCCCGACATTGTGGCGAACCCCGCGCGCGCGCCTCGATAATGCGGCTTGTTCTACGCTCCGATACGCTTGCGATCTGGTTAGAGTGGATGGGCTACAAAGTAACAAAAAAAAAATAAACAATGGAACAAGAAGACCAGGCTGCGGTGAACAGAGATGCCCAGACCGGAGAGAACCTGGCTGACGAGGACGTTCAGCTGTCAGGAGAGGCCGTGTTAGAGAATTCTCCATTGCCCGGCCCCTCTACTCAGTGACGTCACAACCGGTGGCGCAATCGCAAGCCCCGCCAGACAACAGCTCGCCTCGACCGCCACTCTTTGCTACGGGTTCGTGCGCAACGGACGTGCGATTGGTGTCCTATAGATAATTAACCATTCCGTGTTCTAATTGATTTCAGTTCGGTAAATCGTATATAGGTTGTTTCGGTTGTTATTTTCTTAAAAATTACCCTTACTTTTAAATTGTTAAGAACATATAATTACACAAATATATAAATAAAAATATTAATGATAAATGTATTATCTTAAGTAACGGACTTAAAAAACAGCTTTCGTACAAGATTCTTGAATTTTAATCTAATTTCAACCAACCTGACGGTTGGAGGCAAGTCATTCTTTTAGCGAATTGCGGACACGTAAAGGAATCGGAAACAAAACCAGACCTCTGCATGGGTAGGAATCTCGAGAATGCGCTTAGAGCCAGGACGTAGATTAAGTGCATGAGAATCACTAAGCACTCCAAATCTACTTCTCAAATAGTCGGGAGCCTTCGGGTCGTCATTAATACTGAAGAGTACGGAAACTAACCTTAAATTTCTTCGTGAACGAATTGGTAACCATTTAAGTTTTTTTTTTTTTTTTAGGAAATGTGGTCAAATTTACGAAGGCCGTAAATATTGCCAATACAATTGTTGAACAGACGATCCAATTTATTAAGGAGAAGTTCTTTAGCAACAACAGAGCGAAGCCGGTTACTTCACGCCAGTCAGCGTCTTGAATGCTTTATAAAGCTCAAATACGGCCGCGTATGGAGTACTGCTCACAACCTCTGGGCTGGAGCCCCCAAATATCAACTCGACCTTTTGACTCCCTGCAAAGGCGTGCTTTCCGTATCATCGGTGATCCCAATATTACGGCCTCAACAGAGACCTTGGAGCAGCGGAGAGACTTTGGCTCTCTGTTGTTCTCTATATGCTCTTTAACGGAGAGTGCTACTGAGGAATTATTTGCAATGGTGCCTTTTTATCATCGCACCACCCGCCAACCGCAGTAGAGTTCATCCATATCACTTTTTTTTTTTTTTTTTTTTTGTTCCCCTGAGGAAAATGCATTAAATTGCATACCCCGGCTGTGGCGAGCCGGGGTTATGTGGGGCTCTCCTCCCCAGAAGGGGGAGGCCTACCCACTAAAAACCTCAGGATGGCCTTCCTCAGGCATGTAGGGAGCCCCCGGGAACACAAAGGCCACTTCCGGGAACCCCCAGCCTCCGCTCCCCTCTCTAGAGGGGAGCCCTCCTCGGGGGAAGCTACCACCTCCCCCGGTCCTCTCCACCGACGACGCCCCCCGGCCACAGAAGGGGCGTGGTCCATCCCGGGTTCGCCGTAGCGGTCGCGACTTCCTCGCGCCCGCCGGCGGACCCGCGGCGGCGCCGCAGCTGTGCTACCGAGCCCGGCGCCGCCTTCCTTCGAGCGGGATCGGCCATCTCCCGACCCCACTCGGCGGCCTCCTTCTGGAGCATTACTGCTTCACAGAAGGAGGCCACAGCCCTCCAACCTCCCTCGTCCGCCAGCATTGCCGCAATCAATGCCGGCGGAGACAGATCTCGCCCGATCTCTGCGACCAAGACTCGGCGCTCGGAGGCCCACGCGGGGCACTCCGCCAGCGTGTGCTGGGCCGAGTCGAGGTCGGATGCGCAGTGGTGACAATGTGTCGATCCCTCCCGTCCTATTCGACACAGATACTCACCGAAGCAGCCGTGCCCGGTGAGTATCTGAGTCAATCGGTAGGTGACCTCCTCCTTCCCGTTGAGCCAAGCTTCGAGGTGCGGGAGTACGGCACCGACGGCCCGCTGGCGCGCGCAGATCCGTAATTCGAGCTGCGCACGCCAGGCCGCCACAATCCGTCGGTGCCACTCCCGCTTAGGCACTTCGTGCGCGGGTTCCAGGGCGCTCCCCCATCCGCCCCCCGGTCGACACGCCGCGACGCATACGTCGCCGCGTACATGTCGGCCAGGATGTCGAATGGGGGGGAGCGTCCCAGAACTGTCGCCGCCTCGTACGAGATTGTACGGTAGCCTCGTACGATCCGTATGGCCATTATCCGCTGCAGGGCTCCGTAGCAGAGCTCTGCAGCGGGGGGACCTCGCGCAGTCTTGCGACCACACGGGAGCCCCATACATGGCCACGGATCGCACGACGCCCTCGTACAGGCGGCGGACTCCATCCCTCGGTCCCCGAGATTGGGCAGCAGGCGATGCAATGCGCCCGCCACCCTTTTGGCTCGGGGTCATCCATATCACCTGGAACCGATCTTGTCTAGTACAGTTCGGTTTCAGCGTTCATTCCTTCCGCGTACATGCAAACTCTGGAATGAGCTCCCAGCTGCGATGTTTCCTGAGCGCTACGATATGTCTAACTTCAAACGAGGCTTAAAAAGAGTATTTCTCTCCAGGTAGCAGCGGCTCAGCTGTGCCCCTGGCACTGCAGATGTCCATGAGCGATGGTTACCATTTACCATCAGGTGGGCCATTTGCTCGTCTGCCACCGTATGGAATTAAAAAAAAAAGCATTATCTTTATTCTATTGTTATTTAGTTTATTGTTACAATTATTCTATCGTTATGAAATTTTGTAAACATATTTATTTTTGATTACTACAAGACATTACATAAAAATTAATTGCTCTTGACGACAATGACATACTAATTTAACAAAAAATTATCAAATCCAAGCCATATATGCATTTTTCTTTAAATACAGTTTAAATCACTCTCTTTGATGAGACTAAAAATAGAGAGTTAAATATTATATTATATTTAGGTCACTTTAAGCACGAATTACAAAAAAAAAACTAAAAAAATTCATTGACAATATTGTTGCAAGTTGGACACTTGTGACAAAGTCTATTTATTCCTGTATTCAAAATGCAGTTAATGTAAGAAAACTTGTAATTCTTTAGTCTTGATCGAATTATGAAAAAAATTAAAAATTTAATAAAACCCCCGACCCGAAAAAAGTACACAATTATTAAAACAAATGGTTAAAAATGCTAAACCCTATAGAAAGTGAAAAATAACTATTAATACTACGTAAGTATCAACTAAAGCGTGTCAGACTGTCTACTCGGAACTTTGTACCACCTTTTGACGACCTCCATAGTCGAGTGGATAGTACTTACACCTATCTCTGAGGTCCCAGGTTCGAATCCCGGTGGGGGCAGATTGTGTGATGAATTGCAATGCATTCGTACCTTAGTCATGGTTGTTGATATATATTTCAACAAAAATTATTTATATATGTACTTTGGGCTAGACTAATCGGTGTAAGTGTAACAAATATATATTTTTTTTAATGTCGAAGGCATAACCGCTAATTTTGAACTGCAAATGGTTATCTTGGCCTGCTGTTGAACGTACGTATGAATTTTTTGATTAAATTTTGTCACATTAAACTTATCAGATTTATAGACAATTTTGACAATCTGCCACACATAAAAATGTATATTATTTGATACATAAAAAAATCAAATAATTTTCTCCGCGGAATATTCAAACGCCCGCCCACATTGCGTCTCAATGACTATTTAACTTATCATTCGACTTTGGCGAGGGAAATTCGAATATTTAAAACGGCCGCGCCATATTTGCCAAGCGAAGCGTCACGAGCGTACGAACACCCTTTATCGAATTTTCACAGGGTTGGCGACGACGACAGTTTTGGTGCAGTTGTCGAATATAAAAAAGTTTCCGCCCGTGGCTTTGCTTGCATTATATCAGCCTTATAGGCAAGCCGGTAACACTGAAAGTGCCGTCATAGCGAATCAAAAAATATTTATTTAAATAAATAGTACGTAAGTATAGGAATAAATTACTCGTAAGCTCGGTATGCATGGATTCCTGTTGCCGAAACATTGTTAAAAATAAATTATCAATAAAAAAAATGAAGAAATGTTTCACCGTCATCGCGGATATTAATTTTTGTAAAAAATGTATTCGATAGTAAATTTTATTGGCTTTAAGAAAAACATCACACAAACCACTTTTTTCTGCCGGAAGGGTCCTGGCATGGTTAAAATTTCTCCATCATGCCGAAAACAATTTTTTTTAATTTTATATATTTTTATGTAATTTTGAAAAATATGCTCGGTATGGGCGCTATTAATATCCGCGATGACTCGAAGAACTCGAAGCTGGGGGCGACCGGGGAGGGACCTCATCCCCGGATAGCCGGGGAGTGACGTCGTAGGAGGTTGGAGGGGAGGAGGCGGCAAGATCACTCCTCCCCGAAAAGGGCTCTCCTAGCGCACCCAGGGGAGCAAAGGCCGGGGTTCTCAGATGCGACACTCGATCCTGAGGGCTCCCTACAACGCCTGAGGACAGTCATCGTTGAGGATTTTAGTGGGTAGGCCTCCCCCTTCTGGGGAAGAGAGCCCCACATAACCACCGGCTCTCCGTAGCCGGGGTATGCAATTCAATGCATTTTCCTCAGCGGAATAAAAAAAAAGATGAAAAGGCACTGAAAAACTTAGACTTCAGTAAACGAGTGGTTAGTACACCGGTTTTGAGGTTTCACCATTTCTGAGGTCTCAGGTTCGAGTCCCAGTGCGGACAAATGTTTGTGTGATGAATGCGAGTATTGGTACCTTAGCCGTGGTAATTAATATATATTTCTTTCAAAAATATTTATATATGTATAATATACGTATGTCTATCCGTTACCCCAGATTCCATAACAAAAGCCTTACAGAGCCTTTGGGCTAGGCTAATTGGTGTGAGTGTAAGAAATATTTTTTCATCCCACCACCTCGGAAAGTGTAATTTTGCGCTTCGAAATCTGGCTGGAAAATTCTATTTTATTCGCTTGAGCGGCAAAGTAGATTTGAATTTAGAACATCACATATAATGAGTACTCAATATAATTGTAAATTCAAAACTTCATTAAACCTATTTAATGTAACCTCTATGGTGCCAAATTTATGATTAGAACTTTTTAAATTGTGAAAAAATTTAAATTTGGAACCTTCTTGGTTTCTTTGTTTTATTTGCGTGCTTCGCGCCATTCTAGTTTTTCACGTTTTATTGCTTAATATAATTTGTTATTATAAATTGCTTTCTTTTTCATTTTGTCATTTCCTCGCTGAGGTGGGATGAAAAGTTACGTATTGCACTCGAGTGGAAAGATTTTTCACCTTGTGCTCGTTTGTTTCCCTCTTTGATGCTCAGGGTTCTAATTTAGAATCCTTCGCTTGCTCGGTCATCCAAATCGAGCATGCGGTTAAAAAGGAACTTTCCACTCTTGTATAATAAATAACTATTTTATTGTTAACTAACAATCGGTATACTATTTATACTTTTGTACCAGTTACTAAAATATGGAAATATGAAAAACAATGCGTGGGTCGCAAAGACGCTTCGTTGAATACTGATATGTCTAACTATAGTTAAAAGTTATTTTATACTTTGATTTTCGAAGGAGATTATGTCGGCGGCAAATGTCGATTACGAAGGAACTCGTGTTTAGTGTTGAAATTGGCAATTATCTAGTGAATCTAGTCATTTATTAATTCTCTCTTATTCTTGCATGTATTATAAAAACATTTGTTTGAAATCGTGCCTGCCTTTGAGTAAAGGGGCCGTCCATTAATCGCATTTTTTAAGCCCCCCCTCCCCCTTGGTGATACATAGTGAGGTTTAAGACTAACTCCGCCGCCCCCCTTCCCAACATCACGTATATTTTATTAGTACCTACAAAGAATTGATAATTTTCACTATATTACCTTTAAATACAGGTATTAAACTATAAGTTTATTTTATTCTGAAGTTAAGGACCATGATAACAGGCGGGGAGCCGGTAACACTGAACGTCCCGTCATAGCGAATCAAAAAATATTTATTTAAATACATACGTACATAAGTATAGGAATAAATTAAGCTCGGTATGCGTGGATTCTATTGCCGAAACAATGTTAAAAAATATTATTAAAAAATTGTTCTACGTCACCGTTGCAAGTCAAGATAATATTATAACACTGTTTAAAAATCGCGCGTTTGACGAAAAAATAAATACACGTGATATCTTACTACACCCCCCTCCCCCCTTGTGTTATGATTAATGGACAGCCCCAAAGTACTATTTTCAAAAAATATTTATTAGTTTAATTATTAGATTAAGATTTTTATAAGTACACTGCGATGTTTTCTCTGTTCTGTGTGGAATATTTTATTTATGCGGATACCATCCGATCTTTTGTCGGTTTGCACGACTTGGAGACCTATTTTTGAATTACGAATGCGATTTTGAAATCACCGCTGACTATTTAGTCAGCGGTGACTTTGAGGTCACGGATTCTTAAATATCCAATTTTTGAAAGTCGATCGCAGAGATGCGATATGCGATGTAGATAAAGTACACACATAAATGTAAGAGTTCGGTTCCACGCAGAATGTAGCCGCTGCTGGTTATTGCCGGCTTAACCATTATGGTTATTATATATTTACACACATATTCAACACATCAACTTCAGATTCTTGTCAATATGTTCTCTAAACCAAACACAGATAACATTTCCACAAGTATGACTTGATTACGAGTGGGTGAGGGCACTCGTAATGAAATCACATCCGTGACTAAGGTAGTCACATAAGTGATATTCAAAATAAGAATTATTGAAAACGGTGATTATTAGTCACATCGGTGATTCGAAGTCGCATGCGTAATTCAAAAATAGGTCTCTTGATCAGTTATCATATACAAGACTTTTTGACATGGATTTGACACATCAGACAAACCCCTGTGGTTTATATTATTTGTCGTGTTTATGTATTAATAAATAATACACCGATTAGCCTAGCCCAAAGTAAGCTCCGTAAGGCTTGTCTGGCAAACTTTCAACCTCTATTTCAACCCCTTCGTCCCTTTTTTTCGAAATAAAAAATGTCTGTACCAAATTTCATTAAAATTGGTTACGAGGTCTAAGCGGGAAAGCGTAACAGACAGACTGACAGAGTTACTTTCGCATTGGGATACATACACAAACATTTTTGACAGAAATATATATATATATATATATACTTCCCGAGCTTCCTCGACTTTAATTAATATGAAAATGTACGATTGTCAGTTACGGATACTCTTAAACTGGCCTTCTTTCAATATATCACCAATTTGGTCAATATGTTCGTTTAGGTTGTCCCCTACCATCTGGCCTGTCGAAGACCGGTTTGGTGCGCGCGGTATCAGACGCGCGGGAGGAACTACGGCGTCACAGTTCAGTTCGGCACAACACTGTTTTCTTTTCCCTCAGGAGAGAGAGGCTGAGAATCCTCACGAAGAGGCACGAAGCGTGCCCAGGATGCCACCGCAACGACAAGTATCACAGTGTATATTGGACTGCACGCGGCCAGAGCGGTCTGACCACGTGACTTACCGACTAAACTCAGCCTTAGCCTTGGCCATAAGGGCCCTACGGCTTGAATGGAGACAACACTGACATAGACTGGACTATTTATTCGAACCAAATCGGGACTTCAAATTACAACCAAGTGATACAATAATAACGACAATAAACCAGTGAAGTACAGTCCACTTTTTATTGCTTATTATTAAACACACCAACATGGCTATTGAAATTTGCCTTATAAGTTTCATTCGTCAATCATCTTTCATCTATCCTTTTTCCGCCTCCAAACAATCTAAACAAAAACTGTCACAAAATAAAATGTCAATAAAATGGACAGCCCTACGTCGAGACAAATGAGGCGAAGATTTTTCCACCTTTTAACGTGCGCTCTTAATGGCACGAAGCGATGTAGAGCACCTTGACGTAATATAGTTTGGCTTTCAATATTTAATGCTAGGTCCAGCTTGCTGCTTTCGCCGTCATTTTTAAAGGCTCCCCAGAATTTGTACTATATAGTTACAGATCAAAATACCGTAAGTGAAGTACGGCCAACGAGAAGCGATACAAAATGTAAACAAAGCAAGGTCATTTGGGTGGCGTAACTTTTCATAGTTCGAATATATATTTTAATACATGATTGTTAAAGTGGTTTATATCGTCTACGTCAGTGAAACAGAAATTTGGGGGTCCATGAAATGAAAACGGGGGTCCACGATAATGGATCTCAACATACTCTGGATAGTACCTATTTACTTACTTGATACTCTCTTCTAATATAAAGACGTAACATTATATAATATAAGCAATATATGTTTATAAAATGTTGTAAATTGTAGGAAAATTATGGCAAAGGGTCTACGACACAAAAAAGTTTGGGAACTTCTATTTTAGTAAGTACATAAACTAATTGTGATATTTTATTTAGTAGATAGTTTTAATATTACTTACATTTATTTAAAATTTTACTTTTAAAATTTACACATTTTGAAATATCATATAATATACGTAGATTTTTTAAATGAGTAGATGAAAATATTTTATGTTACATTTATATACATTATAAATTAGGATGTACTTGATTCTGGCTCTATCATTAACTACAAAAAATAACCGTCATATACCGGGTGGATTTGTAATGCCACCTGGAGGGGAGTACTCTTAATACTGTAGATAGAAAGTTTTACTTAAAGGAAACATTCCTTTATTTTTGAAAAGAAATAAAACTGCATTCAAAGATTTTTGAAAATTCACTTGCCCCACCCGGTAATCGAACCGACTAAAATCTGCAAAAGTTTCACCCTGTATTTTTATTGCACCGATCGGTAGGGTCAATTATAAGGATCAAATCTCTCTAACAAACTTCATAAATTAAATGAAAGGAAAACAATGAAAACTTAATTCAAAGAATTAATAATTTAAGATTTCATTGATTTCATTTGTTTCATAGTAATTTGTACGTTCTTGTAATGCAGACTCCTTTCTTATGCGATCTTGTAATGCAGACTCCTTTCTTATGCGATATAATTGCGTGTGTGACGTAGTTTAAATATGGAATGTTATGTTACATTTGAAAATAGATTTTCATTTGTTATTCACATAATAATAGGATTGTTTTTACAAATCATTTAACATTTGTATCACGGTAAAAATGGCTTATCAAGAACAATTTGATTTATTGAAGCTTATTTTTTAAATAACAAAGATGTGAATCGTGCTCTGCGGTGTATGGAGAGAGATATCCAGACCGACAGGCACCAACTCGGTTTGTACTTAAAAGAATGGTAGAAAATTTAAAGAATACGGGTAGCAACAAAAAGCGACGGCAAACTTTTCAGCAGAACAACTTCGATTTTGATCTAAATGTTTTAACATACTTCGAAGCATTTCCGAAGGCTTCAAGCAGAGATGCTGCCGAAGTAATTGGAACATCCCACACTCGCGTACTTCAAGTGATGAAAAAGTATAAGTATAAATGTTATCGTGATGGTCGGTTGGTACAAAAATTGCATCCTGGGGATTGTGAGAGACGACTACAATTTTGTCAAAACATGCTGAGAGAAATTGACGGTAACCCTAATTTTTTGAGTAACATTGTATGGTCCGACGAAACCAACTTCAGTAATAACGGCATGTACAATCGCCGCAATAACCACTATTGGTCTCAAGTGAATCCTCTTCGTGTTCACGAAACTAACAGTCAAGTAAGATTTTCTTTCAACGTTTGGTGCGGAATTATGAGAAATATGGTTGTGTTAGTCCATGTGTACGAAGGTCACCTAAACACTGTAAAGTATTTAGAAATATTGGATTTATTAAGAAATGAGTTAAATGGTTTCCCCGATGAAGAGCGAAACCAAATAATTCTACAGCAAGATGGTGCTCCAGCCCATAACAGCAGAATCACTACTGCCTGGATTAATAACCATTTTAATACATGGATTGGTACAAAACGGCACAATCAGATGGCCTGCAAGATCACCAGATCTCACCCCTTTAGATTTTTTTTATGGGGCTATGTAAAAGATCAATTTACATTAAATCGTATGCTAATGTCAACGAATTGAGAGTGGAAGTACAAAATACTATCAATAATATTCACCAACAACACTTTTAAAGGCTACCAGCAATGAAATCGTACGAAGAATAAATTTGTGTATTCAAGAGAATGGGGCACATTTCGAACAATTAATTAGTTAGTGTATCATTTTTTGTACATACTTAATTAATGTTTTCCTTTCATTTAATTTATGAAGTTTGTTAGAGAGATTTGATCCTTATAATTGACCCTACCGATCGGTGCAATAAAAATACAGGGTGAAACTTTGCAGATTTTAGTCGGTTCGATTACCGGTGGGGCAAGTGAATTTTCAAAATCTTTGAATGCAGTTTTATCAGGGTTGCCAACTTTTCCAGCCGCCATAACCGGACAACAAATTTAATCTGGTGATACTTGGTCAAAATCGAAAAAAAGAACATTAAGTCTAATTAAGAGTTTTATTCAGAAAACATACAGATATCAGCAGCTATGTAAAAACAAAAAATAGGCGGAATTTTTGGTGATGTTCAACTACCTATTCAGAGTTAGAAGAATTTCTAGGAACAGATGTGGGAACATTATTTTTTCTTAAAATTATACTTGGTCTCGCTTTTCACATTTTTCACAAGTGATTTTCCTGCATCTGTTCTTAGAAATGTTTCAAACTCTGAACAGGTGAAATTATAGTTGAACATTACCATCAATTCTGCCTTCACCATGTCGACCTTAAGACGATTTCTTTCGTCCTGCCAAATATTTTTCATCACGCTAAAAATGCGTTCTACAAACGCATTTGACGGTGGAACCGCAAATATTGACTGTGCTATTCTCAGAAGATTTGGGGCTTTAGTTTTTTTGAAAAATGCAATTTCTGAGAATAGTTGGTCGCCATCAAATTTAACACCTAGCTTCTCCGCAACCGTGACTACGTCCGTGAATTCCAGCTCTTCGTTCAAATTGAATGGAGTACACAGTTTATAAAAAGAAGTGTCGCTGAAGTCAAACCACTTCGTCAAATATTGTAATACTCGATCATACACATTTTGCGCGTCATTTGTAAACTTGATGCGATCTCCGGGCGAAATTTTCGACAGTGATTGCTGTATCTTGAATCCGTAGAATTGTTTTTCTTTTCTGGCGGCGATTTCACTTCGTAAGTTTTCGAAGATCGTATACACTTCTGTTATTTGGACATAGTTACTTTGTACGATATTTATGTACTTGGTTATGAGTCCCATTATGTTGTGCACAAAATATAGGTATATTTCAGGGAGCGACAGTTCGTTAGAAAGCTGGTGAAGATTATCTTCTGTCGCCGATCCTTGAGAAAGGAACATCCAGATCAGAGGATTGACTTCGTCTTTTCCTTGCTCTATGAAGTATGTTTTTACCGCCGGCCAGTCTAACAAAAGTCTATCTACAGCGGGGAATAGAGTGCAGAATCTTGTCGGAACATGACGGAGTAGATTTTTGTATTCCACATCTAGAAACTCGAATATTTGCTTGAAGTGCGCCAACTTCTTCGCACTTGATGAAAACTCATTAAACACTTTTATGACGAATGATTCAACGTCATAAGGCAGCATCCTTAGCGCAAACTTAGCGGTGTTATGCAAAATATGCATGTGACAATGTCCAGCCACAAGCTCTGTTAGATTCAACGCATTCTTTAGGTTGACAAATACAGATTTGTTTTTTCCATAGTTTACCGAACAATTATCAGCTCCATACGAAACTAAATTACCTGGGTCAAGGTCAACTTTCTTTATGCACTTGATCATATTTTCGGCTATGGCATCGGAAGTCTCATCTGAATCTTCGTAGAAGTCGATGATAGAAGAAGTCGTACCTTTGTCTGCATTGAAGAACCGAATTGCAACCGGATACAACTTGCAGTTGCCCTTGTTTGAAGCGTCGCAAGCTATCGAATACGGTGCTTGGTCTACATCTTTTAGAACAAACGATAGTGCGTGAGGTGCGAGCACATTTTCAACGATCGCTTCGGCCTTTGTACGACCGCATTGAATTTTCGGAGCGATTTTCGAGTCTGGAAATATACGTGGTAAAAGCTTATTTCCACAATCTTGCGATAAATAGCTATGATGATGCTTTACACCGTGATAGGTTAACACCAGCTCCGCAAACGCGACTCTTTCTTCTTCTGCACTACCAATCTTAATGAAGAACTTACTTAGAAGCGACGACTGACTGGCTGATTGGCACTTTCGAACATGTCCCGTAGTCTGCTGATGGTGTTTAATGGCTTTAACCCCATCGTGCTTAATAGTAAAAGTGATTCTACACATTTTACAAAAAGCCGTTGTGTCGTCTTCTTTGCTAAGCCATTGAGAAAAACTTTCGTCCGTTAGCCATTCGTCATGAAAACAACAAAATCTTTTTTTAACTTTTGGAGGAGTTTCATTCATTTTGGCAGTCAATTTATCACACACGTACAGGCAGTTAGTATATAGCAGGTTAGTATAAAGCAGTTAGTAGTTAGCTTAAAAAGCAAGTCTTCAAATCAAAACACAATGAAACGAAACAAAAACGGGCGTTACACTTGACAGAACGAAACGAACTGATGTCGCCGGCCGCCCCACCCGCCCGCCGCGCCTGCGCGCCCCCGCCAGCCCGCCACCCGCTTTTGCAGCCTGCGTACGTGCATGCATCGCCGTCGCCGGTGAATTAGCAACGTCGCGTTCAATATTTTATCAAGATGTTATCTGACCGGACAAATTGCATCCGGTCGGATGTTAGCGACCGGACCCCAACAATTCCTTCTAAAACCCAACAGTCCGGTCGAAAACCGGACGGTTGGGAACCCTGAGTTTTTGTCTTTTCAAAAATAAAGGAATGTTTCCTTTAAGTAAAACTTTCTATCTATAGCATTAAAGCAATTCCCCTCCAGGTGGCATTACAATTTCCACCCTGTATAAATAACGAAAATAAAAACATATCAAACAAAATGCTTGGGCTTGAACCTGTCATGTTTTTATCGTGAAAACAAGACAATACGATAAATACATAAGTAGGAAAGAGATGAATATAGACTGTCAGCTTCACAGTCGTTTTTTAGGTAAATGACCTTTCGTATCTCTGAAAGTTGGCTGTATTTTAAGTGTATATTTTCCATCAATAGAGGAGAGGCTGAGAGTCCTCATAGCTACACCGCAACCAAGTGTCTCAGTGGTTATGTCGGACTCTAGAGTGATCAGCTCGATAGACGTGACCTACTGACCTAGGTTAGCCTAAGCCTTGGTCCTTATGACCGCGTGGTCTATAGTGAGAGAGGCCGCCCCGCAGGAGAGGGCGCGGTGCATCTAACTTAGTATTCTTTTACATATTGCTATTTCAAAGGCAATACTTTTCATTAGAAACTCATTGATTGAATTGTTATGTCCTTTTTTTCTTTTTTTTAAGAGGGGATATGCACCTTTGCACCCTGACACCGCGCTAGCAAGGCGCGGCCGTGTGTGCGATTCTCCGGTCTGACAGGACCGGCGTACCTACTAAAACCCCTCTGAGTTCTGTAGGCCCATGCGAGGCACATGGCGGGGTGCGCTTTCGCTATTCTACTGCCATGTGCTTCGGGGCCGGCTCAAGCTAGGTCTGGTCGAGCCAACGCCAAGGGAAGGACTGTCCGAGAACCCCTGGACAGTCCCCCAGACGGAGAGACTTCACCACGGCGTGCGCGGTAACCAGACTTTGCGTGTGCCCGCCTTCTCCTACCTATCCGTCTGCGGCGGAAAGGAGCGGTCTCGACGTTTCCTCCCGCTCCCTCTCCGCTGCCTCCTTCTGCTGAATTGTTATGTCCTAGGGTTTACTATTATGGGGGTCGGCTGCTAGCATATAAAATATTACCGTTCTTCAAAAGAGAGCAGTCCGCGCTATTTATACTTTACGGGCAAGGGATTCACTTAGAGATTTATTTAAAGAGACTAATATGATGACTTTACCGGGCCAGTATATTTATGAAAATTTGATTTGTGTGAATAAAAACTGTAAGACATTTCATATTGTATTTGCAATGTAAGCGGAAAAAATGTAATTATTTACATCACATTAGAAACCTCAAAAATAACAGTATTTCTCCAACACCAGAGGAGTCACAGATGCGTTACCGGCCTTTTAAAAGGGAATAAGGGGGGAAGGGGGGGTCGGGCCTCCGGTACCCTCATTTACTCGGCGAAACACAGCGCAAGCGCTATTTTACGCCGGTGTTCTGTGAGGCCGTGGTATCACACCGGTCGAGCCGGCCCAATTCGTGCCGAAGCATGGCTCTCCCACGGTAAAAATTCGAACCCAGGACCTTAGAGGTGGCGACACCTTAAAACTGCATTCGTTGTATATGCATATAGAAACATAAATAAGTGCACTAAATTCGCTCCATAGCTTTTACAGCGACGTAATTTCGATGGAATTTCAGAACTTTACGGGGCACTAAGCTGCAACGTCTCGGACAAACACGCGGACTCCCATTCTGGAGTCTCGCCAGCACAAATAAATCACCTGGAGGCACGTACGTATTTATCACTTGGCGTTCATTCTTGAATGAGTTACGCTCGCAATATAAGAAGTCAAATATTCCTTGGCCTCGTATTTTATCGGCTGAAAGTTAAATCACACTTTTTACAGTCTCCATGTTGGTTCCAGATTTATGTCAAAAGGCTGTTAGGCAAGCTGTCATATAAGTACATTGGTTATATAAAAATTGTAACACGTTTCATTTTTTTTTTTTTTCCCCGTGAGGAAAATGCATTAAATTGCATACCCGGCTGTGGTGAGCCGGCGGTTATGTGGGCCTCTCCTCCCCAGAAGGGGGAGGCCTACCCACTAAAAACCTCAGGGATGGCCTTCCTCAGGCATGTAGGGGGCCCCCGGGAACATCAAGCAACTTCCAGGAACCCCCAGCCTCCGCTCCCCTGCCTAGAGGGGAGCCCTCCTCGGGGGAGGCTACTACCTCCCCCGGTCTCCTCCACCGACGACGCCTCCCGGCCATGGAAGGGGCGTGGTCCATCCCGGGTCGCCGTAGCAGTCGCGACTTCCTCGCGCCCGCCGGCGACCCGCGGCGGCGCCGCAGCTGTGCTACCGAGCCCGGCGCCGCCTTCTTCGAGCGGGATCGGCCATCTCCCGACTCCGCTCGGCGGCCTCTTCTGGGCATCACTGCTTCACAGAAGGAGGCCACAGCCCTCCAACCTCCCTCGTCCGCCAGCATTGCCGCAATCGATGCCGGCGGAGACAGATCTCGCCCGATCTCTGCGACCAAGACTCGGCGCTCGGAGGCCCACGCGGGGCACTCCGCCAGCGTGTGCTGGGCCGAGCCGAGGTCGGATGCGCAGTGGTGACAATGTGTCGATCCCTCCCGTCCTATTCGACACAGATACTCACCGAAGCAGCCGTGTCCAACACGTTTCATACTAATTTACAAATGCATAATTTGAACACATGAAATATAAATAAACTTCGGTTATGTGCAAATGTATAAATTTTTATAAAAGACGCTAATGAGAAAGGGTTATTACAAAGTCAATGATTATTTAAATGATACCAATGCTTGGTGTTGATTTGAATACATTACATTCTAAAGTGTAAATATTTGTTTTCCCGTATAAATTGTAAACACATATGTAGGTTGTATGGTAACGACATAATTTATTGTAAATGTTGTTATTACTTTTGATAAAGCTGATAAGTTTCTTGCGCCCATTCTTCTTATCAGCTAAAAAAATTGTGGTAGGAAATTCAACAGAGTTTTCTATAAAGTCATATTTGAATAAAGTTAATTTTGATTTATATATAAATAAAATTTCATCTTCTTACAGAAATGAGCGATTACTGCCATTCATATGTTTTTGAATTTATACTTACAACAACTAACAAAGAATGGAGTCCAGCTGTTTTAGCTCCTGGTTGAAATGAAAATGGCAGCTGGTTTAATTCAGATGGAACATGCATTTACGTACTTTTGGTACGAGGTCTCTAATCCAAGTTTAGGTAAGACTGCATTCTCAGAACGCGCTAGTCCTGTCATCAAAGCGGATCGCATGGTCGCACGGTGACTAAATAACACTAAACTCTAACAGAGAACTCCAAACGTCGCGTTGGGCGTAGAGGCATTGTCGACTCAGACACATTCTTTCTGACCCTCCCGACTCCTAACGCTGGCTCTTCAAGCCTTGCGAGAGGCGGCATCTGCACCGTCTACCCCTAGTTAGTCCATACTTCGCAG
Source organism: Scirpophaga incertulas (assembly GCA_036419045.1). Lineage (NCBI taxonomy): Eukaryota > Metazoa > Arthropoda > Insecta > Lepidoptera > Crambidae > Scirpophaga > Scirpophaga incertulas. Next base: position 1,595,913 of record CM071633.1, read on the forward strand.
CTTGTACGAGAAGCAAATCAAATCAAATCAAAATCAAAATAATCTTTATTCAACATAGACCTTTACAGGCACTTATTGACGTGAACAAACAAAACAAAAAAAAAAGCTTAAAAAAAAAACAAAAACCTTGTCCGTACGTACGAATAAGGAAAAAAAAGAGATAACAATCATACCTAATACGATTACAGTCGTATGTATGTTTACATACACATATAAAAATAATACAATATTTATAAATAATGTTGTTACCAAACATGGCTCTATGAATAGTGTCCCTATTCCCAAATAGTGTGATCATTTAGATAGTCACTTACTTTATAATAACTTTTACTCATGAGTGTCTTTTTGATATGGATTTTAAAATTTATATAATTTAATTAAATCAAATGTACAAGAAGGCCCCATTAATTTATTTTCATTAATTCACTTTGGTGTACCACGCCTTGCTTCGCGCATATGTCCTCCTCGGAGGGCAGCGCTGACCGTACCCTCTCCTGAGGCTGTGGCTAACCTCTCTCCATTCAAGCCGTGGGGCCCTTATGGCCAAGGCTCTGGCTGAGTTTTGTTGGTTGGGGTTGGTCATGCGATCGGACCGCTCCGGTCGTGTGGAGTCCAACATAACCTCCGTGACACTTGCCGTTGTGGGGGTATGTTACGTTTCGTGCTCCTTGTGAGGATTCTCAGCCTTCCTCTCCTGAGGAAAAAAAAAAGCGTAGATGCAGGTATAGTGCGCATGTTAGGCGAAGGAGGAGGTAGGTAAGTAGGTTAGCCATTACGAGTGCAAGTGCGATTCAAGTTCAAATATTATTAACCAGTGCCATTTACGAGTTTGAGATTTAGCTGGTTAATACATTTATGAAAACATAATGTTTATTAAATTAAAATGCCATATAAATGTACCAGAAATAAACTTGCATTTCCAATGTTCTTGGTTGACGTATTAAAAACTGCAAAATACCCGGTCAAGTGCGAGTCGGACTCGCGCAACGAGGGTTCCATACAAATTTGTCGACATATAAATTTTTCGTTCATTACTAGAATTAAGTCACAAAAATTTTTCATGTTTTTCCCAATTATGTCGTAATTTTTTTTTTGTGAAATTACTTCAATTTTTCGGTTTTCGGAGTTTTAATACTTGTGCTACATGACATTGCTTCTTGCCAAATTTCATGACTCTAGGTCAACGGAAAGTACCCTATAGGTTTTGATTCCCTTGCAAGTGTCAAAATATGCAATATAAATGGAAAGTAAACGGCCATATCTTTTTATTACCTTGATTTAGAAATTAAATTTATTCACGGTTTTGAGAGATAGGAGACCTGAGTTTGTGATATTAATTTCAGCTTGATATCTCGACGCTCTTATCTCGATCGTATAAGGTTCCGTTTTTACCTTTGGAGGTACGGAACCCTAAAAAGATGAACCGACTTCATTTATAGTTCATCATCTTTTTCATTATCAAACTTAAAGTAAACGTTTGCCTTCGCTATAAATGTGATAATGAAATTAGCTTAAATTTAATTAATATCTAACGCATAAATAATCTAACCAGCTGTAATCGCTGATGTGATTGGATGACGTCATCAAAAACTGCGGAAAAAAAAGACACAACAGCTCTTCAAATATCCTCGAAAATCATATTTGATTATAACCGCGCTTGTATGAATGCATCAGGCTTACTAAAGTAATCTAAAATTTAAACGACATGTAAATCAGATTTCTAATGATAACTCCATCACAGGAAACACAGTGACAACATTTCCATCACTATCCGGTGAAATTTCCGTCACCTATTGCGGTCACAAATGCACAGCTTATTAACAAGGCTTGGGAAATTAGCACGCCAATAGGCTGTGTTTGGGTCATGACTCAATTGTCGAAAAGCCAATTCGTTTCGTTATATTGGTGTGATTTCATACGTAATTTTTATATTACACTAGCGAGCCCGACAGACTTCGCCCTGTTAAAAAGATTTGTAAAGTGGCAGTTTTTTGTTTCTACTTATTTTATAGATAATGTCGCATAGCCAACCAAATTGCAGAAAGGTCCAAATGAACTATTACATTTTGTGACTATTCAACTTTGGAACGTGGCATTAAATCCTCCAACGATGTATTCTGTGCTCCAACGCACACACGCGCAATGTTTTGATAGATATGACTGAATTTCAACTTTATATAGCGTTAATAAGCCGCAAATTGACTGTTTGATGTTAGGAAAACAACATTGCTTAGACAACAGTTAATGCTTGCAATATGAACTTTATACAGTAACAATTAAGCTCAAATTGTTCATACGTTCCTTGAACTTCAACGAACATTTTAAAAAAAGAATTGGCCGAATTGGTCCAGGCGTTGTTGAGTTATACGCTTACCAACATATTTTGCAATTCATTTTTATGTATAAGGTTGGAGTATGCACTCGACCTCTTTTCGTCTGATGATAAACGCAGATGAAGTCTTAACTTTAGCATGTCTATTTCAGAACTTATTAATTAACTCTCGATTTAAACCCCTCGTCTGGATGTAATGTGGGGATAACACAAAGGGAAAAAATTCCATTCATTCGCAGTCTGGATTTTAAAACTGGAAGGAAATAGCTTCGTGCGGCGATTTGAAAATTTCACAAAGCAAGGATGGATTCTAATCATTCTCTGTGCGATGAAAATGTGATGATGAAACGGATTTGTACTCAATGCCTTTATGGTGAAGAGAAACGTCCACGTCGCAACCTGCTTAAGGTATAATGTATCTAAGTTAGTTTAGTTCTGTGATTCCCAAGTGTTCTATATCGACCCCTAGGGGGGGGGGGCGACCCCCAGGGGTCTATGACAACCTGCCAGGGCGAATGTTGGCGAAACAAAAATTTGGGGGTCTATGAAAAAAAAACAAGAGTCCACGATAATGGATTGAGATCCATTACCATTCCATTACATACAGTGATAGTATCTATTTACTTACTTTGCACTATCTTCTAATATAAAGACATATACATTATTAAAGAAAAAGATAAAATATACATATACATTATAAAAGTACCTATGAAGTAAAACAATTATTATATATATTTAAAAGTAGAGTCATGAATACCTGCCTACTCCCGTTACTAACTTACGCTTGTCAGACTTGGAAATTTACAAAGAAACTAAAAAACTAAATCATTACTAATCAAAGAAGTATTGACCAAAGAAGCATCCTAAAAATCAAAAAGATACAAAAAATCCCCCATACCGCCATAAGACAGGAAACTAAAGTTATCGACGCACTCAGTTTCTCACAGAAGCTAAAATGGCTATGGGCTGGACACGTGGTCAGACTCCATGATAATCGCTGGACAAAATCGACAACTTTATGGCTAGGACCATCGGGCTATAGGAGAAGAGGTAGGCCAAACACGCGCTGGACAGATGATGTTATAAAAATAGCAGGCACACACTGGATGCGACAAGCTGAAGACAGGGAAATGTGGGCATCTTTGGAGGAGGCCTTTACCCTCCGCTGAGAGGGGTTCTTGCACCCACAAATAATAAAAGAATGAAAAATTAAAGTAACTTTTAAATAAATAATTATTGCATGCACACTGTTTTGTTTTCGATGTTTATTTTTCAATTTGTTCTTTGTAAATTATTAACCTACATTTTTTAGCAAGAAATAAAAGGCTTTTTTATTTTTTATTTATTTATTTATTTAAAATAGGTACAAAGTTTTAAATAGGTACTATTGTGTATGTTGAGATCCATTTTAGTGGACCCCCGTTTTCATTTCATGGACCACCAAATTTTTGTTTCGCTGACGTAGATCCCTTACAGGTCTCTCCCTTCCTCCCTCCTTCATAGACCCTTGGGGATCGAGACCACTTTGGGAATCACTGATCTAGATTTACGGTCAAGACACGAGGCAGTCATCACATTATTATTGACTTAAAAAATAAAACAGAAGCGATATGTGTTGGTCAAAGTATTTTTTATCGAACTAACCTACCTGCGAAGGGCTGGTCAGCTACCGACCTGACTGCAACATATTTACCTTTTTTGTTCCCCTGAGGAAAATGCATTAAATTGCATACCCCGGCTGTGGCGAGCCGGTGGTTATGTGGGGCTCTCCTCCCCAGAAGGGGGAGGCCTACTCACTAAAAACGTCGGGGATGGCCTTCCTCAGGCATGTAGGGAGCACCCGGGAACACCAAGCGACTTCCGAGAACCCCCAGCCCCCAGTCGATACAAGGGAGCCCTCCTCGGGGGAGGCTACAGTACCTCCCCCGATCTCTGCCACCGACGATGCCCCCCGGCCACAGAAGGGGCGTGGCAACATATTTACTTTCCCATCTCAAAAAAATCACAAAAACTTAACCCTATTAATCAAAAACGTAAATTTTGCATGTCACGCTGTTGGATTAGTAAACATCGAATACAAATGCACACTCGTCTGTTTCCGGCTCTATGCGTAAAAGCGCAGCGATTCTGCGTCATTACGCCCTAATGTTGCACAGTTTACGCGAGGCGTTTTGTTTGCGCGTATTTGGTGTTTGACGAGTCGGACAATTCCTAAATTGAGGGTCGATTCCACAGAGCTTAAGAAAATCTGGAAACTATACGTGGAAAATAAAAATAAATGGCCCATAAAACCAAGATGGTTGATAGGGTCACTTGCACAAGACCACTATTGCTGTGGACTGCTGCTAATATTACAGCTTAGCTTTGAAAGACCGTGTCTTCTGATTAAAAAAATAATCTGTTAAATAAATTAGAATTAAATCAATCTCTCGTATTTGTAATCAAAGCTATTATGTATAGCCTGAACTTTTCTCTTGGAATCGATCCTCTATACCCCTGCGGTAATCCGGAGCGCGTTTCTGCATACAGTTTAGAATGTGCTGCGAATTGTTCCCGAGTGTTTGTTCCCCTAATAGGGGCAATTTGAGTGCTCGTTGCTAAACCGGAGCCCATCAAGATGTATTGTTGCGTACTGTTAAGTAATAAAGTGTAGAATCTGCACATTTACAAAAGCGAAAGCGACGTTTTTGTCAGAGTATTTTTATGGATTCCATATGGACTCTATAACGGGCTATATATGTCAGAAATGAAACCGATCAAGTAGCAGAAAAAGGTCATAAGTGAAGTCATTATAGATCACTAAATTGGGTGTTCTTAATACTGCCTCATACTGCTAGATTTTAGGTTGTTTTAGATTGTGCCCGCATTAGGAGTAGCTTCACCGATATTTCAGTCTGGTGCTGGACTTATATGACCAAGATCTCCAGAACCATTGATTGCCTCTGCTGCTGTGTGTTTAGTGTTCGTGTTTTTGAATATTAATTATTTATTTATTTAATCTTCATGTAATGGAGTACAAAGGCGCACTTAATGCCTTAGACGTTCTTTACCAGTCAACCTTCAGGCGATAAAGAGGTAAATGTACAAAAGATAGTAACAGATGTTAATACATACACAGAAGAAATTTATATGATCTTAATAAAACACAACTTTGCACTAGTTCCACTACTATATAATATTTTATATTTATTGTGACCGGTTTCGGAACATCATCATCAGACAATTTATAAATTTATATATATGTAACTTATAAAAATCCTAATACATATATAATACACTATTAGATAATAGCCTAATATCATATTTTAGAAACTTTTTTTTTTGAATGGGGAAATGCGACCTTATGTACCTATACACCTCGCTGGCAAGGCACAGCCGTGTGTGGGGTTCTGGTAGAGGACCGGCCTACCCACTAAAACCCACCGAGTTCTTTAGGGCCATACGGGGCACATAGCGGGGCACATAGCAGGGGGTCGAAGCGCTTTCGGGATTCGACCGCCATGTGTCCCGGGGCCAGCTCGGCCGAGCTGGTCAAGCCACCGCCAAAAAACGGACTGTCCGAGAACCCCTGGACAGTTCCCCAGACAGAGAGACGCGCACGCAGCCTCACGCACATTTTAGAATCTAAGACTTCTCTCAAAGAAAAGTATGCGCAATTTATTGTAAGGCTAAGCCTGGTTGGGGTTATAATATTAATTATATAATATTTTTTATTATAATATTATAAAGTAGCACCCCCGGGGGTCGACAGACATTCTGTAGGACATTTAGTATTAGTATTGCATCCGAATCGTCCTGCGAATCCAGGGTAAGTTGCTAGTGTTTCTGTAATATTAGTTTTTTTTCTCTCTCTGAAGAGGAGAGGCTGAGATTCCTCATGGATGGTCCCTCAACTAAGTGCCACGGTGATTATGTCCCACTCCTGACGAATCGAGGCGGTTCGACCCGAAAGACCTACCGACTAAACTCAACCTAAGCCGTTGGTCCTAATGACTATGGCTTATCGTGATAAGGAACACCGCACTTTAGGAGAGGCACAGTCAGCGCTGCTCTATAAAGAAAGCACATACGCTAGTAGAGGCGCGGTACACCCAAATGGCTATATTGAAGGGAACCTACTCGTGGCTAAGCAGAAGGCTGCCGAGGAGGGGATGGCAAGGGCGCGACGACTCAGACGCCGCCGCTAGCAGGTCTTGAAGGTCCTGCGTTAATTGATTAGGGGGATCGCTAAGGACGTGTCACGGTCTGCGAAGTCCTTGCCGATTTTACATGCAAAAGTCGTTTTGTATATCGTAAACCTTCTGTAAAAATTCCACGGGAAATATTAATACCTTCCCGCAACCGAAATATAAATGACATTTTATGCTGATGGTTGGGCGGCAGGAGGCGAGCTTATGCAGGCTGTCATCTATCGCCGCCCTAGCCTAAATATTGTTGTATTCGGCAGCCGTTCCATTGTTATGGATGAACAATGTGTACCATTACATTTACAAGCGATTCGTAATTGCAGAAGCGATAAAAAGTAAGCGAAGCGAAATTTAATGCCTCGTAGATTCCATTATGGAATACGCACAAATCTTACGGGAGAACTATAAAATTTGTCGTAAAACAGAATAATACCCGCGTAAAAACAATAGGGGTAGATGATTTTGATATAAATACTTGTACAGCTGAGTTTTTCATTGCAATCGAAATTATATTTTTTTTATTAATTCTTTTTTATATATAAGAAATACACGCATATATAGTTACATACAATGACGTATTTATACGGGCATATTTATTTATTTAACCTTTTTCGTAGATCGAAGAATCAAAGTACAAAATGCGGACTAAGTCCCAGAGACATTCTCTACCTGTCAACCTGTGAAATGTGAAAGAAATTGCGGACGGTGTACGGTTTCAAAAAAAATATATAATAAAATACTTGGAACAGCTATGTAAATAGATTACGAGTACAGTACATAATACAGACACACACATACACATATATATATGTATATATAGACAGATATCGAAAAATGTCTTCACACTAGTTTTTTAAATGAAACCTTAGAACAGGCTAATTTTAATCTAAGAAAGAGTGAATGAATCTGAGACAAGCCCAGGTCGATGCGATGGCATATCGAGAGCATATCTTTTTAAAAGATCTCTTCTATTTTTTCACCCGAAATGACTTCCTTAGGGCAGACCCAGTGGCAATTTGCCGGGTTACTTGTTTGCGATCCCCCAGACGAGTGCCATCCTTAAAGAAAAGGGCTGGTTTCATTCCCGCCATTACTGGAAGTTGGAGACTACTTACAATCTACCATATGTCTACAACTCTAAATTCTTTCTACCCCAGCAATAGTTAATCCAGCAATGTGCCCTATCCACTGCAACTACAATGCAACTGCAACGCGCTCAGTCTGAGAGGTCTTGCCTACCCCACCCACTAAAACCCCCCACCCCCCGGTGTTCTCTGGGTCGATGCGGAGCATATGGCAGGATTCCCTTCGCGACTCCTTTGCCAGCGCTATTTCGGTTTTGGTTCTTCTGCGGATTTCATAATTCCTGATACGATCACGCAGAACTCCGAACATAGCCTAGTTCTACATACAATAACAAAATAATATCTCATAATGAACGTTCGAGAATCACGACAAATATATGTGCGCGAGAAATGCCGATTGCGGCACGAAAGTTATGGATTCCGTAGCGAATAAACATCCGCCGTGAAAATATTTACCGTCAAACTCTTAACTCGCGAACGCTTGCGGAACCTAGTTTTTCGAAGTATGACTTGTACTTTATTGTACATTTATTTATTTATTGTAATTCGGGCCGCCAGCAATTTTTATATTATTATATATTGTAATTCGGGCCGCCAGCAATTTTTATCTATACTAATATAATAAAGCTGAAGAGTTTGTTTGTTTGTTTGTTTGAACGCGCTAATCTCCGAAACTACTGGTGCGATTTGAATAATTCTTTTTTTGTTGGATAGTCCATTTATCGAGGAAGGCTATAGGCTAAATAAAATTACGCTATGACCAATAGGAGCAAAGACAGAGCGGTAAATGTGTAAAAAACGGGGAAAATTATTCATTTTTGAAGGCTTTCTTTGCGTGCGCTGCGAAAACGGTTCAAGATACACAAAAAATATGTATGAAAGAATTATTCCTCTATACATGATCTAAAAAAAAGTCCGCGACGGCATATGTCTATCTTTTAAGGTTTAGTCACAATGACCGTTTTTATGGTACCAAATTTGGTCGAAATAATTTGTTTAAGTTGTATCAACATAATAATACTAAAAATTCTGCGGAAACTCGACCATTCCGAAAATCCCGCAAGAACGGGAACTATGTGGGAAAAACCAAAAATCTGCCGGAAGTCACTATTCCACGCGGACGAAGTCGCGGGCAAAAGCTAGTATTATTATATCTGAATATTATAAACCCTTAACTAATAGGATATACACAGTCAAACATATATTACACTATTAAAAAAAACTTAAAAAGAAAATAACATAGAACAACTCAGGTGATTAATATTACGTATGATAAAGTTTGTGGTGATGATGATGATGACGACGTTGGTGATGGTGATGATGATTATGATAAAGTTTGTGGTGGTGATGATGATGACGTTGGTGATGCTGATGATGATGATAAAGTTTGTGGTGGTGATGATGATGATGATGATGATGGTGGTGGTGATGATGATAAAGTTTGTGGTGATGATGATGATGACGTTGGTGATGCTGCTGATGATGATGATGATAAAGTTTGTGGTGGTGATGACGACGTTGGTGATGCTGATGATGATGATGATGATAAAGTTTGTGGTGATGATGATGATGACGTTGGTGATGCAGATGATGATGATGAGGACAACGACACCAACGACGACGAAGATGATGATGATGATGATATAATACTTTTTTTTTTAAATTGAAAGTATCGGACCAAATTTAGTTGTGTAGTTATTATTTGAGAATTGTTTTGATATGTTTACCAATGTCTAATCTAATTGCATTCATTGTATAATATCTGTGTGGCATATTCCAAGCAAATAAACATTACTTACCACAATAAGCGAAATTGCCGGAACGCGACTCAGAAAATATTTACATAATATGTAACAAATAAATACATTTACAAGAGTATCCTTATTAGAATAGTCTAAAGTATCCTTTTAGACTTTAGCGGGTAAAATTGTAACATTTCATACTAATTTTCAAATGCATAATTTAAACACACAGAATAAAAATAAACCAGTCGTTCCAACGTTACAGGCTACAAAAAACTAGAGGTTCCACATAGTGTAACTGACAAGACTCCACATAGTGTAACTGAATTGTCTTTTCATAAGTTCAAAATACATGTTAAAAAGAGCTAATGAGTAAGGGCTATTACAAAGTCAATGATTAATTAAATGATGCCAATACTTGGTGTTGATTTGAAGACATTACATTCTGAAGTGTAAATATTTGTTTTCCCGTATAAATTGTAAACACATATGTACGTCGTGTGGTAACGACATAATTTATTGTAAATGATGATTGAGAAATTTGAATGAGAAAATTGGGACTATTTAATAGAACTTATTATAGTCATATTTGAATCAAGTTAATTTTGATTTGTTTGATTAGAGCAGATAAATCAGACCTTAGTTTTTTTTAAATAGCACCGAAATCGCTATAACTGTAAACGGGATTCGTGGCGGGAACGTGTTAGCCGAGTTCTTATGACCTCACGGAAATGGACGAAGTGAAAAATGACTTTGCAAAGTTTGACGATTATGCAAATAAACGAGAAATAATTTCTGAACTCAAAACCGAGATCAAACGTGACGCCAGAAAGCTACATCTGTCACTTTCTGATAAAGTTATTGATTAGTTCATAAAAGTCGTGGATTTGCCATATAGTTCATTTAATTTTTAATCAGAACACAACTTCACAGTGTAATAAGTTGTTTTAAAATAAGTTTTGTTCATTGATTTAATCGTGATTTTTATCTTGTTATGTCCATTTCTATATAACTTAATCTAAAGGTCGTTGAAGAGCGATCTTTTGTAGATATCCGATAGATATCCATCTGTAGCAGTCTGTAGTGGTTTCTAACAATACTAATATTTTAAGAGGAAATGTCGTATGTATGTAACAAATAAACTCAAAAACCAATGAAATGATTTCAAAAATAATTTTAGCATTTGAATGCTAAATTATCTCCAATGGTTATAAGCTATTGTAAGAAGATCCACGCTGTTATTAAGACAATGATGTAACTTTTTACAAAATACCAGATGCTTAAGGCTCTGACTTTATTTATGCAAAAGAAGCTCAACTATTATTTGACAGATATAGAGGGTAATTTGAAAAACATGTGTTCATTCGTCGACTATGTAAATGAGAAGTGAAGTCGCCACGAAGCCTCTGACCTCGAGAGAGCGATAATACGCAAAAATGTCGGACAGCAATGCCGCTTTTATAACCTCCGTAGGCATATTTTTTTCGTATCTTGTACACTATATTATTATAAGACATTTTATTTTTTACCGCGGGAAAATATATATTTTCAATGAGAGAATTCAATAACTACAGGACTGCTTTAAAAATTCTTTCACCAGTTGAATGTTGGCTTCATTATCCCTAATTAACATAAACTATCACTAGTATATTACTTTAAAATATATTTTTAACCGACTGCAAAAAAGGAGGTTATCGATTCGACCCATATGTAGGTAATATTTCTAGAACTGCCCAGTTTTCTGGGCAGTCTGTATCAGCGTCTGAACAAATCTGACAAATTTCAAAAGTGTATGTATGTTTTTTTTTTGTTCACATATCTCCGGAACTACAAGTCTATTACAAGTCTACTCTCTTATCTATCTAATTAGACGATATTGGCTTATCGATAAATGCATCGACAAGTCGATATGCATCGATGTCTAGAAGTAGTGAAAATATATATAATATAAAAATATGTAAATAAATAATAATTTATTTGGCTGTGTGTAATGGAATATAAGAAATATTCCTACAAAAATAATGGCAATGCATGAAAATTACTTTGCAGCCGGCCTAACCACTATGGCGTAAGGCTTAAAAAGATAAAAAAACTCTCTAGAAAATGGCCTAAATCCTCTTTTCATAATAAAAAATGCGATTTAGAAACAACAATCGCTATGATATATTCTTAACATGAAATAATTTGTACCTTTGACAGTGTTCATAGTATTTTAAAGCAAAGATGTATTCTTAGCGGCATTCCACAACAATAGTTGTCTTGACGATAACCTGAAATGCAGTGAAGGTACTGCAGCTTCGCAAACAAAAGTTCCAATTATTCGCTGGATGGCAAAGCATGTGTCACACTTCAAGCTATACCAACAAACAATATGATATATACTCGTACCAGTATATACCGGTTTCTAGGTGTCGCCATCCCTGAGTTCCCGGGTTTGTTATAATATATTTTAACCAAATCTTATGTGTCATACGGCGGCAATTGAAATTAAACTGGCGCTTACAATAAATTTATTACGAAACAACTACAATAAATAACATTTACAATAATGTACTACATATAATAATTTTGATAAAGACTAAGAATGCGTTCGGCGGTCACGAGTAGCGGTCCTATGTCCAGAGCCAGTGGTCCTGTCAAACGGGACCGGTCCGAACACGCCCCCCTCGTCACTTCCCCACTGTAAGTTACGCAACTCGTTGCGTTAAAATGGACGAATATTGTGACACGAGAATTTTATATCTTATATATAAAAATAAATCGCAAAATGTGTTGGTAAGCTCATAACTCAACAACGCCTAGATCAATTTGGCCAATTCTTTTTTGTTAATGTTCGTTGAAGTTCAAGGAGGGTTTTTACAATGAGGAAAATTCGAATAATTATCGGAAATACCCTAAAAACAGCCCTTTTATTTTCCCATGCAAACGTTTTCTAACTAAAACGTACAGTCGAATTGAGCTTTATTGTTATTGTATAAAGTTCATATTGCAAGCACTCACTGTTGTCTAAGCAATGAAGGTGTGTTCCTAACATCAAAGAGTCAATTTGCGCTTTATTAACGCTACTTATAGTTGAAATTCAATCATATCTATCAAAACAGTGTGCGTGCGTGCGTTGGAGCACAGAATACATCGTTGGAGGATTTAATGTCACGTTCCAAAATTGAATAGCCACAAAATGTAATAGGTCATTTAGACTTTTTTTGCGATTTGGTTGGCTATGCGACATTATCTATAAAATAATTAGGAACAAAAAACTGCCACTGTACAAATCTTTTTGACAGGACGAAGTCTGTCGGGTTCGCTAGTATTAAGATATAAAATTCTCGTGTCACAATATTCGTTCCCGTACTCCTCCAAAACGGCTTGACCGATTCTCATGAAATTTTGGGAGCATATTGAGTAGGTCTGAGAATCGGCCAACATCTATTTTTCATAGCTCTTAGTGATAAGGGCTATGAAAAATAGACAAGACCTTTAACATATTTCTATACTTAAAAAATATTTATATGTCAAAACAACGTTTGCCGAGTCAGCTTGCTTATGTTAATGTATGTCTGTCCGTTACCCAAGATCCCATAACATGAGCCTTACAGAGCTTACTTTGGGCTAGGCTAATTGGTAAGTGTAAGAAATATTTATTATTTCTTATTATTAATGTTTATACAAATTTTCTACTTCACACATATGTTTTTATACTATACTAGCTGAACCCGCGATTTCGTGGTTGGTTTTTGCATTTTTGTTTTAAGTGGCATGCGCGTTAGCTGCGCGCGATACTGGACAGTACTTGGACATTGCAACATTACTTTATATTTTACAAAATAAAATATTTTTTTTTAATAAAATTTACTCCTTGTTACATAAGCTCCCTTTTCTTTTGTTATCACTGAGGAAAATGCATTGAATTGCATACCCTGCACCCCGGGAATAGCGCAGAAATATGTGGGGCTCTCCTCCCCAGAAGAGGGTAGGCCTTTTAAAAACCTTAGCGATGCCCCTCCACAGACGCCTGCCGCGAGCGCTCGATCGACGGCGCGTACGACATCGCCGCCAGACGCGCCGAGGAGAACTGCCCGCGGGCGTGATAGGGTCGTGAGAACCTCTGTGGACACTACCACGGCCCTATCGGCGTTGGTTCACTAGAGGTGAAACACTCATTCGCCTCCCCGACGGACTGGGGAGGTCGTCGATCCTCCGGGGCATCCGAGGGATCGCCGACTGCAGCAACCAGTGCAATGCAGGGACGGCTTTCCCGGAAGCCTGCCCCGCTGGTCGCCGTCAGGACTTACATCAGCTACCTGCCAATAAAGCTATTCCATGCGGACAGACACACAGATATTTCATTAATAGTATATCTGTCAGTGCGTCAACAGCATTTAGCTTTTGCTGTGTGCGATTTTAATTAACAGTCGAACGTCCAAGCTAAAGAGTGGGCTAGCGGCTTTAATGTGGCATAGTTAAGCATGGCCGATGAACACTGGCGAAACACTTTTAATGGTCACTTTGCTACGGCCTCATGCGGCTTTTTTGCATTGTTTTTTATTTTTACTTTTTCTCGCTCATTCATTTTATCCACTTCCATTTTAAAACTCTACTCACTGGCTGGCTGAAAATCTGTGATTTGTCTAAATTAGGCAAATATTTAGCTATACATATATTTTTGTGTTTGATTGTATGTTTGTTTTTTCTCAATTATTACCATTGTTTTATCAGATATTTATGTGTATTTTGCAGAAATTAATAAACGCTTTATTTATCTATGGCGATTTTCACCCAAAATTTACAAGACCGAGATGTTTAAAACAAGTCAATATTTTTTTAATACTCCAATCTAGCAACGATTTTAACGCGAATAACGCTTTTGTGGCGCAAATCACACAATATTTTTACAAATGGTAGCTTATGTGTTATTCTGTTACTAGGGAAGTTATCGACATGAAATTGGATGGGCGTAGATGTACAAAATATTAGAAACAGATTTTAATACATACACAGAAGAAACTTATATATAAAATTTAAAAAAAAAAACTGAGTTTCTTGCCTGTTCTTTTCTGAAAGCTTCTCCTAATTTACGAACAGGTGTAACTTCTTTCTTTTCTTTTACGTAACCGCGTACAAGGTAATGTAGCTCTTAATCTCTTTGCCCTAAAACTTTAATTAAGTTGCACGCCAATAATGTCCTGTAAAGGCCTATATTGAATAAAAAATAGTTTGATTTTCATTTGGTTTTTGACAAAAGATCAGTATGTAAAAAAGAGACTCTTAAAAATCTCTATACAATCCAGCAATTTTGTGAGTAAACACTTATTATAAAAAGCACATATTTGACTGAACACAGCGCCGGTTGCATTGTGCTTTGATATTTAGAGAAAGGAACGGAGGCCTAAGCGCGGCCATGCGTGGCTGGCTGCCACGCGTGAGTCGGCACACGTGCATAGAGTGAGCAGCGAACAGAAGCCAACACTTATTAAGATCATTAACAAACTTCTCAAAAGCGGAATCTTTTTTTGACGTGAAACGTCTTTAAAATCGCGCCGAAACATACGGGTACCAGGTTTAAAAAGTGGACCGTAACGAAAAGGTCTATATCATCGTACCTTAATAATTAAAAAACTATTAGTCTTAGAAACAAAAATGTGGTGTGAATATTTCACTTATATAGTCAGCTCGCTGTTGTGACATTGAGTTTTTTATTAAAATACTTAAAACACCGCCAATCTTGTTTTATTTTTATTTCAATCTTTTACTTCAAAAGCGATTCCCTAACATGACGTTTCACGTTAAAACCAACGGCCGTGTGCCCGGCACAGCCTCACCCGTTTTTTTTTTTGCGAGGGGAAATGTATGCACCATGTCACTGCGCTGGCAAGGCGCGGCCGTGTGTGGGGCTCTCCGCTCTGACAGGACCGGCCTACCCACTAAAACCCCTGAGTTCTCTAGGTCCATGTAGGGCACATGGCGGGGTGCGCTTTCGCGATTCTACCGCCATGACCTCTCAAAAGCGGAATCTGGATATTTTAGGAGATATAAATTATTTCTTATATATTAGTAATACTGATCGTCCTCAAAGGATTAAAGATATATATTCAGACATTAGTAAACTTAGTTCTGTGACAAAAGCATTAGAAAATATTTAGATTTTATTAAATGCAATGTACTAGTTTTCAGGGTTCCGTAGCCGAATAGCAAAAAACGGAACCCTTATGGATTTGTCATGTCTGTCCGTCCGTATGTCACGGCCACTTTTTTCCGTAACTATAAGAGCTATTTTGTGAAAACTTGGTAAGTTGTAGCCGCATTAAAATTTTCATACAAAAATAGAAAAAACAATAAATATTTGGGGTTTCCTATACGTAAAAAAAGTGTAAGAAGTTAGGCAAAAAAGTACAACTATATTCACCAATTTTTTTTTTGTGAAATATCTACAAATTTACGGTTACTTGTGCTAGATGACATTGCTTCTTGCGCAATTTTCAAGATTCTAGGTCAACGGAAAGTACCCTGTAGGTTTTAATTCCCTTGCAAATGTCAAAATATGTCATATAAATGGAACATAAACGGCCATATCTTTTTATTGCAATGATTTAGAAACTGCTTGACGGACAACAATGTGATTCTATAAGGTTCCGTTTTTACCTTTGGAAGTACGAAACCTTAAAAATTATTTGATGTCTAATAAACAGTAACAATTCACCAAGTTCCGTTACGTCCTAATGTAATAGAGGGTTTTTTTTTGTTCTTAACGAGGCGAAAGCAGACTGGCACAGTACGTCCGGGATGACACACTCAAAAGCACTAATCGAACCATACTCTCGCAAACGCACTGACGAGCTATTAAAGCTTAACAGGAGTAACTTGAGCGTGATGGTTAGGGCTTTGACCGGTCACTGCAAGATGAATAGACACCTTCACAACATGAAACTTAAGGACACTGACACATGCAGAGTCTGCGAACAAGAGCGTGAAAGACCAATACACCTCTTGTGCTACTGTGAACCGCTGATTCACGAAAGAAACAGACACCTGGGGAAACACATCCTTGACCCAGATGAAATAAAAACAATCCGAACTGGGAACATCCTATCTTTCTTGGTCAGTGTCCAGTTAAGGGAGCTACTGTAGGGCCTACATAGAACCTACATAGGAGGCTGGTCACAATAGATCTTAATAGGTCGCAGTGATGCACATCAGCTCCGACTTACATGAAATAATAATAATAGAGGGTTTGGACTTTTTGTCTTTATCCGAAATCTTTGTATGGTTAAGTTTTTAATCAATTACACTGCCCTGCATAGAGTAGATAAAGTCGGGCTTGCACATGTTAGACGCACATGGCTTATACGGTATTATATAGTCTTAATTTGGCACGACAATAAGTAACAACGGACTGATCATCTTCACGTCATACTATTAAATTACTTCATACATTTACAGACATTACATTACCTATCGAATAAACGTGTGAATGACAGTCACCCTAATGCTTCTTGCAATAAGGACGAATTTCATAGTGCAAATAGATAGATAAAGCGTTTATTAATTTCTGCAAAATACACATAAATATCTACTAAAACAATGGTAATTATTGAGAAAACAACAAACATACAATCAAACACCACAAATATATGTATGCTGCAGAAAGCAAAAGGTCAAGGCTCAGCTAAATATTTGCCTAATTTAGACAAATCACAGATTTTTAGCCATCACCTTATTTGAGCGAGTAGAGTTTTAAAAAAGGAGCAGATAAAATTAATGAGCGAGAAAAAAGTAAAGTTAAAGAAATAGTAAAAATAAAGAGCCGCATGAGGCCATAACTGTCATACATTCATTACATAATTTTATACAAAAGTTTAATTAGACCTCAAATCGAGTATTGCACACAAGTTTGGAACCCATTTTATGCTAAATATCGTGATCAGTTAGAAACAATTCAACGAAAATTTTTAAAGTCTTTAAATTACAGGTGTTGTCGGATAAAACTGTCATATTCCAAATTATTAAAAAAATTCTCGCTTCCAACTTTGACAGCTAGGAGGTTGCTCATGGATCAAATGCTATTGCATAGTATTTGCCACAACAAGTTAGATTGTAATTTCTTAATGAACAATATATATATACGTGTCCCGAGTCGTCCTCAACGTATTCGAGACACTCATAGTCATTAGATATTCGCTCCAAAACTGTGCAAAACCAACGCAGGTGAACGTGCACCTTTGACACGACTTATGAAATGCTACAATGAGCACTTCATTGATATTGACATTTTCTCAATGTCACACGACAGTTTTAGAAACCGTGTGTTGGAACATCTTGCGGATGATTGGTTGCTTTAGCCTAGTATTTATTATTACTCTTTCTCAAATAAAATAACTACTTTGTAAGACACAACGCAGGTTAAAGGATTTCTTGTCGTCTCTTGTCGAATCTGGCAAGGGAGTACGACTCTAATAATTATCATGTGTTGTGTCTAGTGTTCTCGTAATTAATAATATTGTAAATCTGGGATTAATGGTGTTGGTTGTGCAATTATTAAGTCTTATTTTTACATTTATTTGTTATAATTACCTCATTGTACAATTGTTTATTTGACCTCAATAAAAGAAAAAAAAACTGTCGTTGTCTCGATATAATAATTATTACAAAGTGTTAAGCGAGAACGAATAAATCTTTAAAGTAATAATAATAATCTTTATTTCTCATCATAAACAGTTATTAACATAACAGTTGACACTTCTCTTCTTCTTCCTGCCCTTTTCCCACCTTAAGTAGGGTCGGCACAACATGTTTTCCTCTTCCATTCTCCTCTGTCACTCAGAATTCACACATTCAATCCATCGCTTTCTTGATCTACCTCTCATCCTAGGTCCATCTATATTCATATCCATCATTCTTCTTGTTATATGGCTTTCATCCCTTCTCATTACATGTCCAAACCATGCTAACCTACTGCTCCTTACTTTCTCAGTTACTGGCGCTACTTTCAAACTTCCTCTTATATACTCATTCTTGATCTTGTCCATTCTTGTAACCCCACACATCCATCGCAACATTCGCATCTCTGAAGCGTGCAGTTTCCTTTCGTCCTTCGCTTTCGTTGCCCAACATTCAGATCCATACACACACACACATAAGGACAGGTCTAACGACTGCTTTATAAACTTTCCCCTTAAGCTTAAGGGGCAGTCTTGGGTCGCATACAACTCCAGAGACCTGTCGCCATTTCATCCATCCCGCAGTTATTCTATTCCTTACAGCACGGTCAATATCGCCATCGTTTTGGAATAATGATCCAAGGTACCGGAAATCGGAACAAACCGGAAGAGTTTCACAATACTTCTATATGAAATAATAGTGTTTGTGTAAGACTGGTGCCTACGCTAGGCACGTGTGTGCCTGTATTTACAGGTCATCAGGCTCTCACTCCTTGGTCCGCCAGGTATCCTATATAGAACTTGGGATGGGATAAGTTGTGGCACTAGGGTGTGACAGGGTGAATTGGGTTGTTTCAAAGAAAGGCATCAATAGTCACTTAATAGTATATTTACTATAGTAGGTATAAATTAAAGGCACACTGTGACAATAAATCACATTACAAAATTAACATAATTGCAGCTAATACGAAATACTTTAAATATATTGAGCTACTTACATAAGTGCCTTCGTAACGTTATATAATATAAATTTATTATTACTCTGAGAGTTGTTAATATGTCATTCATATGATATACTCAGCAAATAATGGTTCGAGTGATGTCAAGGTCAGGTCTTTTAAAATGATCAAGGCAGGAGGCAAGGAGTAAAATATAGCGCCTTGTTACAAAGTGATTAACAAAAGTTATTAATTACTACCTCCGTTCAAAAATGATTGTCTCATTTGAAACATTTTTCTAACTTAACAATATAAGCAAATTCAGTTTATAATAATTTTACCAATAGCCATCAGTGTCTGAAATTGGTAATTTTTGACGCTATACAAAAATAAGCCGCTGCTATTTTCTACGCGGTCCAAATAGCCTTAAATTATGGAGATCCAACATTCTGGAGTCAAAAAATTTAAGTAACGAGTAGAGAAATGCCATTTTGCAAACGCTTCTAGTGCGATCTAACAATAACTACCAACTAGGACATATTGGGAAAGAAGCATTGCGTAGAAAGAATCTACTTCCAGAAACATTAACATGTAATTTGGAAGCAACTGAAACTGCTCGCAATGTATTACGAGATATTTAAAATAATATAGGAACACAGTTTGTAATAAAATATTTAATTCATAAATAAAAAAGTTGTCTAAGCGAAATTGAAACTAACGAGACAATCATTTTTGAACAATAATGTTCACCAAAACGGATAATCCTTTTTTGAACGGAAGTAGTATAAGTTTTTTAGCACTAAAAATGAGGTAATACAAAGAGGGAAATGAATAAAATAAAATAAAAACAATAAAATTTTAACAACATAATATGACTGCCAATGATGTGTTGTGTGTAATAATGGATGTGTCAGTTGATTGGGTTAGTTAAGTAGGTTAGTTTATTTTGTAGAATATACGTAGGTAAAAATGTTTCACTATTAATCAGTTCAATTATTAGCTTAGTACTTTCAATAAATATAATGTAAAGCTTAACGTAGCGCATACTTAATAGTGTAGGCACAATAAACCATGCACACTAACATGTTTGACTTCTGTACGCTTTTGTGACTCGTGTTCCTCTTTCGCTACGTTCGCGACATATTCGGTAAAGGGTGAGTGTTCGTATGAAACAGATGCTTCGGCCCCAGGTGTCTGAGCTGATAGCGTGTTACCTGAGTCAAATATTTTATTTTCAATTGACGTGCTTTTATCTTTATGCGCATGTATTTCGTGATTATTGACAACATACTTACAACTTATACGTCCCCATCGAGGGGCGATATGTGGGGTTGTTTTGATATGTCAAGTTCAGACAGAGGGATGATCGACTGACACAGATATTGTAGGCTAATTTTTAAAGCGAAAAAGGGCTGTAAGGGGTTAAAATGAGGGATGAAAGATTAAAATAAATATTCTCACACTTACACTAATTAGCCCAGCCCAAGTGTATATATTCCCAATTTCCGAACTGGTGGTAGAGTTTGACGTCAATAAGTGCCTGCAAAGGTCTATGTTGAATAAAGAATTTTTGAATTTTGAATTTTGAATTTATAAAGAAAAAGAGAAAAGCACACAGTGACACACACATTACATATAAAAATGTGCCACCAATAGGATATCGACTCAACATGATGCCGGGGTGTTACAGACCCCCATCGCTGGTCTTCCGTAGACATGCCTTAAGCGCTGCTACGGCACAGCAAAATGATACAATATTACTTTATATTAAACTAGCTGTGCCAGCGACTTCGTCCGCGTGGAATAGTTATTTTGAGCATCATATTTATTTTTGCAAACAACCACCTCAGCTGTTACCCGATTTTGACAACGCGACATATCCAAATTTGATCGCCATAAAAACGATTCTAGTGAGTTAACATTAAAAGATAGAGATATACTGTCGCGGGCATTTTTTTTAGATAATTTTAAGAGTAATAATTCTTTCATACATATTTTTTGGTATCTAGAACCGTTTTCGCAGCGCACGCAACGGAAGCCCTCAAAGATGAATAATTTTCACCGTTTTTTCCACATTTTCCATTATTTCTTCGCTTCTATTAGTCGCAGCGTGATATTATGTAGCCTAAATGTCTTTATATTATGTAGAATAGGCGGTCAAACATTAACAACAACCACTATGTACCCTTTTCAAAGACAAATAAAGTATTATTATTATTATTATAAAGCCTTCTTCGATAAATGGTCTATTCGAACCAGGAGTTCCAGAGATAAGCGCTTTCAAACAATCAAATAAACAAACTCTTCAACTTTATAATATCAGTATAGATTATTGTGAGTCAACCATAAAAGATAGACATATGCTGTTGCGGGATGTTTTTTAGACAATTTTATGTAGAATATTTCCGTCATACATGATTTTTATGTGACTTTAACCATTAAGGCTACACACGCGACGGAAGCTAAAAAAAATTGAGTTACTTCTCCCGTTTATACTATTCCCCAAAATTTCCCTTCACTAACTCTGCTCCTATTGATTGTAGCGTAATGGAAAGTATTCTATAACCTGCCCAGGAGTATGAAGAATAATTATACCAAGTTTCGTTAAAATACGTCCAGTAGTTTTTGTTTCTATAAGGAACATACAGACAGACAAAAATTTTACTGATTGCATTTTTGGCATCAGCATCGATCCCTAATTACCCCCTGATAGTTATTTTGAAAATATATTTAATGTACATAATTGACCCCACTACAGATTTCTTATAAGTATAGATAACATACATACACTGTAACCTATGCGATATCTCACAATTTTAATTATACAATTACATAATAATACACTGAAACCAGATACATTATTACAGATTAATTACAAACACAAAAAGACGACAAGCTTTTATATGTAAAATTTATTATGACGTCAATAAGTGCGTGTAAAGGTCTAAGTTGAATAAAGATTATTTTGATTTGATTTGATTTTGATTTGATTCGATAGTTAGTCAGCCGACACTTAACTTCACTAATTTTACTTTTATTAAAAGTATCCACGTCTCGTTCATTTCTTTTTCCCACGCACCTCCTATATAAGGATTGTAAAGTCTTAACTGTGAGACAACTCTTTATAATGGATACAGTCCTTAAACAGCACTCAACACTTCCCTTTAGCACCGAATATACTAACAAAAGACGAAGGGATATTGTTTGTGCTCAAAATATGGGAATTAAGCATACTTTCTTGGCCAGATTTTATGTATTCCTGGGACCATTTTTATATAATAGATTAAACGCCAAGCTATGTATGTTTTATTGTACCTATCATAAAGCTAAAATACTACTTCAAGAAGCACTTCAAGTTATGTCGTATGACGATACAGAGAAACTATTAATAGTTACCAAATAATTTGTACTTTTATTTATATTTTTATCTCTTTCTTACTTTGTTTAAATTTAGCTATTAATCAAATATAATATACATTTTGCATTTGATTTATGTGTCCATATTTTTATTTTGTAATTACAAGCCTGAGATACAAGTTAATCCTAGTTCAGGTATGTTCACAGTTATTATAATACGTGTATACATATAATTTAAGCTAAAAAAAAATGTAACATTGACTATAAGAGTGTTTATTAAATAAATATTATTATTATTATTATTTCATAGTGGACTGAATATTTTCAACGCACAAGTCAGTAATTACTAATATCTCTCAACGAATTTATTTTTACTGGACTATCGAAGACAAGGAGGGTAATGTTTTTCGAGTAGATATAGTGTGTCCGTTGTTTTGTCACGCTCTACAGCGTGACAGTCTTGACAAGCGACGTGTCATTCGATTTGTGCCCATAAAAGTCTATGTTGAAAAAAAATTAATTAGATTTTATCAAATACAACTATATACTATTGTTTTGTGTTATTTTTATTGAATACTTATTTTTTTCAGTGATATACGAATGTCAGTGTTTAAATTAACCCAGTCAAAACTCAGCGTTCCCGCGACGTAGGCGTGACTTGTTTAAATATATCTTCCCTTAGGAAAGTCATTACCCTACATTAACAACAGCCTGTTTAGCTCCGGAGGCCTATTTGGCAGCTAAATATTTATTTGCCGTCAAGCTTTGTTCGCGTCAGGTTAGTAATTTAGTAACGGAACGTGTCTGGAGATGTTTTTTGAAATAATTTAATTCTAATTCCAAGTCCATTATATTGTGATTAGTGCAACTGTGTTTTGTGATTAGTGCAACGTGTGATCCTACTAACTCGTTCTCTCCAGTAATTTTTACCGGTACGATATTTACAAGAAGTGACATTGAAATGTTCAGTGACAGCCATTTTTATTTTCGTTTCTTTTTACGTTCGATTCATCGGCTTTTTAAACTACGTTTCGTTTTGAGTAACGTGTGATTCATCTGCTTTTTAAATTACGTTCCATTTTATGTGTGTGTTATCGGCATTTTAAATTAATACTTTAATGCATACCGGTTTTTATTTTTTCTGTGTTAAATGATTCGTACTCAATATTTATATAAATTACAAAACCCCATTGTTATAAATGTTAATTATATGCAATTGCGCACTATTTGTTTAATTTTATTTAATTACCTGACAGACTTAGATATAAAAATAAGTTTCGGTCAATTTAAGAAGCTGACCAAAACATTCCATAGAAACGCATGGCGGCAGACCAACTGACGGTTTTTGTAGTGTGAATGAGTTTGTAGAAAATAGAGAATAATTTATTAACACTTTTAAATGGTCTGTTAAAATGAAATAATATAAGAAATGTTCTGAATTTAACGTCTAACACCTTATGTTTTGTATTTTGTAATACTGCTAATTGTTGTATTAATGGAATTTAATAATTTTAATTAATAAAATTATTGTAGAATTAAGGTTCCTCAAATATGTTAAATGTAATCTATACCTATATAAATTAACGTGGCCTAGGATCGAATTTCATTTATGTATATATTATTAATTTATCTAATTAAAATGTTTAATTTGAAGTTTTTTTACAAGCTTTTATTTAACTTGGAATATATGTTTGTGTTCGGGTCAAATTTTACAACTCATTTTTAAGGCACTTGCCCTCAATCGATTGAGCTGACATTTTGTATACACGTTTAGTTTGAATGACAATTCATGATTAACTGTGTGACGTCATTCTAAATCCAATATGGCGGCGGACCCAAGATAGAAATTCGCGATTTCGCTTAAAAAATATATAATACTAGTTTTTTTCTAGCTAGTCAATTTAGGTATTTAAATGAATAAAGTGTTATCAACTAATTTTAATAACCGACTTCAAAAAGGAGGAGGTTCTCAAATCGATCCGTATTTACCGAAATCGCGAAAACTTCCGAAACTGGCAGCAGTGGCTGACGGAAAACATTTTATACGGCATCAATAATTGTGACCCAACTTATTATTTGGAATTTATTTGTTTGAAGTGTCCGTGGAATACTAAAATATATTTCAAATAATATAAAAATAAATAAAAATTATAGTATAATTTATATTCACATCGGTTCTTAGGCCAAAATTGAACAATGTCCTTTAAGTACTCGTATTTACTTGTTGCCTATAATTTTTTTAAACTAAGCTTCTTTGCTATTACGTCATGCACAGAAACAACTATCTGAACATTGATCATCGAATTAATATTTGAGATCGTGGTTACCTTTATGAAAAGTCGATGTACTTAACGGCTTTGTCCATCTGAGCTTTCACGACGTTCTCATCAAGAGGAATGGTGATGTAAATGAGAAAAAAATTGTCCAGTTCGTGATGTTAGAGCGATTCCAATAGAGCAACACACGAAATTGTCAAGAATAAACTCTGATATGTTCTTATAATAAGGAGTTTCAAATACGTCAAGGCCGTATCGAATCATACATTTTTAACTCACTTTCTACTTTAATACAAAGATATACGTTTTATTTTAATAATATTAACGTATAGCGAAACATGGTTATAATAGAAAATTTCCTCGGAATCTCGCCCTGAATTATGGAGCGAAGTGAGCGAGCGGTGAGCGGCCGCTGTATTTTTGGAGCTTAGCTGGAATAACTCCTCTTCGCTAATCCGCCCATTTCTCTTCAAACGAAACTTAACATAATTCGCTTGAGTTAATGGTATAATAATCCTTCGGTGAACGCACTTACTCTTGAGTTGTGGTTAGTTTGGTACATGTCACAACTAGCTGGTGACACTTTTAAACATATAATATGCGTTATTATATTATCCATTCACATAAATACGAAGCGTCGGTGGCGCAGTGTTCTCGGCAATCCGTAGGCCGAACGTAATGTCTACGATTACTGTCTACGAATCGGATGATTCGTAGACAGTGATCGTAGACATTTCGTAGACCAATATATTTCGTTTTTAGAATTTCATATACATTTAATCTGACGACCTGCATACCTGCGAAGATATTCAAAGGTGAATGTAGAAAACCAGTACGCACTGGGTCAGCGTGATTAACAAATGCCTATCGCTACATAGTTAGGGTAGGTTTGCGTCCTTCGATGGCGACGTATATGGACATTGTATACAATTATCGTTTACAAGTTCACTTCATTTGGCTTTTTATTGGTAGACACAGATAGTCTAGCGCCTTAAATAAGGGCACTGGATACTTTTTAATGCCAATAAAGGATAGCAAGTGGCTTGAAAATTTTTAAGGAATGAAAGTTATTTTTAAAGTTAGAAGTGTGAATCTTATTTTTATGCTACTGATTGTATATTAAGAAATACATTTAAAGTTAATAAATTAATACATATATATACTTTGGTATAATATTACATTTTTATACAAGGATATATAACATTAGCCCAAAGGACAGGCATAGCCTAGTGTGGGGGTTTTTCGTTAAGCCACAAATTGTGCATCTATTTGAAATAAAGTATTATTATTATTATTAAAGAATTATTATTATTTTTGGTAGGCACAAACACACACACATACGTTTGGTTTTAGTACAGTGAATTAGTTTGAGTAATTTTGCAGCAACTTTGATTATTGAAATCAGTCGGACCTCGGAATGTACTAGCTTTTACGGGAATGATTCGTGGAAAGGTCATGATGTATCTGAGACTTCTTATGAATCCTGATGGAATGAAGATTGCTTTCCCGGGGAAGCTTACGTAATTTCTGGATGAAAGGGAAAACAATTATTTGTGTCGATACATGATAATGCTTTCGGAAGATATTGTCTGTGATTTTAGCTGTTCGTTGTAGTTTATTATTTTTGTTTCAGACAAGAGACGGTTGTGTTGGATAAAATAGGCTACAAAGAAATCTGGGGCTCCCTTCGAAAACCTGATTCTATAAATATTTTCCAACCACCTTCTATATACCAACGCTGCGTAATTTTTTTTTACGAGGTGAAATGCTATTACGCACCTTACCTGTTGATTATATAATTAATTGTTTCTAATTGTCGCTATCAACTGAAATGGTTACCTATTCGCCAGCGCAGAGACTTACATGTTTTATCCCTACTTTACAAAATTTTGTATCTTCCAACATCTCCATCCTACCTTAAATCTTTGTTCTCTTTTCGATCCCATTCGTCATGTCGTGCCTTGCGTTCTAATTTTAATCTGACTCTGGATATACCGCCCCGAAGTACAGACTATTTTTCATATTCTTTTTCGGCTTATGCCGTGCAGTTGTGGAACTCTCTCCCTGCGGGTATTAGGGGAGCGCGAACGCTGGAGTCCTTTAAGAATCAAGTCCGTGTTCACTTCCTGTCAAAGATTCCTTAACTTAAACTAGTTATAGCCTATTGTCCTGTCCAATTACTGTACCCATCCTACATTTAAATCTCCTTTTAATATTTCCCTGGTCCTAGGTTGCCTGGAAGAGATTGCTGTTTAGCAATAAGGCCGCCTTTTGTACATTTGTTATTTTCTTTTTTTTGTGTGTGTATTTTATGAATACAATAAAGTGTTATGTTATGTTAACAGGCGTATGTGGGACTCTCCCCGCAGGGCTTAGCCACTACTCCACCTCGATGCCCTGTTTGTTCATAAACTGAGAACCCCAATTTTTACAGGCCACCCCAGGACTGCCCGACCAGCTTGTATCGGGTCTTAGAGCCTTTGGGAGATTACCCTGACATAATAAGAATGATCGAGAGGATGGGGGGGGGGGGTTTATTACAACGTGCATCAGGAGCCACTTTAGCACACAGGCCCCACCTTGAGCAGTCATGGACGTTGGGTGTCATATGCCCGCCGTCTACTCTCCAACCGTCTACACCAGAGAGGAGCGACGTAGGGATCAATTCATCATACTCGCAGAAGAAGGCGACTGTCTCACATCTCTCTCTCACCAGCCTGTATCTCCTTAACAATTACGGGCAGCGAGACGTCATTGCAGTCCAACGCTGCACTTGTGATGCTGGGATCGCCAAGCCGAGCACTGCAATAAGGAGTGTAATTGTTCCCGAAACGCTGCGTAACCTAGTGTATCTAAAACAGTACTAATACAATTAGAAAAAGAAACATGTATTCATAATATTTCTATAGTCTAAAAAGCTGCACCGCTGTCGTCTACCAGTAGTATGCATGTTGAAAACCTACAAGAGCCTGTACTCTTAAGGTGGAAAATACGACATATAATCGTCGATTCGCCACGCGTTTCTATGTAACTTCAGTATGTAATGTGAATTTTTTTAAACTAGTAAAGAAGGTTGGGTTCAGACTTCCTAAGGCCAGCTTTTAATTGAAGGCTCTGTAAAAATACAAGGAGAAAAAAATTGCCCTTACTGGTTTTCGTGTTCGCTCTCGTATAATAACATAATGAAACTATAGCTTTTATAGATATAATGTGAACTGGTTTAAACTTGTAAAGGAAGTTGCGTTCAAAACTATTTATTTGAGACTAGCTTCTTATTAACGACTCTGACAAAATACAGGGAGAAAAAAATAGCCCTTGCTGGTTCTTTCCAGTACAACTTTGACGTGCAAAAATGAGTGTAACTATATTTTTTTTATAGGATAGGGCAGCAAACGGATCACCTGATGGACAGCGATAACCGCTGCCCATAGACACCCACAACACCAGAGGAGGAAAAAAAATGCTTATTGTAAGATTAAATGTTAAGCTTTCTAAAGACACATTGCTGTCATAAATAATGAGTGTAGGTTTTGTAAAATTGATGTATGTGTACCCAGTGAATTGCTGAGTCGATTTGGTTGCTCGCGAGATATCAATACATAGTATAAAACAAAGTCGCTTTCGCTGTATGTCCGTATGTATGCTTAGATCTTTAAAACTACGCAACGGATTTTGACGCGGTTTTTTTTTAATAGATAGAGTGATTCTTAAGGAAGGTTTGTATGTATAATAAATGCATAATATAGTAGAGAAACACTGATAAATTTAAAGGTTTCTAATGTGATGTCGTAAATAAGCACGTTTTTTTGCGCTTATATTGCAAACGCTGCGCTGGCTGAACCCTACGAGATAGACCAAAATAATGTACTACAGTATTGTACAACTTACAAAAATCCACAAAAAAGTCCGCGATGGTATATGTCTATCTCTTAGGGATAACCCACCATAACCATTTTTTCACTGCACCCGTGCGAAGTTGGGGCGGGTCGCTAGTACAGTATAAAATGAAACATTTTAATAAAACAAAATCTAGCGCCATTTCTAAGTAAACATCACAAACGGTACTATACCGCCAGCGGCTTAAGTGGAACGCAACCACATGGAAACTTGGCAAATGGCTTCGCATATTTGCTTTACAAATACACTATATTATATCCGAGGCGTCCTAAGTCAGGCGTGTTTGTATGGAAGTTTCCTTCGTTTTTAGCTTTTAATGTTTGTTAGCGACGATTGTTAGGCGGGCGGAATGGCGCGATGATTTAGCAGTGTATTACATTATTGCTTAACTTAGATGTGTCTTTCGTGTCACAATCAAAGTAATCTTTATTCAACATGAACCTATACTATGAAACTTGTGACGGGTCATGGCCATTTTAACGATGGGCACACGACGATCGTGGGGAGATTCGTGTGTAAGTCGGGGCTGATATGCATCACTGCGACCTATTAAGATCTATTGTGACCAGCCTCCTATGTAGGTTCTATGTAGGCCCTACAGTAGCTCCCTTAACTGGACACTGACCAAGAAAGATAGGATGTTCCCAGTTCGGATTGTTTTTATTTCATCTGGGTCAAGGATGTGTTTCCCCAGGTGTCTGTTTAAAATCGTGGGGAGAACCGAAGGCGTTCGTGTTTGTCCACCCCAGAATGAGAGAGATGTAGTGCCAATGGAGACAAACTTAATGTGGGTAGTCAAGAAATGTGCGAGGTGGAGTACTGTATGTAGGTTCTACACGCATCTCGCGGTCTGTAATACCAGATTGTTTGATAGGGCCATGGAAGGTTGGAAGATCAGCCCTTTACAAGAACTTTTTAAGCCCTTTTGAAGTTAAAAACAAATGTAGGCAAATGAGAACAAAAATCTAGTACGTTTTTATTTTATTTTTATTTATTTTATTTTTCTAAGAAACCATACAGCGATATACAGACTATACGAGTATTTTCTACAGTATGTGCCAATACCAATTTCCTTACACAAAACCATTCGTAAATAGCAACAACGGATGTTTGAATTTAAAATAACTTCGTAAGAACAGTCTCTGCCTATTACATAAATTAAAGTTATACAAGTATGAAAGTTATACATAAATTAAAGTAACACATTTATTTTAGAAAATAAATTACACAGTCACACTCCTTCAAACACACAGCAAAGATACTATATAAAATACAATACAAACATATACATACATAGACATATACACACAAATAAACAAATCTTCATATCGAGTGTTAATGTTTGTCTGGTTCGTTTTGAGATTTTAATATATTTAAGACACGGACTTTAAAGTTGGACTTGGAGCAGGCAAACATGTCAACTTCTTTAAATAAAACATTATAGTTTTGAGGCAGTCTTGTGAGTGGGGCGTTACAAGCACGGCTATTAAGTTGGTGTGGCGAGTTCGTCGTAATGGAGTATTGTAAGCAATATATCTCACAAGCTCTGGACAGTCCACATGAGAATGCACTATATCATATAAAAAACTTACATCCAAGAACAAGCGTTTTTCGAGAAGAACAAACTCTGAAGGTCTGTTTCTTTATCTCTCCTTTTCAAACTTCATTTGTAAAATTAGTGTTATCGATTTGCCTTTTCATAGATTGGAATCAATTTTCAAACATGCTCTTATGTAAAATCATACTGTTAAGGATTACATAAATGGTAACAATGCTTGGGTTTAATTTTAATGACTCAATAGTAACGTTATCAAATATTTTGAGTATAGTAAAAACATAATGAAACTATAGCTATTATAGATATAATGTGAACTTGCTTAAACTGGTAAGGAAAGTTGGGTTCAGAGTATTTATCTGAGGCCAGCATCTAGGTGACTTCTTCTTCCAAAAATTTTTCTACCGTCTATTTATTTATTTATTTTTTTATTTATTTCAGTTTACAAAATCCACAGCTCTTAAATAAAACTATTAACCTAAGAATACAATACATACAGCCAAAAACGGATTTTCATTATTTAAGTAAGCATTCTTAATGCAGTTGACTAACCTCAAGAAATATTAAAAAAAATACTTATATTACAATTTATGACCTATTCTATAGAAACAAAAACTAAGAATTAAAATTACACATGACACTAAAAATAAAAACCCATTAGCAGATGGGGTTATGACTGTTTATGTGTGTGTGTGTGTGAAAGAGTGTATGTGTGTGCATATGAGTGCATGTGCCATATACAACACAAATAATATGTAATAATCTAAATATACAAATACATATAAATTTAATATTTAATATTTTAAATTTTTGGTTAGTTTTTCTAATGCCAGATCTCTTATCGTTGACTTGTGAAACAATAGCGTAGCATCTTTTTTTTCAAATAAAATTTTGACGACACGATAAAAGTGGTCGAGTAATCGGCTTCTACGTAATGGGTCGCCGGTTCGATTCCTGCACGGGACAGATATTTTGTATGACCTACAAAAATTTGTACCGGTCTGAATGTTTATGACTGCACCCACGACACAGGATAAAAATCTTATTGTCGGGCGATTTTTTTAAATCTTTGTTTGCGTAGAATATAAGTAAGAAAAATGCTAAAATGACATAATTTTAATGTCGTTTATAATGTTTTTTAGCTGGCAAATATATATTTATCATTCCGTTAATCGCATTCTCGACACAAACACCTGCTCACACCGGGAATCGGACCCTGTACCTTAGAGGCGACAATTTTTAAACCATTCAAGTACAGGGGTCGTCAAATTTTGACTTTGAAGTTGCTTTGTAAGGTTCGGTTCTTTTCTGTACTGTTCTATTGACTGTCTAGTAGATTCAAGCTTATTCTATTTTTTTCTAGAACATTCTAATTAGTTAAGTCATACGCCTGAGCTTTCATTAGATTCTTTGATTGTGCGGCGCCGGGCTCGGTAGCACAGCTGCGGCGCCGCCGCGGGTCGCCGGCGGGCGCGAGGAAGTCACGACCGCTACGGCGACCCGGGATGGACCACGCCCCTTCCGTGGCTGGGGGGCGTCGTCGGTGGAGGGGACCGGGGGAGGTGGTAGCTTCCCCCGAGGAGGGCTCCCCTCTAGAGAGGGGAGCGGAGGCTGGGGGTTCCCGGAAGTGGCCTTTGTGTTCCCGGGGGCTCCCTACATGCCTGAGGAAGGCCATCCCTGAGGTTTTTAGTGGGTAGGCCTCCCCTTCTGGGGAGGAGAGCCCCACATAACCCCGGCTCGCCACAGCCGAGGTATGCAATTTAATGCATTTTCCTCAGGGGAACAAAAAAAAAAAAAAAAGATTCTTTGATTGTAATGGATTATTCATGAACCTCATCGGATTCTAAAATCTTGTAGATTGAGTAGGTTTTTTTTATAAGGTTTGTCTAATTTTCTGCGGATGGACTCTTTTTTGTTTATGTTAGTATTTTTTATGGCCTTATTTATTATCTATTTACAAGTAACATATCAATTCTCGATTGGGAGAAGGTGTCTTTTCTCCGTTTTGTGGGAACAGATGGTCAAGTCCCCCACAGTCAAAGCCCCATCTATATCTATATTCTACTATTACTAACTATTTTTAACTAATAATTAATAGATATTAAACATTGTTAGTGTTAAAAAATGTGGAGTAGGTTAATGAATGTGTATAAATAATATATTATTTTACAACAGAATTATTACTATTTTACTCGCTTATCTCACACTTATAATATATCGTGGAAAATAGGTGTCTGAATGTTCAATCCAAATCTAATCCGTTCGTCCCCTTTCCGCCGCGGGCAAAGACACCCTTCATCCCTCATATCGAGGACTGCTCGCGGGGGCGGCGTATCTCATTATTTTGTCAAATTGCGACCGGGAAAATTATTATGACTATAATATTGAGATCTATAATAATTATATTGTATTATTATATTTTATGTTATTAGGCAATAACAGCTATAATAATGAATTTAAACAATTAAAGATTTAGACCAGTGATTCTATTTTTTTTCCATTTTTTTTTTTATATAATAGCAGGCAAACGAGCCAACGGGTCACCTGATGGTAAGTGATCACCGCCGCCCATAGCACAAACAACACCAGAGGTATCATCAGCGCGTTGCCGGCCTTTCAAAAATATATACGCTCTTTTTTTTGAAGCTTCCCATGTCGTAACTGTTCGGAAATACGCGGCCGAAAGTTGGTTCCATAACTTTGTCGTTCGCGGGAAAAACGTACGCGAAAACCGCACTGTGGAGGACAGCCAACCATTAAGATGGTGGGGATGGAAAGCAAGTCCCCTCCGTGACACACGATACAGGAAATCGGTCGGCGGCAGTATCCCAAACAACTCGTCAGAGCACTCCCCATGGTATATGCGGTAGAGAACACAAAGAGACGCGACATCTCTCCGCAGCGCCAATGAGTCCATACGACCACAGAGCACCGGGTCGTCGACAATTCGAACCGCTCTACTCTGGATACGGTCAAATGGAAGGAGCTGGTACTGAGGAGCTCCGGCCCAGAGGTGAGAGCAGTATTCCATATGTGGCCTGACCTGTGCCTTGTAAAGTTGTAGGCGGTGGGTCGGCGTGAAATACTGTCTCGCCCTACTTAGCACTCCCAGCTTTTTTGAGGCTAATTTAGCCTTGCCTTCCAGATGACAGCGAAATTGAACATCGCTCGATATGTCGACGCCCAGGATACCGATGGTTGACCCGGCATCAAGGGAAGCGCCTTCAAAGTTTATGGTTGCGACAAAAGGAGATTTCTTAGTGGTAAACGCGCAAACTTGTGTCTTAGAGGCGTTAAACTGGACTAGATTTAGTCGGCTCCAATTCGAGACATGGCTGAGTATGTCATCGATATTCCTTAGGAGAGGACGGCTGAGAATCCTTCACAAGGGGCACGAAACGTACCCAGGATACCCTCGCAACGGCAAGTGTCACGAGGGTTATGTTCGACTCCACACGACCGGAGCGGTCCGATCGTGTGACCTTGGCCATAAAGGCCCTACGGCTTGAATGGAGAGAATCAGTGATTCCCAAATGGTCTATTATTGACCCCTAGGGATCTATGTCAATGGGCCTTATAAGGTGGCTCAAAGTCACCCAGAGGGCAATAGAGAGGGCTATGCTCGGAGTTTCTCTGCATGATCGAATCAGAAATGATGAAATCCGCAGAAGAACCAGGGTCACCGACATAGCCCGAAGAATTGCGAACCTTAAGTGGCAATGGGCGGGGCACATTGCTCGCAGGACTGACGGCCGTTGGGGCGGAAAGGTTCTGGAGTGGCAGGCATATGCTGGACACCGCAGCGTTGGTAGGCCTCCCACAAGGTGAACCGACGATTTGGTGAAGATCGCGGGAAGGCGCAGCGCAGGACCGATCTGTGTGGAGATCCTTGGGGGAGGCTTATGTCCAACAGTGGGCTTCTATTGGCTGAAATGATGAGGGGCCTATAACAACCTGCAAGGGGTCTACGTCAGCGAAAACTCAATTTGGAGGTCTATGAAGTGAAAATGGGAGTCCACGATAATGAATCTCAACATACATCTTTTGAACAAATTAGATCGTTTGCTTAACAGCTGTATTCGTTTTGTGTTTGGTTTACGTAAATTCGACCACATCTCGGATTATAGAAACCAACTCAAATGGCTGCCTATCCGTGAGCGTAGGAGTGTCAGAGTTGTCCGTCTGCTATTTAATATCCTTTATGATCCACATACTCCAGGATACTTAAAATCTAGGTTTCAGTTTCTGGGGAACTCTCACCAGCGTGACCTTCGCTCAAGTGATAACCTGACCCTTCAATTTCCCGTCCATCACTCCGGCTTCGTAACCAATTCCTTTACTGTATCCGCTATACGTCTGTGGAATAATCTTCCAATACATATCCGTCGCGCTGATAATAAAACCACGTTTAAGAGATTAGTGCGTGATCACTTTTCTGTCTCTGTCTAGCTGTAATAATATTAGTATATATTTTATTTATTTATTATATATTTTATGTATATATATTTATATGTATTTATTCATTAATATTTATTCTATATCTTTAGTATAATTAACATATATCTATTTTATAGGAATACTACATAATTATTTATGTCTTAATCTTTCTTCCATCGCCTCACTTTAGTCTACAACATTTGTTCCGGTTGACTGGTTGAGAATGCCTTGTTGCGTTAAGTCCGCCGATTGTGTTATTGTTATGCAATGAAGATTAAATAAATAAATAAATAAATAAACATACATTGATAATACCTATTTACTTATATTGAACTATCTTCTAATATAAAGACTTAAACATCAATACATAGTATAAAACAAAGTCTCTTTCGCTGTATGTCCGTATGTATGCTTAGATCTTTAAAACTACGCAACGGATTTTGACGTGGTTTTTTTTAATAGATAGAGTGATTCTTAAGGAAGGTTTGTATGTATAATAAATGCATAATATAGTAGAGAAACACTGATAAATTTAAAGGTTTCTAATGTGATGTCGTAAATAAGCACGTTTTTTTGCGCTTATATTGCAAACGCTGGCTGAACCCTACGAGATAGACCAAAATAATGTACTACAGTATTGTACAACTTACAAAAATCCACAAAAAAGTCCGCGATGGTATATGTCTATCTCTTAGGGATAACCCACCATAACCATTTTTTCACTGCACCCGTGCGAAGCCGGGGCGGGTCGCTAGTTATTTATAAAAGTACCTATGAAGAGAATAAAATATTTAAAATTTTTACAACTTTTACAATTTTTACAGTTCACAAGTCTACGGCGGGAGATCTTGTACTGGAAAGAACCAGCAAGAAAACTAGAAAGGGCTATTTTTTTCTCTCTGTTTTTTACAGAGTCACAAACACAAGACAAATTTAAACAAATAATGTTTCTTATTTACTTAAGGGACAACAGAATAATGGTACTTCAATACTAAAATATTTTACCTTTTTTTTTTGACAGTGGAACAAAACATAGCTTCTCGTTAATTTATTACTATAATGGAACGTAACGTTTTCTAAAATAAGTCCATCAAAATGTTACATTCTCTCCGGTTCCAGGAATCCAGGAGAAAACCCCTAAGCCTTTATTGACCTTGATTTATTAGCAAAAATGAACTACATTCAACAGACTAAGCTACATCTAATAGACGTATTTCAATCTAGTCGAAAACAATAGCTAATTTTCATTCATAATATTGCTAATATTCTGTCTTTATTAAAACTCTTAAGAGCTTAGCAACAAAAATGTATACAACCAGCAACTAGTAGAGTTAATTAACTCTATTGTTTCTGTACATTTTTATTTCGTCCTCATTGAGGCATTTGCGAATTAAGTAGTACCTGTAAAAAAATCTACCAATTGCCTGGTCCCGTTACTTTGATTTTAGCATTTCAAGGGCGCGTGCTGTAGGGTCTACATTAAATGATTCTAATGATCAATCAATCATGAATCATGACTTTCCTATAAATCGGGCAGGCATCGACTTCAAAAAAATATTTTTTAATTAAATATATATATATATATATTATAAAAAAATATATATTTTAATATTTTTATTATCTATACTGGGGTTGACTATGCAGGCTCGGTGCTCACACAGGTTCCTCACACACGCCGGTCGTCTGCCCAACAGACGAATCCGGTATCACGCATTCCCTTGGAAAAAAAATTATGTATCTTTTGTTACAAAAGGCTTATAAAAAGCAAATCTTTAGACGATTTGTATAGCGGTCAAAGAGATTTAAAATCTTAGCTAACTATTTCTCACAGTTTAACCTTCATTCACATAAATAACTTACTTTAAAAATAATTCTCGTTGTATTATCCTTCTTGCAATTTCTGAGGAGAACTGAAAGTGTTAAGAGCAGACTTCAATTGGCTTGCTTCACTCCTACGTCTGAACGAAAACATTTTCTCTCGATTGTTTCCGAATTAAACCGTAGCTCAACTCTCTCGCAGCCCGCGTAATATAGAACGAGATCTTTCCATGAAACGCATAGCAGACAAGTTTTATTTTTTTACTTCACATGTTATTAATGTTATTAAGTAAGTTTATATTGAGGACACAAATAGCGGACTTAATGCCAATGGCATTCTCTCCCAGTCAACCAATAAAGCGTGCATAAAGGTTACTGATAAGACAGTGCAAATGTGTGAAAATGATACATATATAAATAATGCAGCAACTGCTACATTAACGGAAAAGAACACCAACGAAATAAGTAGGTAAATACCTTAGTAGCAATTTAAGTTGGCTAATAGTTGGGCCTCCGTCCACTTTTGAGTTGGCCAAAGGTGTGGTTTGTCACCCCTAAAAGTTGTAGGTCCGATAGTAGAGCCAACTGTTGGCTGGCCATCGTTGGCCCGTTGTTACTAATTTGTAGGAAATATTACGTTGGTATAGTTGGCCCAATGTTGGGGCAACAGTGGCACGGTTGTGACAATGTTGGGGTTTTGTTGGCAGTACACAACAAAATCCCAACAGTTGGCATCGACACCCCAACGACAATTGCTACTAGGGTATAAATACATATATACATAAATATACACACATATATAAATATACATATTATAATATAATAAAAATATTATCTTAAGTATCGGACTCAAAAAACAGTTATCGTACAAGATTCTTGAATTTTAATCTATTTTTAACCAATCTGACGTTTGAAGGCAAGTTATTCCATTGGCGAATTGAGGACATTGTGAAGGGATCGGAAAGAAATCAGACTTGTGGGTAGGGATCTCGAAAATGCGCTTAGAGTCAGAACGTGGATTAAGTGCATGAGAATCACCAAGCACTACAAATCTACTCGTACTTCTCAAATAGTCGGGAGCCTTCGGTTCGTCATTGGGAAACTAACCTCAAATTTCTTCGTGAATGAATAGATAACTATATATTTACGAGGATACTCGTATGTGGTCAAATATTACGAAAGCTGTAAATATAGCGAATACGACAATTGTTGAACAGGCGATCCAATTTATTGAGAAGAAGCTCGTTGATAATGCCAACGCTTTATTCTATTGTTATTTATACATATTCATGTATTTTTATATATAGTCAATTTTACGTGCAATACAGTAGCAAAGAAAGTATGAAAGCCGTTAATACCAACATAATTACAATGGACAAACGAAGTATTCTATTCCAGAACCCAAAGGAAGATTGCCCTTAAATTATGGTGGTACTGGTGGCTGTTTTTTGGAGGGAGGTGTTATGCAACCCTAACGTAT
This sequence comes from Scirpophaga incertulas, assembly GCA_036419045.1. Taxonomy (NCBI): domain Eukaryota; kingdom Metazoa; phylum Arthropoda; class Insecta; order Lepidoptera; family Crambidae; genus Scirpophaga; species Scirpophaga incertulas. The sequence goes on from CM071633.1 coordinate 1,633,671, forward strand.
GGAGACCGCTGTGTCAGCATTGCCTCAAATCAACACTGCACGAGGCACGGAAAACCGAGTTTTCTTTAACTAGTGAGTTAAGTGACGAATATATAGTTATTTCTAACATCGAAGAGTTAGTACATATAAATGTGATTGTAGTTTTCTTTAATTAAAAAATTTTAAACAATGTTTGCTATTTTTGGAGCCTCTGTAATTTATTTTCTACTAACTGACCCGTGCTCACTTCGTTGGGCGTAATATTATCCTTTTATAATACAGAGTGTTATGTTATAATTTTTAACTGTATTAAAAAAACTACTTTTTGTAACTTAAATATAAAAGTTAGACATATGCTGTCATTGACTTTTTTGTAGGCATTTTCAAGCTCCACATGTTTTCTCTAGAACTCAAAAATATACCTTTCATAGTTAAGGCAGCGTTCTTAAGAAACGCTTTCATTCGACTGTTTTCCTCCGATTCACTTTGCACAATGGAGTATCACGTAAAAGCCTTTTTTTTTCAGTTTTTTATATAACCTATGACACTCAGCAATAATGTGGCTTTCTATTAGTGAAAGAATTTTAAAAATCCGTTCCGTAAATCAACTTTACTTCTATATAATATTAGTAGAATAGATTATTATTATGGAAAAGGGACTATTAATTATTTGCAAACTTGTAAATAAAAATGATCCTAATCATGAAATATTCTACTGAAATTAACCACAACCCTCCGGTCTATATATGTATTTCGATTTTAAGAAAAGGGATAAATTATTTGACTATTTTTAACTTTTATTGATACAAACTTAAGAATTCAGTGACGTCTTATTTCTATTCCCCAAGGGCGAATAAATTTTGCTAACATTTAATACATACTCGCAGTATGTTTAAGTATCAAGTTCATTGAACCTGGCCCTGTATTCTGAACAAATACTATATTAGCGTTGTCGCGCCACATCCTGCTCTAACGTACATATAAACAGTAAAGTTAGAGCGAGACACATAACGGTGCGACGACGATATATCGTGTGTTCGGTTTTAAGAATACGGACCTTGTTCTAATACAAATAAAGTTACACAGAAAAATAAATATACGTCATCTGAGATCTGAAATATTTGCTCCAAAGGTTTCATGCAAAGCGATATTGATTATTTACAGAATATTTACGAGTTGTCATATTTATTATGGAGCATCAGTTGAGCTGTGGTCTCGGCACTGTACGAATATCCGCTTCGGGGTGCCCGAGGTCGATCTTCATATGTACATTTACCTGAGGCTTCAACGGTGAAAGAAAACATCTTGAGGCAACCTGCATACATCTGTTAAAGAAATTCTTTAGGTGTAGTTGATAAAGGCCTAATCACCCTAACATAGTTTGGGTAGGCTTGTGCTCATGGCGGTAGAATCGCAAAAGCACCCCGCCATAGAAGACCGGGGGGTTTTAGTGGTAGACTGGTCCTCTCAGGCCGGAAAGCCCCACACGTGCCTAGCCAGCGCGGTGTCGAGGTGCATATGGAGCATTCCCTTCTAAAAAAAAAAGACTTGTACCCCTTGGGGGTAAAAAACTAGAGTAGGGGGACATATATTAAAAAAAAAAAGTTACCCGCAGCTACCTAGCGTAGGAAGCTAGGGAACTATGTTTGGATCGCAACCTGCATACATCTCCCAAAGGATAAGAATTCCTTTACTAAACTAAGGGGGGGGGGGTCGTAAAACGTTACGATGCGTTACAGGGGCGAGAGGGGGTCTTTCTTACAACACGTTACGTAAAATTGTTTCTTTTTTTAATGATCTATAAAAACATTTCTCATGGTTGTTTATTCAGTCGTTTGCGCACCCAATAAATCAAGGTCCGATCATTCACGAGGCGTTAACTCAAGAGTTTGTGGTTAAATTGTGCTGTAATAGTACATTACGATATTAGTGCGTTATAATGAGTATAAAATGCGAGGCGGAATTTCAGCCCGAGCTGAGCATGTTATAACCAATACACACGTATGTATCGTACGACGTTTTTTAGCACATTTTCGAGGAAACAGAAAAAAAATATTAAATTATACTCAATATGTGAATGCACACTGTTGCCTTCCCGCCTTTAGCTACTGACTGGCGCCTCCCGGCGATTAGTTCGAAATTTGAATTGCAACAGCGCGCGAAATGGCAAATAATACTGTTATGGAATTTGTATGGACTATAACTTAACTATTTGCTTTCATAACACACGCGTTTTTTATGACCCGCTTTACATATTCAAAACCGGTGGAATTACATCAGCTTTACGAGCAAAGGTGTTAGAAAACTTAATTATCAAACCTTTATACGTATCAACAAATTGTTATTGAGTATTCCAGTATCTATATGAATGTGCCAATAATGGAAATAAATATATATTATTTCATTTATAATTCAATTTCGATATATAAATTTCTGTTGTTTTCAACTTTTGAATTGTCTAGTGCTATGCCGCAATAGTTGTGTTTCATTGCAGCCATTTTTATAGTAATTTTGATTTGGCAAATCATTGAAATATTCTTTTTTTTACTTTTTTTGCAATTTACGATAAGTCAGCAATGTCCATTTCACATCTTCGGTAAATTTGATGCGTAGAAACTCTGAAGGTAGTCCTAGGAAGGCATATTAAATATTGGCTTATAAAAAGAATGCGGGCGTAGAAGCTTTCGCCTACACGGTTTTCTCACCGTCGTGTTTGTGTAAATGTGACACATCAGTAGTGTGTCCCAATTCAAACTCATATCACCTTAACGATATACACACCGCATTGTACGTGAACCAAATCAGAACTGCCTGTTTACTCGCCACTACCCGCAATCTCTGCCTGTCACATCAGAGACGCTGCAATGAAACGCGAGCAAGGGAACCATTTGCATGACAAATAGCGACGATTCGCTACCTATCGCTTCCTGGGGGTGAATCGTGCTCTAGATATGTCGCTATAGCTGAACTGAGTATTACGTCTGTTGAAGATGTCGAGTGAACAAAATTCTAAATACTAAATCTTTCTCCTGTCCTGTTCCCAATTTTATTTAAGTTTGATTAATATATTGCTATCAGCATACCATGGATTATGTGCATCAACTTTAGACTTTTTTTTTATTGCTACGGTGGCAGACGAGCAAATGGCCCACCTGATGGTAAGTGGTAACCATCGCTCATAGACATCTGCAGTGCCAGGGGCACAGCTGAGCCGCTGCCCACCTGGAGAGAAATACTCTTTTAAAGCCTCGTTTGAAGTTAAACATATTGTAGCGCTCAGGAAACACCGCAGCTGGGAGCTCATTCCAGAGTTTGCAAGTACGCGAAGGAATTAATGCTGAAATCGAACTGTACAAGACTAGATCGGTTCCAGGTGATATGGATGAACTCTACTGCAGTGGCGGGTGGTGCGATGGTAAAAAGGTGACGAAGGCACCATTGCAAATAGTTCCTCAGAGCACTCTCCGTTAATGAGCCTATAAAAAACACACAGAGAGCCAAAGTCTCTCCGCTGTTCCAAGGTCTCTGTTGAGGCCGTAATATCGGGATCACCGATGATACGAAAAGCACGCCTTTGCAGGGAGTCAAGACGGTCGAGTTGATATTTGAGGGCCCCAGCCCAGAGGTGTGAGCAGTACTCCATATGCGGCCGTATTTGTGCTTTATAAAGCATCAGACGCTGACTGGGCGTTAAGTACCGCTTCGCTCTGTTTAGAACACCCAATTTTTCACTTGCCATTTTGGCTTTGTCCTCCAAATGACTCCCGATCTGCACTGTGGCTGAAATTTCCACACCTAGAATCCCGATAGACTCGGACATACGAAGAGCGACTAAAGCCTTTTCAGAGCCCAATAAGAAGAATAATTTCAATGTTTGATAATACAAATGAAGCCATGAAAAACATATTTTCGTTAACACATAAAACTTGCAACATCATCCCTGTATATAAGTAAAATTGCTAACTTGTATTGAAACATTCCCAATTGGATCCCGTCATGATGGTAAGTTACATAAATGCGTAGACAACTGCTTCATGGAATAAATGTGAGCTGCACGACTATTTTATATACAAAAATAAATCGCAAATGTGTTGGTAAGCGCATAACTCAACAACGTCTGTACCAATTTGGCCAATTCTTTTTTTAAATGTTCAAGGATGGTTTATATGAGAAAAAATCGAATAAGTATTGGAAAAACTCTAAAACAGCTCTTTTTCCCATACAAACGTTTTCTAACTAAGACGTACAGTCAATTTGAGTTTTATTGTTATTGTATAAAGTTAATTTTGCAAGCACTCACTGTTGTCTAAGCAAAGTAGGTGTCAGTCAATTTGAGCTTTATTAACGTTATATAAAGTTGAAATTCAATAATATCTATCAAAACAGTGTGCGTGTGTGCGTTGGAGTACAGAATACGTCGTTGGAGGATTTCATGTCAGGTTCTGAAATTGAATAGTCACAAAATTTAATAGTTCATTTTGACCTTTTTTGCAATTCGGTTAGCTATGCGATATTATTTATAAAATAAGTAGGAACAAAAAACTGTCACTTTGCAAATCTTTTTGACAGGACGGAGTCAGCCGGTCCGCTAGTATGATAGTAAAATTCACTAGCGCGGTACTGACTGAGCGGGCAGCCTCGCGAGGCAGCCGCGCGAGGCAAATCCTCGGTCGGTCAAGACGAGCCTCGCCCGAGGCAAACGCACGCGTTGCCTCGCCGAGCGTGCCGCGGTCCGAGCCATACGTTGTCGGTTTTTGTCCATGCTCAAAGGCGCCTCAGTACGTGCCGCACTCACTCAAGACGGTAGTGTTTTGCCTCGCTTATTCGTTGCGTTTATGAGAGAATACACATTGTCAAATTCGATTTTACTCATTCGAGTGAAATTTTTTCTTCGTCATCGAAGCACAACTCTTCAAACAATCTGTTCCCAGCCTGTAATCTATTTTTGTACAAGAGTTTAATCCAAAAACGTTTAGTTTTCTGTTTTCTTTTTTTTTGCAAGCCTTAGAATTATTAAAAAGGCAGTGGTAGCGACAGCTTTCCGAATGTACGGCCTCATGGTGTTCTCTGACAAACTACACGCACGCGCGGTCTCTATTCGACTTCAAGTTAAACTGAGCGTCGATGCTCACGGTGGCTCGGCCTTGCCGCGCGAGCAGCCTCGGATTAAAAATTTGCAGACCGAGGCCGCCTCGCGCGGCATGCGTACTGCGGCAAATGTCCGAGCTGCCTCGCGAAGCGCTCGCTCAGTCAGTACGCGGCTACTATATAAGAGGTATTCAAATTAAACACAAATTTAAAACTGAACTCAATGGCTTACTTGATGATAAAGTCCTTGTGAAAGTATTCCATATCTTGTGTGTGTGTGTAAATAAAGATTATTATTATGTAGTTTAATGTGTCGTCTTTATAAGACACGGTCCTTATATAAGGCATGCGCGGGGACACAGATCCAACGCGTAGAGGCCATTTATGTGAAATTTAATGAAAGTGTGCGTGGAGTGTACCAACTGGGTCTAATCTCTATCTGCACCATGAACTATACCCAGTTCCATGCACAGAAACTATTGTAATTACAAATCAAAACATTTGTGGACTATTGCATTTCGATTTTGGTGGTAATGAGAACTGGTTAATGAAAGAGACTCTCGCCACCTGCCTTTTCAAAGCCTCCTAATTGATTTATATGAATGTGAATATATGAATTTATATGAATGAGATGTTGAAGGTTATGCTCAAAAAGCCTCGATGCTATCCAACTCATCTGGTTTATTCAGAGGCATGAGTCTTGAGTGTTCGTAAGCTTTACATTAATAAAGCTGTTTTAGCGACCCACAAAACAATTTTCGGTTCGTCAGAATATAAACGCCTTCTTCAAAAAACGTGTGTTCAAAATTGATACCTTTCCCGTCGCCACCTCGTTGGAAAAAGACACAAGAAATTTCTTTTCCCCTTTTTATTTATAACAAGCTAGTAACTTCTTCTGACATAAAGTGTTTAAACCCACTTACTGCTAAATCTAAGCTATTTCATTGGCTTCTAGAAATTAACTATGAGCAGGCAGAACTCTTGTTGAAGAATACTGCATAATTAACAAATTAGGTGACACACGTACACACATACGCACACACAATACACAAATCACACACACACACGCAAACGCACACCCCCATACACTATTAGTATTAGTTGATGCATTGTTATTTTCTACTTGACTGCGCTGTGAATGATAATCGTCGACTATGGTCCCCAAAGAGACAGGATTACCTAGTTTGGGGACTATGGGTAATCAAATGTAAAAATGTTTTTTGGTAGAAATAAATATTATTATTATTATGTAGCTTAAATCACGTATCTTTTTATAAGACACGGTCCTTTATAAGGCTTGCGCGGGGATACAGATCCAACGCGTAGAGGCCATTTAAGCGAAATTTAATGAAAGTGTGCGTGGAGTGTACCAACTGGGTTTAATCTCTATCTGCACCATGAAAAATGCAGCCAAAGACTATATCCTAGTTAGATGCACAGAAACTATTGTCATTAGTGGTCAAAACGTTTGTGGCCTATTGCATTTCGATTTAGGTGGTAATGAACCGGGCTATGGAAGAGACTCCAGTCACCTGCCTTCTCAAAGCCTCCTAATTGATTTAAATATGGCAGGTGGTGACTCGCCGCTCACTAAATGGGCCCTCCAAAAAAGCAGACCAATATTGGTGCGAAGAGAGCAACATTGGTGTGAACGGCTAAGGGTGTAGAGAGGTGTGTCTGCGACAGCGATCGAGACGCCGTCGGCGTTATGACATTATTACACTTCCACCCTTCGAGCATTTGCTCTTGCGACTCCACTCTGTCCGGCTGGTTAAGGCAAGACAGAGGCGGGTGGCATACGCCCCCCTGAAGCACATCGGTACCCTCGGTGACGCAACTCACCGACAGCTCGCCACAAGCTGCCCTGAGGGAGACTGACTGCACTGATGGGGCATTTATGGCAGTCAAGGGGCATTAAATGCCCCACCAGCGGGCGATGGGGTCGTCACTTCCCTACGCCTATTATTATTATTCATATATTTAATTAATAATCTTAAATTTAAGTTTTTTACAATATAGATATATAAAATAATATAAATACTATAAAAAACTTAAACCTAGTATGCCGCCGGTAGCGAGGCAAGCCCAAACAAACCGGTGGTTAGGGCTGCAGACAGAGAAATCTCCGGACAATACGTGCCGTGTCGAGAATCACTGCTTTTTGTATCCGACCCTTGATCCATCCGTAAGCGAGAGCCTCTTAAGATGTTGATCGAGACTCTTTGCTATCAAGCCATTCGCAGACACAACTATCGGAACAATGATTGTCGAATCAACATCCACATGGCGGTACCTCGTATGCCAAGTCAAGGTACTTACTGGCTTTGTCCTTCTCGGCTTTTACGAGGTTCTCGTCATGAGGGATGGTAATATCGACGAGCATTGCACGGCGTTGGGAGCGGTCGACCACCACGATATCAGGTTTATTGCACGCAATAGTCCTATCCGTGATGATAGAGCGATCCCAATAGAGCAACACACGGCCATTTTCAAGAACTGCGCTGGTGCGTACTTATAGTACGGTGTCTCGTGCTCAACAAGGCCGTATTGAAGGGCAAGTTGTTGATGGATGATCCTGGCTACTAGGTTGTGTCTATGCAAATACTCACCGTTTGCAAGATGAGAACACCAGAGATAATATGCCTAAGTGACTCTCCGGGACGGCGGCATGCTCGACATATGTCGACGGTACCGTCCTTTAGGATATATTTTCTGTAGTTGTTCGTCATCATTACTTCGTCCGCAATTGCACAGACAAAACCCTCAGTTTCCCCAAAGAGGTCACCGAAGCGCAGCCAGTTCACCGACGCGGGAAGATCTACATCAGGGCCCATTAAGGCCCGATAAAACCTTCCGTGCAACTCTTTGTCCCTCCATACTTCCCTGCGATTTTCGACGCTAAGCACCGATGGTTTACGCCAGTTCTCAACTGCCATAGAGAGAGGGGTAAATCCCTTGTCAACTGCCACAACGTCACAATGCATCCCGCATTCGTTGTTTAGGAAATAGTTCCTGAGGCTGCACACTTCACGGTTATGGAGGTTTTTGGCATTTAGAAAGCCTCTACCACCACACTTCCGTGGAATGTACAGTCTCATAACAGACGAACGTGGGTGTAACATGCGATTTTTTGTGAGTAGTTGACGGACTCTCCTATCCAAGGTGTCCAGCTCAGTCTGAGTCCATCTCAGTATGCCAAAGGAGTAAATAGTAATTATTATTATTATTATTATTATTATATATGGTAGGCAGGTGGTGATTCGCCGCACACTAAATCAGCCTAAAAAAGCAGACCAGTGTTGGTGCGAAGGGAGCAACATTGGTGTGAACGGCTAAAGATATAGAGAGGTGTGTCGGCGTTATGACATTATTACACTTCCACCCTTCGATTTTGAGCGGTAGTGTATATTGAAGTACCAGTTTTTTTTTAAACGTCGCCCCACACTAATATTTTTATCCTGTGTCGTAGGTGCGGTAGTCGCAAACATAGAAATCTCACATGCACAAAAACCCAGATCGGAACAAATTTTTGTAGGTCATACAATATATCTGTCCCGTGCGGGGATTGAACCCGCGACCTGTTGCGTATTACTTGACCACTGCGCTAAACGTGTCGTCAAGTTGGTGCCCGCGACTTTGTCTGCGCTAGATTATTATTTCGAGTAGCTTATATTAATGAGAGTGTCGTATATATTTAGAAATTATAGCCTATGTAGTATTACGATTAGAGATCGGATAATTGGATGCATATTTACCTAAAGTTAGTTTAAGACAAAGTATGGAAACGGCTTTTTATTGTTTTGTTAATAAAAATCCCGGGAATGCGAATTGGATAGCCGGATGTTTATTTATTTACCTAATTTAGTTTTTGACAAAGTATGGAACTATCTTTTTATTTTATTTCCATAAATAAAAATCCCGGAATTCCCGGTACTGTAGAACATGTTGCATAAATAAAGTTTATAAATGAACCCGGAGTCTCGGTCTTTTAAAAATAAATACCACGTGCTAATTTAGTAATTTTCAAACGATATTACTACGTTAAATTTGCGGTCCCGTATTTTCCCGGGATTTTTATTTAACAAAATGTATTTTAAAAAGCCGCTTCCATAATTTGAGAGCCAAAAATTAACTTTAGGTAAATATGCATCCGATTATCCGATCTCTAATTATGATGCTATATATATGAAACTATATATTATATTATTAAAAAGTTTCATTAAAATCAATGCAGTAGTTTTTTTTACGTGAAACAGTAACAAACATACAAACTTTCGCTTTTATAATATTAGTAGAGATATGAAGCTTTGAATCAAAAATCACACCAAATACATGTCTCCTAGCAAAATGCAGATATCTTCTTCAGTGTGATTCCCAGGCCGGCGTCTGGAAAGTGTTCTCTTCCCCGGAAAAGTGTCACGTATGCGATGCCGTGCCATTAGTAATTGCATGCGAGCGGTGATGCGCGCGTCCCGGGACAAATGCGCCGTGAAATACCTCCCGGTGTAGGGTTACCACGCTTCATTCCAGAAATGTGGTGTTGATAATTGTCTCGCTTTTTATTTGCATTTTTAATATGGGCGTTTATTATTTAACAAATATGTACATACATACATACATACTCTCACGCCTTTTTCCCACGGGGGTAGGCAGAGATTACGTCTTTCCACTTGCTACGGTCTTTACATATCTCTTTCGCTTCATCTACTTTCATAACATTCCTCATACATGCTCGACGATTGCGGGTACTTCTGACCTGGCCTTTTTTGAGGACACTTTCGATTTGTTCGGAATATGTTCGCCTAGGTCTTCCTCGTCCCGTATCTCCACTCACTCCAGCTTCATAAATCATTTTGGTTAGTCTACTTTCATCCATCTGTTCCACATGCCCAAACCACTCAAGCATCCCTTTCTCTATTCTTGTCACGATATCCTCTTTCAAACCACATTTCTTTCTAATCACTTCATTATGGGACCACGGGACCAGCACGCCCCATATTACGCCGCCACAAATATGTATTGATTTTTTATCTATATATACCTTATGTACAGATTAAGTTTACATATATATTTATTGTTTTTATTTATTTTATATAAATATGTAATTATGATGTGTCTGAAGAAGTCGCTGACTTTGCTATTCAGTTTTTGACTTTTGCGGCTGTTGGCACTCAATTTATCTATATAATACGCATTATGCTATGTTCCTAAATTAATATTTTTTATTTGTATTTTATGTTAATATCTGAGGCATTTCCGACCAGATCACCTCGAGGTAATGCATAGGTTCAGTGTTGTAGATGTACCTAAATGATTCAAAATACATCAAAATGTCTGTATATTTGTTTTTTTTTTTATATAGAATAGGGCAACAAACTAGCAAACGGATCACCCGATGGTAAGCGATAACCGCTGCCCATGGACACCCGCAACACCAGAGGAGTCACAGATGTGTTGCCGGCCTTTTAAAGGGGAATGCACTCTTTTTTTGAAGGTTTCGATATCGCATCGGTGTATTATATACATTTATTATTATTATATAATATATTATATACTATATACATTTTCAGTATATAGAGATATATATTATATTTGTCATTGTAATACATATATATTATACACTTTTAGTAGGCTAGTTGTGGCTGCTATTAAAAGTATTTTTACACTACTATTTTTAGTACTATTTGCAATATATCCAATAATTCGCACGAAAAATATCTGAACGTCTCAAATAATAAATTCCCGTCACTAGGCAACGATAATCTCCAATCTGTAAAGCGACGAATACAACCATAGAGTTGGCACACACTAATATATAATTTCCTAAATCTCATTAGCGATATTACAGCCAATTTAATAAATGTATCCCGGTGGCTCTGAACTTGACGGTAATTGGATATTTGTAATACTGTTTTAGCTTTTTATAAGGAATATTTAAATAGAAAAATGGATATTATCCCGTATCAAAGATGTTGTCATTTCTGAATCTATTCTCATTTCACAAAAATAAGGGCTTGGTTGTTGAGTTTACAGAAACGTTTGGTTTCTCGACTTTATAATTTTTATAATACAATTAAATATTGCATTTCCGATTATTACTTTCGAAGATACTATAACTATGCTGAAACTACGAGTAATAAGCACCGAGCATCATGACTCCAACCCAAAATAACCTCACCTGCTCCCGGTCCTCAGTGTCAGCAAATAGCGAGACTCTGTTACCCACCAACCCACAATTGGAGAGCGTGGTTTGAGACAATCCCAAAGTCCTCTTTGTTGTTTTTTTTTTAATTTAATTATAATTATTTATATTACCTCATCCAATTGAGAACGAAAAAGAATTTTTCAATTCGAACCAGGAGTTCCTGAGATTAGCGCGTTAAACAAACAAACAAACTCTTCAGCTTTATAATATTAGTATAGATTAAATATGTTACACAAATTAACAACAAAATTATAATTATTTTATATAAATTATATAAGTCTAGGACTTTTATTACTGACAAATTCATTGATTTTGTAAAAAGAATTTTTAAGTAACCAGTTTCGCAACGTACGCTTTTATTTCTCATTTGTAGATTATTAATATAATAAAGATTTTTTTTTTAATTCAAAGCACAGTTTTATACACTAATAAATAACAAAGAGGCGTGAGTATATGAATGTATAATTTAATCTGTGTCTTTAATTTTGATCCTAGATTCTGATAAATCATACACACCCTACCGCGCGTATTGCTATCCGACCACAGCGAGTTCCCCAATATACAACATTATTCGCCCGTGCTCGACGGTTTGGCATTATCATCCTTAAAAACACATATTAAGTTCCACTTTCGAATAGCACGCGCAATAATGAATTGTAAAGTGTTCTAAAAAAGCTCCAAGCTTTTTCTATTGACGTCTTCGATCGAAACCACGCAGTCGTTAATGAGAATACAGATTCTATTGGGAGCCGCTTCATTGTCGGTTAATAAAGAGAGCGATGCTCTCCAGGAATCTGGCATTATGTGGTTTGAAGTCATTGTTAAGTCAGATTTTTATCCGCATGCTGACAAAGTGACTGTTGGCCTTTTATGTTATTATTTTCGATAAAGGTATGTATATATATATATATGGAGCGTCCCTGGCGCTGTGGTCTCGACACTGGTTTGTGCGTCGCATAGAATCTGGAGACTCAATAATTCAGGTCAATCTTGATCAAAATTGTATGTTACAAACATATGGAATTAAATATATTGACAGAAAATATGGATGTTTTTCAGAATATTGTTACAAACTTCTGTATGTAGACAAACTAATTTTTTTCCCCTATTCTTATTATAGACAAGGAGACAAGGCGTTATGAAATTTAATTTATAAACATGTAAATAAGAACACATTTCAATATTGTTTAATAAGTATTTGACATAACAATTTTAATTATTCTGAATGAAACGACAAACATATATTTACATGCTGCACCATGCAGAATGTAATGCACATTAAAATTACTTTAACATCATTCTTACTAACATTCTATGCAAATAAAGATTAATTAATTAATAGTATATTTGTCAATAAATGTCCTCTCATAATGAAAATTAGTAATAAAATATTTCAAGGAGAGCCGATATCATTCAACAAAATCTCGTTAAAAGGTTACCTCATAGTTGAACCGAAAAAATAACTCGAAATCTGTTTATTTATTTATTCTAGGAGGTAGACTCTGTACCAGGGTCGTCTGCATGGGTACCTCCGTCTTACCTATTTCCGCCGCCAAACAGCAGGGTTCGCTTTGCTGTGTTCCGGCGTGAAGGGTAAGATAGGCAGTGAAATTACTGGGTACTGTGACTTTACATCTTATGTCACAAGTTGGCAACGTACACTGTGGTTCTTATGAGGTTTGCAGATTTGCTGCGAATCTCGTGGGAACCACATGTACTATAGGCGACTGTTACCACTTACCATCAGGTGGGCAGCCTGCTTGTTTGTCAACTTTAGCAATAAAAAAAAAAAATTACCAACTACTGTTACAACAATTCGATCACAAATACAGTAATAAAATTGCATATGCTAATTGCATAGCCAGTTATAGGTGTCCACTGCATGCTTATGAACTTTTTATTGCGTTCATTTAGAAATTAGATTTTTTCACTGCTTTGAGAGATAGGAGACCGGAGTATGTGATATTAATTTCAGCTTGATAACTCGACGCGTTTCTGAGAAAAAGGGTCTTGACAGACGCACGGATGGATGGACAACAAAGTGATCCTATAAGATTCCGTTTTTACCTTTGGAGGTACGGAACCCTAAAAATAAAAGATGTCCGAATATGTCCAGTTTAACAAAATCCCGGATGGGAAATCCTACGCTTCACTCAATGGGAAGTCTAAAGAGGAACGTCGGCTACCTTTGATCCTGTCCGTCTGGCTAGCTTCAAAGTCTCGGACCAATTAGCAGGCCGCGGCGAGGTGCTAAATATCCACCGCAGTCCTCGAGCTGTTAACTTTTCCAATATCTCGCTCAGACCGCTTGACGGGTGTAACGTTATCAAGACGTGGCCGGAAGCGGATGGGTCAGTTTTGACCAACTGTTATTTAAGGTCAATTAAAAATGTTTAGAAATTCAACAGACAGCGTCGGTGGTATACTTATATAACTTATATATAAACACGTTATACATATATACCACGCTAATAATATTTATTTATATCTAAAAAACGTTGTAGCTGATATCTTATATAATATATTAAAATATCTTATTAATATACTTATACAATATATATATATATATAGACATTTACATTGACATAAATTTGACTGTTGTATGTCAGGAGGTCGACACCGCATAATATATTACTTGTTCGCATCGCACAAGATGTGTACACCACATCTTTTTTTTTTGTTACGCTGAGGAAAATGCATTTAATTGCATACCCCGGCTGCGGAGAGCCGGCGGTTATGTGGGGCTCCCAGAAGGGGGAGACCTATCCACTAAAAACCTCAGCGATGGCCGTCCTCAGACGTTGTAGGGGCCCTCAGGATCGAGCGATGGCCGTCCCCTCAGACGTTGTAGGGGCCCTCAGGATCGAGTGCCGCATCTGAGGACCCTCGGCCTTTGCTCCCTGGGTGCGCTAGGGGAGCCCTTCTCGGGAGGAATGATCTTGCCGCCTCCTCCCCTCCAACCTCCTACGATGTCACCCCCGGCCATCCGGGGGTGAGGTCCCTCCCGGTCGTCGAAATCGCTCTAACCGATTCCGATCCTGTACATTTATCTGACGTTTTTACGGTCAAGGACACCGTGAGGCAACCTGCATACACTTGCGAAGAATTTCAAAGGCGTGTGCAGAAGAAATACAATCCGCATTGGGTTAGCGTGGTTGACTAATGCTTAATAGTCCTAATATAATTAGCGTAGACTTGAGCCTTCAGTGGCTAGGGAACCCACTGTCTGTACTGACGGCTTGAAGAGGCGTGCGCTAAGTGTTCCGTGCGCCCTGCATAAAAAGACGCGGAGCCTTCACGGGCCAGCATTGCCGGAGTTACGTAGAAGTAATACTAATCGGTTGTCCCCGCGACCTCCGGCGAAATAAGAAGGAACACGGCGGAGTGTTTAATGGGTGTAAGCCCTACACTCCCCCCTCCTCCCTTCCCTTGGAGGAGGGATAGTGCGCCGGGGACCAACATCTCTCATTATCATTCCTCCGCCTCGAAAAAGGCTCATTTCCCTTAGCGGGGACGTATTTAAGCTGTGATGATGAATTCATCAAATTCAACAAATCAGGAAAAATCTGATCAAAATCTAAGTTTATCTAAATAGGTAAACTGAGAGTTTGATCAGATTTTTCCTTCATTCTTCTTCTTCAATCAATATTTATTGATTGCCAAGTTCAAACATCCATTCGAGAAGTATCCAATAGCACTTTAAGAAGCGCCCGCTATCTTTGATTCAAAACTATTGGACTTCAACTGCTGGATCAATCAGCAGGCGGAAGCGAGGTTGAAAATTCCGGTGCAGAAACTCGAGCTATTTACTTTTAAGAAAGTGCTCAGACTATGTAACAACTTTGGAATGATCGGATGCAATATGTTTTAATTAAATTTAATTTGAAAAATACTTGTACAAGTGTACATATATAAACAATAAGATATAATGATCGAAATACTATCACAACTTATGTATGTCAACCGGGCGGGGAGTTTACCTTATTTTTTAATTTCTCATTTTAAATGAGTTGGATTTTTTTTGCCAATGGTTAGTCAATAGGAGTGTATAGGACTATCCTTATTTGATGCGGGGTATTCCTACAAAACCACCGCAACCTCCATACTATCCTTCAATCCGGTATAGTTCAGCCGGCGCGATCCGACGCTATGTACTCACAATTACTCTTAGTTAACCACGCTGGTTCAGGGCAGATTGGTTGACAGCTCTCAAAGCCATCAACTCTTATGAGGTGAGCTCAAGGCTAGTTGATGACTGCATATGGCACTTAAACACAATGGTACCGAAGAACACTGTAGTACTTAGATGGGTCTCAGGGCACATGGTAATTAAATAGTCGATAAAATATACTGAAAAACTACAACTTGGATCGGAACTATTTAGTGAAAATGGCCAACGAAAAACTTGAATTAATAACTATTTAGGGAATCGTGCTCGCTTTGGTGATAAGCAGCGTGGTGAGAGCGGTCAACGTAATAAAAGATTATTAAGCCAATTCCTGTCCTCAGATAATAAAGCTAAGAAGATCTAAGTGGAGAGAGGTGGTCTGTGCCTACCCCATTGGGAACAAGGCGTGACATATATGTATGTATGTAAGATCTAATGTCAGCCCACTCACAAGATCCCTTACATTGACGCTGTGAGTTGCGCAGATACCCCTGCAACATGAGACTTAGGGATCTTTTCTTTTTTCCTCAGGAGAGGAGGCTGAGAATCCGTCATGGATACCAACGCAACAGGCAAGCAGGGATGCGTTGATTATGTCGGACTCCTGGTGAATCGAGGCGGCTCGACCCACCAGACCTACCGACTAAACTCAGCCTAAGCCTTTGGTACTAATGACCCTACTGGCTTTATTGATGAGGGCCGCACCTCAGGAGAGGCACGGTTAGCACTGCCCCATGGGGAGGGCATAAGCGCTAGAAGTAGGCACGGTTCACCAAAGTGGGACCGGCCAGTATTGACGGGAACCTACACGTGGCTAAGCAGAAGGCTGCCGAATAGGGGGAGACAAAGGAGGCGACGGCTCAGACGCCGCCGCTTGCAGGTCTAGAAGGTCCTGCGTTAATTGATTGGGGGGGTCGCTTAGGACATGTCGTGGTCTACGTGTCCTCTGCCAATATGGACTGATATCCCGGAATGGATCCGCTGAAGGCGGTGTTGATGGGTAATTTACTGACTCGCGAATCAACGGGTTGACGTGCTCATCCGCGGCTCTAAAGAACCGCTTAGAGCACTCCCTAAAATGTTGTTGAATAGTGGGACTTAGGGATCAGAACACGAAACCTTTTATATAAACTCTTTATTGTACACAATTAAACAATATTACAATAAAAAGAAAACTTCAATATTAACGTTGTGTTTAATTATAAGTACTATCATTTATGAGGTAGAATACAATGTTTATTTATTGCGCTATCGTACACAAATATGACAGACATTCGCGCAAGCGCCTTGGAGACGAATTTTTGAAACAATAGAAAACCAATTCGCATTCGAGATTCGTATACGAATTACCGAATTCACTATTTCTGAACTTTCATTTCGTGCGTTGTGCAACGAGTGGTTCAACCCGCTAGTTTTTGATTTCTACTAGTAGAATATCCAACGCTGAAGTGACCTTGACAGTGATCCGTTTCACGTGTAGGTCAACGCCGGCTTTTTGTTGTTGTGATTTTGAATTTTTCTGCGTGAAACGGAATTTAAATAAGAATTTGTTTTTAATGACAATACTGAATTCGAGTGATTCAAAAATCTATAAAATTGCAAGCAGTAGAAAATAATTTCGCGCACGATTTGTATTCGTATTCGAATTCCCATTCACGTGTAATGATTCAAAAATACGTCTCCTGTGCCGCCTAAACGGAGCAGCACACTCAGGCACGGTAGAAAGAGTGGGAGATACTAGTTCCTCTCCCTTCCCCTCGATCTTACGCTTTTTCGATCAGCATCACGTGACCCTGACGCGAGTTTGGAAGTTTTTACCGATACAAAAAGTGCTCAGCGCCGCTAATATATATATTATAAGAAGATCCACGCTTTTATTAAGAGAATGACGTAACTTTTTACAAAACTAATATTTAATAGAAAACTATAGAGGGTAATTTGAAAAACATGTGTTCACTCGTCGACTAAGTAAATGAGACTGGCAGTCGCCACGAAGCCTCTGAGCTCGAGAGCGCTCGGATAAATTCGGCTGCTGTCGAACGCTCGAACGCTACATAGCACATGTAGCGCCATCTGTTTTTCGTTAGCGACAACACGCAAAAATGACGGACAGACGGACGGACGGACATTGATATGATATCGGGTATCATACCAGCAGTAAGTTTCCAACTTACACCAAACTCCACTTGAGGCGGGTATTTATTAAGTGAACTTAAAAATCCCCGTAAACAAAGGGTTTGGATTACGAGTTCCTTTGATTGTGCCGCTTCATTGAGTACGCAACTTTACACTCCGTTCAGATGGAAATCATTTCGCTTGTTACGACGGAACTTTTGATCTTCGTGACTTTCCTTATTGTATTTGTATTATTGCTGAATTTTGGGTTTGAAGTGTTTGGATATTTATCATACATTTCAAACCCATTTTTCACTTCGGAATATAATCTGTATTATGTCTTGTTCTAAGCCACTAAGCCTGGTGGTATGCAGTCACCGTAGCCTTTTTTCCTCAGGGGAGGGGAGGCTGAGAATCCTCATGGAAAACACAGCAACCAAGCACCGCGGTGAACCGGTCAAAGCGGCTCGACATAAGTGACCTAATGAATAAAGTGATGAATAAAGACACTCTCCTCAGAAGAGGGCGCGGTATAGCTTTGTGTCAGAAAGGGGGCTACATATGCTAGAAGGGGAAGTCAAATTGATGACTGCCAAGTAACGAAAGGGGCCTATTCATTGCGGAGGCGAAGGTTGTCGAGTAAAAAAGTCAAGGAGTTGGCGACGGCGCAGATGCTACAACCTGCACAGCTTGGAGTTTCTATTTCTTGAAAGTGGTCCTAATTACAATAAATAGATAAATAAATCAATATCGGCGCCGAAAACGTGAATTGCCTTTCGTGGTCGAAATCAATAAGCCAAATAGCATCGTGTGGTAAGTAGTGCAGAGTCTGTATTCCAGTATTAATCGACGCGTGGATTTCGGGATTGGGTCTATAGAGGGTTAAGGGTCATAGCTTTTGCCTACCGCTACATATGCGCGGGAGTCGGTTTATAGCGCGAAGGTTTTATCTCGCTTTCCGTGGGACTATCCGTTTTTCCGAGATAAAAAATACCGCAAAACCTTGCTCAAGAATCACTCTATCTATTGATGAAAACCGCAGGAAAATCTGTGTAGTAGTTTTTGAACGAAGCCTTTATTGCGCATCCCGTAGGATCTGTCGATTTTTCCGGGATAAAAAGTAGCCTATGTTACTCTTCATCCCTTCAACTATCTCCACGTAAAATCACGTCAATACGTCGCTCCGGTTTGCCGTGAAAGACAGACAAACAGACAGACACATTTTTCCATTTATAATATTAGTATGGATTTGTTATATTAAACACGAACTAAACCTACAGCTCTCCTCCCCAGAAGGGGTAGGCCTACCCCCTTCTGGGGAGGAGAGCCCCACATCGACTCACGTGTATGCAATTCAATGCATTTCCCTCATCGTTACAAAGAAAAAAAGGCACATTAAATTCATAAGGTCCTTCGTTCATACCGCAACACTTACACTTACCAGGAATTTCGATTCCACCACGTGCGTGTTTAAATAATAAATCTAAATAATGTTTTGCACATCTTTATTTGTCAAAATAGCGCTCACATTTTGAACAAATATGTGAACATTTTATAGGTATAATATTTCAACACATTTTCAAGAAAATCTTGAGTATCGCAAACAAACTACATTCAAGCAATCAACATGTTCATTCACTCAACCGTAAGATCCAGTCTTGAAAAATCAAGATAAATATTTACAGAAGGCGATGGAAATAATTACCGCGCTTCAGAAGCTTCGGCATTGCTGGTGATCCGAATCCTTAATGTGTAGTTGAAGCTTTGACGGGGAGCTTTTTACACATTAAAGTGTGCAACAGTAGACTATACAGTCAATCAAGAAAATATTCGTTATATCAAGCAATTCGTTGAAGTGAGCTTTATTATGTTGAGGTTAGGTTGGTCTCAAAATTCGGTACAAAAAGGTTAAAAAAAATGTTTTATTTACCTCAACATTACGTAATTATCTTGTTATAGCGAACAACTTCGACTAATAAATGATATCAAACTTTTTCATAATAGGATTTTTGCCAACATAATTAATGATGTTTCGCTTTTCTGCGACCGAAAAGGAACACTTTGCGTTTCTGCGCCATTTTAACTTAAATCTTTAACAAAAGTGTTGTAGGGTGTAAGTCCTACAAATATACTGGTAAATGGTAATAAACACGGATTTGGTTAAAATAATTATATTTTAATAATAATAATAATAAAGAGGGACAAAGAGTGGCACGGAAGGTTTTATCGGGCCTTAATGGGCCCTGATGTAGACCTTCCTTCTGTAGTGGCTGCGCTTCGGTGACCTCTTTGGGGAAACTGAGGGTTTTGTCTGTGCAATTGCGGACGAAGTAATGATGACGAACAACTATAGAAAATATATCCTAAAGGACGGTACCGTCGACATATGTCAGGCATGCCGCCGTCCCGGAGAGTCACTTAGGCATATTATTGGTTGTTCTCATCTTGCAAACGGTGAGTATTTGCATAGACACAACCTAGTAGCCAGGATCATCCATCAACAACTTGCCCTTCAATACGGCCTTGTTGAGCATGAGACACCGTACTATAAGTACGCACCAGCGCCAGTTCTTGAAAATGGCCGTGTGTTGCTCTATTGGGATCGCTCTATCATCACGGACAGGGCTATTGCGTGCAATAAACCTGATATCGTGGTGGTCGACCGCTCCCAACGCCTAGCAATGCTCGTCGATATTACCATCCCTCATGACGAGAACCTCGTAAAAGCCGAGAAGGACAAAGCCAGTAAGTACCTTGACTTGGCATACGAGGTAACCGCCATGTGGGATGTTGATTCGACAATCATTGTTCCGATAGTTGTGTCTGCGAATGGCTTGATAGCAAAGAGTCTCGATCAACATCTTAAGAGGCTCTCGCTTGACGGATGGATCAAGGGTCGGATACAAAAAGCAGTGATTCTCGACACGACACGTATTGTCCGGAGATTTCTCTGTCTGCAGCCCTAACCACCGGTTTGTTTGGGCCTTGCCTCGCTACCGGCGGCATACTAGGTTTAAGTTTTTTGTAGTATTTATATTTTATCTATATTGTAAAAAACTTAAATTTAAGATTATTAATTAAATATATGAATAATAATAATAATAGATATTGGTAAAAATGGTAATGTATAGTAATGAGCAACGCGGCGCGATTGGTGTCCGATCGTGAACTAACTAATTAAATTAAACTGAGCAATAACGCTGATCGCTCGGAATGTGTGAAGCTAATCCACTGTACTTTGTACAAGTGTCGAGCAGAATTGTATACATTACTTTCCATCAAACAAAACTGATTGTTTTATGAACAAAAGCGTGTGACATGAATCACATACCATAAGATAAAGAGTTATATATAGGTGGGAACTTTATATAAAGGTTTTGGGTTGACAAAATTCGTTAATATGTACATACTTTCATAATGTACCTACATATATTTATCTTCATAGTTGAAAATTCGTTATAAAGAGGTTGTTCGTAAAAAATGTTCGCAATGTAAAGGTATATTTTATATTGACTCTTATGGACAATTCAAGGGGATTACGAAGAATTTGTTAAATTGAGGAAGTCCTTATATTGAGGTACATTATCTTAAGGTAGTACTGTATAACGTACTTTTCATTTCACACGACAAAAATCGTTTTCAAACACTAGTTGTGTAATGTTGGATTAACACTTATTACAAATGCAAATAATAACTACGCGATCAAAACAAATCAAAAATATATTCATCAAATTGGATTTTCATAATCAAAGCACTTCAAAGATTCCACGCCATTAGTTCACAAGACTACGGTGGGAGACCTTGTCCTGGAAGGAACTAAACATTTTTTTAAAGTCCTTATATTTTTACAGTACTACTAAAAATAGCCTGAACCCAATTACCTTCCGTTTATATAAACAACGTTCTTGGCCTTGATATCGTGGTTTCTTAAATCTTATATATAAAAATGAATCGCAAAATGTGTTGGTAAGCTCATAACTCAACAACGCCTGGACCAATTTGGCCAATTCTTTTTTGTTAATGTTCGTTGTAGTTCAAGGAGGGTTTTTACAATGAGGAAAATTCGAATAATTATCGGAAATACCCTAAAAACAGCCCTTTTATTTTCCCATGCAAACGTTTTCTAACTAAAACGTACAGTCGAATTGAGCTTTATTGTTATTGTATAAAGTTCATATTGCAAGCACTCACTGTTGTCTAAGCAATGAAGGTGTGTTCCTAACATCAAAGAGTCAATTTGCGCTTTATTAACGCTACATATAGTTGAAATTCAATCATATCTATCAAAACAGTGTGCGTGCGTGCGTTGGAGCACAGAATACATCGTTGGAGGATTTAATGTCACGTTCCAAAATTGAATAGCCACAAAATGTAATAGGTCATTTAGACTTTTTTGGCAATTTGGTTGCCTATGCGACATTATCTATAAAATAATTAGGAACAAAAAACTGCCACTGTACAAATCTTTTTGACAGGACGAAGTCTGTCGGGTCCGCTAGTGTCAAATAAATAAATTGTCACCACGTTTTCACTACGCCTTCGCAGAAACTTTTTTTTCGAGGGTAAATGCACCTTCTGCACCTTGACACTGCGCTGGCGAGGCGCGGGCGCGGCCGTGTGTGAGACTCTCCGGTCTGAGAGGACCTGCCTAACCACTAAAACCCCCCGGTGTCCTGCAAGCCCATATCGGGGCGCGAGGCAGGTTGCAGTTTCGCGATTCTACCGCCACACGCCTTCGGAGAACTCTAGGTCGATCATATGAATTACCCACTGAGTTCTTCTCTTCTCTTCAATATTCTCACTGGCACAGTTAGCCTTTTTTTTTGTTTCCCTGAGGAAAATGCATTAAATTGCATACCCCGGCTGTGGCGAGCCGGCGCCTCCCCAGAAGGGGGAGGCCTACCCACTAAAAACCTCAGGGATGGCCTTCCTCAGGCATGTAGGGAGCCCCCGGGAACATCAAGCTACTTTCGGGAACCCCCAGCCTCCGCTCCCCTGCCTACAGTCACAAATAAATCCGAACTAATATTATAAATGCTAAAGTAACTCTGTCTGTCTGTCTGTTACGCATTCCCGCTTAAGCTTCGCAACCGATTTTGATGAAATTTAGTACAAACAATCTTTAGACCCTGAAACAGAACATAGGCTACTATTTATTTCGAAAATAAGGGATCAAGGGGTTGAAATAGAGGTTGAAAGTTTGTATGGGATTTCTTAATTTTAAAAGATAAAACCATGACACTTTATTTTTAAG
Organism: Scirpophaga incertulas; assembly: GCA_036419045.1. Classification (NCBI taxonomy): domain Eukaryota; kingdom Metazoa; phylum Arthropoda; class Insecta; order Lepidoptera; family Crambidae; genus Scirpophaga; species Scirpophaga incertulas. The sequence goes on from CM071633.1 coordinate 1,656,480, forward strand.
TACTTGATAAGAAATCATTAACCATTTGTTCTAGCATTTTTAAAATTTCGACCAGCTAGGGGGTGTAATAAGGGTTGAAAGTTAAGTGTTCGTCAAATATCACGTCATAAGGAACAAAAAATTGTTTATTCTAGCATTTTGAAATTTTTACCAGTGTGGGGGTGAAATAGGGGTTGAATTGAAGATAAGACCATGAATCTTGGTACCTTAGACATAAGGGACCAGGATTGACAAAAACTAATTTCACGCGGGCGAAGCCGCGGTCGGAAGTTAGTGATTAAAATAAAAGTTGGAATAAACACTACTGCTATCTTGTTAACTATGCAACGACCCCAATTGACTGGCAGCGCACGTATAAAATAGTGAATGCGACAAAAAATTGTTAGTCTTATAACAATTTTTGTCGCCACTTGATTTATTTCGGGGGCGGGGGCGGGAGGCGAATCGAATCGGCGCGAGGTTCGGCTTTCTTGGAAATGACTGTTTTACAGTCTGACGGCTTCGAGGAGATTCTGGTACAATTTTTATGCGATACTTGTGTGGGAGCATAAAAGGAATTCATTAATGAATTCATTTGCTTAGGTCAATGTACAAATTTTTGCAAACTGCTGTTTTATGTGGTATAAAAATACTTTCTATGTTCGCAGCGGTACCCCACAATTCCGCGGGTCGCCGGCGGGCGCGAGGAAGTCCGACAGCTACGGCGACCCGGGATGATCCACGCCCCTTCCGTGGCCGGGGGGCGTCGTCGGTGGAGGAGACCGGGGGAGGTAGTAGCCTTCCCCGAGGAGGGCTCCCCTCTAGGCAGGGAAACGGAGGCTGGGGGTTCCTGGAAGTGGCTTGATATTCCCGGGGGCTCCCTACATGCCTGAGGAAGGCCATCCCTGAGGTTTTTAGTGGGTAGGCCTCCCCCTTCTGGGGAGGTGAGCCCCACGTAACCGCCGGCTCGCCACAGCCGGGGTATGCAATTTAATGCATTTTCCTCAGAGGAACAAAAAAGAAAAACCCTACAATTATAATCCATATAGTCATATGGACGATGAAAATAAATAATTTTTACCATTGAACATCAGTAAGTTGTCTCACTTTTTTACCGCGTATGCGGTAGAATTAGCTTCGTTACCTGAGTAAGTTAAATTTTAGGTATAAAAAATCCCAACACAAGTATTGTTAACGACAGTTGAACTAAATTATAATTTTGTACACAACAATATTGATTCTTGCTTTACCGGAAGTACCTTCAGCAATGTGATGTAAGCTGGCAAACGAACCGGACAACGGTCTCCGGAAACGGTCCGGAAGCGATACGATCTCTAGATTGTTTACACAGAATCGCCGGACGATGGCGATAATAAATAGGCTTTCTTTGGAAACGGCCTGCGAAACTGCGATATAAACTGTGACAAGTTAAACAGAAATGGGTCGCATAAGTGGTTGTTAATCTGAAACGGACTAATGTTCTATTGTTATTTAAATATGCTGTTATTTTGTCGATTGACTGTTTTGTATGATTCTTTTGGGTTGTAACGAGTTCTGAATCAAAGTGGACAGGATCCAAGCTAACTAGTAATAATTCTTCTTCTTCTTTTGGGTTTGATGGCGGTGCCCATAGGATTTCGCCAACCTCGAGTTTTTTTGCTTAGAATACTTTTTTTAATTAAAGTATGCGCGACTCATGTTATTATCCAGGCCGTGAAAGTACAAGTGAATGCAAAATTAAAATTAAACAAGACAAATAAAATACAATATACCTTGTTCGCTGTCTATAAAGAAATATCTATACTAATATTATAAAGAGGAAAGATTTGTTTGTTTGTTTGTTTGTAATGAATAGGCTCCGAAACTACTGAACCGATTTCAAAAATTCTTTCACCTTTGGAAAGCTACATTATCCCCGAGTAACATAGGCTACTTTTTATCCCGGAAAAATCAACAAAATCAAAATCAAAATCAAAATCAAAATAATATTTATTCAACATAGACCTTTACAGGCACTTATTGACGTCAACAAACAAAACAAAAAAAAGCTTAAATAATAAAAAAAAAAAAAACAAAAACCTTGTCCGTACGTACGAATAAGGAAAAAAAAAAGAAAAAATATATTGACTCGACACCTGTTCGGAAATTGGGAGAGCCTTCTCGAGAAGAACAGGCAAGAAACTCTGAAGGTCTATTTTTAACAGATCCCACGGGATGCGCAATTAAGGCTTCGCTCAAAAACTACTGCACAGATTTTCATGCGGTTTTCATCAATAGATAGAGTGATTCTTGAGCAAGGCTTTGCGGTATTTTTTATCTTGGAAAAACGGATAGACCCACGGGAAGCGCGATAAAACTTCGCGCCGTAAATCGACTTCCGCGCATATGTAGCCGTGGGCAAAAGCTATATGACCCTTAACCCTCTATAGACCCAATCCCGAAATCCACGCAGGCGAAGCCGCGGGCAGAAAGCTAGTAATATATAAAAAAGTTAAAGAGCGGAAACCAAATCAGAGAATAAAAAGATACCAATTAAAGTTTAATACGATTGTAGAATAAATAATGACAAAGAATATTGATGAAGGGTGAATTAACATAAGAAAGAAGAGAGTTAAATTGACACGGCTTAGGGATATAAGGGGGAATGACATCATACAAAGAATATGAATATTTTGTACACTAGCAATAATTAAAAAGTTTCTCCTTCTCCTTAGTCTGCTGACTTATGTAAATGCTGTTGACTTATGTAGACTGATGTGATACATTAGGCATTCATGAAAGAAATCTCAGAGCTTATTTTTGTCTCACATTTTCATATATATCATGTTAGTTTTATGTATATCTCCTATTTTTAATATATATTCCCTTATTTCTATACTTTATTATGTAGTTATACAATAATACAATTTAATAATACAGATAAGTATTATTAAATTGTATTTTGTTACAATTCAACTTTATAATAGTGCAAAGGCAAAGCGTCAGTAATCTATCCCACTTGTAGTTTTATTTTTATCATTATTAATTTTTATCCTTTATGATATATGATAAACGTTGTAAAATTTGTTGATATCGTGTCTTTTACATACAACATTACCTATCTACTTAATTTAAAATATCGTAAATATATGAGGTATGATTCCTAATCGACGGGACCAAACGACAGCTGAGAGCAGTGGTCAGCTATCACTGCATAATTGTCATTTAGCCTAGATTACTGCTGTTTTAACTATTAAACGAAAAATCATAGTAATAAGTATGTACATATAGTTGGATAGGTAACTTTTTTTTATATATAGTAAAAGTACTCTTAAAAATCGGGTGGGGCTGTGCCGGGGCACACGGCCGTTGTTGCGGCGTTGGATAGAAGGTAGCCTGAAACGTACTGAAAACATGTTTCAGGCGCCTGAAAACTACTGTAACTTGGATGTGATTTAGATTTTTTAGTATGTGAAAGAGCTACTTCTGAAACGGCCTGAAACGACGTTTCAGCCTGCTGAAAACGTTTCTAAGTCACAGAAAATCACTTTTGAAGTTTTACTAAGCCACCGGCGTAACAATAGCATTGCACTCGTTAAGTTATAGTTTTAAAAACTAAAAAATCACGCTTTTAGAATTGATTGAATTAACAATTTAAAAACAGAATTGTAGTAATGAATTGAAAATTGATATTATTGAACAAAACACGTGGGGTGCTTATGTTATTATTGTATGTATGTTATATTATACATATAAACCTTCCTCTTCAATCATTCTATGTATTAAAATAGTTTTAAAGATTTAAGCGTACATAGAAATATGAGGTCAGAAAAAGCGACTTTGTTTTATTATCTATACTAATCTATACTAATATTATAAAGAGGAAATATTTGTTTGTTTGTTTGTTTGTTTGTAATGAATAGGCTCCGAAACTACTGAACCGATTTCAAAAATTCTTTCACCTTAGGAAAGCTACATTATCCCCGAGTAACATAGGCTATATTATATTTTAAAAATAATTAGGAATCCTTACTAAAACTCCAATAATGTAACCCAAGGTGTGAAAAAATGACCTGAAGAATTCCTTACATCGCGTGCGCTGCGAAAACTATTGATGATAGAACAAAATCATTTACTACGACTTTGCAGAACTCATCATTATCTACAAAAAGTGTCGCGACAGCATATGTCTAAATATTATAGTTATGTCACAGTTAGCGGTTTTTTATTCTAAAAATTTAATTTATATCCCGCCGCTTAAGTATGTGTGTGTATGTACCCGTGCGAAGCCGGGGCGGGCCGCTAGTATCTAATAATACAATAGTGTATCAACTCAAAATTAACATTTTTCAGAATCAACAAAAACTTATTACTCACTTCATGTAATAGTCACATAAATTTTTTAATTTATCCTTATTCTGTTTTTGCACTAATCGAACGACGGTCTTGATCACGCGTGAGGAATCAAATTTTGCGTGTGTTTATAGTATTATGTCAAGTACGACGTTTTGAGTTAATACACTATTGTATTATTAGTGCGATATGTAGTGATAACATACAGGCTACAATTCATAAAGATATAATAGTTTTTATGTGATAATTTTAATGTCATAACGTCATTACGCCACGCTAATATCAGCTACTCGAAATATTAATTCGCAAATGAAGTCGCGGGCTCCAGTTAGTACAATATAGAGGCACAATATTCTTAAATAGTGATACCGAAAATAAATACCTTGTACAAACTACACACGCGACCAAAGCATGTATTTTTCTCTCGCTCTGGGTTCCTTTGTGATTTAGGGCTCTGAGGGTCTGAAAGATTAATCACCATATCTGTTATTAAACCATTATTATGATTATATTTGCAATTTTCATTACGAACTCCTCCATTACTAAAATCAACAGGGACTTTCCTCCAGAGCCAAACATCAATTAGTTAATTGAGAATACAGATGTCTCTGCAGAGTTTCGCAGGCCGTGATAACTTGTCATTTTTTTGCAAGACGAGAAGGAACTTAAGGCCAATTTAAAGTCTGCAAGCGATAAGTTTGTGAAGAATCTCCTCCCTAAAGTTTTGCTAACGAGACAGCTGCGAAGACTTGTTGGGTTCGTGGACTAAGTGTTTACCTAGCAAGGCCTAGTCGAGTGTTGAAATTAATTAATTAAAGAATATTTGACGTGTCAAATAGAAAATGAGTAATTCTACAGGTAATCCATACTAATATTATATATGGGAAAGTGTGTCTGTCTGTTTATCCGTCTTTCACGGCAAAACGGAGCGACGAATTGACGTGATTTTATTAATACAACACAACATTTTCCTCAAGCTATCACAATGTAACACGCTTTTATTTATAAATGTGGACTATGATAAAGAGGGGGGACGAGATTGAATAATTATGTATGGTGAAAAGTTTTAGTGTTAAAATTAAATAAATTTGTACAATATGGAATCATTTTGTCCTAGACAAACACGCTTATTTGTCGTTAAAGGTTACAATCAAGTTACAAAGTGTTATATTTCTTTTTAGAGTTAATTTATTTTTAAGTTTTTAGTTCATTTTATTTTTAACTTTTTAGTTCATTTTATAAACAAATAACAAAAACTTGTTTTTAAAAAGGTTTTTTTTTTCTTTAATTTCTTTTAACTTTTTAGTTCATTTTATAAAGAAATAATAAAAGCTTGTTTTTAAAAAGGTTTTTTAATTTTAGTTTTCACCTGATAAGTTCCTGAGTCTGTTCATCTCATTCAACGTATCACTATTGCAAGGTCGTTTGCCAGTTAATTTCTTACAGTCCAGCTCTTCAATGAGGAGCCCTTCTAATGATTTCACCCTACTTAAGGCCACATATGCTTGACCAGCGGCAAAGACGTCACATTATTTTTCGTGTTATTCTCAGCAAGCCCTGTCATTTGATACCCATATTGTAGGAACGAATAAAAGAAAATTATCCGCCATTTTCGGTGTTCCGCCGTATTGGATTAAGAGTGACGTAACATTATTTTTTCTAGTTATTCTTGGCAAGCCCTTTTATTTGATACCCATATTGTAGGAGTGCATTGAAAATAATTGGTCCGCCATATTGGATACGCCGCCATGTTGGATTTATAATGACGTCACATTATTTTTTTCTAGTTATTCTTGACAAGCCCTTTTATTTGATACCCATATTGTAGGAGTGCATTAAAAATAATTGGTCCGCCATATTGGATACGCCGCCATGTTGGATTTAGAATGACATCACATTATTTTTTCTAGTTATTCTTGGCAAGCCCTTTTATTTGATACCCATATTGTAGGAGTGCATTAAAAATAATTGGTCCGCCATATTGGATACGCCGCCATGTTGGATTTAGAATGACATCACATTATTTTTCTAGTTATTCTTGGCAAGCCCTTTTATTTGATACCCATATTGTAGGAGTGCATTAAAAATAATTGGTCCGCCATATTGGATACGCCGCCATGTTGGTTTTAGAATGACGTCATATAGTTAATCATGCATTGTCATCCGAACTAAACGTGTATACCAAATTTCAGCTCAATCGGAAACCGAGAAGTGGATCAAATTTAAGTTGCAAGATTTGATTACAGAACGACAGACAACGGGACAGGTGAAACTAAATAAAAGCTTGTAAAATAAAATCAAAGCTACGAGTTGCTTTTCTCAATATGGTAGGTTAGTTTAAGTTTGTGTGAATAACAATATTGTGTCAAATATTTATTATGGATATATAGTTGGATTGTATAATAAACATAATGTTTGGCGAGAATAAATATAATTTTACAAATGTAAACTTATGGAAATTAACAATCAAAACAGTCTTTATCATAAGGGCACATGGGGCCCGTGCCCAGAGCCCTCTCAGGGGGGCCCCTAAGGACCTAAAATTTCTCTCATTTATTCTCAAAACCATTTTTGTCGGACACATTAGACATTCCTTTTTTCGCAAATTAGTATCTTTGTGAGAAGGTATTTACTTGGCATATACTACCCCATTAAATCAATGAAGACAGACGGTCCAAGAAAGCTAATTTCTATCTGGAAGCTGAGGCCGTGCGACGCCTATGGATTTGTAGTTCGGAATTCCAACAACTGAACGCTAGCGTCGAAATTGCTTAATCAGTAACTTTATTTTTATGCAGTATTCCAACCGTAAGATGGCGCGAGCAATGGCGTGAGCATAACTTATTTAGCAAGCATAACATATTTATTTTAAAACTAGCTTTTGCCCGCGACTTCGTTCCCGTGGATGTTTTTTTTACGACTTCACATTAGAAACCTCAAAAATTGTAGCCTATGTGTTATTCTGATATATAAGCTATATTGTGGTAAAGTTTCATTCAAATCCATTCAGTAGTTTTTACGTGAAAGAGTAACAAACATCCATACATCCATACTTACAAACTTTCGCCTTTATAATAGTAGTAGGATTCAGTAGTTTTTACGTGAAAGAGTGACAAACATCCATACATCCATACTAACAAACTTTCGCCTTTATAATAGTAGTAGGATTGTTAGAATAATTCGCGTTTTTTACTTTCTGAAAGGGCTTCCAATTCATGTGTGCCCATGGGCACCAGCTTAGTTTAAGACGGCGGTGGTAACAATAAATACATATAAATTAGAATATGATATAAAAAAATCAAACACGAGGTAGTTATTGCACTAGCACGTAGAAACTAAAAAAAACATTTAGTCTATTCGCTAAAATGCACAAGTGCTTTTTGATTATAATGTTTTAGAAAGAAATAACTTGATCGATTACCAAAAATAAATCCACACACATCTCAAATCTAGAAGTTTTATTAATCCTTTTACATTAAAAACATTTATCGGGCCATTAACATGATTACAGAGTGCTTGTTAAGAAATTCTCAGCGATAACAGTTCCTATAATTAAATCTTAGCCATTATTAATTTAATTATGAAATTCACACAAATTCCTCGCTATACCTTCATTAATACGCTTGTCTTTCCATTAGGCCTTAATGTGTAGCAATTTATTAGAATAACGTAGGTGTAATTATGTTTTTACAATGAATTCATTAAGCGATTTGGGATAAGTGTTTGAACAGAAATTTTCCAGCTGTTAAGCTCTTCCTGAGCTTGTGTTCGTATCGCAATGTTCATTTTTGAAGCCTTCAATAATAATTAACCATATACAGAAAAAAGGCAAAGTAATTTTGTCAAGGATAAAAATAATAATAGGGAAGTGACGACCCCATCGCCCGCTGGTGGGGCATTTAATGCCTCTTGACTGCCATAAATGCCCCATCAGTGTCAGTCAGTCTCCCTCAGGGCAGCTTGTGGCGAGCAGTGGATGAGTTGTGTCACCGAGGGTACCGATGTGCTTCAGGGGGGCGTATGCCACCCCCTCTGTCTTGCCTTAACCAGCTGGACAGAGTGCAGTCTTGCGACTCCGCGAGCAGATGCTCGAAGGATGGAAGTGTAATAATGTCATAACGCCGACGGCGTCTCGATCGCTGTCGCAGACACTCCTTTCTACACCCTTACCCGTTCACACCAATGTTGCTCTCTTCGCACCAATATTGGTCTGCTTTTTTGGGGGGCCCATTTAGTGGGCGGCGAGTCACCACCTGCCATATTTAAAATCAATTGGGAGACTTTGAAAAGGCAGGTGACTGGAGTCTCTTCCATAGTCTGGATTTCATAACCACCAAAATCGAAATGCAATAGTCTACAAACTTTTTGACCACTAATGACAATAGTTTCAGTGCATCTAACTCATGGTGTAGATAGAGATTACACCCAGTTAGTACACTCCACTCACACTTTCATTAAATTTCGCTTAAATGGCTTCTTGACGGGTCCTCAACCTCGTCCTCCTCTTCAGAGGGAACAAAACCTAGAATACAACAAACATATATGTATATATGTCGCAGTAAGATAGATAAAGCCGTAATATAGTTATATCCCTAGGGATATAATTATGTACCGGAACATAATTATACCAAAGCGATTCATTACTGTCTCACTAGGAATATAGTTATAAAACGGTCTGAGTTTAGTGACATACTTATATTCCTAGATTAAGTTTAGTGAAATGGTTCTCGGAGGGTGCGGCGCAGGAGGCGGGGGAGGGGTTCAACATACACAACCATAACTAAAGCATGTGTATGCTCGAGCATACACATGCTTTAGTTATGGCACCCGGGACCACAGATATGTTGACACCTTGAAACCGGTATACCTCGACTGCAGAGGTTGTCAAAACTATTAAAAAAAAGTAGTCAAATATTTGGAACCAAGCACTGTCAAATCAGCCCTGTCAAAGTAGCGTTCACTTTTCGATGGAATTAAATACCCGCCTTATCAACCGACCTAAGATTTGAATACATTATTCGCATCGAAAACTTTCGGGCGTGCTAACTTTTAATTTGCTTAAGGCAAAAGGCGATTTCTTTATTCAAATACTTTTCCATTCACCGCTTAATTAGCAGACGCCTCGTCGTAAATCCTGAAATAGGCGGCGGATGAAACTTGATAATTTTGGCTTTGGGCAAAATGCTAATAGTTTTTGTATTAGATAAATTTTCTAGAGAGTGCAACTGTCTGTAACGTGTTGTGTTTTCGTCACTGTTTTTGGTTTATAATCACGGTTCATATCCGTCCCCACATAGCATACCAAAGTACTTTTGTTATTCAAAAAAGAGCAGACCGCGCTATTTATAATTTACGAGCAAAAGATTCTCTTAAAGATTTATTTAAAGAGATTAATATAATGACTTTATCGGGCCAGTGTATATATGAATATTTGATTTATGTGTTTGAAAGTTGTAACACATTTCATACTAATTTTCAAACGCATAATTTAAACACAAGAAATAAAAATAAATATGCCGTTTCAATTTGTTTAACGACTCTTCTGTTGCGTCTAAATAGAATGGGAAGTAGTAAGGATTGCGCTAGTATAATCTTTGTTTTGAACGGGAGGAAATATTGGAGCCGCTTGAGAGAGTGAAAAGAATGATGCATTCGCCTACTAATTTCATTAATGTGTGCAGCCCAGGTCATGTTACAGTCCATTATGAGACCTAGGTTTTTTACGGTATTGGAATATTTGATTACTTGTATATGACACAAGGGACCGATTCCATGTTTAATTTAGTCCTCAGTCTGCTGCTACCCATAATCATAGCTTGTGATTTGTTAGGATTAATAATAAGTCCAAAAGATGTTGCCCATTTGTTAATTACATGAAGATCAGCATTGATTGCAGAAATAGCCTCCGAAACGTTTGAACGTCTGAAGGAAGGAAAATATTCGCGGAAACCGATATCCTATACGAAATTATGCAAAAAAAGCGTCGGATGTAATTTATTGCGTAAATAAAATAAAAGAAATTGAATCGTTTTTGAATACATTCAAATCTAGGTTTGAAATCATTTTTGAACGCGTAAAAAGTATAACAGGACCGCCAAAACGGAAACGTAATGTTGTAGACGCAAAATTAAATTATAAACGGATTTTTATTGAAATTATAGACAATATATCAAGTGAATGTCGGGACCGTTATGAAAATTCAAAACAGTTAAGATTTTTTGAATTACTATCGTGCGAAAATTTCGATATATATAATGACAATTTTCCGGTTGAATTAGTAACACAATTTGTAGATGTTTATAAATCATTTAATTTTAACTTAGAACGCCTTATAAATGAGCTCAAATGTGTATATAAAGCCACCGAATTAAGAGACCTAATTATTTACAAAATTATAGAACATTTTTACGAAAATAACTTAAATACAGTTTTTCCCGAAGTACTGCGCTTGGCAAAATTAATTGTTACGGTTCCCGCGAGCAGTGCTTCAACCGAAAGGTTCTTTTCGACGCTAAAACGTATACACATTTATTTAAGAAATACACAAAGCCAGTAACGACTTACAGATTTTTCCGTAATATCAATAGAAAAAGACCTTCTTACAGCAATAAAACGCGTGCCTAACTTTTATGATAGCGTACTACAAAAATTTTTATTGAAAGATAGACGCGTTGATTTAATTTACAAGTAAATACAAAAAAATAACGTACACGCACAAAACACGACCAACTTTTTTGCTGTTAGATACTTAGTATTAATTTCGCAAACACAGAACATCAGACAAACGCGCCGGCCGAAAGGCCACTTCGAATATGCGCAAATTGATATGTTTATAAAATCAGTCAATTTATGTATATTTGAGGTGGCACTAGCTCATCACCATCAGCATCACATCCATATGTTATACAGAAACGACGACGAACCTAAACGAATATGCTGTGAATATTTTTGGATAGTGCCATTTTTTTGCCTACCCTGTCTAAAAACTCTGTGCACGCCACTGGTTGGAAAGGTCTCGGGCTCCGTGAGGTTTATAGCAAAGAAAATTCAGGAAAAAATTCTTGAATTTTCTTCCTTTCTTTCTTTCTAAAATCTTTTTGATAGGAAGAAGTCTGTTGGGTCCGTTAGTTATACATATAAACCTTTCTCTCCAATCACTCTCAACTGCAACAAAATCCGTTGCGTAGTTTTAAAGATATAAGCATACATAGGGATATAGGGACATTAGGTATTAAATCGAATATATCGAATTGTACTTTCTTCGATTCTTATACAATAATGCGACCGCCTAATCCAAATGGCTTATTCAGAGGAAGCTTGGTTCCATCTTGCTCGTACTTAGCTTACGGCTGGCCTTTACATATTTGATGCTTAGTCTAACCTCGTTCAGACAATTTCACGTGTCCCTTAACACTGATGGAGGTATTCTGGCATTTGTGGCTTCCTTTGCTATCATTTATTACTTAGCTGTCTCATTCGTAGTAGTTTTACCGTGATATATTAAATTTTCCATAGGAAAACGAATCTTAACCGCCGTTAAAATTAGGCTGTGATTCTCTGGATGTCTATTTTTTATTAATCTTATATATATAATTCTCGTGTCACAATGTTAGTTATAATACACCTCCGAAGCGGGTTGACCGATTTGCATAAAATTCTAAGAGTCGGCCTGTGTGGGTTTGCCGTCCCATACCAGATGCGTTCCCAGGTGGTGGATAGGGGAACGCCCCCCAGATATGGGGGGTACTGACTTTGGCCGGCGTGGGCCAAACGGCGGGAGGGGGCTGGCGCCCTTCGGAGCGGGGGCCAAGAGGAAGGAAACCGTTAAAAAATAACTTTGGCAGGGTTCGCCCTGAGGGAAAGGCCCTTTTTAGGGCCAGCAGCCGATTATCGGCGTGGGTTGGCTGGAGGAGTCCGGCGGCCGCCTTTGTAGCATTGCGGAAAGGGTGCTAGTCGCCATGCGTCTGCGGTCGTGGTGGTCGTCCGTAAGGGTTGCCATGGCCTTGTCAGGGCGCGATGCTGCTCTTTTTAGGGATGATGCGCTCGCGTCGAGGTGCGATGCTGCTCTCCTTCGGGATTAGTGCTCGGCCCCGGCGTGAGTAGCTCTCCCTGGGGGTTAGCGCTCGCGCCCAGTAGGAATCGGCGAGGGGATCGGTGAGGTTTTTAGTGGGTAGGCCTACCCCCTTCTGGGGAGGAGAGCCACACATAACCCGACTCGCGGGTATGCAATTCAATGCATTTCCCTCATCATTACGAAAAAAAAGGTCTAAGAATCGGCTACTATCTATTTTTCATATCCAAATAAAATTTCATATATAAGGGTTGTTCACCGCAATTTTTTTTTTATATTTTGGATCAATATTTTTATTTTATAATGTGGCATTAAAATATATTCATCCCTAAACTTGAACCCTTTTATCTCTAACCTCTACTTTTTAGTAGTCAACGGGTGGGATGAAAGAATATTAAATTGGTAAAATCTAATATTTCTTCATCCCGCCCGATAACTGGTCAATTCATATGTCAAGACGTTTGCCGAGTCAGTATACATATAAATATATGAAATAAAACTGTTCTGAGGCTGTAAAAGTAAATAGTAATAACAGTACTCGTATATATCATATAAAATCAAAATAAAATAAAATATTCTTCAAATAGTACTTTTACAATCACTTTCGTATTGCAAAGATGCTACGCCATTGGTTCACAAATCAAAGCTATAGTTTCAATATGTTATTTACTATAGTCAAAATATTTAGCCACGTAACTATTGAGTTATTAAAATTAAACGCAAGCATTGTTTTCACTATATTAATCCTTAATAGAATAATAACCTTTTTTCATAAGAGAAATAAAAAAAAATTGTATGACTTGCAGAGATCCTTCTACGACTTCTGACGTTTATATCGACATGATCTCGACGTGCCGACGTCATCTCGACGCAAATTTATTTCAGCAACTCTCGTATCCGTGAGGCTAATTTAAACTGAATCCTTGTTTGGGGCGCACTTAGAAATTCTCCTTCAAACAGGCACATTTTAAAATTTGATAAGTTTCTCGCTACTTCAGAGCTATCAGGAAGTTTCGTAATGATAATGTATATGACAGATTCCAAGAGTTTTATTCTTAGAAGCCTGTTGTCATGCTTTATTTTGAAAATAACAATTCATACTTTATTTTACTTATTGAATTTCATTTTATTACCATTAATATATCATCATTCATCCATCCTCACCCAATCGTTTGCCCATCTTGTGGGCTTTACTAGATAGGTAGGACTAGACAGGGCTACTAGGGCTTTACTAGGTAAGGTGAAGGCGATTGAGGTGGACCTGGTCTATTACTGCGATCTTGTAGGGATAGAGGCAAATTTCCTGTGACTGCGGGATTTCGCTCATCGATGGCACAACATAAGGAGTCAAAAAATCAAAATCAAAATAATATTTATTCAACATAGACCTTTACAGGCACTTATTGACGTCAACAAACAAAACAAAAAAAAACTTAAATAATAAAAAAAAAACCTTGTCCGTACGTACGAATAAGGAAAAAAAAAAAAAAAATATATTGACTCGACACCTGTTCGGAAATTGGGAGAGCCTTCTCGAGAAGAACAGGCAAGAAACTCTGAAGGTCTATTTTTTATCTCCTCTTTTCAATGTTAATAATTATAATATTATAATATAAAAATACAATATAGTATAAGATACAATCATACCTAATACGATTACAGTCGTATGTATGTTTACATACACATATAAAATAATACAATATTATAAATAATGTTACCAAACATGGCTCTATGAATAGTGTCCCTATTCCCAAATACTGTGATCATTTAGATAGTCACTTACTTTATAATAACCTTTACTCATGAGTGTATTTTTGATATGGATTTTAAATTTATATAAAGGTAAATCAATGACACTTTGCGGAAGCTTGTTAAACATAGATATACATTTCCCCAAGAACGAACAGCTAGTTTTATGGAGTCTGAACACTGAGTGGGATCAGTAGAGATGAAGAGAGAAGAGGGCAGCCGCCTGAAGAAGACTGAAGAATGGAGATAAATAGCAGACGAAGCTAGCGGTACACCAACGGTGGGCACGTGGCGACTGCGGGGAGAGCTGAAGGCGTAAGAAGGTGAAGAAGAAGGTGTGCTTGTTCGCCCCAGAATGGGGAGAGGGACCTTGAGATAATGGAAGAGAAATAATTTGTAGAGAATGAAAAAATACGCGCGGCTGAGTGCTGTATGCAGGTTCCGCGCGCATCTAACGCTATTTCGACCCGTAAAACCAGGATGGTTGATATGGCCATAGGAGGTTGGTGGGATTGCCCATCTTGTGGGAGGTCTACCAACGCTGCCATGTCTGGTAATATATACACAATAATATTATTATTAATAAATAAAATAAATATTTCTTCCACTTACACCAATTAGCCTAGCCCAAAGTAAGCTCTGTAAGGCTTGTGTTATGGGATCCAGAGTAACGTAGGTAAATAAAGGAGATAATTTTTTCTTGTATGGAGAATAGGCCCAGTACAAAATGTAACGTTTATTAATGAGACATACGTTAAATAATTTCTTATTAACCCTAGATATCATAAGGAACATTAGCTTGTTTTTATCTAACGGGAATATTGAGAAATCAATTAAAACATGAAGATTAAATAACCTAAAAATTTAGTATTTAGTAGCTTTATTTTGATTTGTATTCAAATTGTTTTTTGCGTAAATGCTATTTAATACTTTTTTATTCTTGAAAATAACAATCTTCTTTGGCCACTACCAAACGCCCGAAATCGTATTATTATTTTGCGTTCTAAATACTGGATACGGGAAAGAAAACGAAATCAAGCCATTGGAAACGTAAACACAGAATTAGGTTGAAAACAAACCGACGTCAATTGGATGTCAGTGTAGGTACCATTCTGTCGTTGTCAAAAATGATGACGCGTTCCGTTTCACGACGATATTGGATTGACGAACTAATAGTTAAAATAATCTAAAATAGTATTAAAATATTTATTGAGAGTTCAATACTTTTAAATTAAATAAAATAGAAATAATACACTATCCTTTATCTATTATTATATTTATACATTATTTGTATATATATATTAAATCATCTTTCATTTTGATTTAAAAAACGTTAGTTCCTTTACCTCAAACGTCAAAAGTCATTACTAAGTTTAATTAATTGATTTTATTATTCCCGTTTCATTTTTACTCATAATATTGTGCAATTGCTTTTAATAATAAATTGATATTTTAGAGTTCAGTAATATCAATAAACGTTGCCGTTTTCTAGTGGGCCTAAAAAAAATTATCTCCTTTGGTAGTAATATACATATAAGTAAGCCATGACTAAGGTACAGATGCTCGCATTCATAGTAAAGTAAGCTCTCTAAGGCTTGTGTTATGGAATCTAGGGTAATAAATAAACGTATAACTATTCCTTTTTCCATCAGATTTTTATACTTACGTCTAATTTGAATTGATATAATTTGGACCCTTTATTTAATATTGACATTCTTCTATTGACATCTTGTGTATTTTGACTTAATCTTGTGTATTTTTGCCCGATCGCAGCATTTGACAAAGCCACTATTGCGATTGGCCATCAACACCACAAGTGCAGTCCACGTTAAATAATTTTCCAATAAAGAACTTCCTGATATTTGTCATATGTGAAGACTAATAGAAATACAATAAGTGTTGTTTTTTTTAATATTTATATTTTTATATAAATACTAGCTGGCCCAACAGACGTTGTCCTGTCAAATGTCTCAAATGTCACGTTGTCTCACGTTGTCTCAAATGTTTTTAAATAAATAATTTAGCTGAAAAACAATATCTATATGACCGTATTGTGAATCTAAACCATCCTCAAGCCCCCTGGAATACACACAAAAAATTTCATCAAAATTGGTCCAGTCGTTTAGGAGGAGTTCAGTCACATACACACGCACACAAGAAATATATATATTAAGATACATATTTTACGCCAAGAATACATCAGACTGTAAGTTCTGACTGTAAGACTGTAATACCATATGTCATATGGAGACCAAAACAAATTACATTAAGTTTAAATTTTAATTTTAAATTTGACTGTATTAATTTGAAATTATAAAATCAATTCAATCGTATGTAATCTTAATTTGTTCACCTTAATTTTGATTGATAACTTTGTATAATTAGTTTAATGGTAAAGTTATTTGTACGCCTGAAGTAGGCAGCCTGTAAGGGAATTTCGAGTACTTAATATAAGACCTAATGTATACCTACATGCTCGCAAATAAATAAATTTTTGCAGATAGAAAAGATTTCAGTTCAAAGAAGTTTAATAATATGATATAAAAAATTCTTAGGAAGAGCCTTTTTATTGTAACTCTGGAGGCAGACTTTGAGATAACAATTAACATGCAAACACGTACCATGTTTACGGCCCTTAGCAGCCTTCGAGCGGCGCCGTAACCTGCCTGCAAAGGACGCTGTTGCTAATTACGTGAGCTGTAATGGCTGAGTCGATGTGGCACGGAAATGCATCGAGCTATCTGAACGGTACTTGTCTAAGTGGCTTTTCTTGTTAACCTGAAATGTAAGCTTTAATAAGGGTTAATGATTTAATTATCAGTGATAAAGGCAGAAATTGTGCTCTTGAAGCCGCTGTTTTTTTTTATTTGTTTATCAACAATTTTCACAGTATTTTTCTTATCATTTAACATGTCATGTAACTAACGCATGTTATGTTTATCGTAATAATATCTGTAACTTAATAGTACCAAAAAATCTTATATCACATTTTATATAATTTTTTTTCTTATTTTTAATATTATAATCTGTAAAGTCTAATCGTCATTAAAACACGTAAACATAATACTATAATGATTTTATTGCTTTAAATAGATTAAATAGAAAAATTAGAATTAAAAAAAAAAAACATAATACAAGCTTTTATTAAATGCGCTAAAAAGAACAAAATAAACTTTTAAATATAAAAGCTTGTCGCGTGATTTACTTACTTATAGAATAGGTAGGTACTTTTAACGAAAGCATGAATTAAAAAAGTTTCTTTTACTTTAAATTTATTTTCCAACTAAAAAACCAAGCTTAACAAACCCTTTCATTTGATACCCATATTGTAGGGGTGCATTATAAATAATTGGTCCGCCATCTTGGGAAAGTCCGCCATATTGGATTAAGAGTGACGTCACATTATTTATCGAAGTGTTCTTTGCAAGCCCTTTCATTTGATACCCCTATTGTAGGGTGCATTAAAAATAATTGATCCGCCATCTTGGTAATGCCGCCAGGTTGGATTTAGAATGACGTCACACACATAACCATGCATTCTCATCCGACTTACACGTACATGCAAAATTTCAGCTCAATCGGAGACCGGGAAGTGGGTCAGATTAAGATTCCAAGATTTTCTTACATAGTTATAATTATAAGTGAAGCTAATATAAAAGCTTGTAAAAAGATTGACAGCAAAGATCGCGGTCGATAGCCGAATAATAAAATTTTATTGGGTTATTAAAAAAAAAAGTGTATTTCGGTGAAGGTTGATTCCTCAGTAGCACTTCTGTGCTTTTGCTGGGAATGTACATTGGAGGCGTCAACATACATACATACATACATATACACACATATACATATATAATAATAATTACATTATTATAATTATTACATAACATAACATAACCCTTTATAGTATTCATAAAATATTCACACACAAAAAAAGAAAATAACAAATGTAGAAAAGGCGGCCTTATTGCTAAACAGCAATCTCTTCCAGGCAACCTAGGACCAGGGAAATATTAAAAGGAGATTTAAATATAAGATGGGTACAGTAATTGGACAGGACAATAGGCTATAACTAGTTTAAGTTAAGGAATCTTTGACAGGAAGTGAACACGGACTTGATTCTTAAAGGACTCCAGGGTTCGCGCTCCCCTAATACCCTCAGGGACAGAGTTCCACAACCGGACGGCATAAGCCGAAAAAGAATATGAAAAATAGTCGGTACTTCGGGGCGGTATATCCAGAGTCATTAAAATTAGAACGCAAGGCACGACATGACGAATGGGATCGAAAAGAAAACAAAGATTTACCTTAAATCTGACGGATGGAGATGTTGGAAGATGCAAAATATTGTAAAGTAGGGATAAAACATGTAAGTCTCTGCGCTGGCGAAGAGGTAACCATTTCAGTTGAAAGCGACAATTAGAAACATGGTCAAACCTACGCAGATTAAAAATGAACCTGATGGCTACATTTTGCAGCCGCTCCAAACTGTCAAGTAGTTCCTCAGATAAATTAATCCACGCAGCGTCAGCGTAGTCAATCAAGGAAAGCAAGAGAGACTGAGCTAACACTGTCTTTGTAGCTATAGGGAGAAAGCTTCTTAATCTATTTAGAGTACTATATGCAGCAAATAACTTCTTCCGGACAGCCTCAACCTGCGGCCGCCATGTCATGCACTGGTCAAATACAATTCCTAAGTTTTAACCACTTTGGTGAATGGAATAATTGTTCCTCCAAAGATTACTGCAGGTAACAAACTATGGTCAAGACCCTTTAAATAATACGAGCTGCCAATAACAATTGCTTGGGATTTATTCGGATTTACAACAACACCATATGCTTTACTCCAGTTATGGATTTCATTGAGATTGCTATTAGTCAATACTATAGTCCGAGAAAATTCAGATAGCGGGGCGTGTGTGTAAATCTGCAAGTCATCGGCTTACAAGTGATAGTAACATGAAAGTGATTGCGTAATAGAATTTATAAAAATTGAAAAGAGAAGTGGAGATAATACGCAACCCTGTGGGACACCGGCAACGATATGACACCACTCAGATAATATTAATTACAATATTACATTTGTTATCTATTTGTATATATTTATATATGTACTAATGTCATTAGTAAAACACAGACAAGCATTATTATATTTTATCACTATTTAACGTTCCAATATTGTACTTATAGTTTTATTTTTATTATATGTATGTGATTATTAGTGATGTGCCGGATCGTCAAAAATCTAGATGCGCGGATACAGATCTGAATACGGATATTCGGTGTCAAGATCCGCGGTTACGGATCTTAACTTTCTTACACAATCGGTGTCAGTGCGCGCGATCTTGATTTGAAACATGTTTCGACTTGCATTGCGCTGCGGGTCTTTTTTTTTGTTTTGTTTTGTTTTACTTTAATATGACTCTGGGCAGCATAGATAACGCTTGTGTTTGGTATTGGTACATGATTTTAAAAAAATGTCTACAAAGATGTTAAGTAGTGTAATATGGAATTATTTTGTGATAATAAATGATGAATGTGCAAAGTGTAAAACTTGTGATGGGCTCAACTTCCTAAAAAATCATTTACAAAGAAAACATCCTCAAGAATATGAATTAATCTTTAAAGAAGACTATGCTAAATAGATCCGTAAAAGATCCGCCAAAATGTAACTTATACGGACGCGGATACGAATCTTTCTTCTGCCTCGGATATCCGCGGATACGGATATCCGGCACATCACTAGTGATAATATATAATTTTTACTAGCTTTCCGCCCGCGGCTTCGCCCGCGTTATATTCGAATTTCCCACAGGAAGGATATGTTTTGCCTCGGTAAAATTATCTTATTTCCTTCCTTGGATCCTCGGGTTTTACGATTGGTATATACGGGGTATACTATCTGTGTATAAAATTTTATTTAAATCGGTTCAGTGGTTTTTACAATACTGCCATACAACCTTCCACCCCCTCCTTTCAACCCTAAACAGCCCTTTTCTGCTTTAAAAGGCCTCTGTCCTGTCTCAGCCTCTAGACTATCTGTGTACCAAATTTCATTTTAATCGGTTCAGTAGTTTTAACAATTTTTCCATACAACCTAGCATCCCTCCTTTCAACCTTTTACAACCCTTTACAACCTTTTTTGTATAAAAAAGTAGCTTATGTCCTTTCTCGGGCTCTAGACTATCTGTGTGGGTTGGAGGGCTGTGGCCTCCTTCTGTGAAGCAGTGATGCTCCAGAAGGAGGCCGCCGAGCGGGGTCGGGAGATGGCCGATCCCGCTCGAAGAAGGCGGCGCCGGGCTCGGTAGCACAGCTGCGCCTCCGCTGCGGGTCGCCGGCGGGCGCGAGGAAGTCGCGACTGCTACGGCGACCCGGGATGGACCACGCCCCTTCCGTGGCCGGGGGGCGTCGTCGGTGGAGGAGACCGGGGGAGGTAGTAGCCTCCCCCGAGGAGGGCTCCCCTCTAGGCAGGGGAGCGGAGGCTGGGGGTTCCCGGAAGTGGCTTGATGTTCCCGGGGGCTCCCTACATGCCTGAGGAAGGCCATTCCTGAGGTTTTTAGTGGGTAGGCCTCCCCCTTCTGGGGAGGAGAGCCCCACATAACCGCCGGCTCGCCACAGCCGGGGTATGCAATTTAATGCATTTTCCTCAGGGGAAGAAAAAAAAAAGGACTATCTGTGTACCAAATTTCATTTAAATCGGTTCAGTACTTTTAACAATATTTCCATACAATCCCTCTCCTATTATCCCTCCTTTCAACCTTTTACAACCCTTTACAACCTTTTTTGCATGAAAAAGTAGCCTATGTCCATTCTCAGGCTCTAGACTATCTGTGTACCAAATTTCATTTAAATCGGTTCAGTAGTTTTGGCGTGAAAGTGGAACAGACAGACAGACAGACAGACAGAGTTACTTTCGCATTTATAATATTAGTATGGATTAATAAAGTGTGTTTTATATTTCACCTGACCGACCAGAATACCAGCGCTGTACCTACAATACCACAGATTAGTCTGTCGTAACTTAGGATGAGATCGGGTCCTAATTGCATCGCTTTGTGTATATGTTTGTCGACAATAAATGGTTTCTATTCTATTATATCAAATTAGGTCGCGATAGAACTGGCGCCGAGCCATTCACGTACGCGGAGAATCATTCAATCCACCTTCCTTACCAACTGAATGACCGAGACGTTGTCACACAGCTCGAGGTAAATTGAAAGCGCTCGTCGATCTAACCCGGTCCACTCCGCCGCGATAATCGAATTTATCGCGCAATAACAATATATTATTTTTTATGACCGTTTCAAAGTATTCGGCGCCCCGAAGATATATTTCAAGGGACGGAATGGATGAGGTGACACGTTCCCTGTGGACGGCGCGGGTGATATATGTCTGATGTATGTGTATGTTGGATCCGCGAGGGATTTGCTTCAGGTGTTTTGTATGGCTACCGTCAAAAGTATTTGCTCAATATAATATATTCATATTCATATTCATTTATTCACAAAATTTGCACAATATGGTACAGGTTATACAGTTATAATATCACAGGTGTTAATGTGTTGCACAAATTTACCTTCTCAAGGTATCGTGAATTGTCTCCTAATACTCGTAACAAAAATAAAATGAATGTCAAATTAGTAAATTTTAAATTATCCCAAAATTTGATTGTTTACATGTGTCATTAAATTGCAATAAGTACCTATACGAGTATACATGTCAATCTAATCTATGTTAATTATAATGGTAACAGTAACAATTAAAATAATAATAATAATAATAACAATAATAAATCAAATATAATAATTTTCAAATAAATAAAATAATTTTCAATTAGTCAATAGCAACAGTCACATAGAATTAAAAACATTTAATGTCAGGTAAAAGTATCTAACTTTATCTTGCCATTTTACAATTTGTCATTAAAATACTCTTTTAAACTGTAATACGATTTTAATAAAAGTAAATTTTTTAATTCAATTTCAAATCTATTATTTTGGAGGGCCTTAAATGTGTGTGGCAAGTGATTATAAATTTTAACTGCCATGTAATATGGACCATTTTTATAAATTTCCATATTTGGAGCAGGTAAAACTAAATCGTTCTCACGGCGTGAAACATGACGTCTTGGTCTGTCAACAATACGATCAAAGTACCTCATATTTTTGCGCACAAAGCGGCATAGTTCAAAAATGTATACGCATGTTACTGTGAGTATTCGGTACTTTTTGAAGAGTGGTTTACACGAGTCTCTAGGTGCCGTTAATGTTATCACTCTAAGACATCTTTTCTGCAAAATTGAAATTGCATTTACGTCAGTGGAGTTGCCCCAAAAGATAATTCCGTATCTAATCCAAGCGGCGGCATGACTGTGGTACGCGGTGAGTGCGCACTCCTCGTTTGTGGATTTGCGTAGCTCTCGCAGCGCATATGAGAAGCTACTTAGCTTATTCCCAACAACCTCCACGTGTTGCTTCCAAGAAAGAGTTGTGTCCAGTGTAATACCCAGCAAAGAAAATTTATCTACAACCTCTATATTTTGTCCTTGGTAGGACAACTGAATAGGTATGCCCTTCCTCTGGTACGGCCGAAACTGCATTAGTTTTGTCTTTTCAAAGTTTAGTGAAAGGTTTAAGCTATTTAAATATGTAACTATTTTGTTTAGACTGTTCGAAATATCACTATGTAATTTGTCAATGTTTTTAGGGTCACCCGTGACTAAAAGGGTGGCATCGTCAGCAAATAAAATAATTCTTTGTGAAACCACGGATGGGAACTCATTTATGTAAGCTAGGAACAATAAGCATCCCAACACACTACCTTGCGGAATAGATCCCGATGTGTCCTCAATGTGAGAGTTAACTTTACATATTCTACGGGCTGTCTCATCTATGTAATCTATTTGTACATATTGTTTCCTGTCAGATAAGTATGAGGAGAACCAATCATATACATTTCCACGAATACCCAGTGAATGTAATTTGTTTAACAATTTGCTATGCACAACCCGATCGTATGCTTTGGACATATCCATAAATAATGCAATGACACATTGATTTTTGTTCAACGCATTTAGTATGTCAGAATTGCATTCAAACACAGCTGAGGTTGTTGAACGATTTTTTCGGAATCCGTGTTGATTTTTATTGAAAATATTAAATTTCTCGAAGAAAGTGTGCATTCTGTCACAAATAATTTTTTCAAAAACTTTTGAAATAACAGGCAACAAAGCTATAGGGCGGTAGTTTGAGACGTTGCGTTTATCGCCTTTTTTATGTATAGGTTTTATTACAGCCAGCTTCAAACTATCAGGAAATATGCCCTCTTTATACGACTGTATTATTAGTTTTGTTAACGGTCCCAAAAACTCATTCACACAATAGATCAGTAAGGTAGCTGGGATTTCATCGTGACCACAAGAATTTTTGCGTTTCAATCTTAAAATTGCTTTTTTAACTTCTTTTTCTGTAATATCACTGAAATATAATGAATTTGGTACTGACATTTTACTGGCTGTATTTGAAGTGATACAATTTTTACTTGAACCTATATTTATAAAGAACTTGTTTAATATTCCAGCCACTTTTGTTGGCGATGTAATTTGTTTATTCTCGTAGCTTAGATTAATGTTTTCAACATTTTGATATTTTGACGTTTTGGTTTTTTCTTTTATTATTTTCCACATTTCTTTATATTTATTGTTAGCCTTTTTCAGCCTCTGTATGAAAGACCTTCTTTTTTCTGTTATAATAATTTTCTTTAGTATTTTTGTGTATTTTTTTAAATACGCTTTTAAAGTATCGTTATTATAATAATTTGAGAAATACTGTAGTATACGTTTGTGATAACAGCATTTTTTTAGTCCCTTACTGACCCATTTTGCTTTAGGTTTACCTTTTAATATTATATTTTTTCGAGGAATATGTTTATCTAGAAGTATTTTAATTTGTTTATAGAAGTTGTTATAATTTGTATTAATATTATTACCCTGTAGTATGATTTTATTCCAATTTATTTGTTGCATGTGTGTTTTAAATTTTTCTTTATTTATTGTATTAAAAATTCGTTTGCTTATTTTATTACAGACAATATTTCTACTAAGATCAGTTTGCAAAGAAAGTTGGCCTAATAATGTATCATGATCTGAGAAATGGTGTTTTTTAACAAAAGTAGTCATATTAACATTGTAACTGACAATAAATTGATCCAAGCACGAAGCAGTGTTTCTCATTTCACGTGTAGGTTCGTGAATTAAGCAGTGTAATCCGAATGACTTTAAAAGATTTAGCAATCTACGTGCAATTTTCGTGTTTTCTGTAATGTCTATATTTATGTCGCCTGCAATTATAATTTTTTTTATTAGAGGAATGTTTCGATATAAGATTTAGCAGCTCCAGCATTTGAGAAAAAAATGACTCCACCTCTCTATTTGTCCGATAAATAGCAATAATCAATAAATTAGAATCAATAACTTCAACGGCACAAAGCTCCACGACAAACTCTACTGTCAATGATTGAATGTCAATACGTTCCAGTGTTTTAATGTTATACTTAGCAAATATTGCGACACCACCATGTATATGGCTCTGTCTTATATACTTGGCGCACATGTAGTAGCCCTCCAAAGAGTAGAGATAATAATTATTTGGTAACAACCAATGTTCACTAAAAAGAATAATGTCAATATTGCTATCAGCTAGGAATACATTTATGTCATCAATTTTATTTGTTATACATTGTATATTTTGGCACATAATATTACAGATCTTAGGGACGAAAGGAACTTTTTCCTGACTTAATAACCCTACTTTGGTTCGTTTCCAAGTCAGGGATAACCTCCTTCTGTGCTCCTATATGTAATTCTTTGTCTAAAGATACCATTAAATTCTCTATGTCGCATAGTATATTACGTAATCCATAGTTATTAATTTTTCCATTATACTTTGAAAACATGTCAAATGAGTAGTTTAAATTTAAGTTTGAGTCAAGTAAATAACAATATTCATGAATTAAATTGTCCCTGTACAATAAATCATTAAATGTTTCGATTCTCCTATTAAAGATATTTGTGTATAAATTACATCTAAACGTTGGCAAACACAATATAACATTTGTATGCTGAACTGTGATAAGGGTTTCTCTCACTTGGTTTACTATATTTATGTAGGATTTTGACAAATTAAAATCGTTTTCACCTAGGAACAGAATACAAAAGTCTTTTAAAGTGTAATCTTCAAGTTTTTTATCTATCCCTGTTAACAGCTGACTTATTCCACCACCTGGTATACGGTAGTGACATACCTCCATTTCTAATCTCTCGAAGTGACTTCTAATTATATTTGATCTTGTATTTTTTCCAATATTGCTTATGATGCATAGTTTTTGCTTCTTTTCGTTGATTCCATAATTTTTTGATTTAGTACCATCGCTCAAATTTAAAGTGTTATTTATATTGTAACAGTTCTTTTGGTCGAGAGTTGCTTTTGTAGATAAAGCCCTAGTCGGAGTGTTTCCCGAACAGTCCAATCGCAAGCTATTTCTATTTGTTATGTGTTTCCGAAGGGGTGTGGACATGTTGTTTGGTCCATTTTTACTTAAATTTATGTCATCAATCCCAACAGTTTTGTATACTTGAATTATCTTCGCTTGTTTTTTAATAGTTTCGCTTAATTTATTATTCTCTATATTTAGATTAATAATCTCGTTATCCGCTATTTCTAATTTAGTTTGAAGATTTGTGATTTTTTCCCTCAATTCTCGAGTCAGTGGGTCGTCACTGGTCTCAGGTAGACTTTGTGAACTTTTTTCTGTATTTACAGATAGAAATGATGTTGTCAAATCTGGGAGTGATGATCGTTTTTTTCGACGTTGTGTTACATAGTCTTCGCCATCTGACAGTACTTCAAAAGAATTGCTTATAGGGATAGTAATTATTTGGTTGTCTGTAGAGGGTTCTGTGTATCTACAATGATCACATTTGCAATTGACCCTGTTTTCTGGACTGATTAAGTAGAAAAATTTTTCTCCAATACTAGTACAATCCAGATGAAAGAAATTTTTGCACTTAGTACATTTAATAAAATCTCGCCTTAATATCTGTTCTCCACACTTTGTACAGTTTACTACCATTTTTGTTTTTTATAATAAAACGTAGGGAAATATAAAAAAAACAAAAAAGAAAAAAAAAAAACATATATCTTTGTATTATTCTTTCTATTCCATTAATCTCTCTATTTTATCATTCATTTTATTTTATTCTTAGAGTTTGTCTTATTAAATAAATTAGGAGAAAATTATGGGAATGGGAAAAATAATTATAATGGGAATTAACACGATATTCTGATTTTATTTAAAGAATTTCATATCACCTTAGCAGGTTAATTAATACTTACATTACTTTAAAATTAAATTTATATTCGTGAGAACCATATTAATTTAAATAAAAATTTACAATGTCATTAATAAAACACGAGAAATATAAATAGGTTCGAAAGTACTGCGGCACTTGGTGAGTAGCAACCAGCCCTCCGCAGGTAGGTAGGTAGGGTTCAAATCAAGACCACGAAGTAGGTGGTACTAAATTTATTTAGCCCAAAATATTCAAGTGGCCGCCTCACGTCCCGACTGTAAGTCCGGAATTTTAAGAGAGTGACACTGGCCTGATGTCGCGGTGATAGATGGCCACCGTCGTCAGGTGATAGTTTAGTACGCGACTGCGCGCTGAGCGTCGGTAACACGAGAACCAGTTTGTCCGTTCGCCTAATACTCCGATAGATTTTTAGGAATGCGTGAGCGCAAAACACCGCGTATCCTTGCGGCCACGCGTACTTGATGTTCCGTAGAATAACATTATAATTTTGAAATTGTTTAGGTATTAATTAGTATATTTTAATTTAAGTTTACTTTTATTTAAATGTATTTATCAATAAGTAAGAAGCTATTATTTTAATATAGTTTAAGTACAACGCTACAGTACAGGCTGCAAATAACTAGAAATTATTTTATGGGAAAATGCCTTATACAACAAAGTTCCATAAATTCTTACCGATTTGCCTTATTATAGATTTAAATCATCTCTTTACGCTGACGAAACGACTTTGTTCTACTTTGGTGGCTCTATTAATACATTAATAAATGATGCTCAAGAAGATCTAAACTTATTAAATATATTTAAATTTAATCTCTTAACTATCAATGTTGATAGTTAAGATCTCTTAACTATCGTAAATATCATGTAATGTGTTTTACATTACATGATATTTACGGCAAAGAATAAAATTTAGGAAGTTATGTACCTCTAAAAATTAATAATCAATTAATATCCAAAGTAGATAATGAAACATACCTCGGCTTATTACTAGATGATAGCTTAACATTTAAGCAGCACATAATTAAAACTAAAACAAAATTGGTTTCTCTCACCGGTACTCTAAGAGGTATAGTAAAATGTCTTCCGCTAAATGTAGCGTACATTTATAATACGTTAGTAAAGCCGCATATTGATCACTTAATTGAAGTTTGGTGTTCAGCATAAAAAACAAATTTAGAGATAATACAAGTATCACAAAATAAATTAATTAAAGTCCTTTTCAATTATGATTTTCTTACACCAACAAAAAACGTATACAGGGAAACAAAAATTATGAATATCTCTCAAACATATAAATATTATACATTCCTATATTAGTTCGTAAAATACTAAACAAGAATATACATATAAAATAAATTTTATTAAAATTATACCGATAACAAAATTAAGACCTAGTATCGAAAGAGAACGACAAATACGACAAATACCATTATTTTGACCAGGTTGTATCGGACATGGATGGGGCGTTTTTTTTTTTTTTTTGTTCCCCTGAGGAAAATGCATTAAATTGCATACCCCGGCAGTGGCGAGCCGGCGGTTATGTTGGGCTCTCCTCCCCAGAAAGGGGAGGCCCACTAAAATCCTCAGAGATGGCCTTCTTCAGGCATGTAGGGAGCCCCCGGAACGCCAAGCGACTTCCGGGAACTACACCAAGACATCAAGAGCCTAGACGCCCTATCATAGAGTAAGCTCGTGCCCCTCATTGAGGTTGAATAGGAGCTGTATAATTTAAAAATAATGTACAAGGCATCCTTATAATTATTACAAAGGCTGTTACGCACCAAGCCTCACAGATTGCGAGTAAAGAACATTAAATTGAAGCAACCCTTTCAGGGCTGAAGGGGTGATAAAAAATTTACACCGCCGTAAACTCGTGTAATCACGCCGTATCATCGCGGTTAGCAGCTTATAAATATTGAGATGGCTATTACCGACTGGCTTGTTCTGGTCAACTGCCAAAGTTGGATGACGTTACAGTTGGAGTGGGCAATCAGATGTTTTGCAAAATGGCTGGTTTTTTTTTTTGTAGGATAGGGCAGCAAACGTGCAATCGGATCACCTGATGGTAAGCGATAACCGTTGCCCATGGACACCCGCAACACCAGAGGAGTCACAGATGCGTTGCCGGCCTTTTAAAAGGGAATAAGGGGGAAGGGGGGTTGGGCCTCCGGTACCCTCACTTACTCGGCGAAACACAGCGCAAGCGCTATTTTACGCCGGTTTTCTGTGAGGTCGTGGTATCACTCCGGTCGAGCCAGCCCGATTTGTGCCGAAGCATGGCTCTCCCACGGTAAAATCGGTGCTAGCAGTGTGTAATAATCGAATTAGATAACCTGTTAAAACCTTAATTATTATACGCAGTCATTGTAATGTAAATATGCAATTCTACTTCTCATGCTTGAGGTTATACCATGATGATAGATTGCGGATTTGATGGCAGCACAGTGAGCCACGTGGTGGAAGACAGTTGCACATTTGATTTTAAAAGGTGTAATGATTAGATATTGTACTAGCTTTAATATGCCTTGTCTGTCAGTACCAATTTAATGTGCCCAATTTAAATTGGCTAACAAAAGGGTAACCTACTCAAGTAGGAGTAGAGCAATATATGAATGTACTCATGTACTCAAGGCGTGGACAGACGATTTGGTTCGATTTGGCCTGGGAGTAGTGTGAATAACTTATATCAAGGGCGCCATCACACTAACTCAACCAGAGTTACAGATGGATGCAAAATAAAACTGCAAGAATTGACTAAATAAAAAATACTAAATCAGCGAACAAACTTGGTTAAATTTAATGCTTATTATATAAATGTAATATATGTCTAATATCTCTAATATAATTAATGTAGCTGCAGCCAACCGCACAACACACAGAGTGGAAATACAGGCACCATATAATTAAATGGTGGGAAGCATTCACGTTCCAGCAGGTGTCAGGTTATCTCGAGGTGGATTGACGTGATGAAGGAGGATTTAATCTCTCACGTCGCACTCCCAATATGTGTATGGTTTTTCTTAACAATCGGATCTCTTGATGACACGTGCTTGCCAAGTAAATGTGCAGATGACAATACCAAGTCTGAAGCTAGATGTAGATAGAAGATAGTTTACATGTTATGCTACTAAACGAGCCAAAAATTATACTATAGGTTAGAAACCCTGAAAAAGATGAAAAACAACAATTGAAATTGGTATCGGCCATCGGAGAAGTACCGCGAGGTAATCCAATATACAAGTAAATTACACTTACCGCTTTTTAGCGGGGTTAAGAACTGGATTTTTATTAATAAAGAAAAGTGCACCCTGTTTGGGTGATAAAAAATAAAAATAAACTAGTTAAATTTCATAATCTCCATTTCTCAAAGATCAGGAGCACTATGCGTATGCATCCTTCCGCCATCGTGACCAACAAGAAAAAGACTGCATAGACAAATGGTTGCCTACAATAGAATTCAGCCATAGACTAAAGAATGAAATATAGACTCCCGGACCTAATTGCCCTACGGAGAGAGATGTACTCAGAAGAGATCCAATGAGACGCCCCATAACAGAGAAATAACAAATATATTCTTACAAAAATAAACCTATTACATATTTTAGGTGCTTTAGTTACGATATTCAGAAATTTTACTATTAACTTAAATGTCCCTATCAAATATATCTAAAAGAAGTGTCTGAATGTAGGTGCATCCCTTCTGCTATCCTCGTCGATATAAGTGAGCGCAAATGTCAATGTCAATCCCCGTCAATAAAAGCCAGTAGGGTTATTAGGACCAAAGGTTTAGTCTGAGTTTAGGTCTGTTGGGTCGAGCCGCCTCGACAGCACCAGGAGTCCGACATAATCAACGCATCCCTGCTTGCCTGTTGCGTTGGTATCCATGATGGATTCTCAGCCTCCTCTCCTGAGGAAAAAAAATCTATGTCAATCTACCTTTCATGTAATGACAAATTATTTGTCAAATACAATTTAGTACTTAAGTTGAAATTAATCAAAAAAACAATATAATAATGTTATGGAATAAAAGATTATGCATTTATAGGCCAATCGAGATACGTGTGTAAAAACCACGTTACAATATGACTAGGTCAGAGATAGTATTCAGTCAGTCGGGAAGAGTGCAAGTCCTAAAAGTCACGCTAGTATTCCATTGCTTTAAATAAATAAACCGTTATTTCTAGAAGGTGACAATTGTATTTTGTCTTGTTGACAACAAACCTAATTCTAAAAATAAACTGATTCTAGGAAAAGAAAGATGTATAAACTTATATGAATAAAATTTAAATCCAGTTATAAAAAAGAAACCTCGTCCAGTAAGTCAGCTTGCGACATAGATCCCACTATGCTGGCGGCACTATCACTCTGTGCCGCCAGAGCGATATGTTGGGCGAAGTAAGCGCCATCCTTGAGGTCTCCTGTTTAGACCAGTTGTGCCGACAAAATATTACATGTCGGCGGACAATGGGCTCTACTGCAAACGCAACAAAGTCCCAATCGTTTAATCAGGACGGCACTTATTAACTAACCAGTGATAGACGCCAGCAATATCATCAGTACTCAGTATTTATTCACCGCCCACCGCTCTGGTGGGCGCTTTAGTTCAAAGCCGATAAGGTCCTAGGCATTCTACCCGACCAAAGGCCTGTAGATAGTGTTTAGTTGGCTAGCCTTCTACTAGAGTCCAACATAAGCACCCGCAGTAGACTGGGCGCGGGTGGTATCCCGTGTAAGGTCGTTCGAGCGCCAAGGGGTTATTAAGACGACTACAATAGTAGCGCACCCCTTATGAGGATTCACTACCATCCTCCGTGGGAAAAAAAAATACTCAGTAATACTTTTTTTGAACCAGGCCATGCAATTCCTGAAAACTCGCCTTCTTAACGAGGCGAAAGCAGACTGACACAGTACGTCCGGGATGACACACTCAAAAGCACTAATCGAACCATACTCTCGCAAACGCACTGACGAGCTATTAAAGCTTAACAGGAGTAACTTGAGCGTGATGGTTAGGGCTTTGACCGGTCACTGCAAGTTGAATAGACACCTTCACAACATGAAACTTAAGGACACTGACACATGCAGAGTCTGCGAACAAGAGCGTGAAACACCAATACACCTCTTGTGCTACTATGAACCGCTGATTCACAAAAGAAACAGACACTGGGGAAACACATCCTTGAACCAGATGAAATAAAAACAATCCGAACTGGGAACATCCTATCTTTCTTGGTCAGTGCCCAGTTAAGGAGCTACTGTAGGTCCTACATAGAACCTACATAGGAGGCTGGTCACAATAGATCTTAATAGGTCGCAGTGATGCACATCAGCCCCGACTTACATGAAATAATAATAATAATAGGCTACAAACGTTTTAACCACTAATGACAATAGTTTCTGTGCTTCTAACTGGGTATAGTCTTTGGCTGCATTTTTCATGGTGCAGATAGAGATTAGACCCAGTTGGTACACACCACGCACACTTTCATTAAATTTGGCTTAAATGGCCTCTACGCGTTGGATCTGTATCCCCGCGCAAGCCTTATAAAGGACCTTGTCTTAAAAGATACGTGATTTAAGCTACATAATAATAATAATACTTTTTTTTGGAAGTATACTATTTCGAGAAACGTCCTATCCAACTATATATCCACAACCATGGAGTGATTTCGGAATATTTACCGCAAAGTTCGGTGTAATTCCTCTTGATTGCGCTATCATTTTGGTAGAAAGCCTCTCGGCATTCGGAATGTCATTGTCTTGTTATTTGGCTGAAGTTGTTCATAGAAACGATTTGGACAGTATTCAAGAGCCACTATAAAAACAAATAGATTTTTTTTCTGTCACATATTAAGCTAACAAGACAAAATGGAGTCTCGTGTCAAAGGCGAGTGTCAATTTTTACGTAATGAAGTTTATTTTAACAAATTATATTACATGCTTAATGTATCATGTATTTTATTAGTGAATCAAATATAACTACAAGCTCGAATTTTGAATTATTTTCAATTTATCTTAAATAAATAAACACACTTAAAAAACCGGTCAAGCGCGAGTTGGACTCGTGCAACGAGGGTTTCGTACAAAGAGCTATGGCAGCTTCCCATACATAATTTTATTCAAAAATAAAGTAAGCGTCTATGAATGAAATATACCTTTTTTAAAAGAGCATTTATTGCTGATTAATATGAAAATAAAATCGTAATTTAAGGAGTCCAGGTTTTTGAGCAATTTTGCATAGAAGATTTAATTTATAGGTTATGCCTTTTTAACCTTCGATCATATATTTCTGTAGATACACAATTCCATTGAAAATCAAACAAAATATCGACCCCGCGTCTATACATAGAAGAATAGATGTATATTATAGTACCAATTTTGAAAAAAGTTCTAAAGTGTCATATAATTTAAGCCAATTTAAATCTTAAGTAACGTAATGAAGTATGAAAATAAATCCTTGTTAAGGTCGTTACATGTTATCTTCTGGTTTCGATGATATAATGATGCCGTGAAATCAGAAATGAACAAGACATATTTGAAAACAAATATATTGGATAATAAGCTCTTAGCCCGTTGCAATTAAGCACAAATTCATTTCATATAATAATGCTCCTACGTTCCATTTGACTCCGAATATTGTGCTCGCGTCTTATCGCATCCTACTTGAACATAGACAGCAGTGGAGATGCTTAGTTTTTTTTTTACACGTATCTTAACAGTACGGAAACTTTTTAAAGGAGATAATTTTTTCTTGTATGGAGAATAGGCCCACTACAAAATGTAACGTTTATTAATGAGACATACGTTAAATAATTTCTTATTAACCCTAGATATTATAAGGAACATTAGCTTGTTTTTATCTAACGGGATCAATTAAAACATGAAGATTAAATAACCTAAAAATTCTTAGTGGTTAGTAGCTTTATTTTGATTTGTATTCAAATTGCTTTTTACGTAAATACTATTTTAACACTTTTTTTATTCTTGATAAATACAATCAAACAATCAAACAAAAAAAAAAGAAAATCACAAAAAATGGCATAGGCGACTCCATCATTCCACTGACCTTTTTCTGAAACATTAGCACTGTGCTATTTTATCCTATGAGTGAGCCACTCGAGACAGAAAGAGATAGATGCGATGCGTTACGCATCGTGGCATGGTACGCAAGCGTTTTAAATTGATATTTTAGTAATACATAATATGAATAAAAGTGTTTTACTCTAAGAAATTAAGATAAAGATATACTTATTGGAAGTATGACATTCCACCCTTCCTTTGCACTTTACGTGTGTCATTTTTACAAGTATAAACTACGCATTTCGGCATCGCTGACGTTATCAATCGCGCGCGGCCACCGAATGAATGAGAGCGAAACAAGGCACATTTACTGTTTGTGCCTTGTTTCGCCGGTGCCACTTTTTAGACGGTAACTGTGTATCTACAGAAATATATGATCGAAGTTTTTAACCATATTATTTTGCGCAACAACAACAAAAAACGCAACAAATTCAGTGTATTAATACACTTAACACGCAAAATGCGTGTGCTCATAGAGGATCTGCTGTGGTTACGACCGCGACCACTTTGGCTTCAGAACCTTATAAACAACAATATCCAAGAAACAGGCCCAAATCAGAATCCTTAAGCACACCCAAGTCACAAAAGCAATATCACAGTCCGAATCGTATTATTGGTGGCGAAAACAAGTCCGGGTCAAAAATTATAAAGAAAACAGGGGAAAAGCAGCGAAAACACACAGAACACACTCGAGCGTTGGCGCAAGGGAGCTGAGTGATGAAAAATAAAAACGAAACGTCAATCGTTGTATTTTTTTGATAGCTCTGGATAAGAATCTCTAAGCCAGCGCCCATTTTCATGTTAATTGATAAAAAAGATTTTTAATACTGAATTTCATTTAAATAATTTAAAATCTATATAAACATAAATACACTAAACAAAAAATTACATTAGCTATAATCATAAACAATTTAAACCTCATATTTTAGAGCAAACATTCATGATTTTAATATTGCAAAAAATTATTATTTGATCTGGCAACCTTGTACTAAAACATTGTCATGCCGGTAAAATAGCTACTTTTAATTAATTACTTTTTAACCTGGCCTTACCTAAATGTGCCAAAATCATCAAAAATAGTTTATGAATATTTTATAATCGTTGGATGCTGTGAGTTCTTAAGACGCTTTCAAAAATAGTGAATAAAAATCTGCCACAGCTCTTTGTCGACATGTAAATTGTTCGTTCATTACTAGAATTAAGTCTCAAAGATTTTTCATCAATCATCGAACTATCTATATGTATAAATTTGATATTTATTTATTCTGTCTTACTTTAATTCAACAAAATTAATTTATAAAGTAATAATATTAAAAAATGTCTTTGCTATAATTATATTTCACCACATTTTTACAAAAGCACTATTCCATGTCTACAATTGAAATACACCTGTGTCCGAGGCGATCAAGAATAAGAAGAATTATTCGTACTAATAAAAGGTTTATAAGTTGCCAGCATAACACAACCCATGCGCGTTTCACAATATTTTTTACAACGGCTTCTAGTGACATTTTCGAAAACTAACAGCTTAGTGATAATGATTTTTTATACGCCATATTTTTGTTGTTTTATACACCATAGTTCAGTAAAATTAGTTTTCATAAAGCGTCTATAACCCCTTGAAATGTCGCAGCAAAGTAAATTTGCACAGAGAATTTCTTTAGAAATCGTTCTGTTAAATTCAGTCGCCTCCGGTTTTTGAATACGAACGCAGCCCTGGGAACGGTCTGCTGTCGTCGTTGCGTTTAATGCCCTATTCATTTATGCTAATACGCGAAATTATGAATTGAAAGAAGTTGGATATTAAGAGGTTTTTACGTAAAATGTTTGTGACCTGTCTTTTCTTTGCTGTTTCACCAGCTACTAGAGTTGCATTGCCATGTATACGAAGAATCTAATAGGAAGATAGCATAACGAAGAATAAAACAGAAGATGTACAACACCATCTATACAAATATTATAAAGAAGTAAACTTTGTATGTTTGTATATTTGTTAAATTGTAAGGGATCTACAGAACCGATTTTAAAAATTCTTTCACCAATAGAAAGCCACATTATTGCTAAGTGTCATAGGTTATATAAAAAACCGAAAAATAAAAAGGCTTTTACGTGGTAGTCCGTTTTGCAAAGTAAATCGGAGAAAAAATGGTCCAATGAAAGCGTTTCTTACGAACGCTGCGTTAACTATGAAAGATATATTTTTCAGTTCTAGAGAAAAGATGTGGAGCTTGAAAATGCCTACCAAAAACTCAATGACAGCATATGTCTAACTTTTATATTTATGTTACAAAAAGTAGTTTATTACTAAGTTTATTACCAAACTAGCTGTGCCCGCGACTTCGTCCGCGTGGAATAGTTATTTTGAGCATCATATTTATTTTTGCAAACTACCACCTCAGTTGTTACCCACGACTTTGTCCGCGACAATTTCTGTTATTATCTTAGGCAATTTAGTTTAAAGTTTTTTAAAGTACTTCTGCGTAAATTATATTTTTAGTTTTATTTTCTTGTGGCAGAAGAACATATTGGTTTTCTCCGCAACCCGATCTTGACAATGCGACATATCCAAATTTGATTACCATAAAAACGATTCTAGTGAGTTAACCTTAAAAGATAGACATATACTGTCGTGGACTTTTTTTGGATCATTTCAAGAGGAATAATTCATAATACATATTTTTTTAGTATCTTGAACAAAAATGAATAATTTTCCCCGTTCTTTCCACATTTTCCATTATTTCTTCGCTCCTATTAGTCACAGCGTGATGTTATATAGCCTAAAGCCTTCCTCGATAAATCGTCTATTCAATAAAAATATAATTTTTCAATTCGTACCAGGAGTTCGTGAGATTAGCGCGTTCAAACAAACAACAAACAAACTCTTCAGCTTTATAATATTAGTATAGATGTTTTAAATAATTTAAACATTAGATCATATTTATTAGTTTATACATTACCAAAAATTATGACCAAAAAGTGTACTAAAAAAGGATTATTAATATTACGCCCAAACGAAGTGGGCACGATTCGGCTAGTAGCCAATAAAGCTGTGTCATAGAAATTTTGTCCAATCCTCAATAAGGTTCTATTAAGTGACCAATTTTCCAGGCAAACTTTCTAAACGGCGCTGTGACTTTACTATCACGATTTCCGAAAGCAGCTTTTAAATGGTTGCCGTAGCAAAGCGTAGTGTAGCGTTGACGTAGCAGTTCTACAAAGCAAATTTCGCCGTAGCGGAACTTGCCCAGCGTGCTGCAATTTTGTTAGCCTTTAATACGACCAATTTAACATGTAGTAAATTCATTGCTCTTATAAGTACAGTAGCTGTGTTAGTAAAAGTTTGAATTTTCATTTGAACTTTTCCTGCTGTAACGAGTTTGTGATTCAAGGTGCAATGTTAAAGATGTTATTTTGTTATAATTGAGGAAAAGATGATTGTTCACTATTATTTGATTTAATTTTAACTCAATAGTTACTTTGCCAAATATTGTGATTATAATATAGATGGGGCTACGACTGTGGGGGACAAGACCATTTGTCCCCACAAAACGGAGAGCAAACACCTTCCTCCTGACCGAGAATTGATATGTTACTTGTAGAATAGATAATAAATAAGGAAATGTAATAATTTAGTATTATTATACAAACAAAAAAGAGGGCAGACCAAAGAGTCCGCAGAAGACCAGAAAGTATTATAAAAAAAATGTGACTGTAGTAAATAGCATTATGAAACTATAGCTTTTATAGATATAATGCATTGACATATATTCTACCGATAGACATGAACACTAAAGGAAAAAGTGTGTTCAAATACTGGTGAATGTTAGAACTATAATCAGCTAGATCGCTAAATCTATGTGACCTCGTCTGACCATAGAAAAAAGACAACTGCTGGATCGCTTGTCGAAGTATAGATTTCGTTCAAACAAAACGTCGTAACTGCCGCTTACTTATGACGTTTGACGCTTTGTATCAAAGAGTTTTCACCGCAGAAGCGATACCAAATTTAATAAGCACATTGTACCTAATACACTTATTATGTTTTATAATAGAAGCAATGGCAACATAAAAGAAAACAAAATATTAGGACTTTATTTAATTAATACTACTATATAAATTTGTCCTAAACAATAAAAAATTACGAACTAAACATTTTATAATCATCCCGTCTGTACATATATTAACCTAAAGTCGCCGCGTACGCTTAGGAATGGAGGAACATCTGTATGGCTTTACTCTATGATTTTAGCAAGCACGTGCCAGCGCGGCGTCAATAAGTACAAAATAATGTTTACGTTGTATAATTATAATATATGTATCCTTATTTCCACTTAAACAACTAGATATTATACTCACTTAATTTTCAATAATTATTTTTGTTCAGGTTTACTATTTAATCACTGTTTTAATTATGTTTATTGTCGGCCTATGAGCGATGCACACTGCGCGAATGGCGACGACTCACTGAGCGAGGTGCAGAGTGTACCCTGCACTTCACTTGAACGTAGTGAGTGTTCGGGCGGGCGAATCTAGTACGTAGTACATATATATCGATGATATAATGTGAACTTGTTTAAGCTTGTAAAGAAATGTTCAGACTATTTATCTGAGGCTAGCTTCTAATTGACGATTCTGTAAAAATACAGGGAGAAAAAAGCTCTTGTTGGACAAATGGAGTAGCATCTTTTATTGTAGGGAAAATTTACGCTTTATAAAATAAATACCATTATTACACTCACACAATATAATTCAATCATACTAAATATATAGTTACATTATAAAACTCAAAACGCCAAACGCCACTTCATCTTCTAATAAATCTAATATAACAATCTCAAAACATTTTTCCAATAAGTAAATATCAAGACAGCACGCTTCATTCTTTTTAAACTCATAATACTATATTTGAATTTTGACAAATAGCTAATCATAGACAAAATTCCAACCTCTAACATCTATTACGAGCAAAGTGTTTGTATAAATCCTATTTGGAAAATCAGTTTTTATTTTGGAGGGAGAGAAGCGTAGTTTTTGGTAGACAAAACAATATGGTCATAGATTAGTAAGACGGAACAAGGAATTGGACAATCATTTTAAGGTTATTGAGCAGCAAGTCGCTCAGTATTGAAGGAGTGGGTTGGCAGCCTCTCCTACCTCAAGGTGCAGGTTGTCTCGGCATGGATGCTTTGGTCATACCATTTGGACTACCTACACAAGGTCGCGCATCGAAAGGAAATGTCGCAGTATAATCATTGTGACGCTCCCGATGATAAAGCTGAGATCACTATATTAGAGTGTTCGAACTGGAGTTTTTCTGGAATTCTCGGTACCAGTTATCATAAGCAAGATACTGGTTGGTCTGTGCTAGTGGAAGGCTGTCGCTTCCATCTGTGATGTGATGATATTGCAGAAAGAGGCAATGAAGGGAGAGCGGAAAAACGAGCCTCATGCTGCTCCTATCCGTTTGTGGCGGTGGTAAAAGACAAGTCTACCCATCCCGTATTTCAAGACCACCCTAGGTGTGGACTACGCGCTAATGTGGCTCCCGATGTGCGCAATTATACCCCCCCCCCCCGTCTGGGTATTACAGTAGACATATAACAATCCCCAGACAGCGATCTGTTACCCTTTTCTTTTGCGGGGAATTGCGTGAAATCGCACTTTACCCGTCTGTTAATATGACGGCGGTGTGTGTGGAGCTTTCCTAACAAGAGTACCAAGCCTACCCACTAAAGCCCCTCGGTGTTCTTGCCTCTTTGGTTACGTGCGGTAAGGTCCACATTGCGATGCCACTACACACGCGCGGGGTCCGTTACCGCACATCCTATAACACAAGCCTTACCATAGCTTACTTGGGCTAGGCTAATTGGTGTAAGATATATATTAAATGTTATTATTTTTTTTTTATACTACAACGGTAGCAAAAAGGCTTACGGCCTGCCTGATGGTAAGCAGTCACCGTCGCCTATGGACGCTTGCAACACTAGGGGCATCACAAACGCTTTG
Source organism: Scirpophaga incertulas (assembly GCA_036419045.1). NCBI lineage: Eukaryota > Metazoa > Arthropoda > Insecta > Lepidoptera > Crambidae > Scirpophaga > Scirpophaga incertulas. The sequence goes on from CM071633.1 coordinate 1,696,061, forward strand.
CCGACCTTTTTAAAAACCTATTTACTCCCTTTTTGAAGAACTGTACTGTAATCCCCGGGAAAGCCTCAGCAGGGAGCTCGTTCCACAATCGGAGCGTGCGCGGAAGGAAATTACGTTGAAACCGCACTGTGCGTGACCATTTAGGCTCCAGCATGTGAGGATGAACACCCTGCCGAAGGCGAGCGGTGCGATGGTAGAATGTGGCCGTGGGCATCATGTCGAACAATTCTTTGGAACACAACCTAACCTATTATAATTCTTATTCTCTTTCGATCTTAATTCTAATTCGATCTTGAACTTGATTCTCTTTTTATCTTACTAATTGATGATAGCCTTAAATGATTATAATTATTTCCAATAGTTCTGTCGTAATAGCTGAAAATCTGCGATTTTTGCTTTTGCGCAAACTCGGTTACATGTATTTTGTTTCACTACTTTAATTTAATAATAATTGTTTTGTGTGTCAGTAGACCATTTTTTTAGCGAGGGGAACTGCTCCTTGTGCACCATGAGATTCTCCGGTTTGAGAGGACCGGCCTACCCACTAAAACCTGTTCTCTGGGCCCATGTGAGGCACATGGCAGGATCTGTTTTGAGACTCCACTGCCATGCGGACTGGGGCCGGCTCGACCTAGAACTGGTCCAGCCAACGCCAAAGGGGGGATTGTCCGAGAACACTTGGACAATCCCCCAGACGGAAAGGCGTAAACTCGGCAACTCGCCTCATTAGGCGAGCACCGCGCGTGTCAGTAGACCAAATTTATTTATTTATTTATTTAAGAAAAGGTACAAACAGATGACAATGCTAACAACAATATATATACATCACAAAACAGAATGACTAGACTGCCATCCAAACAAAGTGTACATAGCATGATCTCATGAAACAGTCACAAATAGATATTATACAAAAATATATATAAATATATGTAATAATAAAAAGTATAAAACCCGTAATAGCTACAAATCCTGGGATCCAGCCCTGAGTACATCTGAAATGCTTCTTTTAAATGAGATAAAGTTATTATCAAAAATATCAATGTCATTGTTGTTCCTTGCCAACTCATTGTAGGCTCTCGCCATCCTAACTATCGGATTGTAGTTGGAAGTGTTATTAGTGTAAGTCTGACAAGTGAAGGTGTTAGGTCGGCGAGATCTATACAGAGTATTAATAGATACTGAGGAGAGCAGAACTGGTGCATCAATATACGAGTGCAAGATTTTATGCAGACATAAAAGGTCGTATCTTTTGCGTCTAACCTTTCATTATGAGAGTTTAGGCTTCGGCCGAAATTTAATTTATGGGAAATGTATCTCAAACATCGCTTTTGTACACCTTCGATTCTGTCAACATGAACTCCGTAAAAAGGTGACCATACAGGACTGCAATACTCGAGGATGCTTCTTACCAAGGTGAAAAATAGATAAAGAGTGCTTTTGATCTTTTTAAAATCTTTTGTTGATCTTATGATAAACCCTAACAATTTATTGCTTCTGCTCACAATACTATCATAATGTGGACGAAAACTCAACTCCTCGTCAAATAGTACACCAAGTCTCTCACAACCGCTTTCTAGACAAATTGCTGCCTCGAATATAGTACGTGTGTGTTATTTTATTTTTCTTTTTCTAGTAAATGTGACAATACAAGATTTCTCAACTTTCAGACTCATATTGTTACGAGCTGGGGTCAGTAAATCAAACTGCGGTCTACCAAAACACTGAACTTTTATTAATTAGTACACTAACTTTACTAACTTACTGAAAGCACTGAAAGTCGCTTCCTTAGTTCTCCAATATCACTTGTTTTCGCACTGTATCGCAAAACAATCATGCTTCCCGGCGGCCGGACACAGCCTTATATAGTCCCCTAAGATACTTGCCACTCTTGCCAGAACATTCGCGGACACACTCGAATGTGTAGTCCAATACGTCGCGCGTTCGAGACGTTTCGAGTATAACTGTCTCGATATTCGAATATTCTCGATACACAATACTCGAATATTCCCGTACTATCTTTCTCGAATATTCTGTGTTTGTCTATCTCTTTCTAATGATGTTTTCTCATTCTAATACTTCTCGAATGTTCTAATTATCTCTGTCTCTTTCTACTATTGCTATCTCTTTCACTCCTATTGAAATTTATGTCCTTTTACTGAAGTAGGCTTAATGGCTCATAAGGGGTCCTGAAAACGCCTGAAAACGGGTTTTCAGGTTATTGCGGCATTGGATAGAGGGTAGCCTGAAACGTACTGAAAACATGTTTCAGGCGCCTGAAAACTACTATAACTTGGGTGTAATTTAGATTTTTTTGTATGTGAAAGAGCTACTTCTGAAACGGCCTGAAACGACGTTTCAGCCTGCTGAAAACGTTTCTAAGTCACAGAAAATCACTTTTGAAGTTGTACTAAGCCACCGGCGTAACACTACCCCCTCCTAAGACATGCTCGTCCCGAGCATCATTATTTCCGTGGTATTTCGCCAGTCGGTCAACGTGAACAATCTTACAGGGACTACGTGCATTTCGCTGTATCCGGTACGTGACGTCGTTGATCCTCTTCAAAACTCGATAGGGTCCTTCCCATTTGGCTTGAAGCTTCGGAGATTTCCTTTACTGCGGACTGGATTATGTAGCCACACCAACGAACCCTCTTCAAAGCCCTTGTTGTTTACATTTCGGTCGTAGCGGGTTTTCATCTTCTCAGACATCTGTTGGCTTGATTGTCTGACTTGCTCGTGTACGTCGTTCAACTTGTTGCGTAAATCATTCGCGTACTCGGTTATATTCCGCGGGGCGTCAGGTGGAATTCCAGTAAGTAGATCCGCAGGCAACCGTAGTTCTCTACCAAAGTTTGCAAATGCTGGTGTCACCGAAGTACTTTCATGGACTGCGCTTCGATATGACATCAGGAATGGTTGGATGTGCTTGTCCCAATCCTTTTGCCTGTTTGACACAACCTTTGCAAGATACCTCTCCAATGTTTGGTTAAATCGTTCCACCATTCCATCAGATTGCGGATGGTAAGAAGTGGTCCTCGTTTTGTGGGTACCCATAACTCGACACATCTCTTGAAATATTTGAGACTCAAAATTTCTTCCCTGATCACTATGAATTTCCAAGGGTACTCCAAAACGGCAGAAGACTTCATGGACTAATTTATCCGCAACTGTTGAAGCCTCTTGGTTAGGAATAGCGAAGACTTCCGGCCACTTAGTGAAATAATCCATCACAACCATAAAGTACTTGTTTCCGCATTCACTTTCCGGAAATGGTCCCGCAACGTCTATGGCAATCCTTTCCCATGGTGCACCAACGTTATACAGTTTCAATGCACCTCTGCTGCGTGTATGAGGTCCCTTTACTGCAGCACAACTAGTACACTTGCGGCACCAATCTTCAACATCGTCACGGCAATTTATCCAGTAAAATCGTTCTCTTATTTTCAACAGAGTTCTCGTCACTCCCATATGACCTCCAGAACATCCGTTATGGTACAGCTGTAGAACATCCGGTATCTTGGCTTTGGGTACAACCATTTGTAGATGACAACGGTCTCCTCGAGCGTTTTCCCATTTGCGGCACAAGACTTCATCTTGGATAACCAGGCTGTCCCATTGAGCCCAATAGCTCTTCGTGATGGAACTCATCGACGCAATATCACTCCAGGCAGGTTTAGGAGTACCGGCTTTGATCCATTCGAGAATCGGTTTGATGTCTACATCATACTGCTGAGCGTGCTGAAAGGTTTCTTTCCATTCATTGCTAAGATCCGTGCTTAGCATTCTCACAGGTAGGTCTGCTTTTGCCTCTTGTTTTACGCAGTGCTTGCAGTCTTCAGAGCAAGGTCTTCTTGACAAAGCATCTGCATTACCATGAGACTTTCCACTGCGATGTTCAATCACGAAGTCATATTCTTGAAGTAACTCAATCCATCTCGCAACTTGTCCTTCGGGATTCTTGAATTGTAATAGCCACTTCAATGCAGCATGGTCAGTACGCAGATGGAATTTTCGACCAAGCAAATATTTGTTGAAATGCTGCAATGTTTTCACCACTGCCAGTAATTCTCTTCTCGTGACACAGTAATTTCTCTCAGGTTTGGACAAAGATTTGCTGAAGTATGCTATAACAACTTCGCGATCTCCTTTCCGTTGCGACAATACACCACCTAGCCCAGTATCACTTGCGTCTGTAATCCACTATGAATTCATTTTCATTATCAGGATACCCCAGAATAGGTGTGTTACACAGATGTCGTTTCAGTGCTTGAAATGCGACGTCACAGTTTTCATCCCAGCAAAAACTTCTCTTTTCTTCTGTGAGTTTATGAAGAGGCTTGGCAATGTCGGCAAAGTTCTTCACAAATCGCCGGTAGTAGGAACACAAACCCAAAAATGCTCTTACTTGTGTCTTGTCCTCTCGGAACTGGCCAATCCTTTACGGCGATGATCTTCTGCGGATCTGTCTGGACACCCGCTCCGAAACCACGTATCCTAGGAAGCTTACTTGTCGTTTGAAGAAGGAGCACTTTTTAGGGCTTAACTTCAGGTTGGCGCTTCGAATTTTGATAGCACCCGTTCTAGATTCTGAAGGTGTTCTTCAAACGTACGGCCCACGATGATGGTGTCATCCAAATAGACCAGACAGGCTTCTCCAATCAATCCGCTGAGTACCAGCTCCATCAGCCTTTCGAAAGTCGCCGGTGCATTACACAGCCCGAACGGCATCACTTTGAACTGCCATAGTCCCTTTCCAGTAGAAAATGCAGTCTTCTCCTTGTCCTTAGGGTCAATTTCTACTTGCCAGTAGCCACTTTTTAAATCTAACGTGCTGAACCACTTCACTCCGGTAAGCATATCCAGCGTGTCATCAATCCTGGGTAATGGATAGCTGTCCTTCTTTGTGATGTCGTTCAGGCGGCGGTAGTCAACACAAAAACGCATGCTGCCATCCTTTTTCCTTACAAGCACCACGGGTGAAGACCATGGGCTGGACGAAGGCTCTATAACACCTTCCTTCACCATTCCTTCAATCATGGTCTCCACTTCTTTTTCGTGCTATCGGTAGTCTTCTTGGTCGCTGGCGGATAGGCAATTCGTTCCCAGTGTTAATTCTGTGTTGAACTAAACTCGTCTCCCAATGTCCTCGTCGTGTAGTAGAGAAAACATCAGCGTACTTGAGTAACATCTTCTTAGCCTTGTCTATCTGTTCCTTAGACAAAACGTCTCGACAGTCTTCCAAAAGTTTTGACACGCTGATTCCTTCATTTTTGTTGATATTTGTATGAGTCGTGTCTTGACAACGACGCAACCAGTCTACCTCCTCACTCGTACCAAGTAACATTCCCTTTTCGATCACGTGTTCTTTATCGTCAAGATTCAGTACACGAACTGCTGCAAAGCCAGTGGTTCTTACCAGAGTTCGTGCCATCTTCCATGGCTGGTCATGATCTAATCTTTCAATGAGTACACATCGATGTATCTTCCCAGAATTGTAAGGGAGACTAACCGGCACAATGGTTTCTGATTTTGGGGGTAGAGCGGTTTCTTTTAAGCTATACACTTTCCCCGGTGTGGCTCCTTCCATGAACAATTCTTCTCGTCCACAACTCATAATTCCTTGCTTGACATCGATCTCACAACCATTCTTCCTCATAAAGTCTAGTCCGAGAATGCAGTCATCGACAATATCAGCCACAATGACGTTGTGCAGGTAAACTTGATTACCCAACTTCAACTCCACCTTCTGTTCGCCTCGGACGGGTATGTGCTGACCGGTGGCGGTTACTAAATTTAATCGCTCCAGGCTGTTGTTTCTGAAGTCCCTCAGAAACCGATTCGCAAGTTGGGAACTGACAACCGTGCGAGAAGCTCCGGTATCGATTGTCAGCTTACATGGCCTTCCGTTAACCTCGCCATTGATGATCAGGCTGTTCCCATCGTGGGCTTGTGAGATCGAAATCCTTGGGGCTCTGCGAACACCAGCCAGCACTCGCCCCGCAGTCCTGGCGTTTACTCGTTTCCCTGCTGTTGTTGGACAGCGCTATTAGCTGCCCTGTTCTCCTGAGGCCCATCTTTATCAATCCCTGAGCTACGCTTAGGACAACTTGATCGGAGGTGTCCCTTTTCGCCACAAGTGTAGCATCTAGGGCTGTATCCCTTGAAGCGGTCACGCACAGGTGTTGCAACTACCTCCCTGACACGGTGAGACCGATGGTCTTGCCTCACAGCTTCCACTTCTAGAGCATGAGCCAGGGCGTCTTAAGGTTTCGTGGTGCCCGAGTCTCACAGCAGCTCTCACTTCGAGGTCCGAATGCCGTCGACAAAAGCCTGTACAAGGTTGCCCACAATTAACGTCGGTGCGGACTGGTACGCTTTACGTACCAGTTTTTCTACCTCTAGGGCCCATTGTTGCAGGTTTTCACCAACACGCTGAACCCGATCTTTTAGCTGGGCCCGAAACACATGTTCAAGGTGTGCGTCGCCGTATCTTGCCTCAAGCGCTTCTAATAGTTCCTCGTAGCTCACCTTCTTGTCAAGAGCTTCGAGGACTGTCAAGGCTTGATCTCGGAGCCTAGCTTGAGTGCGGTCATGGCCTGGGCTTTAGTCCACCCATTTGCCTCCATTACAGCCTCAAACTGTATTTTATAGGCTGACCACGAGGAACTCCCATCAAAAGGTGGCACTTTGAATCCTCGCACCGAAGGAGCGGCACTGACGATAGTGGCTGTCCCACATACTTTCATTGACGAATTCCGGTTCCATTTTGGGTGCCACAGCGTTGTTTTCGTCTTCGTCAGGTATCGTTACAAAATCTTCTTTTACAGATCCAGATGGTCCAGCTTCTAAGGGGTCCACACATTTTCTTTTCGCGGGTCCACTTTGTGAAGATGACGAATTATTTGATGCTATATGATGGCCTATTTGGTCGCTTAATTGCTACTGGAGTTGAGGCGTCTCCAGTCGTAGAGCCATCAAAACCAGTCATTTCCATATTAGAGTCATCTTCGCCAAAATTAGTTTCATCGTTATTTGCGCCTTCCTCGTCATCATCCCACATACTTTCACCAAATGTTACGAGCTGGGGTCAGTAAATCAAACTGCGGTCTACCAAAACACTGAACTTTTATTAATTAGTACACTAACTTTACTAACTTAACTGAAAGCACTGAAAGTCGCTTCCTTAGTTCTCCAATATCACTTGTTTTCGCACTGTATCGCAAAACAATCATGCTTCCCGGCGGCCGGACACAGCCTTATATAGTCCCCTAAGATACTTGCCACTCTTGCCAGAACATTCGCGGACACACTCGAATGTGTAGTCCAATACGTCGCGCGTTCGAGACGTTTCGAGTATAACTGTCTCGATACTCGAATATTCTCGATACACAATACTCGAATATTCCCGTACTATCTTTCTCGAATATTCTGTGTTTGTCTATCTCTTTCTAATGATGTTTTCTCATTCTAATACTTCTCGAATGTTCTAATTATCTCTGTCTCTTTCTACTATTGCTATCTCTTTCACTCCTATTGAAATTTATGTCCTTTTACTGAAGTAGGCTTAATGGCTCATAAGGGGTCCTGAAAACGCCTGAAAACGGGTTTTCAGGTTATTGCGGCATTGGATAGAGGGTAGCCTGAAACGTACTGAAAACATGTTTCAGGCGCCTGAAAACTACTGTAACTTGGGTGTAATTTAGATTTTTTTTGTATGTGAAAGAGCTACTTCTGAAACGGCCTGAAACGACGTTTCAGCCTGCTGAAAACGTTTCTAAGTCACAGAAAATCACTTTTGAAGTTGTACTAAGCCACCGGCGTAACAATATTATTACGCGAACACCAGTCTGAAACAGTGTTAAGATCTTTTTGGAGAACTAGACAATCATTAACGCCGGTTACACTCGTAAAAATCTTCAAGTCATCAGCATATAACAAGGCGGAGCATGTCAATAAAATAACTATCTATTAATATTTCAATAGTTTAGTCGTTAAATTAGTGAAAATATTTCTACTTTACAAAATCAAGTAACATAATACAAATTGCGAACTAACAAATGTAAATGATCAGTCGTCAAATTACATAAAAATTTTCTCAATTTCACTCTGTCCTCAATTCATTTTTTTATATATCATTCTTTGATAAAATATGTAACGGGATTTCGGGCCATCCCTCACCATTATGGAATTGCCTGTCAATTCCACGGATTTATGCTTATAAATTGGTTCGCAGATCGTAAAACAGACTCCCTACTGCCTGTGATTTATATTTTGACAACTAAAAAGACCACTTGATTTTACTTTTACGTAACGCGTTTTAATAACAAGTGTATATATTTTTTTAATTTCTTTTTTGCAGCATCAGACGTGTGTTAGAAGTTCAAAGAAATCTATACTATAAAGAAGTAAAGTATGTGTTTGTATATTTGTTAAATTGTAAGGGGTAATCTAGGGATCTACTGAACTGATTTAAAAAATTCTTTCACCAATAGAAAACCACATTATTGCTGAGTGTCATAGGTTATATAAAAAACCGAAAAATAAAAAGGCTTTTATGTGGTAGTCGGTTTTGCAAAGTGTATCGGAGAAAAAACGGTCGAATGAAAGCGTTTCTTACGAACGCTGCCTTAATTATGAAAGATATATTTTTGAGTTCTAGAGAAAAGATGTGAAGCTTGAAAATGCCTACAAAAAAGTCAACGACAGCATATTTAAGTTAGAAAAAGTAGTGTTTTTAATATTAGTATAGTTTAATTTTCAACATTAATAAAATAATTTAAATCATTAGGTCATATTTATTAGTCATATATTACCAAAAATTATGAATCTTTATGAAAATAAGTAAACTCATCGTCTTAAGTGTGAAGGCCAAAGCAGCGGACGGCGCGCGATGGCTTCGGGTTTAATTCGGTTCGCGTTCGTGCTCGCTTCGGGGATTAGTAATATTATGCCCAACGAAGTGGGCACGGGTCAACTAGTCATTGTATTAAAACGCAAAAGTTTGTAAGTGTGGATGTATGTTTGTTACTCTTTTACATAAGAAACTACTAAATTTATAATAATATAGCTAACTTTACAATAATATAGCTTATCCTAGAGATGAAACGGGTAGTGGTTTGGCCGGATACCGGATATTCGGCAAGCTACCTGATATCCGGCCACCGAATATTCGGCCGTTTCGGAAATATTCGGGTGCGTTCGGGTATTATCGCACGTGAGCGGAGATCGGGGGTGTTCGAGAATTGTCGAGCGCGTGAGTTCGTGTTTGTTTCTGTCATTGTTTTTTAATTTGTGGTCATAGTTTTAGAGTTGCATGTTACCAACAAATGTGTAAAATTTGGTATTCATTCACCACAATTTGCCACTTGTTAAGTTTGAGTACTAAACGAACTAATTAATATTTAACTAATTACTTTGCAATCATAATAATAAAAGTAGTTCTTATCCTATTGTCGTATCATTTGTGTAAACTAATGTATTTTTATTTTAATATCCGAAATTCGGCCGTATTCTGTATTACTATCCGGTATCCGGCCGGATAGTGAAAACAAGGCCGGATAGGCCGGATACCGGATAGCTACCGGATAGATTCATCTCTAGCTTATACATCAGAATAAGATAGATAGATAGATAAAAAAATTATTTACGAAAACATCTTCATCACACATAAATAAAGGAATACAAAGAAACTAAATTACATTTTCTTAAAACAAAAAACCCAGTACAAACCAAGAGCTGTGTGTGCTGTAGAAGTGTAAAAGGGTCGTAGCTCAGTGATTAAAATTGCTCACAAAAGAATGTGAGCAAAGCACTGATATTCTGCTACAACCTAAGGGTATTAGGTTTGTCAATAATTTTCTAAGATTTACATACAATAAAACACAATTTATCTTTATAAATATAAATATATATGCACGTGTATACAAATATATATTAAAATCAAAACACAAGCCCATAAATTAAATACAAATTGAAAACATATTAGAAAAATAAAATATATAAATAATATTCAAAATACTGGGTATATAAACTATAATATCATGAGGATGATGATATCAGTGATCAATGTTGGCTGTCGTAAATTTTAATAATATCAAGTGCTTCATCAATTCCGCATCGGGAGGGAGCAACCCCGGGGTGCCACCATTGTGGCGCCGAGGAGGACACCGCACGGCACACCCTAGCGGTGTGCCCGGCGTTCTCTGAGCGGCGCGCCGAGATGGTCGCCGTGATAGGCGACGATCTCTCCCTCCGAAACGTGTTGCGCGCCATGCTGGAGGGGGAGAGGACGTGGGCGCTAGTAAACTCCTTCTGCGCCGACGTCATGACGCAGAAGGAGGCGGCGAAGCGCGCCAGGGAGGCGGATCCCGAGGCTCCGGCATGCCGCCACAGGCGTGCAGGTCGGTGACCAGCGGGGAGCAGGCCCGGGAAGGCTGATTCCTGCTATTCAAAGGTCGCCGTCAGTCAACGATCCCCTGGATGTCCCGGGGGAGCCAATGACGCCGACGAGGTCGTGGAAGTGTACGCAAGTGTTCCCATGACCTTGTCAGGCAGTGATGCTGCTCTCCTCGACGTGTCTTCCTCCTCGTCTGATGAGGGGGAGGATGCGTCGACGATTGATGCGCTCCTGCCAAGGCGTCCCTGAGGGGCATTGTCTGGTTTTTAGTCGGTAGGGAGAGTCCGACATAACCCCGCGGTGTTCCCGAGCCGCGGGGTATGCGTAACGCATTTTCCAGACATTAATAAAAAAAAAGTGCTTAATCAATTAAACTTGTCTAGTGTAGACAAGTTTAATTTAGTCATTCTCCAGAAGTAAAAAGTATAGACACTGTTCAAATGGCAAAATCCGCCACCGAGTACCCCTTTGGAATCCCTATACGTTGATTGAATAACACAAGAGCTACAATTTATGAACATCCTAGCTGCTGCCTTAGACTTCATCTTTGCATTCACACAATATCTTTCTCATGATAAGGCCGACGCCCTCATGATAAAGCCCGTGCTACTTTGGTTTCCCGCGCCTCTTCAAGCACTTTTGAGCCCCTTTCATGGGTCAGCGCTGCATCGCCCCTCTCCAAAGGAGTGGTCGTCCTGACGATTTACCTATATGGTTCTTAGAACTTAGGCACAAGCTGAGTTTAGTCGGTAGGTCACGTGGTCAAACCGCTCTGGCCGCGTGGAGTCCGACATAACCTCCGTGACTCTTGCCGTTGCGGGGGTATCCTGGGCACGTTTCGTTCTCCTTGTGATGGATTCTCAGCCTTCCCTGAGGAAAAAAAGGGGATGTGGCTGTGTTATGGACACGGCCGTTTGTTCTACGTGAATACGTCTCGTAACGGGTAATAGTACGCAGCAAAATGGCCTTCAAATTGGCGGGGCTCCCCCTCCAACGCGCGCGATGTGTTACAGTCTTTACTTGGCGTAATAAATTCTTTGATCCTTTAGCTATCCAGTGGTGTAATTGGAATTTGGATGGGGATGATAGATATGTAGCTACAACACTAAACTGTATCCCCCGATTTTGTTATCATTCGATTTTTTGATTTGTGTCCCTATGGAAGCAATTTTAAACACGTCAAAAACAGTAAGTTTCTCATGATTAGCCTATATAGTTTTTAGAACTTAAGCATAAGGCTGAGTTTTTGTCGGTAGGTCACGCTGGTCAGACCGCACTGGCCGGCATGGGGTTCGACGAAACCGTCTTGATACTCGCCGTTGCAGTGGTATCCTGGGCACATTTCGTGCCCCTCGTGAAGAATCTCAGCCTCTCTCTCCTGAGAGAAAAAATAAACAATATCTTTATAAATTGTACAGTGTATTGTAGAAAATATATGTACTAAAAAAAACAAACAACGTTTTTACAAATAGTTAGTCAACAACTGTCTGAAATTCTTTGAAAACATTTTCGGCTGGCATTGCAGTTTCGCTTCGACCGTGTGTTTAATCACACCGACGACGTTTGTGACAGTTCCCGAACTTCGAGTTTGCAGTTTGCGATTGTTTCCACTTTATCCCAATGTTGTGAGTCGCCACCGATTCGCCAGCGTCTTGGCAACTCCGTGAATTAGCTACACAGCATTGTTTCGGATGGGTATTGTCAGTTACTTCGTTCTTAAAGTCTTTATCTTTGAAGTTTGTTTGTCTGGAACGTCGAAAATTGGCTTGAAAGTTGGCAGATATAACTGAAGCACCAAGTATGGAGGACTGATTTATATTTTCATAAATTTGACAACAACACATGGACGCTGAACAATAATATTCTTACGAACAAATGTTAATTCAAAGCCGGTGATTTTATTGAAATGCTAAATAATGGCGTAAATTATTTTTAGTGTGTTATAACTGCTTGTAATGTCAACATAACTCTTTATTGTACATCAAAAACAAGAAAATAACAAATAGCAAATGTACAAGTAGCGGCCATATTGCTAAACAGCAATTTCATATCTATGTATGTATACATCTATAAATAAATATAAATATATTAAATAAATATTTGTTATAAATATTTGTTACACTTACACCAATTAGCCTAGCCCAAAGTAAGCTCTGTAAGGCTTGTGCTATGGGATCTAGGGTAACGTATAGACATACATATATTATACATATATAAATAATTTTTATAGAAATATATATCAACAACCATGACTAAGGTACAAATGCTCGCATTCATCACACAAACATCTGCCCCACCGGGACTCGAACCCGGGACCTCAGAGATCAGAGATGGCGACACCTTGAAACCGGTGTACTATCCACTCGACTATGGAGGTCGTCAAATAATATTATATATATTATATATATATAATATATATATATATATATATATATATATATATATACATATATATATGTATATATAATAATAATATATATATATATATACATAGATAGTATGCTGTCCAATTGAAACTTTTTTCAGTATTGACAATACAAGCATGTTGTTATGTCATTGATATGCGGTCATTTCATTTTGGACGTGTTTCGATTAATGCTAATTGTCAGCTATGTTTTGTGTATCTAAATGTTTTGGATTAGGTTAAAATAGTTAGCAATTTATAAAATATTTTTTTTGTTTGAATAAATGAATTTAATGTTCAAATTATTATTTTTTATCATGCCACTTTGTACGTAGCGAAGTTATTATTATAAGCAGTGATGTGCTGGATCGTCAAAAATCTAGATCCGCGGATACGGATCAGAACACAGATATTTGGTGTCAAGATCCGCAGATACGGATACTGACGAGTAGAATTGCTTGCTACTAAACCAGATCTATTTGAAATAATTGCGGACCGTCAGAATCTCGGCAACTGACGTCGCTAGTGCGCCTTACCCTTCGTCTTAAAGAATATATTATACTATCTATAAACTTAAAATTAATAAGGTAAATAGATCCGTAAAAGTTCCGCTAAAAAGTAACGGATACGGATCTTTCTTCTGTCTCGGATATCCGCGGATACGGATATTCAGCACATCACATAATAATTATTCGTGTAAGTCGGGGCTGATATGCATCACTGCGACCTATTAAGATCTATTGTGACCAGCCTCCTATGTAGGTTCTATGTAGGCCCTACAGTAGCTCCCTTAACTGGGCACTGACCAAGAAAGATAGGATGTTCCCAGTTCGGATTGTTTTTTATTTCATCTGGGTCAAGGATATGTTTCCCCAGGTGTCTGCTTCTTTTGTGAATCAGCGGTTCACAGTAGCACAAGAGGTGTATTGATGTTTCACGCTCTTGTTCGCAGAATCTGCATGTGTCAGTGTCCTTAAGTTTCATGTTGTAGGTGTCTATTCAACTTGCAGTGACCGCTCAAAGCCTTAACCATCACGCTCAAGTTACTCCTGTTAAGCTTTAATAGCTCGTCAGTGCGTTTGCGAGAGTATGGTTCGATTAGTGCTTTTGAGTGTGTCATCCCGGAAGTACTGTGCCAGTCTGCTTTCGCCTCGTTAAGAAGGCGAGTTTTCAGGTATTGCATGGCCTGGTTCTTTGAGATACCACAGATAGGCTCTGGGCCGAACTGTATTCCTTGAGCCCCAGCCCTGGCTAGTTCATCGGCCTTTTCATTGTCGGTTATTCCAGAATGAGCTGGCACCCATTTGAGAGTGATTTTGTTCTTTTCTCCCAGGTCGTTGAGTTTTTTCACACAGTCTTTTACTAGCTTTGATTTAAGTGTGTTATTGTTTATTGCTAGTAAAGCTGAAGCACTTTAAGATGTACGATGAATAATAACAATGATGCTTCTACAAGAAACACGTATATTGGGCGCATTGGGATCGGCACACCGTGCATACGGAGCAGTCCACTCGACTGTCCGGCCGAGCCGCCCAGCGTCACCGACAAGGGACGAGTCCCCACCGCTGTCGCTGACCTATTTCGGGCGGCCGGCGTATGCGCAAAAAATCACTATATAAGAGTGAATATGTTTGTCCCTTTTTTACAAACAAAATATTCTAATTTTATGTTTATGATTACAATAACATTTTATGCAAATTATTTACTTATATTTATATGTGTGTATATTTAACAATAGAAAATATTTTCTTTATATATGTATGTATGAAATACTGTTTAATCAACAATTTATTACAAATAAACGTAGAAATGATATAGTCTGCCAAACACCAAAATATAGGTCTATAGGTATATAGCTAGACGGCACTTCGACTGCATCAGCTGTATCGTATACAATAGGATAAATAAATTTTTAAATATCTACCCATAGAGACAAAAGGAAGTAAAAAAGAAAATTATAGACTTCCTAATAAAATTATCATATACTGAAACCGAAGAACTGTTGGCAAAGTCATTCTAAATATTCTACAAGTTTTACATTTCTTGCATTAAAGTGTAGCAACACACATACAAAAACACACACACACATACACACACACACACGCACGCAGACTTACACGCATAACTATTACTAACCTTATTGTAAATGTATTTACATCTGTGTTTTTGGCGGTGGAGAGGATTTCGAAAGCAATAGAATGCTGTATTATTATGTCACAAATTAGTTATAATAGTTCTTACTTTTGTTCTTATTGCACGGATTCTCAAAAAACAGACTTGGTCTTGTTTGAGAATTACTGCATCAATAAAAAGTCTCATTGTGAAACGTTTCTTTAGACTAATTTCGGCTTGCTGTTCTAGTACTCTGAACTATACCTATGTTTTACTTGACACTGATCTGCGTACTGCCTGAGATACAGGTTGATTCCTAGTTTGGGAGTGTGCTGATGTGGCAGAATATAAAAATAATATAGATGTAATGTCTAGATTAAGTAAACAAAGATTATAAAAATGAAGCGTGTCAAATAAATATTATTATTATTATTATATCTATTTAAGTACATATTATTATTTACTTTCATTTATGTAAGTATACAATATTTATGTATATACCTTTTATATATAGGTACACTACAATCAGCACATCACTAGTTATAAGGTTCAAGTTTCCTGCGCAAAATACAGTATACAGTTTTTCATGAAATAAAACAACAAAACAATCGAGGACAATCTAACTAAAGCTAACAATGGAAAACAAAATAATGATAAAGCAACTAAGATATACATAGCCGGGATCGCGACCCGTGATCATAATTTGAGTTACATTTCAGCCCGGGATGGAAAAGGGATAGTAACTATTTAAATGGATTTGACTCGGGCATAATTAGATTTTGCTGTAAAACGGGCCGTCGTTTGGAACTTTTCGACAGGAGGTCAAAGGGGTTGATAGTTGTGTAATAAAGAAAACATCTCTGTGTATGAGTGCGGTTATGGAAATTATTATGAAATGTGTCTAAATTAGAAACTCTACGCTTGTATTTGACTATCTTTGGTTGTTTTTTAATCTTTTTCGTACATCGAAGATTCAAAGTACAAAAGACGATCTCAGTAATCGAATGGTTGTTATACCGGTTTCAAGGTGTCGCCATCTCTGAGGTCCCGGGTTCGAGTCCCGATGGTGTTGAATGCGAGCATTTAGTCACACACAACAACCTTAGTCGTAGTTGTTATAATATATTTCCACCAAATATATTTATGTATGTATTGTTGGAAATATCGCCCTGATACTCCGTTCTGGTGTTGAGTTTTGATGATTATGACCTGTATCTCTTACCAGGTCCCGGTTTTAGGTTAGTTTTTGGGCCACCACCTGCGTACACGCCGTCCCGGTATGTTGCAGGAACTTATCTCGTCCTGAGATATTAGGTTGATGATGATTGAAACCACTTGATAATTTTGCTTACACTGATTGACTTTAATCACTGAATTACAACCTAATTTTATGATGATAAATGAATTATTTTAATTACAGCTTGACAGGTTAAGAGCCCGACGCCATGAAAATTTTTTCTATATTTTTGTTGGCGCTAGCGTCGCGTGCGTCCTTTTTTTAAATTCACAGATTATAGACCACCTTAGTAGAAATGAAGTGAAGCGCGGCAAGGTTTGAATTAAAATATACAGGATAATTTTAAATATTGAGACATGTTCGTTTTGCGTGAACATGTATAATATATGTATGTCTATCCGTTACCCTAGATCCCATAACACAAGCCTTACAGAGCTTGCTTTGGGCTAGGCTAATTGGTATAAGTGTAAGAAATAATTAAATTCAATTAATAAATTAATCTTATAGACTTAGTCAAATAGTGGACGGTGTACGATTTAAAAACACATATATATATATATATATATATACAGTGTGTTAGGGATCGGACTTCCGATACTTTACCAACGTGTTGTATGTACAAATACCTATACAAATGGGGGTCGCATCCCTCACCCCTATGAATGAGAGCTATTTTAAAATTTTATTTCTCGTATTTTAAGGAGTTTATTAAATCTTGCTGTTTTACGATTTTATTTGGTCTACATACACAAAAGTGGCCTTATTTCAAAGGCACACACACACATATTGACACACATACCACATATATACACATACACCATAAACAGTTACAAATTTGTTTTATTTTTTACGATTAATATAAAACAAATTGAATATACAAACATATCAATAAACAACATTTGGCTAATTAATATTAATTGCATACATATAATTAGATGTTATTGTTTGAATTATCGTCTTATATTCTTAACAATTCTATTTTAATTTTGCCTTTCGACATATTGAATACATCTACAGGTCCAAACATAGAATGATGATATTTAAAAATGCGATTTAGAGGTCAGAACTATGTTGGGCTCTGTCGTGTGGGGTCTGGCTGACATGACCTCGTTCCAAAGCCTTTGCCTCAAAGACCCTTTGGCTTAAATGGATAAAGGTGACCGCAACCTTAGGAGAAAGAAAGGTCAGCGCTGCCCTATAAAGAGGACGTATGTACTTGAATCGGTGAACCAAACTGGATCCAGTCTGGATGGATGAGGTTTACTCGTGGTTAAGCACAAGGCTGCTGAAAAGGGGACTGGCATAGTTGTGGTGGTGCAGATGCCGCTTCTAGCAGGGCTTGAAGATCATACGTTGATTGTTCAGAAGGGTTGCTCGGCGGTACGGAGTTGGTTATCGTCTGCCTCACAAAGAGATTGGGGTCCTCTTCCGCGACATCGAAAAACCGTTCGGTTCAAACACAAGTTTCCTTCGAATGGGGAATTCGAAATTTTCATGAAGGTCGCCATTCGTAAATAGCGTTGGCTATCCTTGAACAAGGCGTTCTGCGCTTGCTGAAAGGAGAAGAGATTTTCCGACTTAGGTAGTATGTGAAGGGGGAGGTAGTGTAGCCACCCCCGAGGAGGGCTCCCCTGTATCGACGGGGGAGCGGAGGCTGGGGGTTCCCGGAAGTAGCTTGGTAAGTTCCCGGGGGCTCCCTTCATGCCTGAGGAAGGCCATCCCTGAGGTTTTTAGTGGGTAAGCCTCCCATAAGGAGAGCCCCACATAACCGCCGGCTGGCCACAGCCGGGGTATGCAATTTAATGCATTTTCCACAGGGAAACAAAAAAAAAAGGTAGTATGTGAAATCAGAAAAATAAAGACTCATTATAATCTTTTACCCAACAAATTAAGCTCTGGAACTGCAGCGGGATCGTTTAATTCGCCACAGGATGTACGCGCATTGTTCCATTGCTTGGTAAAAGTGACTCTGATAAAGACTTTTTCCTTAACGACTCCAGTAACTTTTCAGCAACCATAATGCTTGGCAATTAAGGGCAGACTCGTTGCGACAATGGACGCGATAACGCTTAAAGCTGCGAAGTGACCTTGATAAAACGACGAGCATATACTAATGGCTTAACTGGCTTACTATGAGCGCTTAAAGTAACATGATAACAATGTAGAAACAGGGACAGCGCTATTGGAATATGTATCAGTATCTCACTCACACCCTGGTCTTATTGTGGCAGTAGGAACTAGATATACAACATGGACGCAGATGGATAAACAATGCTTTTACCAAGATTTATTATTAAAGAACGTTTCTTTCGTGGTGTTTAATTGAGAGTTCTTCACAAGTTTGTTTTTTAGCCATAATTTTAATGAGAAATTACTTGATTTAAAAATATGAACAACTAGCTTCCCGTGCTTTTGCCTGCGTTATATACAATTTTGCTAGAGAAAGGAGATATTTCGAGACCCTTTTTGGGTTCCTCTGCTTGGGTACCTATCTTTATTTATTTATTTTTCTAAGAGACCATACAGTGATATACAGACTATATTTTATACAGTATGTGCCAATACCAAGGTCAATTAAAGGCCAATTAAAGGTGTCCTTACACAAAACCATTCGTAAGTAAGAACAGTCTCTGCTTATTACATAAATTAAAGTTATAAATAAATTAAAGTAACACATTCATTTTAGAAAATAAATTACACAGTCACACTCCTTCAAACACATAGCAAAGATACTAAATACAATACAAACATATACACACATATATACATACATAGACATATACACACAAATAAACAAATCTTCATATCGAGTGTTAATGTTTGTCTGGTTCGTTTTGAGATTTTAATATATTTAAGACACGGACTTTAAAGTTGGACTTGCAGCAGGCAAATATTTTCTTTGATGCCGTTAAATCACGATCGCAACGAAATACGTCATACCTGCTGTCACTCACTTCACTGTCCAAAATTCCGGAATGCAGCCATGACTCAGTAACAACTATTATGTCGTAATTGTTCCGTAACAAACCTTGCCGAAATTCAGCACATTTTGAACGTAAACCCCTCGCATTCTGATAAAAAATACTTAACCTGTTATTAGCCATAATAATAACTTAAAAGAAACCAATAATATTGTGATGAATTATAAGACAAACACATACGATCAGTAATATAACCTCAATCAACCACATTGTTTCCATAGCTGTATCAAAGTGGTTTAAGGGGTATCTATCTATCTATCTTAGGGGCCGGGGTGGCTACCGTGAGGTGCCAACGCACTTCGACCCATTATGGGTCTTTTGTGCTACCCCATTAGTTCCTACTCCTTAATGTCGTTAGACAGTTACTTGACCACCGTCAGTCCAATCAATCGTGCTCAAGAGCCTGATTATGTCCCTTGGTGGCATTACCCTAAAGTCGTTGGGTTTTGGGTATCCAATCCCTATCAACCTTTGCCTACTGCCGGCCAGAGCATCGCAGCTGCACAATAGATGTGTCATGCTCTCCTCCTCGGTCTTGCAGGCCCTGCATAGATTGGTCTCAGTGAGGGGTTTAAGGGGTAACTTAGGTATTTAATAAAATGTCGTTATAAAAATATCCAACACAATAATGAAATTGAGGGTAAATTAAATTTACAATTGCCGACAACTAACTAAGTCGATCGCGAAGTAGCATTACATTGTTGTGTTCCGACGTGAAGGGGAAAACAAACAGCGAAATTACTGAGTACTGTAATTTGACATCTTATGTCACATATTGGCACGTACACTGTAATCTCACAAGCACTATCTCATAGCCGTGTATCTCATGCTTCGTGTTGATTTGAATACATTACATTCTAAAGTGTAAATATTTGTTTTCCCGTATAAATTGTAAACACATATGTACATTGTACGGTAACGACATAATTTATTGTAAATGTTGTTATTACTTTTGATAAAGCTGACAAGTTTCTTGCGCTCATTCTTCTTATCAGCTAAAAAATACGTACTGAATGGGTGGTAGAAAAAATAAATTGGACGATTCAAAAGAGCTTTCTATAAAGTCATTTTATTTTATATACCCGAGGTAAAATATAATACCTGAGAATACGTTGAGATGTTTTTTATTGGAATTTCCTCACAGGTATAAAATATTCTATTATTTGTCTTATGTTTTTATTATTTGTGTTACATTTTTATGATTTGTCTTATTTTTTATTATGTTTTCCCAAATTTTGACGCGACAACGTAATAGACAGGATTACTATAATATTTATCATAATAGAAAAATTTTTGAATCGAGGAGTCCTACGGATACAAAATATTTATTTATTTAATACCATTATTTATTTATTTATTCCCTTACACTGTCCTTACAGGTTTATACCTAATGCGACAGTATATTATTTGTAGTTATGTTAAATATCTGGGACTATGTGCTAATTTTGACTCTTTATATATTAATTAATAATCTAAAAACAAATTAACATAAAGAGATATGGTAGTAGGTGGAAAATCCCACTCAAATTATTCTCGAATACTTTCCCAAATTGACTTGTTTTGACTTGACTTGCTTCAATAATATATTAGTTAAATTAACAATATAAAGTCAGACATTAAAACGAGAAAATGTTCAATATAACTTTTTGTATTGTTGGTTTAAAAACCCACAATGAGGGAAACAATTTTGAAAGCGTCCTGCCTCCCGCCGCTCTGGTACAAGCGTTCGGGAATCGTCACGTGTCCCAGAAAAGTAATGGCGCTCATTCCAGGTTTCTAAATTCGTAATGTGGTTATATTTATTGTTATTTTTAAAATCGGTGTTATTTTAATACTGAATTAATTAAATGGCTTGAATATTGGGTTCAGACTATTTATCGGACTTACTGATTTTCTTCCTGGTTCTTTCCAGTACAAGGTCTCCCGCCGTGGACTTGTGAACCAATGGTGTAGCGTCTTTGACTTGCAAAAGAGATTATAATAATTCTATTTGAAGGATTTTGATTGTTATCTCCATCAGAACAACATATCAGTAGTGTTAAAACCTTAATTATTATACGCAGTCATTGTAATGTAAATATGCAATTCTACTTCTCATGCTTGAGGTTATACCATGATGATAGATTGCGGATTTGACTACTGTCTCTTTTCTGTTTGTAACATTATTCAATAGATGACAGTGAGCCACGTGGCGGCACACAGTTGCACATCTGATTTTAAAACGTGTAATGAATAGATATGCGACATTATTCAGTCAGTCGGGAAGAGTGCAAATCCTAAAAGTCACGCTAGTATTCCATTGCTTTAAATAAATAAACCGTTATTTATAGAACGTGTTGATATTGTTGACAGCACTAGGTTGTTGATTATAACAAGAGAATGGCAGCCAGAGCTTCGTTGCTGGTACAGTGAACGCGTTAGCAAATATCGCGTTGGACATAGGCTGTCCAACCAAACACACACCAAATTATACATAACAAATACTTTTTTTTTTTTTTGTTCCCCTGAGGAAAATGCATTAAATTGCATACCCCGGCTGTGGCGAGCGGCGGTTATGTGGGGCTCTCCTCCCCAGAAGGGGAGGCCTACCCACTAAAAACCTCAGGGATGGCCTTCCTCCGGCATGTAGGGAGCCCCCGGGAACATCAAGCAACTTCCAGGAACCCCCAGCCTCCGCTCCCCTGCCTAGAGGGGAGCCCTTCTCGGGGGAGGCTACACTACCTCGCCCGGTCTCCTCCACCGACGACGCCCCCCGGCCACGGAAGGCTAACAAATACTAACCCATACCAAAACCATACCAAACCCTGTACCATTAAGTATGTTGCTTAGATTTTTGTGATGCCGCGTATTTTGCTCTAAATGAGCTGAAAGATTTTTGGAAGTCAGTAGCTTGTTATAAATAAAAGGGAAAGATAGTTCTTCTATCTTTTTCAAACTAACTGGCAACAGAGAGGCGATATTACATTTTAAGACACGTTTTTGAAAAAGGCGTTTGAACTCTGGCGAACTGAAAATTGTTTTGTGTCACAAAGGGTACGTGCCTCAGAGAAAGTCAGATGAGTAGAATAGCTTTTTGAGCATTACTTTGTGCTCTCTCAATTCAATATATAGTTTTGTATATATTCGTAACATTGTCCGGGGTTCGGATGTGTTCCCCCCTTCCTGGGGATTATTGCTATGTCCACAATAATCCCCAGACCCTGGATCGTTCTTACAAGGACAAGATGGACATCAGGGTGGTTAAGTGGTTATGTCCTGGGAGAGTCCTACTACTACCTACCTACTATACGCTTGATGATAAGCCAAAACCAGGTATGGTGGCATTCCATCTCGAGAAATAAGAAAGAAAATAATTAGTTCTGCTGATTTTGATTTTCAAAACTTTCTATCAGAAGCACAGTCGTTTAGTTGTGGTTTGGTTATATCAGTATGATGATCATAGGCGAGTAAATAATAAATCCAACTTACACGATACAAAAGTTGATATATTCTTGACCACTTACGGAGTATACATGAGAAGCATATTCTAATACACGATCACTAGGTTTTATAGCTCTCGACAGAGATAAGCACAGAAATACAGCTAGAGAATTAGCACAAAAAGATACAATTAGGTACTGGCTAAATAACATGAGCGAAGCGTAAATATTTAATAATATGCGTTAGCGAAACTACAACAATCTAACGGTTAATCTGTGACAGCTAGCTTGACCTCTGCGCATACGCACAAGGACGTCTTGTACATAATGCAATAGTGAGCAAGGCTTGTCGATAAACTCTATCGACAAGAATATCGACATGTCGATATAATCAATGTGAAAGTATCGACTAGTCGATATGCAACAATATTTGATATAATGAAAACTACTATGTGTAGATTGTGTATTATAATAATTAAATATATGTAAATAGATTTAAATGTGTGTAAATAAATAATTATACCTTAATTGTGTGTAATATAATTATGTAAGTAATAAAATGTGTGAAAGTTCCCTACATATGGATTCTCTCGCATTGATATAGTTTCTACAATAGACATCTTGTATTCAGTTTTCAATCGAACTTACCGATCACTAACATATCTGTCGGCCAGGCCTCGAAACTATCGAGACAAGTTAACTAGTAGACAACGTCAGCCCACTAGGAGTTCGTTAAGTAACTCCATAACTCTCCGATTCCAGTGTTTAGTTACTACAAGCTAAGCAACGCAGCTTTGTACGGACCACTAACTCTAATCTTGATTGGGCGGGTGCAGACTATATAAATAGCTTACAGATAAATTACTTTCGTAGATCCTAATTACACAGAAAGTTTGCGAAATGTTAATAGTTTGCCACTGAAACAACTTCACTATTATTACACAATATTACATTTATCAATTCGCATAGTTTATTCTATGCATATTCCCAGACTTGTTTATAAATTCTACGTTTTCTCCAATTCTCTGTATATTTGAAGTTCAGGTTCCTTTTGCTACCCCCAGTTTTTACCCTAAGGTAACTTTATTCAAATATGACTTTATAGAAAGCTCTTTTGAATCGTCCAATTTTTTTTCCTACCACCCATTCAGGACGTATTTTTAGCTGATAAGAAGAATGGGCGCAAGAAACTTATCAGCTTTATCAAAAGTAATAACAACATTTACAAACTAGCTTGCGCCCGCGGCTTCGCCCGCGTGAAATTAGTTTTTATCAATCCTGGTCTCTTATGTCTAAGATACCAAGATTCATGGTCCTATCTTCAATTCAATCCCTATTTTACCCCCACACTGGTAAAAATTTCAAAATGCTAGAACAAACGATTTTTTGTTTCTTATGACGTGATATTTGACGAACTTGCATACTAACTTTCAACCCTTATTTCACCCCCTAGCTGGTCAAAATTTCAAAAATGCTGGAACAAATGTTTAATGATTTCTTATCAAGTGCTTAAATATAAAGTTCCAAAAACAACAATCATGGAGCGCTATAGGTCAAGGATAATGGCACAAATGCTCTTAAACTTATTAATATTTAACAAAAACAGACCGACAGACTCAAAATTATTGTTATAAAAAGAACATGCGCGATCGAAAACAGTGGTCCCGTCATACCACCAACTGTGAGCCAGTCACAAGGCAACACTAGTCAATACCGGCAGAGGATTCGTAGACCGCGACATGTCCTTAGCGACCCCCCCAACCAACTCACGCAGGAACTTCTAGACCTGCAAGCGGCGGCGTCTGAGCCGTCGCTCCCCCTTGTCAACCCCTAAACGGCAGCCTTCTGCTTAGCCTGAATAGGTTCTTATCAATACTGGCCGGTCCCACTTTGGAGATTCGTGCCTTCTTCTAGCGCATATACCCTCACCATGGGGTAGCGCTAACCGTGCCTCTCCTGAGGTGCGGCCCTCTCGTCAATAAAGCCAGTAGGGTCAATAGGACCAAAGGCTAGGCTGAGTTTAGTCGGTAGGTCTGTGTAGTCGAGCCGTCTCGACAGTACCAGGAGTCCGACATAATCAACGCATCCCTGCTTGCCTGTTGCGTTGGTATCCATGATGGATTCTCAGCCCCTCTCCTGAGGAAAAAAAAAAAAAAAATCGAAAACAGTGTTCTTACATTAATTTGTTCGTCTGAGTGGGAGGTGAAACAGCGACATATTCCTAGAATTTAGTCGAGGGCATCTAAATGAAATTTGACTTAGCAAAAATGGAGAATCCAAATAATTGTTTATTAATTTAAATAAGAATAATAAATCCCTTTCCGTACGTCGACACAAGTTTTGACTTGTGGTCACTTGCTTTCATAAACAAGTAGATATTTCGTTCCTTGTATGAAATGTCTAATTTCGGGTTGTATACTCGAGATAGGAAAAAAGCACCTTATTACATTTTCAGGTAGGTCCACAATAAAACTTACCATTAATTTCGCAAACCCATCACTTGTCACTTGTTTGAAAATCGAACAATAATGTCAGAGTTTTAGTGATATAAAAACACAAGAGACGCCTGTAAAATAAAAAAGTCACTCAATTACTAGTATTTTTTTAAGCACGCCAATTCGATGTCACAACTGTTAAGTTAGCAGAGTTCTTAATGCTTCGCAACTCGCACTAACTTCAGAATTCCTTCGAGGAATGTTCGAGATTTCTCTAACCCTGACCGTAGTCCTTTGATGAATTGAAAACAAGTTGTGATTTCGGTACAAGCTGTGGGAGGGAGAGATTTTATTATGGATTTAACTATATCATCGTCTTCGCCGTCTTTTCGCCACTGGCACACATCGATATATATGTACTACGTACTAGATTCGCCCGCCCGAACACTCACTACGTTCAAGTGAAGTGCAGGGTACACTCTGCACCTCGCTCAGTGAGTCGTCGCCATTCGCGCAGTGTGCATCGCTCATAGGCCGACAATAAACATAATTAAAACAGTGATTAAATAGTAAACCTGAACAAAAATAATTATTGAAAATTTAAGTGAGTAAAATATCTAGTTGTTTAAGTGGAAATAAGGATAATAATATTATAAGATTTTAAACTTTCGCGTTGCATTGTACATATAAGATATAGTTTCGGGACGTAACGCGACGTATATTACGTAGTATGTAAGTACTACTTACTGCTCGACGTTTCGGCTAGGTTGCACTAGCCGTGGTCACGAGCTGACTGGCGCGCGGCGTCGTCTGCTCAGGCGGGCTCGTGGTTCTTCTTCTACCCACATATTATCAGTATTAATGTCACTTCGGCACACCACACTGACGGTATCAGGGTTTATTTTTGATTTTGACGGCACAGTACGCGGCGTACATTTGTTTATCACTGGATTCCACGCTGATGATAATTTGAATCCATCATCCCGTTTGAAATTCTTGTGTTTCTTTATCTCAATCGCTTCAGGTACTATTCTTAAATGATAGTAGCGACCATTGGAGAGGATTTTTGGATCATGTAACTCCATCCAGTAATTAACTCCACATTTAAGTAGATGTTCAGCCGCCGCGGATTTATTTGTCAGTCGATTTTCGACCGCAGAGATATGTTCTTTAACACGTTCAGCTATTGACCGCTTTGTTTGTCCTATATACGAACTACCACAGCTGCAATCGATTTTATATACACCCGGAGTTTGAAATGGGATGACATCCTTTGGTGTTCGCAGTAATTTTTACATTTTGCACAACGGAGTAAATACAGTCTTAATGGAGTATTTTTTGAGTATTGTTCCAATTTTGTCCGTTATGCCTTTTATATATGGTAAAAATACTACTTGGCGAGTGACTTCTGTACGTCTTTCCCGCTTCTCACCCTTTCTCGCTTTATTTGACACCTTATATCCATTCATTCTTAGTACTTCCTGAACATGAGTCAGCTCTGCTTGTAAATGTTCAGGGTCACACAAGTTATGAGCTCTATTGGTAAGAGATGTTATTACTGAGAGCAAATGTCGAGGATGGTGATGTGAGGAAGCGTGTAAGTATCTGTCAGTGTGTGTAGGTTTTCTGTATACAGAGTGAGCCAGTGTGCCATCATTCCTCACCATAACTAGTACGTCTAGGAAAGCTAAGGATCTGTTCTTTTCTATCTCATAGGTAAACTTGATTTTCGGGTGGATTGAGTTTAGATGTAGTAAATATTGTTCCACTTCTTTCTGACCTCCGTTTATGCTACAAAAAATATCATCCATGTACCTATTCCAGAGTTTTACAGTAAAAGGTCCACTTTCTAACGCCGTGTGTTCAAAATGTTCCATCCAGATGTTGGCAATCACAGGTGCTACAGGGCTTCCCATGGCTACGCCATCTATCTGAAGGTAGTACTGTTCTCTAAACAAGAGGTAGTTTCCGTCTAAGCAGTTTTCGATTAGAACAATATATTCTCTTGGTAGTTCATGATCGCAAAGTTTACCCCTAATGACCTCAAGGCAATCCTTTAATGGGACACTTGTAAAGAGCGCCTCAACGTCGAAACTCACCATAATGTCACCGGGTTCCAAAGTTATGCTCTTTAGGATCTCTTTGAAATGATATGAATCTTTCACAAATGACGATGTATTCCCAACTAACGGTTGCAACAGTCCAGCAACGTGCTTCGCTAAATCGTAAGTGGGTGAATCAATCTGACTCACGATTGGTCTTAGTGGTATGTTGCTTTTGTGTATTTTAGGCAGGCCATAAAATTTGGGAGGTTGAATCGCTTTAGGTTTATGCAGACGGTTGTACTCGTCATCTGTCGAGCAGTAAGTAGTACTTACATACTACGTAATATACGTCGCGTTATGTCCCGAAACTATATCTTATAATAATATTATAATTATACAACGTAAACAATATTTTGTATTTATTGACGCCGCGCTGGCACGTGCTTGCTAAAATCATAGAGTAAAGTCATACAGATGTTCCTCCATTCCTAAGTGTACGCGGCGACTTTAGGTTAATATATGTATAGACAGGTGATTATAAAAAGTTTAGTTCTTAATTTTTTATTGTTTAGTACAAATTTATAAAGTAGTAATCATTAAGTAAAGTCCTAATATTTTGTTTTCTTTTATGTTGCCATTCCTTCTATTACAAAACATAATAAGTGTATGAGGTACAATGTGCTTATTAAATTTGGTATCGCTTCTGCGGTGAAAACTCTTTGATACAAAGCGCTTTAACGTCATGCTTCACTGCGCTCGGCAAAACGTCATAAGTAAGCGGCGGTTGCGACGTTTTGGTTGAACGAAATCTATACTTCGACAAGCGATCCAGCAGTTGTCTTTTTTCTATGGTCAGACGAGGTCACATAGATTTAGCGATCTAGCTGATTATAGTTCTAACATTCACCGTATCACAGTATTTGAACACACTTTTTCCTTTAGTGTTCTTGTCTATCGGTAGAATATATGTTAATGATGGCCTCATACTTTGAGATGCTGGCACATGTCGCCCTAACGCCGGTCTGCGCGTGCCACTCCGTCGAATGATGCACAATTATAACGAATCTTATAAAAATAAATGTATGACGGGAATTAACACGATATTGTTACGTACCGAATTTTATTGCCTGACGTTCTTCTGAATAAAAATCTTATAAATCATAATCTTATAAAGATATAGATTTATTTTGTGGTCATATGAATAGTCTATCTACAAAGAACTGCAGGGTTTTTAATCTCTTTTTAAATTTGTGTTTTTTTAGTTGTTTAAGTAGTTTAAGTTTTGGTTATTATTAATATTAATTAACACGTGGATAGCGTTGTGGGCTACAATATTGCCAAACTTTTGTGTAATGTTTTGTGTTTATTTGTATTTTGTAGCTGTTTGCTGTTCCTAAATAAATTTAAAAAAAATCATCTTAACGACCTCTGTAGCCGAGTGGGTAGTACATCGGTTTCAAGGTTCGGGTTCGAGTCCCGGTGGAGACAGTTTGTGTGATGAAGTCATGGTTGTGAATATTTTGTTTTTTTTTTAAGCCTAGCCCAAAGTAAATTCTGTAAGGCTTGTGTTATGGGATCTAGGGTAACGGATAGACGTACATATATTTTTCATATATAAATATTTTTGATAGAAATATATAATAACATCCACGACTAAGGTACAAATGCAACACCTGCCCCCACCGGGACTCGAACCCGGGACCTCAGAGATGGAGACCTTGAAACCGGCTTTTTATTAGTAAAAGTGTTTATAAATGTATAATATATGTAATGTATGTCTATCCGTTATCCTACATCTCATAACCCAAGCCTTACAGATCTTACTTTGGGCTAGGCATGAAGGCGTGAAGTGTTAGAAATTCAATTTATAAAAAAAAAATGTGTTAAAATGAAAAACAACGCAAGTGTCTCATTTGTCCTAAGGCCACTTAAGTTTTACAAATGGGGCTATAACGGTTGTTATAGTTCTCCTACGATTTACCTTATTTATGACACGATCATGCATAGAAACTCCGAGCATAGATCTCTGCGTTACTCTCGAGGTACTTTGAGACTGCTTATAAGGCCAGGTTTCTTCAATACTATCACTGGTATATCACAATAGCAGTGATTTTTTTTAATAAGAATTTATATATATTTGGGAATAACAAAAGCAGTTTATGTTTTACTTACAGACTGTTCTTATAATAACTACTTAATTATTGGAACATTATAAATAGATCCCAAAATAAACCTATTCTGATGTCGATGTTGGTAAGTCATTATTGAAATTCTCTTGTTTTCATTGACTTAGACCACACACATCACAAGACTGTGACGTTTGGAAGTTAGGACATCTTCTTTGGATATTTTCAATGTATAAATGATGAAGGGTTATACTTTAGGCAGTTCGATTCGAATTGTTTTAATTTGTCTAGGGACTTTTTGAACACGTGTAGGCAATATCAAGTATATAAAAACACGAGAAATTGTTACACCTAGACGAACATACAATATACATCGTATCGGTCAGAGGTGCCCAAACTTTTATGTGTCGTAGACCCGATTATATACAATTGGTACAGCACTTATGTGCTTGCTACTTATGTTAATTGATATATTTATGCATGCCGATGTCCTCATAAATAAACAAATATAATAATGAGCTGAGAAGCATATAAAAAAACCAACAAACAATTTTAATTTGTTTAAAAGACCGGACTTATTACCTCAAAACAACTAGATTTCTGGTATCATCGCGGCGTTACTTTTAGCCCTAAACCACCCAGGTAGGGCCAGAATACTTGGAGTGACCGATAAATCCAACCCTCCCCGAGTTGTGGCCCCATAAACTGCGGGTCGCTTCGGCCTCCGCTATCTTGATTGCTTTTATCGAATATTGCCTATTGGGTTATGTTTATTTATTCACATTTTTGTTGTAGCGTACCGCGTGCATTTGGAGGCTTAATCTTGTACGAAGATACGGAGCTGGCTGATAGTATTCCACGGGGCAGTGTTATTCATCGTTGTTTATTATAGAAGTTATTCTTTGTCTTATGGGAGCATTGTAGATATTCGATTCAGTTTGAGATCGTCTCTAAGTATGAGTAAATCTATACTTATAATAAATCTGTAGAGAAGTCAATTCTGTACATTAAATATATTTAAAAAATTACTAGCAAAGGGTGATAAGGGATCGTTAGTGATCCAAAAATGCAATCAGTAAAATTTTTGTCTGTCTGTCTGTCTGTCTGTATGTTCAGGCATCACGTAAAAACTAACGGTTCGATTCGATGAAACTTGGTATAATTATACCTTATTATCCTGGGCATAAAATAGGATACTTTTTATCCTGGAAAAATACGTAGAAAAAAAAATCTTAATTTTTCAGTTTTATTCATTGACGTTATTCTGTAGAACCGCGAACACACAGCGGATTCAGCGCCGTAGCCTGTAGCGCCGAAAGTCGGATTTGGCTTGAACCGTTTGCGACACAAGCGGGCTGCACGACGTCCCGCCTCCCCGACTCCTATATAACTATACTAATATTATAAAGCTGAAGAGTTTGTTTGTTTGAACGCGCTAATCTCTAGAACTCCTGGTTCGAATTGAAAAATTATTTTTTTATTGAATAGCCATTAATCGAGGAAGGCTTTAGGCTACATAACATCACGCTGCGACTAATAGGAGCGAAGAAATAATGGAAAATGTGGAAAATCGGTGAAAATGATTCATCTTTGAGGGCTTCCGTTGCGTGGGCTGCGAAAACGGTTCTAGAATACCAAAAAAATATGTATGAAAGAATTATTCCTCTTAAAATGATCTAAAAAAATGTCCGCGACAGTATGTCTATTTTTTAATGTTAACTAACTAGAATCGTTTTTCTGGTGATCAATTTGGATATGTCGCGTTGTCAAGATCGGGTAACAGCTGAGGTGGTTGTTTGCAAAAATAAATATGATGCTCAAAATAACTATTCACGCGGACGAAGTCGCTGGCACAGCTAGTAAAAGATAAATAGGATATCAAATTCATTTTATTATTTTGCACAACAGACTTAATACCAAGGGCAGTCTCACCCAGTCAATAAATATAAAAAGCTGTGTCTTCTTCACGAATGTTCGAGGGTGTAGTGGTTTTTGTTTTATTGAACGGACCTATGCTGATGCCGCAGATGGCTATGTTGAGTTTTGCAATGAGTGTGTTGTGTGGAAGGCGCACGAAACAGAAGGTTAGACGCCTAGCCAACTAACGACACCGGCAACTGTTCCGGAGTCGTTAGAGTCGGTGCAACGGAGTCGAGTCGAGAAGGTACGCGTACAAAGGACGCTAAAGATCGCCGTGTAGTGGTGGCTGAGAATCTACCCGGTATGTGACGGTAACATGGTGAATGGGGCCATGCATACGTTTCTGAGTAGTCAGAAATATCAGAAAGGCGCGACTAGCAGTACATGAGGGCGTGCTGGTCCCAACATTAATGTACGGAAGTGAAAGTTGGGTATGGAGAAACGACATGAACGCAGAATAAATGCAGCAGAAATGAGAGCTTTGCGGAGTATGGCAGGAGTAAAACTGAGTGACAGATTGTATAATGAAGTGATTAGAAAGAAATGTGGTTTGAAAGAGGATATCGTGACAAGAATAGAAAGGGATGCTTGGGTGGTTTGGGCATGTGGAACGGATGGATGAAAGTAGACTGACCAAAATGATTTATGAAGCTGGAGTGAGTGGAGATACGGGACGAGGAAGACCTAGGCGAACATTTCTAGGAGGTAGACTCTGTACCAGGGTCGTCTGCATGGGTACCTCCGTCTTACTATTTCCGCCGCCAAACAGCAGGGTTCGCTTTGCTGTGTTCCGGCGTGAAGGGTAAGATAGGCAGTGAAATTACTGGGTACTGTGACTTTACATCTTATGTCACAAGTTGGCAACGTACACTGTGGTTCTTATGAGGTTTGCAGATTTGCTGCGAATCTCGTGGGAACCAGATGTACTATAGGCGACTGTTACCACTTACCATCAGGTGGGCAGCCTGCTTGTTTGTCAACTTTAGCAATAAAAAAAAAAAACATATTTCGAACAATCGAAAGTGTCCTCAAAAAGGCCAGGTCAGAAGTACCCGCAATCGTCGAACATGTATGAGGAATGTTATGAAAGTAGATGAAGCGAAAGAGATATGTAAAGACCGTAGCAAGTGGAAAGACGTAATCTCTGCCTACCCCCATGGGAAAAAGGCGTGAGTGTATGTATGTGATGGTACCGGGTATATGTTTGACGAGGGATATGTGGCCCGGGTCGTCGCGCTCGCCGTCGAGCGCGGTCTGTGGGAGAGATACGTGGGTGTGTGGTATGAGAGACGACGCGGTTGGTGGCCGGCGGGAGGGATTCCTTAACGCGGGTGATGGGGCCGGGCGGGTGAGGGTGTAGTGGATGTTATCAAAATTGTATGCGAACACAAAATGAAACAATGTTAAGACAATTATTTGTTTTATCTGACACGGTATTGCCAAACGCGTATGTAAGACTAAAACTGCATAAAACAGTTATTGCTAAGCGCGTATCGCTTAGCAATAACTGTTTTATGTAGAGGAGCAACAGGTTCGAGGCACCGACCTAACTCACCCGCGGGAACGTATACTTCAAAACTGTTATTTTCAAGGACTTTAATACTAAAATCATTTATTATATAAATTTTGTGTTTACGACTTTTGCAACACATTATTGTGCGTCTTCAAAATGGTCATTCAAACTCGAAGGAGGTAGGAATATTGGTTCAATTTCACACAGACTATGTAATTTTTTTGTTTAATATTAGTGTACACTTACACAAATTAGCCCAGCCCAAACTAAGCTCTGTAAGGCTTGTGCTATGGACTAGGGTAACGGATAGACATACAATATATTTATACATATATAAATATTTTTATAGAAATATATATTAACAACCATGACTAAGGTACAAATGTTCGCATTCATCACACAAACCATCTGCCCCCACCGGGATTGCGAACCCAGGACCTCGGAGATGGCGATAGACACCTTGAAACCAGTGTGCTATCCACTCGACTATGGACAGGTCGTCAATTTTAGATAGTGTATCTACGTTTGGTTAAAGATAATACCATATCTGTAACACGAAATTGAACGATCTAAATTGGCTTAGCAAACTACAGGTAAACGGTTGCGCAAAAAGCACCGATCGGAGCCTTCTCGGATTTTAATCTAGGGAACAGGGGAAGAGCGGAATACATTATTTCGTCTACTGAGCATGACGACTATGGAAACTGGTAGCATACAAATTAGGAGCCAGAATCTGCAGCGGTGGTGTATGGGAATGTGGGCCTAATCGTCAAAGAGGAAAGTGCTGTTTCCGTTTGAGTACCTCGAAAATTAATCATCGTTACAGCAAGCCCAGGACCTCATTATGTTAATACATGTTTTAATTTAACAGCCGATGTACGAAGCATGCGATTTAGGTAAACGCTCTTTTTTAAGAGAACTGGAAATTGATCGAAATCTGTGAATTTCAATTTTTAGAACCTGTACAAATCGGGGTTTGTACAAATGCCCTGTCCGACATACTCCATGATAAATAACTTCAGTAAACTTAATATATATTTGACGAGTATAAATGAGATACTGTGAATGAAGACTATAAATGAAAGACTATGAATGAAGAATATCAATAAAAAGCATAGATAGAGGAGTTTCCTTTTTTAAGGTTCTATAAGAACTATACTGTTGAAGCTTGGTAAAGAGATGTTGGATGGAATAAATTTTGGGGGCTCAGCATACCTTGAACTGAAACTTATATTTTTTTTATCAAACACATACACTTCCAAAGTGGTGGAATGTGTGTGCCCGCCCTGAAATTTCTAAAGCGAGAGAATGTAAACCTAAACAAATCGGGTGGGACTGTGCACACGGTTTTAACGAGAAACGTTTATGTTAGGGAATCGCTTTCAAAGTAAAAGATTGAAATAAAAACAAGATTGGCGGTGTTTTAAGTATTTTAATAAAAAACTCAATGTCACAACAGCGAGCTGACTATATAAGTGAAATATTCACACCACATTTTTGTTTCTAAGACAATTTTTTTTTATTATTATTCAGGTACGATGATATAGACCTTTTCTTACGGTCCACTTTTTGAACCTGGTACCCGTATGTTTCGGCGCGATTTTAAAGACGTGTATGTATAATAACTTGTATATGTTACACAGTCGGAGATACATATATCTGGCTAGCTAGTCGCGCCAGTACAATTTGATTTATACTGCTAATAAAAAACGCCTGTCAGTTTGTATGGAAGATATGTCGTCTTGACATAAACGCGGTGTACGCTATAGTCCAAAATACAAATCTGTATAGCAATAAAAGCGATAAATCTACTATGAAATATCCAGCGACGCATGACCGACGGTCAGGTCCAATTGAATTGTTATGAAATGCGAATATGTTGAGCAGGTTACAGATTGTGACATAAATAAACGCCAGACCTTTCATATGGTAACTTAATATAACAATAATAATGCTTTTATTAATAAACACTGAGTTACATGGCCCAACACATTTCACAACTATATCAATATTGCAGAAGAATAGGCTATTAAATCAGGTACCAGCGGGACTCAAAGAGACAAAAGCCTGTATTTTGAGACCCGCGGGTGCTTACAATACTATAGTTATACTAAGACTTCCAAAAATTTCCTAGTTTGATGACAAAATGACAAGCTATATTAACTTTATTAATTAACAATTTATCAATTTTGACTATCACTTCTATATCTTGTCTATGTCTCTGTGTGTTGATAATGTGAATAGAGGAGACAGTATAAGTAACCTAGGGTCTGTGGTGTGTAAGTACATATCCGTACTAATATTATAAGTCGGAAAGTGAGTTTGTTTGTTCCGATTTCACGCAGTAACTATTGAACCGATTGCTTTCAAATTTTGCAGACGTAAAGATAAAAGTCCAAATTAAATAATAGAGTATTTTTTATCCCGGAAAAATCTTCAGATCCCACGAGATGCGCAATAAAGTTTTGCTCAAAAACTACTGTCCAGATTTTCATGCGGTTCATCAATAGATAGAGTAATTCTTGAGCAAGGTTTTGCGGTGTTTTTTATCTTGGAAAAACGGATAGTCCCACGGGAAGTGCGATAAAAACTTCGCGCCATAAACCGACTTCCGCGCATATGTAGCCGTGGGCAAAAGCTATGACCCTTAACCCTCTATAGACCCAATCCCGAAATCGACGCGGGCGAAGCCGCGGGCAGAAAGCTAAATATATTCGTCGTATACGTTTGTGAAGTTAACTAACACCCTCTGTAACAGTATGGTTAACTGAGGCCTAGTAACATTAACTAAGTGTATGCTTAAGTTGTATAATAATAAATAAAAAGAGATTTCTACAAAGTAATATTTGAATAAAGTTAATTTTGGTTTGATTTGAGTCACTTTATAGATTTGACAGTTAAAAATATTTATCTTGTCAATGGTACTGATAATTACATCTTTGACGTAAACAGAGAACTGTCACTTCAAATCAAACGTCAAATATTGAGTTAAATATCTTTTCACAAATCTGCAACAATCATTGCGGCCTCAATACAATAAAAAAAACGACAAACCTTCGGTAAAGGATATATTTGTGTTATAAGAAGATCCACGCTATTATTAAGATATGACGTAACTTTTTACAAAACACTAGATACTTAAGGCTCTGAATTAATTTATGCAAAAGAAACTCAACTAATATTTAATAGAAATCTATAGAGGGTAATTTGAAAAACATGTGTTCACTCGTCGACAAGTAAATGAGAAGTGAGCTCGAGAGCGAGCTCGAGAGCGCTCGGATAAATTCGGATACTGTCGAACACTCGAACGCTACATAGCACACGTAGCGCCATCTGTTTTTCATCAGCAATACGCAAAAATGTCGGACAGCAATGCCCTGGTCAATAGTTTGCACTCGCTTTTATACCCTCCGTAGACATAGTTTTTTTCATATCTTCTACAGTGTCTAATTTAAATCTGATCGTGCAGACATTCGGTTATAGGATAAGAGAGTTACCCACGAATTTCCTTACCGCCATCAAGTCCTTTGACGTGGTTGTGTTAAGTAATTTTGATGTTTTTAATATCGCAAACTTTTCCCATTATAACTTCTTAATTACGATCCAACCTTTCGTGACACAATTAGTGGATCAGTTAATTGTTTTAAGAGCTTTCCGCTCAATTAACAATTTGTGAAAGCCATTCCAGGTAAGCTTATAAATGCCGAAAGTATTAACTGTCACATTACAGTGGATTTAATTGGCTTCGATTTAATTTGTGAATGCGATGATGAATTTTAATATACAAAATTAAATTATATAACCTAAAAATATATTTGAACACGTTTTAATGGACTCCAAGCCCCTGGAATTCGTCACCAATAACTAGTGCTAAGATTACAGCACCATCGTATAAATAAGAAACGCAATAGTCTATGAACATTTTGACCAGTAAAGACAATAGTTTCTGTGCATCTAACTGGGTATAGTCTTTAACTGTATTCCTCATTGTGCAGATGGAGATTAAACCTAATTGCTACACTCCACGCACACTTGGATCTGTATCCCCGTGCACGTCTTATAAAGGACCGTGTCTTATAAAGACGCGTGCCATAAGCCACATTACTAATAGTATCTATTTAATAATAATACAATAATGAACTTGTAACAAGGCGCTATATTTTACTCCTTGCCTCCTGGCTGGCTGCCTTGATCATTTTAAAAGGTGTACGTCAAGCGTGAGCTTATTGACAATTTTGACAACACTCGAACCATTATTTGCTGTGCATATCATATGAAATTGAACAAAATCACAAAATAAATATTAATATACATAATTACAACTCTCAAAGTAATAATAAATTTATATAATATAACGTTACGAAGGCACTTATGTAAGTAGCTCAATATATTTAAAGTATTTCGTATAAGCTGTAATTGTGTTAATTTTGTAATGTGATTTATTGTTACAGTGTGCCTTTAATTTATACTTACTATTAAACATACATATTAAGTGACTATTGGTGCCTTTCTTTTAATAACCCGAGTCACCCTGTCACAACCTAGTGCTACACTGGCGCCCAACGTGGGGCCCACCTATCACCCACTGGCATCCAAGGCCCCATAAATACTCCATCAGTGCAGTCAGTCTCCCTCAGGGCAGCTTGTGGCGAGCTCCGCCTCGAACCCCGCCTAATGAAAACAGCCGACGAGCTCGGCCGCCTCCTGCCCAATGTGGGGGGCCCGAGCGCGAGTGTCCGCCGACTATACTCTGGCATAGTCCAGAGTATGACGCTTTACGGGGCCCCTGTCTGGGCCGACGCCCTTGGCCCTCGAGCTGTGGCTTCCCTGCATAGGGCCCAACGCGCCGTGTAAAAAATATATTTCATTATATTGGTTTAGTTTGTATTGTACATATACTTTGAAATATAAAATTAATAAATCATAACTAGTTCTTCAGAAATATATCATTTGAATCATATGTTGTCAAATCATTAAAATTAAAGCAAGTACCTATGATGTAAGTTACCTATTAAGTAAGTAATTGTTTTACTCTTTTTTTTTCCTCAGGAGAGGAAGGCTGATAAGGAGACAACGGTATACTGCTGCCTTACTCGTTCATGTTTTATTGTATTCGCAACACTTCGAGATTTTTGATTTGAATAAAATTTGTTTGATTTGATATAGTATACAATATAGAACCCTTATAAAAATAGTGTTCGTCAAAATAAAGGCGTCATCAAATTCGGGATCGATTCCAACAAACACTCGACTGTAAAAAGGCACTCGAGACAAAACCCCTTGTGAATTCCATTTTGTATTCCGTGCACTTTTACTGCCGACCAATATAAAACAGTATCTACGTCTCTAGACGTTTCTACTTTGTTATTCGATAATAATGCTTCTTTTCAGATGTCTGTATAAAAGATTCCTGTGTGTTTGCTCAACAAGTATTAATCAAAACAATGTGACACCATCCTAAAGAAGAAACTGGAGACCTATTTTTGAATAACGAATGCGACTTCGAAATCACCGCTGACTAAATATTCAGCGGTGACTTTGAGGTCACGTCAATATGTCAATATGTTCTCTAAACAAAACACAGACAACATTTCCACAAGTATGACTTGATTACGAGTCGCTGAGTGCACTCGTAATGAAGTCACATCCGTGATTAAGGTACATAGACATAAGTGATATTCAAAAATAAGAAATATTGAAAATCGGTGATTTCTAGTCACATCGGTGATTTCAAAGTCGATTTCGTAATTCAAAAATAGGTCTCCTGTGGTCTTTAAAATATGTTCTTCTTAATACCTAATAATATTAGAAACGTGAATGTTTGTAAGTATGGATCGATGTTTATTACTCTCTCACGTGAATCTTCTGATTGGATTTTAATAAAACTTTACAATTGTTAGGTTTGCTGTATTTTCAATAATCATTACCTTTGCTTTGTTTCTTTTTAAATTATTTGGCAGTATGTTTCATATTCTTTTAAATGTAATAACGTGCTTAAACCATTATTTGAATATGGCAACGCTTGATTGTGTCTGATTGGCTGTATGGTTTGGCGCGTAAACTGCTATAACATGAATGCCACCTGTTTTCGTGAGGCGATCGGAGAGATGCGCTTTTCACGAGATCATATCATTTTTTTTTTAATATATATTTATAATTTATTTTCTTGTTATTTTATTGTTTTGTCAAATAAAAATCCCGGGATGTTTATTTATTTACCTAATTTAGTTTTTGGCAAAGTGTGGAACTGTCTTTTTATTTTATTTCCTTAAATAAAAATCCCGGAATTCCGGTACTGTAGAACATTTTGGTAAATACGTATACATAGTTGTATAAATGAACCCGGAGTCTCGGTCTTTTGAAAATAAATACCACGTGCTAATTTAGTAATTTTCAAACAATATCACTACGTTAAATTTGCAGTCCCGTATTTTCCCGGGATTTTTATTTAACAAAATGTATTTTAAAAAGCCGCTTCCATAATTTGTGAGCCAAAAATTAACTTTAGGTAAATATGCATCCGATTATCCGATCTCTATTTATAACACTCTCAGTCATTAAAAATGCTGCCTAAAATTCCACGCGGACAAAGTTGTGGCCACAGCTAGTCTTTAATATAAGTTTAATATTTTACGATGTTATTTCCACGCTACACGTTCCGAAAACAAATAACCTTTATTACAAGTGAATAAGACTGAATCATTTTACCTAATGCAAGCAAGGATTGTATGTTCTCTGAGCTTCTGGATATTTGTCAAGCAGGCGCGATCACGTAGCGTGTTTGGCTTATCAGTGACTGTAAACACGCCTGACGTGACTGGAGGCAAAAAGTGAGGGGTGGAAATAAAGAATGGATTTCTCATATACGTCTTCATACTTTTTATCCAATATAAATCATGGGAAGCTGACAGTAGTGAGTTATCTGTGTATGCTGAACGATGCAGCTTTCTAACTGAGACGTTTTAAAAACTGAAGGATGTTACTGAAGTGCAGCCTCTATCTGGCAATTAATACGATTGCAATCAAAATTCTTCTTTTAGGATATATGGCGGTGCCGCCATAGGATTTTGCTGAGTTCGAGTGATTGGATTAGAATACGAGTTTTTTTAGTCCGTGATCGAATCAGTTCTTTATTCTTATTATTGTTACGCCGGTGGCTTAGTAAAACTTCAAAAATGATTTTCTGTGACTTAGAAACGTTTTCAGCAGGCTGGAACTGAAGTAGCTCTTTCACATACTAAAAAAATCTAAATTACACCCAAATTACAGTAGTTTTCAGGCACCTGAAACATGTTTTCAGTACGTTTCAGGCTACCCTCTATCCAACGCCGCAATAACCTGAAAACCCGTTTTCAGGCGTTTTCAGGACCCCTTATGAACCATTAAGCCTACTTCAGTAAAAGGACATAAATTTCAATAGGAGTGAAAGAGATAGCAATCGTAGAAAGAGACAGATATAGTTGGAACATTCGAGAAGTATTAGAATGAGAAAACATCATTAGAAAGAGATAGACAAACTCAGAATATTCGAGAAAGATAGTACGGGAATATTCGAGTATTGTGTGACAAGGATAGCACAAGGAAGAGACAGTTATACTCGAAACGTCTCGAACGCGCGACGTCATTCCTACGCGCTTATGTATTGGACTACACATTCGAGTGTGTCCGCGAATGTTCTGGCAAGAGTGGCAAGTACCTTAGGGGACTATATAAGGCTGTGTCCGGCCGCCGGGGGGAGAGTCTTGTTTTGCGATACAGTGCGAAAACATCTAAGAAGTGATATTGGAGAACTAAGAAGTGACTTTCAGTGGTTTCAGTGAAGTGATTAGTGACTGTTAGTGTGCTAATTAATAAAAGTTCAGTGTTTTGGTAGACCGCCGTTTGATTTACTGACCCCAGCTCGTAACATTATTGACGTGTCGTTACCCTGTTCGCTGTCTGAATAAAATCTGTTATCACGCAAAATCCAAATGTAAACCAGATAAAAAAAGATATTAATATAAGTTTAATATGAAGATAAAGCGTGAATCGACGCAAGAAAGAAGGGAGTTAAATTTATAAGCCTTTGGGCTAAAAGGGGGAATGAAATCATACAGAGACTGGATATTTTGCAATATAAAACAGACAAAATATTATATTTGAATTTGGAATCTGTCATTCAATATGTTTTCTCTATTTCCCGCCAATTGGTGGTCACATTTCTTGTGATATGGTATAAAATATGGTATGGTATGTAAAAAAATTGACCAAGTGCAAATAGGACTCGTATTAAAAAAAACTACCTACTACATCTCGTTCAAACCAATTTTGTGGAAGTTTGCATGGTAGCGTACATCATATATTTTTTTGATTTATCATTCTTTTATTTTAGAAATTATATGGGGGACACTTTGGAAGTGTCTCTCGCGCAAACTATTTTAGAAATAATATTAGAAACTTCAATATTATTCATAAAAGTTTATCCATAAATCCTATACACGTATGGGTTTGATGAAAAATCGGTGCCGGTGCACACGGCCGTTAGTTTTAACGAGAAACGTCTATGTTAGGGAATCGCTTTTAAAGTAAAAGATTGAAATAAAAACAAAATTGACGGTGTTTTAAGTATTTTAATAAAAAAACTCAATGCCACAACAGCGAGCCGACTATATAAGTGAAATATTCACAGCACATTTTTGTTTCTAAGACTAATAGTTTTTTAATTATTAAGGTACGATGATATAGACTTTTTCGTTACGGCTACGGCCCACTTTTTAAACCCGTATGTTTCGGCGCGATTTTAAAGACGTTTCACGTCAAAAAAAAAAATTGTAGTGTCAGTTTTCTTTTTTCTAAGTACGGAGATTATTAATGCGGTTTACAAAATATATCTAAGTAGATATATTCTGTGAACTAATATGTTATTTTCTGTGAACTGTAAATAAATGTAATATTCTGTAGGTAAGTACCTAGTAATACAGTTAGAATAGTTACTATAGTTTCGGCAAAAAGACAGATAGACAGACATGACGTATCTATAAGGGTTCCATTAACCCTAAAAAATTGGAGCTGCAGGTGTCTATGGGAGGCGGTAATCGCTTGCTATCAGGTGATCCTTTTGCTCGCCTTCCCCCTATAACTAGTCATCCGCGACTCCGCAGTACATCGATTTCAACGTGGAACAACGGAGGAAATTCTACTGATTCGAATAGCTTTTTGCTTAGTCAAATAACTTTTTTTCTTTTATATTCACTTTAATATCCTTTTGTTAGCTGTGACAAATAGATTATGATATAAACTGTTACTTATAGCATCTGCCCCATAATTCCAAATAAATGGTTCGTATAGCGACATTCCTTTATATAAATGCAATGCTTTAATATTATTCGACTTATAAAAACGGAGAATATCTTGATTTCGTAGAGACAACTCAATTTGCTGAAGGCAGAACAGTAAATAGGTTATCAGGACTCGAGCGAGGAAATATTTTACTATATCTGTATGTTTACAATACATTTATCAGCTTAGCTAAAAGATGGGAGAGAATCATGACAATAAAAATTTGAATCCAGCTACTTCGCAGGATTTGGATCCCAGGATCTTCCGATTTAAAGGCCAGTAGTGAAACTACTAGAATATTTGACGACCTCCATAGCTGAGTGGTTAGTACATCGGTTTCAAGGTGTCACCATCTCTGAAGTCCCGGGTTCGAGTCCCGGTGGGGGCAGATGTTTGTGT
The DNA here is from genome assembly GCA_036419045.1 of Scirpophaga incertulas. NCBI lineage: Eukaryota > Metazoa > Arthropoda > Insecta > Lepidoptera > Crambidae > Scirpophaga > Scirpophaga incertulas. Next base: position 1,738,366 of record CM071633.1, read on the forward strand.
GATGTATGCGAGCATTTGTACCTAAGTCATGGTTGTTACAATATATTGCAACCAAATTTATTTATATACTAGCTTTCTGCCCGCGGCTTCGCCCGCGTGGATTTCGGGATTGGGTTTATACATATATATAAATTTTCATACAAATTAATGAGATACAAGATAAATATGTAAGGTTTAATTTATTTTTGATGTATTTCGGAACGCAACATTTATAAGATTTAATCTATTTTACCGTATTTCGGAACGTGACATTTGTTTTTTTATACTGGCAACACAAAAAACGGCGTGTAGTCTTGACGGAACGCAACCACGTGAATTGGCGCATTCCGTTCGGAGCACTCGTAGCGATCGGACGTTTAGTGTGAGTTGCCTAGGTTATAACTTGTATGTAATAGTGTTGATGTAAAATAAAGAAAATATAAAGGAGTGATAGCTGTTTTACTGAGACATACTTTCGTGTACACAAGGAGCTATAGCTAGTTATTGAGATATCCTATACATATTACACAAAATTTACAATCGAAATGGATGTGTACGCAGCAGCAAGAAGGTTCTAGGCTCGGTGTGTGATTGTCTGACGACAAGATCACCGATTTTCATCCGTCACCCAAGGACTCAGAGTAAATAGAACTGGAGTAGGCATCAGTCAAATTTCTCGAACAAATTTTTCTGTCATATCTTGCGGGGGGCGAGGTTACTACTACACTCTAAACCAGCACACATAAACAGAAAATTTTAACGTTTTTACAAATGCACACATGGACACATGACACACAATATTGAAATTCACGCAAACAAACCTTAAAAAAGTACGTTGATGTTCTATTCGAACACAAAAATGTAAAAGTGTGGGAAGTAACGAGACATCACCCAAAAGAGTGATATCGATAAATCGCTTTCATTCAATGAATGAATGTTAACTTGGCGTTAATATTTCAACATAATTAAAAATATCATGCTTCGACATTTAGTATGTAGTCAATATAAAATTGACAGATATCGAAGGTTAATAAAATGCAAACTTATACTCAGTAGTTTATTATAGTAAATTATAACATCTAATAATTTTACCTAATTTTTGTGTCTTTTTAACTGCATATTTGTTATTTGGTAGGATATTAAGGTAAAAATACGAATTTTGTTGCATGAGAAGCTACAGAAGTCCTATTAAACCGGAAAATAAAATAAGTTTTATTGACACCAAGTTGCGGATACAAAAAAATGTATTTTTACGTCAAAATTAGATACTGCAACACCGACATTGTTATGATAACATTAAAAATGCGTTTTCTAAAAGAAATATTTTATTGAAAAACACGTTTTAATACACACTATAAAAATAATTGAGTTTTTTGACACGGGATTGACAGTTAGTTCTATTATTCCCATGTATGTCATTATAATAATTAAATTAGTTAAATCGTATTAAATACAACTAAATATCAGATAGGGATCTTAAAAATACTTTAACAATCAACAATATCTCTTAAACGAAATTTTTTGATTTTTATCCTTAATATGTTAGCAATAATTTTGAGTCATTTTTTTTGCAGATTTATATTGGGTTATAATATTTTGTGAACCCCCATGCTCCGGTCACTGATGTAATTAATATTACATCATTAGGTAATTTTTCGACTGCACCTTTTAGTGTATTATAATCCGAGACGTCATTATTAAACAATATTAAATAAAGCGTACTTATTTTCTGTTTACTCACTTTGTTTGTCAATTATATTTTATTATTCAATAAGATTTAAGCATAATATTTTTAATTAATGTCAATTATTCCATTCATTCATTCATTCCTATTTACTCGTAAAACCAAAATATCGATATAGTTGCATCCCTATTATGTACATTCAAGTGTGAAAATCAATTAGGGTTGCTGATTAAAAAAGATAATATTTTTTAACTAAAATTTTTAAGTTTCTTAGAGATAGCGCTAGTTTACAGATGCTTACCTTTTAAGCATGGCTCTTATATTTCCTTTAACAAAATTACACTCACAAAGTAAGTGTTACTATTTTATTACTGCTATTTTTATAAACAAAAATAACATACAATGAGATTAACAGTGACAGATTGAGTAATTCGCGATAGATAAAAAAAAACTATTGCAAATGTCCTCCTCATACATCTTTTTGATTTCTATATATAGAAACCGCTAATAGAAACAAAACTTGTTTCTTAACTGTTATTCTATCAAGGCACCTTCACCATTTGGTATTGTCCAAAAAGTGTATGTCTCGATAGAATAACAGCAGTGTGCTACTTGATTTATCATCTATACTTGATTTGAAGGGAAGTTTGAGTTTAGTTCATTTTTACATTATTGATTGTTTTAAATAATGCACCTATATAAATACTTATAAAAATATTTAATTTAAATGGTATAATTGCTAGTACATCGTTATGTATAGAACTGTTAAAGTATCAAAAAATAGTAAAATTGTGTATTATTGTAACAAGGCATCGGCAATTTAAGACAGCAGAGTACCAAATGATGCTGTTACTGATTAAATTAATACCTACCAGATTAGAAAATTGTTATATGAACTATACAAATTCTATATGTCAAATGTCATAATTAATTGAAATATGATAATGTTCAACCCTAGCTCACGCACTCCCCACGAGACTATATGACGTCAGACCGCACTCCTCACGAGACTATGACGTTAAATTTGAATTTGCAGAATTGTAATACATGAAATTATGAATTAAATAATCAATAAATCTTAAAAATAATACTTGCAAATGAAAGGTGACACCATCTTTTTGCATACTTGACGTGTTAGACTTCTTTTTACACGAAAAAACAGCACAAATAGGCATTTTAGTGGAGCTCTGTTCGCCGCGACATGCACAATGTTGTGTGACAGCCCATAAGGCAGCTCAACTAGTTTTATATAACGTACAAGATTCCGAGTCTTATGCTTTGGCAGAGGGGAATGTTAGACAATGGCATCTCCTGTCTTGGTTACTTTGAGCCCAAGGATGAAAGCGGGCACAGCTAACTGTGCTATTAAAACAAAAACAAGTAGCTATGCTTGCTTTATGTGTGTGGAATTTGCCAAACAAACATGTAATTATAGTATGTACTAGCTTTCTACTCGATATCTATAGAGGGTTCGCCTCTGTCTATAGAGGGTTAAGGGTCATAGCTTTTGTGCGAAGATTTTATCGCGCTTCTCGTGGAACTATCCGTTTTTCTGAGATAAAAAATACCGCATAACCTTGCCCAAGAATCACTCTATCTATTGATGAAAGCCGCATGAAAATTTGTGTAGTACTTTTTGAGCGAAGCCTTTATTAATAAAAGTAATAAAAAGTACCCTATTATTTAATCCGGACTTTTATCTTTACGTCTACAAAATTTCGAAGCAATCGGTTTAGTAGTTACGACGTGAACGCGGAACAAACAAACAAACAAACTCACTTTCCGATTTATAATATTAAGTAAGGATTGCGACTAATTTACATGAACTATTGTTGCTTATCTATTTACATATGTATATGTTCTTACAGAGTTTTAAAGCACTCTTCTTTGATCCTGGCATAAGATTAAGTATTATAGTAAAGGAATTATCAGGAGCCAAGAAGGCCGCTTCCACAACTCTATATCCTACTCTTTATTTACCAGGGTAGCAGTGGAGTCGTCGCCAACAATGGCAATAAAGTATACATATAAACAAACGAATCTATTTTATTACTAACTTTCCTATTTATAATATTAGTAAAGATATCGCTCATCCAAATGAATATTGACATAATTACCAAAAAGTCGAAAACGAGTTTTTGATACCATAACTTCGTGTTTTGCACGTTTTATCTGTGGTAAAAACGACAGAATTTTTGTTCCATTAGTTTCCGACAGAGAGAGTCACTGTCGTTTATTATTTACTTAGAATTGTTTAATAACAGTTTATTTTTGTTTTCTAATGTTAAGATTTTTATAAAAAAAAATTAGTTAAGCTTTTGAAAAAGTTTACGTTTCAAGTTCTAAAAATGTATTATAAAAATAAAACATATTAAGAATTATGTAGTTTAAATTCATGATTTATTCCCATATCCAAACCTGGTATAATGCCATAATTGTAATATTTAAATTACAAAATGTCATAAATGTACGTCCGGTTGGTTTCATTTGGTATTTTTTAATAATTATCTTGAGGTTTCTCGCAAACTTTTAATGTAATATTATTGTTAATAAAGTAATACAACATAACTATTAAAAAATATCGATAGAATGATTGAAAATACACAATATTTTCGATGTCAAACTTTTAAAACGCTCTCCTGAAAAATCGCAAAAACGTAATTATGTCAATATTCTTTTGGATGAGCGATATGTCTATCCGTTACCCTAGACCCCATGACACAGGGGTGCGATGGGAAATAACCTCCTCGTGGTGCAGCCTGGGTAACGTTTTTTGATAGCCAATTGTCTGACAGAGGGCCCTCCGAGAGGGGATGGCCAGGTTCAATCTGAGATATCCGGCGGTCTCCCTCGTGTTGGCGTGGAGTGGGCGTCGTCAGGGCGCAATGCAGCTCTCCTTCGGGATGACGAGCTCGCGCAAAGGCGTAGGAGGGAAATCGCTGAGGTTTTTTTAGTAGGCCTTCCCCTTCTGGGGAGATTTCAGAGCATTTCAGCCTCAGCGGAACAAAAATCCCATGTCATGATCAAGCCATGATAGAGCTTATATTTATTTATCAGCAATATTGTTGCTATGTTATATTGTCGATATGTTTTTCAGCTAAACAAATAGCGGCTGTCATCAATAAAATGTCAAGAGGCAAATCGCCTGGCCATGATGGGCTCAGCATAGAGCACTTAAAGTGCGCAGGGGTCCATCTTCCTAGAGTGTTAAGTTTATTTTTTTCATTATGCTTGAGTCACTCTTATCTTCCTAGTGGTCTTATGCGAACGAATGTTGTTCCCATACTTAAAAATAAAACCGGGGACATCTCAGATGTGAACAACTATAGGCCGATCTCTTTGGCCTCTGTTATTGCAAAAGTACTGGACAGTGTGCTTGACTCACATTTGGATAAATATTTGAAATTTCATGACGCTCAGTTTGGATTTCGAGCTGGGTTATCAACTGAGAGTGCCATTATGAGTCTCAAGCACACTGTCCGGTATTACACAGACAGACAAACACCAATTTATGGCTGCTTCCTGGATTTATCCAGGGCGTTTGACTTGGTGTCTTATGACATCTTGTGGGCTAAGTTGAGAGAGCAAGGCGTTCCTTACTATTTAATTAATATTATTAAATATTGGTATGTCAACCAAGTTAACTCGGTTAAATGGGGTAACACATTTTCTGAAGAGTATAGGTTACAGTGCGGGGTGAGGCAGGGTGGTTTGACGTCCCCTAGGCTCTTTAACCTATACATAAATGAGCTTATTGTTGGTTTGAGCAGCGTGCATGTCGGTTGTTGGTTGGACAATGTCTGTGTGAACAATATAAGTTATGCAGACGACATGGCCCTGCTGGCACCAACAGTTGGCGCGATCAGAAGAATGTTACAGATCTGTGAAAGATATGCTCTCAAACACGGTCTGGTGTATAATGTTAGGAAAAGCGAGTACATGGTCTTTGGGGTCGCTGGTAAATGTCCGAGTGAAGTCCCGGAACTCAAACATAACGGTGTGCCACTCAATAGAGTATATCAATATAAATATCTTGGACATTATCTGACGGTTGACCTTAAGGACAACTTGGATATAGAGAGAGAACGAAGAGCGTTAGCGGTCAGGTGTAATATGCTGGCCCGCAGGTTTGCTCGGTGCACTAATCAAGTCAAAATAACACTGTTTAAAGCTTATTGTCAAAATCTCTACACGAGCAGCTTGTGGACTAGCTACACTAAGAGATCGCTTGATGCTCTTCGTATTCAGTATAATAACGGTTTCAGGGCGCTGCTGGGTCTGCCTCGTTTTTGTAGTGCGTCGGAGATGTTTGCACACACGCATACGGACGGTTTCCTTGCCGTTATTCGCAAAAAAACAGCTTCACTACTGGAAAGATTGCGGGGCAGCACCAACAGCATCTTGAAAGCCGTGAGTGGGAGCTGTGAATCTCCTATGATTTGGCATTTTGTCCGCCTGTTGATAGGACAGGCTTAACCATCTGATTTTCTTGGCAGCAGGAGGACAATTATAATTAGATATAAGAATATTTAATGTTGTTTTCAAATAAATTATGCCATATCAATAACAATAGAAATAAGAAAATTTGTAACTAACCCATGGATCATGTTGTCTGTTAAATAAATAATAATAATAATAATAATAATAATATGGACAGAGACCTATTTAGGTACAAATTACCTGTCATGGTTGTTAAGATATATTTCTATCTAAAATATTATAATAATACTAGCGGACCCGACAGACTTCGTCCTGTCAAAAAGATTTGTACAGTGGCAGTTTTTTGTTCCCAATTATTTTATAGATAGTGTCGCATAGCCAACCAAATCGCAAAAAAAGTCTAAATGACCTATTACATTTTGTGGCTATTCAATTTTGGAACGTGACATTAAATCCTCCAACGATGTATTCTGTGCTCCAACGCACGCACGCACACTGTTTTGATAGATATGATTGAATTTCAACTATACGTAGCGTTAATAAAGCGCAAATTGACTCTTTGATGTTACGAACACACCTTCATTGCCTAGACAACAGTGAGTGCTTGCAATATGAACTTTATACAATAACAATAAAGTCAATTCGACTGTACGTTTTAGTTAGAAAACGTTTACATAGGAAAATAAAAGGGCTGTTTTAGGGTATTTCCGATAATTATTCGAATTTTCCTCATTGTGAAAACCCTCCTTGAACTTCAACGAACATTAACAAAAAAGAATTGGCCAAATTGGTCCAGGCGTTGTTGAGTTATGAGCTTACCAACACATTTTGCGATTCATTTTTATATATAAGATATGTATACCCTAGAATACATAAGCCTTACAGAGCTTAGTTTGGGTTGGGCTAATCGATGTAAGTGTAAGAAATATTTATTTATTTATAAATAATATGGACAGCGACCTATTTGTTTTGATGTATTATCCATCGCAGATACGTTCTAATTATCCCAACTAATATTATAAATGCGAAAGTAACTCTGTCTGTCTGTTACGCATTCCCGCTTAAGCCTCGCAACTGATTTTGATGAAATTTGCTAAAGACAATCTTTAGACCGAACATAGGCTACTTTTTATTTCGAAAAAAAGGTATGAAGGTATTGAAATAGAGGTTGAAAGTTTGTATGAGATTTCTTAATTTTAAAAGATAAAACAATGAAACACTATATTTAAGCACTTGATGAGAAATCATTAAACATTTGTTCTAGCATTTTTGAAATTTCGACCAGCTAGGGGTTGAAATAAGGGTTGAAAGTTAGCATGCAAGTTCGTCAAATATCACGTCATAAGAAACAAAAAATCGTTTGTTCTTACATTTGTAAATTTTATACCAGTATGGGGGTGAAATAGGGGATGAATTGAAGATGAGACCGTGAATCTTGGTACTTTAGCCATAAGGGACCAGGATTGACAAAAACTAATTTCAATTTATTTTTTTTTCCTCAGGAGAGGAGGCTGAGAATCTATAATGGATACCAACGCAACAGGCAAGCAGGGATGCGTTGATTATGTCGGACTCCTGGTACTGTCGAGACGGCTCGACTACACAGACCTACGACTAAACTCAGCCTTGCCTTTGGTCCTATTGACCCTACTGGCTTTATTGACGAGGGAGCCGTACCTCAGGAGAAGCACGGTTAGCGCTGCCCCATGGTGAGGGCATATACGCTATAAGAAGGCACGAATCTCCAAAGTGGGACCGGCCTGTATTGACGGGAACCTACACGTGGCTAAGCAGAAAGCTGCCGTTAGGAGTTGACAAGGGGGGCGACGGCTCAGACGCCGCCGCTTGCAGGTCTAGAAGTTCCTGCGTGAGTTGGTTAGGGGAGTCGCTAAGGACATGTCGCGGTCTACGTATCCTCTGCCGGAAGTGACTAGTGTTGCCTTGAGACTGGCTCACAGTTGGTGGTGTTGACGGGAAACTAATTTCATGCGGGCGAAGCCGCAGGCGGAAGCTAGTAGTTTATAAATCGCGATCTCCACACTAGAATTCATGCTAATCTGTGGGTCCAGGATTCATTCCTGCCACGTTCCAAGTGATTTTCGATTTTATCATTTGTAATGTGTAAGTGTAGAAATATTTATTTATTTATTTACACATGGCTAGATAGGTACAAACATATTAAACTAGTCGCACAAAAATTGATACAAGGACGGCTTGGCGTTAGAAAATCGAGTTACCCAACAAATTTGTCGTAAAAACGGGCCTTTACGAGCTCCCTTCCGCACCGATGTTAGAATTTGTTGCAAAATAAAATGACGTTCTTAGTTTTCCTTCGCATGTGATGAGGGACGAACTGAATTTATTGAATTTGCACTCTAATTCAAACTATTTTCAAACATAACAAAATAAGTTTAAATCCCTTTTGCGTTGTATGTCATTAAATTGTCAGCATCGGCAGCAGTGCATGGACTTTAAGAAGTGAAATTTGATTATTGTATAATACTATAAAACTGCACTGGCGTGCGAAAAGGTTAGTACACCGATTTTAAGGTGGCACTGTCTCTGAGGTTCTGGGTTCAAGTCCCGATGGGGGCAAATGTTTGTGTGATGAATGCGAGTATTTGTACCTTAGTCTAAATGAATATCTATGTATGTATGAAATGTATATCTATGTTTAAGGACACAAAGTTTATGGACACTATTCATAGAGCCATGTTTGGTAACAACATTATTTATAATATTGTATTATTTTTATATGTAAACATACATACGAATGTAATGCACATACAGTGAAATACAACAAAACACAAGTTACAATGACCAGGAGTATTTGCAAGAAATTGATAACCTAAAAATTAAACTTGAACAGGCGGAACAAGAAATTGACAATTTAAATTCAGAAAATACTAGCTTAAAATGTATAAATGAGAGACAAAAAAAACAAATTAACATGTTGAAGAAGCTTACCTGCGACATAGGCAAGAAAATAAACACTATGACACCACTGAGACATAAAATAACTAATTTAAACACACAGTTAATCACTAGAGTGTCTCCTCTAAATATGTATAAGACTGTTTTGTTTAATACACCACAGAAATACCACAAAACACTCAGCAATTATGAGAATTCACAAAATGTGACACAAAGTGAAACAAATCACATTACATCTTCACAGTGCATGGGTGCTATGTCGCCGTCGAAGGACGTTTTATTGCATACGCGTAACAACAGTGACACACGACATACGACTGCAATAACAGAATCGCAAGATATTCTCCTTAACAACTCAAGAGATGGAGCTACTGGGTCTCAATATAACTTGTCAAAATCTACTGTAGTCATATTGGGAGATGAACATGTACAAAATTTGTCAGAAAAAATAATTGCTGCAAGAAAGCATTTAATAAATGACACATATTCCATTACCACTATAGTGAAAACGGGAGCTAACTGTTCTCAAATTTTGACTAGTTGTAATGACTTAGAAAATAAGTTAGGTAAAGATGACATAATAATATTAGCATTAGGGATGAATGACAAAAACCCCTACTTATTGTTTTCAGAGTTGGGGATTGCGCTATATAAATTAAGACATTTTAAGGTTTTCATTATTAATGTACAATATAATTCATATTTAAATTTGAATTTGTTAAATTATAATATAAAATTATTGACTAAAACCTACCCTAATTGCAGTTTTATAGAATTGAATTCACAATACTTTTTGACAAATAAAAACCAATATCTAAAAGAGCTATGTTTAAAAATTAACTTTGAAATTGATTTTATTACATACTATAACAAGTATCTTGCACCAAAACAAGTAAAATACCTATTACAAAATAATAAACAAACAAATTATACAAAAAAATCAAGTCATAAACAAACTTTAATTCAAAAAACAATACCATCTTACTTTAAACGTTGTGATACTAGTTTAGTTCATGATAAGTCGGATGTAATTAATAATGACACGTTTTTTCGTACAAAATTTTCGCACCAATTCAATTTCGCACCAATCACTCAAAACGGTAAATCAATAAAAACTACACTTTTAGACTATTTTCCTTTAGTAAATAAATCCAATATTCTAAAAAAAGTTTTTTCGAATAAGAAGCAACAAAATCATTTAAAGATTTTGCACCAAAACATTGCTGGCATATTGAGTAAAAAAGATACCGTACAAATAGCATTAAAATCCTTAAAAGATAAACAGCAAAATATCGATGTTTTGTGCTTTTCGGAGACTTTCATCAAATCTGGAAATGAATCAAACTTAAAAATAAATGGTTTTGCTTTAGCTGATTCGTATTCCAGATCTAAACAAAAACGCGGAGGAGTCTGTATACTGTGTAGAGAAAACATAAAATTTAAAAAGCTAATAATTTTTAAAGAGTTTTGTGAAGAGTTTTTATTCGAATGCTGCGGTATAGACATTTTGAAACATAAATGTATTATTATTTGTCTTTATAGAATACCCAATACTAATCCTCTGATTTTTCTTAATAAATTCGAAAAATTACTAAATAAGCTACAAACTAAAATTAAAAAGAAAATTATAATAACAGGAGATTTTAATATCGATCTCCTTAAGAGATCTCCAGCGTCAGAAGAATATAAGAGGATAACTGAAAATTATAATTTCCAAATCCATATACTCAAGCCAACGAGACGTAATGCCTGTCTTGATCAAATAATAAGTAATGTAGCAAATGCTACTAGTGCAGTTTTACCGTTAGGACTGTCGGATCATGAAACGGGACAACTACTGACTTTGCAAACTGAGTATAAAGAAACAATTAACAAACAGTATTTTACTATTAAGAGAGACCTAAGCATCGAATATATGAACAAGTTTTTGGAATGCGTCTGTAGTATCTTTGGTCAGATGTCTTCAATGAAAATGATACTAACAAAGCATTCGATAATTTTCATAATGAATTCATTTTATATTACGATTTATGTTTCCCTAATAAAAACTAATTAAAATTAACAATAATAATAAAGCTTCTACTTGGATATCTAGAGGTCTAAAAAAATCTGCCAAAACTAAACGACAATTAAGATTTAAATATTACAAACTAAATAGTTTAATAGTAATAATAGTTTATTTATTAAACTTCACAAAGACAACAAAATGTACACTTGGAGGCTACCTTTAGTATAGTTAAATACCTGTGTCAGGTAGACTCGCTCTTCCATCAATTAAGTAGAATCATAATTAAACTTATTCTAGTAAACAATTTACAAAACAGTTTTAATCTGGTCATTTAGAAATAACTAAAACTAATCATTTTTAATTCAATTAAGGCTACTTTACTTGTTAATCTTGAAATAACATGAGATTAATATTTAACATATGGTTGCCTGAGAAATAACAATTCAGAAAACCAATTAATAAAATGTAGTGGATAATTTAACATTGCTTTTATATTGAAGGTAGTTCTCTATGGCCTAACAAGTAAGCAGATTTAACGCAGAACCAGTTAGTAGTAACAAGAAGTGGGTATGTGTACACAAAGCAAAACATGACGTCGAGTCGGCCAATTTGCGCGTGGTACAGGTAAAAGCGAAAGTCGAGTACATTATTTTTATATAATTTTTTTTTTTTTTTTATACATATTAGTTGTATAAAATTATGTGAAAAACAATTAGACAAATAAGCATACAAAATGCAATTCGGATAAGCTAAAATATTTGAAATATAACAAATTATTTAAGAAATGTATTATGGCAGCTCAAAAGCTCGTAAATGAAAGTTTTATTAATGGTTCTCAAAATATTTAGAGCTTCCTGGAAAATTATTAATAATACAATAAATCAACCAAAAATTAGCTGTGACAAATACAAACTAATCCATAATGACATAGAAATTAACAACCCATCTGACATTGCTAATATATTTAATAATTTTTTTATTGATTTGACAAATAATGATATTAAAAGTGACTTACATAAACTTGACATTGGACAAAATAATAATAGTATGTTTCTATATCCAACCGATGACGAGGAAATCCTGAAAGTTATAAAATCTTTGAAAAATACATTGTCTACTGGCTACGATTGTATTTCAACTAAAGTTGTTAAGCACTGCTCACATTTGTTAGCACCTCTATTGAAACATATTATAAACTTATCCTTCTCACAAGGCTTATTTCCTGAAAAAATAAAAAGTGCTGTTGTTAAACCTGTACATAAAAAGGGTGATAAAAAAGATCCAGCAAATTACCGACCCATTGCTTTAATATCAATATTGTCCAAAATTTTTGAAGGAGTCATGCACAAGCGAATAACGGAATTTATAAATAAATATAATATTTTATGCTCCGAACAAAATGGTTTCCAAAAAGGAAAATCCACGATGTTGGCAGCATACAAACTTATTAATGAAATAATTAGTAATCTCAACAACAAAATTGGAGTCACAGCAAATTTTTCGATATGACCAGAGCGTTTGACTTTGTATGTCACAAACTATTATTAAAAAAATGTGAAAGATATGGTTTACGTGGAACAGTTCAGGAATGGCTTTCAAGTTACTTAAGTAATCGTACTCAATATGTGGTAATACCGACGTATAACTCTAATATGGAGCAGGTATTTATAAAATCGGAGTTGTTAAGACTCAACGATGTTGGTGTTCCACAGGGCAGTATTTTGGGCCCTTTACTGTTTTTACTTTATATCAATGATCTTCCTTTAGTTAGTAAATATAAGAGTTTTCTCTTCGCTGATGATTTTTCAATTGTTATCCAAATAACGGAGACTCGGATTACAGTGAAGAAATAAATAAAACTATTGCTGCCATAATAAACTGGCTCAGTGCAAACAATTTAAAAGTAAATATTAGTAAAACAAAATATATTCAATTTTTAAATAAAAACGGAACAAAAAAGCAACTAAATGCGAAATATAATAATTTACAGTTGACAGAATCGGACGAAGTTAAATTTTTGGGTTTACTATTAGATAAGTACTGCTCGTGGAAATCCCATATTGACCATGTTTGTGGAAAAATAAATCGGTTTAGGTACGCTCTATGGAGGCTGACAAAACTTACCAATATACAAACTACCTTAAAAGCATATCATGGCTATGTAGCTTCTAATTTAAGATATGGGATCCTGCTGTGGGGCAATTCTGTAAATATTCAAAGAGCATTTATCGCGCAAAAACAGTGTATCCGTGCTTTAAAAGATGTACCTCCATTAACTACCTGCAAACCATTGTTTAAAGAGTTGAATCTTTTGACACTTCCTTCAATGTACATTTTCGAAGCGTGTACTTTTGCGAAACAAAATCTTCATTTATTTGCAAAGAAAAAAGATATATTGAAGTTTACAACCAGATATCCGAATAAATTACTTTTACCACATATAAAGACTGATATATGTCGAAGAAATTGTTATTCTATGGTGGCTAGATTATATAATAATCTACCATCGGAAATCTCGGATATGCCTACTAATTTATTTAAAAAACATTTGTATAAATGGTTGGTCGAAAAATGTTATTATTCGGTTTCTGAATATTTTGAGAATGACAGTCAAATTTAGTTTATATCCATTTACCCTATGTACCACATATTAACAATTGTTGTATGTATATGCACCTTATTGTAATTGACATAATTTTATTTTGGTGGTTTTAATTATTTAACAATTCTTTTACCTTAAGTACGCACTTACCACTGACATTTATAATTGTTTATTGAATATGTATGCACATTCTTATAATTGACATACTATTATTTTTATAATTATTTAGACTTAGATTTAGAAATTTTTAATTACTTGACATTGTTTTTTTAATATTGTAAATTATTTTGTGTAACTTTTGCAAGCCAGAAATGGTAGATGTGGCCTGTTCTTTATTATAATTTATGATCTTTATTGTACCTACATTTGTGCAAATAAAATGATTTGATTTGATTTGATTTGATTAATCGTATTAGTATGATTGTATCTTATACTATATTGTATTTTTATATTATATTATTATAATTATTAACATGAAAGAGGAGATGAAAAATAGACCTTGAGAGTTTCTTGCCTGTTCTTCTCGAGAAGGCTCTCCCAATTTCCGAACAGGTGTCGAGTCAATTTTTTTTTCCTTATTCGTACGTACGGACAAGGTTTTTGATTTTTTTAAGCTCTTTTTTGTTTTGTCTGTTGACGTCAATAAGTGCCTGTAAAGGTCTATGTTGAATAAAGATTATTTTGATTTTGATTTTGAGTCATGGCTGTTCATATATATTTATGTATGTATGTCAATGCGTTAGCGTAGATCCCATAACACAAGCCTTACACAGCTTACTTCGAGCTTAGCTAATTGGTGTGAATATAAGAAATGTTTATTTATTATGTAAAGTTAGTATTGTGTCAGGTTATTATTTAATAAACTTAGCAAAAACTATGGAAGTGATTTTAAATAATGTGCTTGCTCTGTTGAAATTAGTACCCAGTTAAAAGTAATCGAGCGTCGTCGGTGGCGCTGTGGTCTTACTGGTTTGTGCGCCGCAAAGAATCGGGAGGCCCGCGATCTAATCCCCACCGTGTACCAATGTGTTTTTCGTTCCGAATTTCATACATACATATTTCATTCATACGTACATTTATCCGACGCTCCTACGGTGAAGGAAAACATCGTGAGGAAACCTGCGTACATCTGCGAAGCGATTCAAAGGTGTACGTAGTCAACCAACCCGCACTGGGCCAGTGTGCTTGACTAAGGCCTAATCGCCCTAACGTAGTTAGGGTAGGCTCCAGCCCCTCGGTGGGGACGTATATGAGCTGTTATGATCATGAATAAAAGTAATAGAAACTATTTTGTAGAAAAAATCTGGGTGGGGCTGTGCCGGGGCACACGTCCGTTGGTTTCATCGTGAAACGTCTATGTTAGGGAATCGCTTATAAAGTAAAAGATTGAGATAAAAACAAGATTGACGGTGTTTTAAGTATTTTAATAATAAACTCAATGTCACAACAGCGAGCTGACTATATAAGTGAAATATTCACAGCACATTTTTGTTTCTAAGACTAATAGTTTTTTAATTATTAAGGTACGATGATATAGACCTTTTCGTTACGGTCCACTTTTTAAACCTGGTACCCGTATGTTTCGGCGCGATTTTAAAGACGTTTCACGTCAAAAAATAAAACTACAATACAATCTACCTCGGAAATTGAGACAGAAATGTTTGCGGTAAGTAATGCACCGTCTTTACCTCGTGCATTGTGATGTTATAGTTAAAGTTATGGTATTACAGAAGATTAAACAGTTTCGGAGTTGTCATTAAATGGCAATTGGTAAAAGTTAAAATGTCATCGTTGCCTACATAAATATGCTGATAACATATTTTTTTATTGATCTAAATATTTAAATATTCGTATAAAATAAATCATATGATCATCGCCCTTAACACGAACTTTGTGTGGAACAATATGTCAATGCCGTTATGGATATTGGACAAAAATAAAAGTTATCTATGGTTGGATAGAAATAAAATAAAAAGTATATAAATTTGGTATATGCTCGGCTGTTTCGAGCCTTTTTTTTTGTCCCCCTGAGGAAAATGCATTAAATTGCATACCCCGGCTGTGGCGAGCCGGCGGTTATGTGGGGCTCTCCTCCCCAGAAGGGGGAGGCCTACCCACTAAAAACCGCAGGGATGGCCTTCCTCAGGCATGTAGGGAGCCCCCGGGAACTACTAAGCTACTTCCGGGAACCCCTAGCCTCCGCTCCCCCGTCGATACAGGGAAGCCTTCCTGGGGGGTGGCTACACTACCTCCCCCGGTTTCCTCCACCGATGACGCCCCAGGCCACACGGAAGGGGCGTGGTCTATCCCTGGTCGCCGTAGCGGTCGCGACTTCCTCGCGCCCGCCGGCGACCCGCGGCGGCGCCGCAGCTGTGCTACAGAGCCCGGCGCCGCTTCCTTCGAGCGGGATCGGCCATCTCGCTCGGTGGCCTCCTTCTGAAGCATCACTGCTTCACAGAAGGAGGCCACAGCTCTCCAACCTCCCTCATCCGCCAGCATTGCCGCAATCAATGCCGGCGGGGTCAGATCTCGCCCGATTTCTACGACCAAGACTCGGCGCTCGGAGGCCCACGCGGGACACTCCGCCAGCGTGTGCTGGGCCGAGTCGAAGTCGGATGCACAGTGGTGGCAATGTGTCGATCCCTCCCGTCCTATTCGACACAGATACTCACCGAAGCAGCCGTGCCCGGTGAGTATCTGAGTCAATCGGTAGGTGAGCTCCTCCTTCCCGCGGAACCAAGCTTCGAGGTGCGGGAGTACGGCACCGACGGCCCTCTGGCGCGCGCATATCCGTAATTCGAGCTGCGCACGCAAGGCCGCTACAGACTGTTTCGAGCCTATATCATCTATTGTATAGAAACCGGCTTGCCTGTGTGCGGCCCGGTGATAGCAGGTTGTTGACAAAAATCTGTATAAATTTGTACTGTACAACTTGTAAATGGCAGTTTCCGGATTTGACGACCGTCTCCTTTCTGTTTGGGACATTATTCAATAGCACAGTAAGCCACGTGGCGGAAGACAGTTGCACATTTGTTATTAAGAGGTGTAATGATTAGATATCTTGGTGAGCGACATTATCCAGTCAGTTGAGAAGAGTGCAAGTCATAAAAGTCACACTAGTATTCCATTGATTTAAATAAATAAACCGTTACTTCTAGGTGTTTGATATTGTTGACAACAATATGAATTGCAATATCGACAATTGGGTAGACGATAATTTTTTAAATTCTATATATAATAAAAGTACTCCTTTAACTGAGAAATATTGTAGAACCAATAGTATACCTGCGCCTATTACTTTTGAAGTTACATCGACATGTTTGCGGCACTGTCGCGGATTGCTCAAAAACGCTCCATACTAAAAACACTGCAATCGTGACGTCATTATTAAGTAAACTCGCTTAATTTTTATGAGCGTATAAAAAACTATCAAGATAACTTTGTTATTTGTACATTTATACGTATACTTTCTGAATAAAATAATGTTACATTTAATGTGAGAATGCTAGAAATGTGTTCGTTTCATTAGAATTACGTAAATAACAATTGCACATTTTTTAGAAATCTAAAAACAATATAAATAATAAGATTACTGAAATTTCTATATTGACATACTTTCATGACATATAAATTGCTCAAATCAGATTATTATAGCATAAAAACGACCATAATCAGTTGTAGTTGTCTACCCTATTGCAGCGTCTGATAAATTGAAGTTTAATTTTCAACGAATCATTTACCCAAAGAAATAATTGACTAATGATGAATAAGACGAGACTGCAACACAATACAATTGTGTGATCAACACAAGCACACGTTTGGATTTTACAAAAGCATTCTTGTGTTTTGAACAAAAGATATCAAAGGAATGTAGTGTTATTATTAAACAAACTATCTGAACTAATATTAATAAAATTTCCGGTAGGCATTGTGTGTCAGAACAGATTACCGTTCTAAAGAGCAATTTCCAGAACGCAGTTGAAAGCGTTAATTGGTTTAAGGTCGATAGTAAAGGTGAATAATAATACAATTTGTTCGACGCCTCTGCTAGATTAGCTCCGAGACAGCCTCGAATTAAGTGCCAAAAGCATACAGCCTTACCTTGGTTAACAGCTGAAGTGTGAAATGCTTATTGTATATGGGCGCCCTATTATTAATGTTGAATATCATAACTGGAACAATAATTGAACCTTATAAGAAAAGTGTTGTAAAATAATTAAGAAGAATATTTTTTAATGTTCACCAAACAGTAATATTTTTAGAAGTAAAGAATATAATCAATTTGGTTATATATTCTAGTATTGACGTGGGTAATGGTGAATAATAGATAGATAGATAGATAGATAGATAACACTTTATTGTACATACACTTAAAATTGCTTGTACAATTGGCGGTCTTATCGCTCAAACAGCGATCTCTTCCAGACAACCTACGGACGGAGAGATATAAAGAACTGGAAAGACGGGGGTGTAAGATACTTACATATTAACAAATAATTAAAAAAAAATGACATAACATTATACTTAAAATCAAATAATAATGAGCTAACCGACTTACCTAACCTAAAGCAAAATATTATTATACAGAATATTATCGAACAGCCGATAAGCATTATCATACAGAATTACTTTTAACATAAAGTAATTCTGTATGATATAATTAGTGATATAATTTTTTTTTTATAAATAAATGTATGTATGAAGATGAAACGCGCTATGAAATCTAAAATTGATAAATATAATACGTAATACAAGCTGACAATAAGTAGCGCAACGATCGTATAAGCTAAAGAGATAAATAGTATTCCTTGACTTGGTTTTTAAAAGACGGCGTGCACAACGGTACATCCGTTTGTGCACGCCTAATACAAACTGGGAGAGAGTTCCACAGCCGAATGGCCTGCACAGTAAAAGAGGAACTGTAGAAACTGGTGCTATGTTGGGGAAATTCTAGAGTTAAATTATCTGATGACCTTAACGAGTAATTGAAACTGCTTAGAAAATTAAAACGTTCTTTATATAATAATAATATATAAGGTAAGTATATAAGGTAGTATAGTATATAAGGTACGTAGGTAATGAAATAGTGAATACTAACGACCCGCCCCGGCTTCGCACGGGTGCAATGCAAAAATGGTTATGGTGGGTTATCCCTAAGAGATAGACATATACCATTGAGGAATTTTTTGTTGAACTTTTTAAGATGGACAATACCGTAGTACAGTATTTTGGTCTATATCGTAGGGTTCAGCCGGCGTTTTTACAATATAAGCGCAAAAAACGTGCTTATTTACGACATCACATTAGTCACCTCTAAAGTACATGGCACAGTTATATGGCACAGCCTACCAATTAAACATTACCTACAGCCTTTGGTCGGGCGGAAGGCCTAGGACCCTATCGGCTTGAACTAACGCTCCCGCCCTCCAGAACGGGGCGGTGCATAGCGCAGCCTCAGGAGAGTGCGTGCGCTCTGATGTGGGTTCGGTTACCAGAGTGGTCCGAATAGTATAACATGTGCGCTTATGCACTAAATAATCGAATTGCTGCGAATGGGGACACCATTTTATTTGCGCAATAAATTAACAGTTACGTCTTGTCCATCAATGCTCAGAGATAGAGGTCGCCAATTGTCCCTTCCCATCATAAAATTGTCATCTACCAGGGGTTCCTTTATATACGCTGCCAAGATATGGAATAACTTGCCACCACCCATTCGAATGGATTCATTTTTGCTACAGTCTTTTCGAAAGAAATGTCGAGAATGGCTACTTATGCGGCAATCCCTGGTAGTAATATAGCATGGATGGACTGATGGAGTGCCTATTTTATTTTTTATTATTAGTATTTACTCAGTTTTTATTTTTCCTTTTTGGTAATATTTGGTTTTGTACCTCTAACACTGCTTTTAACAATAAATTGTAAAAGGTTGCGACAGAATAGCAGAGGTTGTCGCTAGTCGGCAACTACTGAGTTGTAAACCATTTTGTCTATACGAGAATGATAAAATCACAATGTTAAGTTAAGACAAATAAATTGATTTATTATTATTATGTAGCTTAAACCACGTATCTTTATAAGACACGGTCCTTTATAAGGCTTGCGCGGGGATACAGATCCAACGCGTAGAGGCCATTTAAGCGAAATTTAATGAAAGTGTGCGTGGAGTGTACCAACTGGGTCTAATCTCTATCTGCACCATGAAAAATGCAGCCAAAGACTATACCCAGTTAGATGCACAGAAACTATTGTCATTAGTGGTCAAAACGTTTGTGGCCTAATGCATTTCGATTTAGGTGGTAATGAAAACCGGGCTATGGAAGAGACTCCGGTCACCTGCCTTCTCAAAGCCTCCTAATTGATTTAAATATGGCAGGTGGTGACTCGCCGCTCACTAAATGGGCCCTCCAAAAAAGCAGACCAATATTGGTGCGAAGAGAGCAACATTGGTGTGAACGGCTAAGGGTGTAGAGAGGTGTGTCTGCGACAGCGATCGAGACGCCGTCGGCGTTATGACATTATTACACTTCCACCCTTCGAGCATTTGCTCTTGCGACTCCACTCTATCCGGCTGGTTAAGGCAAGACAGAGGCGGGTGGCATACGCCACCCTGAAGCACATCGGTACCCTCGGTGACACAACTCACCGACAGCTCGCCACAAGCTGCCCTGAGGGAGACTGACTGCACTGATGGGGTATTTAGGTTAGTCAAGGGGCATTAAATGCCCCACCAGCGGGCGATGGGGTCTTTACTTCCCTACGCCTATTATTATTATTATTATTCATATATTTAATTAATAATCTTAAATTTAAGTTTTTTACAATATAGATATATAAAATAAATATAAATACTATAAAAAACTTAAACCTAGTATGCCGCCGGTAGCGAGGCAAGGCCCAAACAAACCGGTGGTTAGGGCTGCAGACAGAGAAATCTCCGGACAATATTATTATTATTATTATAAACAAGTTAAGCTAACTACACAGGTGTTGGTGTGTGGTTGCTTCTTACGTGCTTGATATATGGCACAGTTATATGGCAATTTGGCGAGCGGCGATCGACTCCAAATTTTCGATAGTATTGTTCTCCTTGAAGAGCTGGTCACTAATATAAGTTTTAAAAAAAGTTAACGGCAAAAATCGCCGCTAATGCGTTCAGGAACTGTGATAATAATGTCTCCACCTTTCGCAACATCTAGAAAGAAAAGAAAGAAAGAAAGAAAAACGTTTATTTGGTAAGCAAAATAACGGTCCGGAAAATACAAAGACAAACATGCATACAAGTCATTTTGTTACCAAAATGACGACGCTGATATTCCGCGGACGCCATTTACAAAATTAAAAAAAAAAAGAATGAATAAAATAACATAAAGCAAAGAACACAAATAATAAACACTAAACAATAAACTAACCATATTTTCTGTGAGTAATTTTATAAATATATAATTTGATATTTATTTATTTATTATTTATTTATTATTGTTTTGGAAGACCGACAGCACATAAAACATAAGATATTTTTTTTTTATATAACAGTTGGTCAATAATGGGTCTTCACGTATGGAAACATACATTGAAATAAGATTAGGTGTGAACAATTACTATTAAATATTTAAGATCCGAACTAATCATCTTAAAAATCCTCACTAAGTACGCGCCTCACTGTCGCCAAGCTACAATTATATATCAATGTTTTTACATTTACACAAATCATTTAAAGTTTTACTAGCTCGCAACAAGAAAGAGTTTTTGGCGATAGTTCGACGCGGCCACTGAGATGTAAAGGGGGTATAGTGCCTGGTAGACCTAGTTGGTACGTTGAATTTCAATTTTAATAACAATTCAGGAGAGTCAATTTTTCCTTGTAGAATTTTCAAAAGATATATTACATCTGCTACTTCCCGTCTTTTGACTAAAGAAAGCAGGTGAAAGCAAGAGCACAAATTTCGGTAATTTTCGGAGTCATAGCCGATTCCAAGACGATAACATAAAAACTTTACAAATTTCATTTGAAGTGAATATACATATAATATTATTTTAATATATAGATAAAAAATTGATTAAATGAAAGTTTGACTGTACAATGGTGATTAACCAAATAATCCGAATACAAATAAATAAACACCAAAAACCCCAAATACACAATAACTTCATAAATCATATCTATAATAACAGCATAAAGTTCGTCATTATATACCTAAGAAAGTTGACATAAAAGTGTGACTGGGCTGGGTAAATAGAATATGAAAAATAAAATATATACAAGTGCTAAGGTAACGCTTTTTGGGCATTAAGGACGTATGACTTAAATCTATTTTTAAAAGACATGACAGACTGTGAATTACGAATAGGAGATGGAATGTCGTTCCAGCATCGTGTTGCAGCAAATCTGAAACTACCACGAAAAGCAGCAGTCTTATGTGCGGGGCAAATTAAGCGGTCAGGTACTCGGGCTCGTTGCGTGAACTTTAACTTATGAAAGAGATATGGTGGAGTTTTGTTTTTGATTATTCCACAAAGTAAAACTGCAAAATGTATCTTACGCCGAGATTGCATATTCAATTATAACATCTATTCAATTACCCAATGCGTGAAAAGTCAATGTCAACAAAATATCACTTCCTCTAGCAACCTCATCTATGATTTCACCCATTAAACATTTTCCCCGAGTTAAATGAAACCAGAATATAACCATATGGTTATACAATCTATGAAATGCTGTGACAGCTATATCCTCTATTGCAATGATATATTTCTATATGTACCATTTATTCCCATTCTAATTTTTAATCTATATGCTTTATTGAATGTATTATTTAAATGCGTGCGTGTTTCGATAAATCCATTATAATTAATTCATCCATTTATATATTGCTCACTGAGCATTTTCAATTAAATAAATAATGCTAAAGCTAATTACGTTCCGGAAATTGGATCGAATCTTCCAGATTTAGCATTGTTTAACAACAAATGAATTTTTAGGCACCCGCGCGGATTAGATGGAATCACTCGCACAAATTGAATTTTGGTAAATTTGATTTATTAGTTCCCGGTGCGAGGGTATTAATATATTTCTGCCTGTCCATCAATCACTGAACGGTACATAGTGATGTGCATACACTGTGTTGACATATTGAAGCCACTATCCCGAAAATCAACATGGTCGATACTGGAATATGCGTTCAGCCATCCGAATATCCTGCGGTTTTTTTAGTTGTTATAATTTAGGGCGGGAGACCTTGTACTGGAAAGAACCAGCAAGAAAACTAGCAGAGGCAATTTTTTTTTCTCCCTGTATCATTACAGAGCCGTCAGTTGGAAGCCGGCTTCAGATACACAGTCTGAACCCAACCTCCGATACAAATTAAAACAACTAACAAATATATATTTCCGTCACAAGAGCCATATCGAATTAAACAAATCTGATATGTATATGTCCGGTACAAAACAAAAATATCATTTATCAAAGAATCTTTACATCTAAGCATGTTTAATTATTCAGGAAATTAAATATCGTAAAAATTACATCCAAGCATTTTTATCATTCAAGAAATCATTGACCTTGTAATACCCTTTTTTCATTAGAGTATTTTTAATAATCGCTAGTGTATCAACTCAAAACGTCGTACTTGACATAATACTATAAACACACGCAAAATTTGATTCCTCACGCGTGATCAAGACCGTCGTTCGATTAGTGCAAAAACAGAATAAGGATAAATTAAAAAACTTATGTGACAGTTATTCAATTTGCAACTATTACATGAAGTGAGTAATAAGTTTTTTGTTGATTCTAAAAAATGTAATAGATTTATATTCTTTTATATTCTTTCTAAACATACGTCGGTAAATTAGTTGCGTATAGTTTTGAAGTCGGTTTAATTTTTTGTTTAATATTTTTGTTGCTTAAATTCTATGAATGAATAAATTACAAACGCAGAGATAACAGTTTTCGAATATTCTGGTCACTCCGAACTTTATCATGACCACAGCCTGTGACGCTAAAAACGCTAGTATCCTCTCGCACTTTGCCGACCTTGTGCAATATGATCAATGGTAGAGCACCATGATGCTCGAGTGGATAATGCTGAGAGATTTATTTTGACGTGGAGGCAAAAAAACTCGCCGCCCGCCTAACCAGAGCTATCAGTGACAGCGCTTAAATGGAAACGTGCCTAGTGATGTCAGCTAAAGACACGATATCGATATTAAATTCGTTTTTGAACTTTTTGCTTACACGATTTTATTATGTCTCAGATATAACATATAAATAATAGCAGCAATGTGCAGTTAGCAACAAGTCTTACATTTGGTCTACGAAATCGCTTAGTACGTAGCTATTAAGAGCGACATAAAAGCTATCTCCAGGTAAGTCTCAATGTTGAACAGTTTACAGAAATGTTCAGATTTGGATATTTTGATATGCTTCTTGTCGTACAAAGTCAGTTGTCAATGCGGTATCTACATACATACATACATACATACATACACTCACGCCTTTTTCCCATGGGGGTAGGCAGAGATTACGTCTTTCCACTTGCTACGGTCTTTACATATCTCTTTCGCTTCATCTACTTTCATAACATTCCTCATACATGCTCGACGATTGCGGTATCTGTAATAAAAAAAACTTTAAGACTCTCTTCCGAAACGGGATGACAGCTTTACGTCTCCCTAGGGGTCCCAACGTACATTTTGAAAGAAACTGCTCTAGACTACCTACGTAGAAATACATTTGGTACTTTGAGGTCAGGAATACATAAATATTGATTTACTATCGATTCAATGTCATTATTAGTTAATTATATAACATATATTTAGAAACTACATGATAATAATACACATTTTCGTGTAACATAATTAGAATTGAAATAGACGGGACTGAACATACACAATGATTGCTTACTTTAACAATTATTTTTCTTTTTTTGACAGTGTTTAAGTAGTTTTTTTATTGAAATAACACAAACACAACAACTATACTCCAGCCAAATCCAATGAAGAATGTTTACCAACAAAGCGTTGCCTAGCAACCACTGACAGGCATATATTAATAAGCTTTTTTACTAAGCAACAGTATAATTTTTTTTCTATTTCAAAATATTAATACGTCCGCGAAGGGGGGGGGCATTTCTTATTTTACCAGGTGGTAAGCCGTCTGACCTATTAGGTCCTACGACCGCAGTGCCAGATATTTTTTCATGAAATATACATACCTATGTAAATGCAAGTGAGGAGCTTGTTGGCGTATTGTGCAAGTGAGGAACTCAGTGGCGTATTGGTTCGTGCGCTTTGTTTTCTTGGCAACATCTATGCTATAAATAAACTGGTCTTTCGGCCACATTTCTTCAACTAGTTAATAAATGTTGCATATCACCACTTTTTCTGATGAACTTAGAGACGATTTTCTCACTCGTTTCTTCTTAAAAGACTAGTATATATATATAGCCAACTTCTTTGGCAGATTGGTTAAAATTTACGAAAATGTTTATTACTTCTGCATTTCACTTTCGTTACCGAGATTATAGGGATGTCAACTAAAATTTATTTAGATTTTATTTTATTATTTCAGTTTTTTACATAAAAGTTGAAGTTTTTTGTGTGTTTCTAGTAATATGTGATAGAAAAAAATTAATATTGAAGTAGCTATCAAAATCAGGCTTTAGATACAGGATAACGACGAGATAAAAAATGTTTCTTGTGAAATAGGTTGTGATAACCCTAAAATTGGTTTGTTTACATTTATTCGTCATCGGATTTGGCTGAAGTATAGTTAAAAAATTTGTAATTTAATATTATAAACAAAAATAAGGGAATCTCTTTGCAGTCAAACTACTAATACCTTATTAATAGTGCTCGGAATAAGTAGTTTAATTTTATGTACTTGCAGAAAGTAACTCAATGTAAGCGTAACATGGATAAACCTTCTTTTTTTGAGGGGAGGGGGGGGGGAAATGCGACCTTGTTTGCTATGACACCGCGCTCTTTACGCTTTTATTGTAAAATTTTATGTTTACAACTTACTATTACAATAATAAGCTAAAAGATGAAATACTATTTTGAAAGTTCAATATAATATTTTTACAATCTCTGAAAATAGTAAGTTCCCAGGCATATGCATACTATTGATGTCACAAAATCGCAAGTACATAAAATTAAACTACCTATACTCAGCACTACTTATTAAAGTATTTATACTAATGTGTCTTATTGGTGAAATATTTAGCTAAAATAATAAAAAATGCTACCCAAAGTCTTCGGAGAGAACACACGTAATTAATGTATGTGTGTACATATATCATATACTAGCTTTCTGCCCGCGGCTTCGCCTGCGTGGATTTCGGGATTTTGTCTATAGAGGGTTAAGGGTCATAGCTTTTGCCCACGGCTACATATGCGCGGAAGTCGGTTTATGCCGCGAAGGTTTTATCGCGCTTCCCGTGGGACTATCCATTTTTCCGAGATAAAAAATACCGCAAAACCTTGCTCAAGAATCACTATCTATTAATGAAAACCGCATGAAAATCTGTGCAGTAGTTTTTGAGCGAAGCCTTTATTGCGCATCCCGTGGGATCTGTCGATTTTTCCGGGATAAAAAGTAGCTTATGTTACTCGGGGATAATGTAGCTTTCCAAAGGTGAAAGAATTTTTGAAATCGGTCCAGTAGTTTCGGAGCCTATTCATTACAAACAAACAAACAAACAAATCTTTCCTCTTTATAATATTAGTATAGATAATCAATTGACGATGAAATCAAAATCATCTGATACTATCGATACTAAAATGCAGAAGATCCCAACACCAAAACTGGCACGTTAAGTTATTAAAATGGTAATTACCGACACATGCTGAGCTCTTGGCGTCGTTTCCTCGTTAATATAAAACATTGCGACAGGTAAAATCCCCCTCGATTTAGTGCTTGATGTTGCTTGTAAGTGAATATTGCTAATACGCGCCAATTTATAAGAGTGCGTGAATGGAAAAAACTAGCAAGAAAAGAGAACTTGGTTAACTCTTCTTAACAGAAAACTATTAAGTAACATTATTCCTTCACTTAGTCTACACTAATATTATAAAGAGGAAAGATTTTTTTGTATGTAACGAATAAACTCAAAAAGTACTGGACCGATTTTAATAATTCATTTTTCATTAGAAAGCTACATTATTACTGAGTAACATAGGCTATATTTAGTACTAGATCACTATAGAAATCTTTAGAAATTCTTATTAAAACCAATCGAAGGTGTAAAAAAATTAGCCATAAAATGTCTTTCATCGCATAGGCTGCGAAGAGTAATGTCTGTGCGAAGTCGAGACCGGCCGCTATCTTCTTATATATAAAAATGAATCGCAAAATGTGTTGGTAAGCTCATAACTCAACAACGCCTGGACCAATTTGGCCAATTCTTTTTTGTTAATGTTCGTTGAAGTTCAAGGAAGGTTTCTACAATGAGAAAAATTCGAATAATTATCGGAAATACCCTAAAAACAGCCCTTTTATTTTCCCATACAAACGTTTTCTAACTAAAACGTATAGTCGAATTGAGCGTTATTGTATAAAGTTCATATTGCAAGCACTCACTGTTGTCTAAGCAATGAAGGTGTGTTCCTAACATCAAAGAGTCAATTTGCGCTTTATTAACGCTACATATAGTTGAAATTCAATCATATCTATCAAAACAGTGTGCGTGCGTGCGTTGGAGCACAGAATACATCGTTGGAGGATTTAATGTCAATTTCCAAAATTGAATAGCCACAAAATGTAATAGGTAATTTAGACTTTTTTTGCGATTTGGTTGGCTATGCGACATCCCAACTAATATTATAAATGCGAAAGTGTGTTTGTTTGTTTGTTTGTTTATTTGTTTGTTTGTTTGTTTGTTTGTTACCTCTTCACGCTTAAACTACTGGACCGATTTCAAAAATTCTTTCACCTTTGGAAAGCTACATTCTCCCCGAGTAACATAGGCTACTTTTTATCCCGGAAAAATCGACAGATCCCACGGGATGCGCAATAAAGGCTTCGCTCAAAAACTACTGCACAGATTTTTATGCGGTTTTCATCAATAGATAGAGTGATTCTTGAGGAGTTTTGCGGCATTTTTTATCTCGGAAAAACGGATAGTCCCACGGGAAGCGCGATAAAATCTTCGCACCATAAACCGACTTCCGCGTATATGTAGCCGTGGGCAAAAGCTATGACCCTTAACCCTCTATACACCCAATCCCGAAATCCACGCGGGCGAAGCCGCGGGCAGAAAGCTAGTTATCTATAAAATAATTAGGAACAAAAAACTGCCACTGTACAAATCTTTTTGACAGGACGAAGTCTGTTGGGTCCGCTAGTATGTAAGTAAAGTTTGTGTGTTTGTATATTTGTTAAATTGCAAGGGATCTCGGGATCTCGGGATCTACTGAACCGATTTTAAAAATTCTTTCACCATCAGAAAGCCACATTATTGCTGAGTGTAATAGGTTATATAAAAAACCGAAAAATAAAAAGGCTTTTACGTGTTAGTTTTTTTTCTTTTTTCGGGGGGAAATGGTCCTTATGCACTGTGAGATCTCCGGTCTGAGAGACCGGCCGACTCACTAAGCCCCCGGTGTTCTCTGAGCCCATACCGGGGCGCGTGGCGAGTTGCACTCTCGCGATTCCACCGCCAAACGCCCACGGACTAGCTCGACCTAGTCGCGGTAGCCAGCCGCGCACGCTGCCTTCTCGGCACGTGGTAGTACGTTTCGCCAAGTGAATCGGAGAAAAAACGGTCGAACGAAAGCGTTTCTTACAAACGCTGCGTTAACTATGAAATATATATTTTTGAGTTCTAGACAAAAGATGTGGAGCTTGAAAATGCCTACAAAAAAGTCAACGATAGCATATGTCTAACTTTTATATTTAAGTTAAAAAAGTAGTTTTTTTAATATTACAGTTAGAAATTAAAACAACACTAAACATAGTACTAAAAAGGATTATTAATATGATTCCCGGGGCCCGGGGTCGAATCTGCCATGTACTATTGCGTTTTTCGTGTTTCGAATTTCTTATGTATGAAACGATTAGTGATCAGTATTTCTGAGCAACGTGAATATTAGTACTACTTCCACGCAAAGCTCAGCAAAAGAGAGTGGAAATGAGGGTGCAAGACTGTTCAATTAATTAGTTAATTTGTGTATTTTATTTATTTATTTATTAAGGAAAAACAACAGCCAACTTATGTATAGACTTATACTAAATATATTTTTAAAGTAACTTAAGCCTAAACAGTCGTTCACAACTTATATCAATTCATTTTCAAATGATGACTAAAACTAGACTTGACTATTATAGAAATGTTGAAAACAAATCATTAATAATATAGTAGCTATTGCCTATGAAAAACTTTAATCCATACAATGTGTAATTAGTACCATAATTACATACTACAAGAACAACAATATCTACTTATATATCTTATCATATTACTTTATTAAGATGTAAATTACAATATCCTGTTATGTAATTGAGTACAATAAGAATAAAATTTTTTTGTTTAATACAAGCTTTTATTAAATGCTATAAAAAGAACAAAATAAACTTTTACATAAAAGCTTGTCGCGAGATTTACTTACTTATAGAATACTTTTAACGACAAGTGGTTATTTAATTTATATAAAAGCGCTTGTATTTTTTTTTTACTTTTAATTTATTTTCCGAGTAAATAACCAAGCTTAGCAAACCCTTTCTTTTGATACACATATTGTAGGGGTGCATTATAAATAATTGGTCCGCCATCTTGGGAAAGTCCGCCATATTGGATTAAGAATGACGTCACAATATTTATCGAGGTGTTCTTTGCAAGCCCTTTCATTTGATACCCATATTATAGGGGTGCATTAAAAATGATTCATCCGCCATCTTGGTAATGTCGCCGTGTTGGATTTAGAATGACATCACACATAACTATGCATTGTCATCCGACTTACACGTGCATGCAAAATTTCAGCTCAATCGGAGACCGGGAAGTGGGTCAAATTAAGATTCCAAGATTTTCTTACATTGTTACAAGTGAAGCTAATATTAAAGCTTGTAATAACAATATCCTGTTATGTACCTAATTGAGTACAATAAGAAGGCTTTACGATGCGGTAGGTGGTTAAATCTTTCTCAGCAGCGGCAATATCGGTGATGTAGGAGAACGAGAGTCCAATTGCTGTACTAATTCCGGGTTCACAGCTAATTGTATGACGCTCCAAAGATGAAGGAAATCAGCACTTGGTCAGTGTGGTTGACTAAGGCTGCCGGTGAGTTGTGACACTGAGGGTTCTGACATGCTTCAGCGGGACGAACGCCATCGGCCTCTGTCTTAGAGATGTGTCAATCTTTACAGAAACGACTCAGTGAGTCGTATCTTCCAAGTGATTCACTGATTCAAATCTCTATCAGCGCGTCAAATGAAACATTCGCTCAATTGCATCTCTGTTTCAATGGCTCGCACGATTGAGATAAGTAAATAGTGTATCAGTGACTCTGAACAAATGAACAAACGAAGGACTTTACTGATCTTTGTACTGACCCGGATACAAATGATCCAATCTCCACAAAGAAAGAAAGAAAGAAAGAAAGAAAAACATTTATTGACGACACATATTAAATATTTTTTTTTTTTTTTTTTAAAAAGAACACATGGTGTTGTGTCGTCAACTAGGCCCCAACCTCAGCACATGTTACAGCGACGTAGACTGCCACCGCAACGCTGGTATTCTGGTGGAGCCCAATTGGCGAGCAACGGCGGAGAAACAAACAGGAGTATATCCAATAAAAATCCATCAAAACGCGACCAAGCGTGCACGCGATCACCAACAGGAATTTTCGGACCGCATGTCGAACACTATCTGTGATCGCGGGCGCGTCGTTCTGTGGTTGCTCTAGCTAAACCACTTATTCTACGGCCGATTCCAAAACATGATTACAAATATTTATAATTTTTCTTACAATGCTATCTTATGTCTAAATGTAGTTCACAGTGTCAATGGGTATATTACCACATTATACATATGTATATTACAGTGCTTACATTCCATTATGTAAGTATACATTGTCTTTAATTTGTTACCATGAAATGAACCCAAATATATGTTACGCGTCTTACACGTTTCAAAGACACGTTTTTTCCATCATTAGTGTAGACAAGCTATCCTCACTAGGGCTAGCGTGGCCCTGTATAGCTATATCTACAACCTAAAGGCGAGACAGTGCTTGTTTTGTTTGAGATAACGTTAAGAAAAATGGACAACATAATTTTTCATTTAGGAAATTAATATTAATTTTTTTGTTATGTAAACCTGAAGCTATCAAAAGTAAATAGATTACTGAATTCAACCATACCAGTAGCCATGTGCAAATATATTTTCCGTTCTACGAATTTCATATATTATTATACATTTATCAGATGCTTCTAGGCAAGACAGAGTAATGATTACTCTGTCTTGCCTTAGCCATACTTAGAGTGCAGTCACAAGAACAGCTCAAGGGTGGAAGTGTATATATATCATAACACGTTTGGCGTCTTTATCACTGCTACAGACACGCCTTTCACACACGTAGCCGCTGATAATATTGCCCCCTTCGCCTCCAAATAATTCTGCCTTTTTAGGACGCGCTAAACCTGCCAATTAGGAGACGTTGAGAAAGCAGGTGACCTGAGTATCTTCCATAGTTCAGTTCTCATTACCATATTTTTGGTGGTAATGAAAACCGGGTTATAGGAGAGACTCCGCCGGTTACCTGCTTTTTCAAAGCCTCCTAATTGATTTATATATGGCAGGTGGTGCGATTTTATAAGACACGGTCATTTATAAGGCGCGGGATACAGATTCAACGCGTAGAAGCCATTTAAGCGAATTTAATGAAAATGTGCGTGGATTGCTACAACCTGGTCTTATCTCTATCTGTAACATAAGAAATGCAGTTTATATATTGCAGACGGTTATTTGCCACTCACTAAATGGCCCCCCCAAAAAAGCAGACCAATATTGGTGCGAAGGGAGTAACATTGGTGTGACCGGCTAAGGGAGTGTCTGTGACAGGGATCGAGATGCCGTCGGTGTTATGACATTACTAGCGGAACCGACAGACTTCGTCCTGTCAAAAAGATTTGTACAGTGGCAGTTTTTTGTTCCTAATTATTTTATAGATAATGTCGCATAGCCAACCAAATTGCAAAAAAAGTCTAAATGACCTATTACATTTTGTGGCTATTCAATTTTGGAACGTGACATTAAATCCTCCAACGATGTATTCTGTGCTCCAACGCACGCACGCACACTGTTTTGAGAGATATGATTGAATTTCAACTATATGTCGCGTCAATAAAGCGCAAATTGACTCTTTGATGTTAGGAACACACCTTCATTGTTTATACAATAACAATAAAGCTCAATTCGACTGTACGTTTTAGTTAGAAAACGTTTGCATGGGAAAATAAAAGGGCTGTTTTTAGGATATTTACGATAATTATTCGAATTTTCCTCATTGTAAAAACCCTCCTTGAACTTCAACGAACATTAACAAAAAAGAATTGGCCAAATTGGTCCAGGCGTTGTTGAGTTATGAGCTTACCAACACATTTTGCGATTCATTTTTATATATAAGATTACACTTCCACCCTTAGATCATCTGCTCTTGCGACTTCACTCTGTCCGGCCGGCTAATGCAAGCCAGAGGCCTACGCCCCTTGAAGCACATCAGTACCTTCGGTGACGCAACAATTCGCCACAAGCCGCCCTGAGGAAGACTGACTGCACTAATGGGGCATTTATGGTAGTTAGGGGCATTAAATACCAGCGGGCGATACCCCATCCCATTACTTCCCTGCGCACTTATTATTATCGTTTACATCACGCGTCTTTATAAGACACGGTCCTTTATAAGGCGAACGCAAGGATACAGATCCAACGGGTAGAGGCCATTTAGCGAAATGTAATGAAAGTACCCGTGGAGTGTATCAACTGGGTCTAATCTAACATTGTTTCGGCAATAGTAATCTACGTATATCGAGCTTTATTTATTCCTATATTTATGTACTATTTATTTAAATAAATATTTTTTGATTCCGCTATAACGGGACTTTGTGTTACCGGCTCCTGGACCAGTAGATAATAGATAAAAATTTTCAAAATCGAACTTATTCGTAATTTAAATGCAAGTGTCGTTTACTATCAGGTTAATCCATTTGCACGTTTACCCCCCTATTGTGTATATAAAAAACATAGCATAGTTATGCAGAAGCCACAGCTTATCGCCCCGATTTCTTTCTCCAACCGTACTGAGAGAGTGACGCATAAAAGTGCTGCCCTGTTACAACTCAAATAACCACTATAAATGCAAATCAGACGTCCTATCATGACGACGACGATCGTAATGGCGACGCCGCGACGATTATGAAGCGTTCGAGTCTTAGGCCCTTTATATGCTACGATTTTTCGGAGTAATTAAATTGTTTTTCAATACACTACATTAGTTAAGAAAAACTTCTAATTATATAGTTAGTAAGTATAGTACGTCATAATGTTTTGAAAATATTTGTAAACATTTTTATATTTCAATACATCCTTACTTAATATTATAAATCGGAAAGTGAGTTTGTTTGTTTGTTCTGCTTTCACGCCGTAACTACTGAACCGATTGCTTTGAAATTTTGCAGCCGTAAACATAAAAGTCTAGATTAAATAATAGGGTACTTTTTATTCTGGAAAAAAATTATATTCACGAGGAAAAAAAATATTGTTTTCTTGGTGCATAGATTGTAGATGGCGCTGTGTGTCGTTTAAAACAAACGTTACATCGCGCTTCTTAGATTTTCCGTGGGAATGAGAAATTTTCTTATAGTTGTGCTTTATACCGCAATATAACCGAATTCTAGTATTAAATAAATACATAGTATAATATCAGCAACGAAATCAATAAACCTGCTAAAAATAGCGATTTATTAACTTATATCGATGGAATACTAGCGTAACTTCTACGACTTACACCCTTCATGACTGACTAAATACTGTTCCCGACCCAGTCACATCTAATTGTAATATTTTTAAAATAAAATGTACAAAATTTCCGTCACTTGGCTTACTATAAAACTCCGTCCTTTAACTAAAAGGAGGTTAACTCTCAAGTGGTTGAATTTGATTTTCTAATGGAACTTGAATGTGCAGAAGATTTTCTTTCATTTCGTCTAAGCATCATTTTATAATAATACATTATTCGTGAGTTATAGGAACTTTTTTAACCGTTAAGTTTTTGAAATTTCAATGATTTCCTACCTTAAAAGCGACTAATCCACACTTCTACGCTAAAAATACGTTATTCTACCTTAACTGCTTGATGTATTAATTATATTCTAGATTTCTTCATCACTAAAAGTACGTTTGATGATTATTCTTGAACAACGGCTCTAACCATCATGCCTTTTAAGTAAATGACATTCCCCGCGTTTTTGGCTGTTTTCTCTAGAACATTGTTTTTGGCTTAGCGTCCTTTTAGTTAGAGGACGGCGGTACTGTGCTGCCATCTATTGGGTAAGTTACTAACAGAAAAGAGACAGTCATTAAATACGCAACCTATGAGCATAGTATAACCTTAAGTATGAGAAATAGAATTGCATATTTACATTACTATGACTGCTTGTAATAAGTAAGGTTTGAACAATACCAAGTCACATATACACAAAATTATTTCTGTACAGATATTAAATTATATGCATGACGGTAAGCTAAACAATTATATTAACTAAACCGGACGAGTAGTTACCCAGTGAAAAGTGTAATGTGAACGCGGAGCTTCGCCAGCTAAGTACTATTAGGTCAAATTAATTAATGGTATTATTCTAAATATTGTAGTCAATGTCAATTCTTTTAAATATAAAATAAAACGGAAATTGTAGATGTCGCTTTTATTAAGTAAAATATCTTAGTCAATGTCGGGACTTTCAAATATAAAATAAAACAAAAACGACGAGATGTCGCTTTTAAAAATAGAAATTGCTACTTGAAGACCATGCGAAACGTGGCGTGGGCATTCTGTGCGGGACAGCGTTGGCAAGCGGTTGTCGGTCTGAAAGTTAGATCTTAAGGATAATAAATACATGTACTAAGTTAAAGTGAGTGTTACTGTGTTAGTAAATTGTGAAAAATAAAAGAAGTGCTGTGAAGAGAAAGGAGGTTTTTTACAGTACGACGTCAACGAGGATCTAGGCGTTCGGTTACTGCGCAGTCTGTAATAGAAACCCTTACGTGACACAATACCTTACAGTGTCTTCGTAAATTATGTATTGAAGCATCTGTGTTGTAATATACTTCTGTAATTCCTTGTAATAATGATGAGTGTTATAATTAGTGCTCGGAATAGATAGTTTAATGTTATGTACTTGCAGAAAGAAAGTCAATATAAGCGTAACATGGGTAAACCTTTTTTTTTGAGGGAGGAATGCGACCTTATCCACCATGATAGCGCGCTGGCAAGGCGCGGCCGTGTGTGGGGCTGTCCAGTCATAGAGGCCCGGCGTACCCACTAAAACCCCCCCCGAGTTCTTTAAGCCCATACGGGGCACATGGTGCGGTGCGCTTTCGCGATTCGACCGCCATATGCCCCGGAACATGGATAAACATAAAATTAGCTATTCGTTTCATTACAATTTTATTGTAAAATTATATGTTTACAACTCATTATTACAACAATAAGCTAAAAGATGAAATACTATTTTGAAAGTTCAATATAATATTTTTACAATCTCTGAAAATAGTAAGTTCCCAGGCATATCTTATCTTCTTTATCTCCGCAAAGTGTCATTGATTTGCCTTTATATAAATTTAAAATCCATATCAAAAAGACACTCATGAGTAAAGGTTATTATAAAGTAAGTGACTATCTAAATGATCACACTATTTGGGAATAGGGACACTATTCATAGAGCCATGTTTGGTAACAACATTATTTATAATATTGTATTATTTTTATATGTGTATGTAAACATACATACGACTGTAATCGTATTAGGTATGATTGTATCTTATACTATATTGTATTTTATATTATATTATTATAATTATTATCATTGTAAAGAGGAGATAAAAAATAGACCTTCAGAGTTTCTTGCCTGTTCTTCTCGAGAAAGCTCTCCCAATTTCCGAACAGGTGTCGAGTCAATTTTTTTATTTTTTTCTTTTTTCCTTATTCGTACGTACGGACAAGGTTTTTGTTTTTTTTTAAGCTTTGTTTTTTTTTGTTTTGTCTGTTGACGTCAATAAGTGCCTGTAAAGGTCTATGTTGAATAAAGATTATTTTGATTTTGATTTTGATCCATACTATTGATGTCACAAACTCGCAAGTACATAAAATTAAACTGCCTATTCCGAGCACTAGTTATAATAAATGATGTACAAGAGACTTACAAGGTTTAACTAAACAAGTGTACTAATTTGGATTAACCTTATCAAGGGAAGTAACAACAAACAAACAAGACCACATCAAACCATATACTCTTTCTCGGTATGCGTAAGAAAGATTGTGCAAAGTGTTTCTTGACCTTTTGTGTGTTAGTACCTGCCTTGGACAAAGAGGTATAAGATAGAGTTTAGTCGGTAGGCAGAGCTTAACTCTGAGTCCGATATAACTGGGTAGACGACAATTTTTTAAATTCTATATATAAAAAGAGTACTCTTTTAAGTGAGAAATTTTGTAGAACCAACAGCACACCTGCACCTATTACTTTTAAAGATACATCGATATGTTTGCGGCGCTGTCGCGGGTCGCTCAAAAGCGCTCCATACTAAAAACACTGCAATCGTGACGTCATAACTCAGTAAACTCATCAAATTTGTATGAGCGTATAAACAAATTTTAAAATAACTTTGTTATTTGTACGTTTATAGGTATACTTTCTATATAAAAGAATGTTACATTTAATGTGAGAATGCTAGAAATGTGTTCGATTTATTAGAATTACGTAAATAATAATTGCTCATTCTTTAGAAATCTAAAAACAATTTAAATGAATAATTAAACTGAAATTTCTATATTGACATACTTTCATGAGATATAAATTAATCAAATCAGATAATTATATTATAAAAACGGCCGTAATCAGTTGTAGTTGTCTACCCTATTGCTCTCAGACCGGCCGCAGGGGTATCCAATAGGAGGATCACTACCACCCTTGGGAAAACATGCGTGGGGATAGTTCTCCACCGAGTTGAGGAAAATTGTATTCGATTATTTTTGTTTTTGATTTATTATCATATGTAACACAATTATAAAGTACTAGTTGATGCCCGCGACTTCTTATGCGCAGGGTTAGTATTTCGAGTAGCTTATATTAGCATACAGTATACGTTATAATCTATATATTATTGTGATATATAAGCTATATTATTGTAAAATTTCATTAAAATCCATTCAGTAGTTTTTACGTGAAAGAGAACAAACATACAAAAAAACTTTCACGTATATAATATAAGAAGGGATTAATACTAGTTATAGTTTAATTCTAGCTATTGTGTATATTTATCGTTAATTTCCACATCTATCCAAGCACTATGTGTTGATCGGGAGCACTAAGTTTTACTTTATCTTGCATCTCATTTTAGCACATAAGTCCACCATCAAGTAAGAAACCAAAGTATTTTTTGTTGTGTGTGAAAAAATATAGTCAGCTGCAGTCTATTTAGTTGTATATAAAAATCTACATCGCTGATTCGCTACGTTTATTACGTAGCAAATGCTACGTATATGTAGCTATGTAAAAATCGTACTGTATAAAGGGTTTCTTCTTTCTACTAACTACGATTTTTTATTACGTTCGAGTGAGCGTTTGACCTCGTCTTCCCTGATGATAATTGCAGATGAGGTCTAAAACGTCTAAGGATTCAATACAAACCTACTGTTTCGATTTGAAAATATCTGGATTATACTACAATGAAGGCAAAGAATTACATTTCTTCCATAAAAATGGAAACATAGTGCCATGTGATGGGACATCCATGACTTAAGAATAGCTTTTACCCACCCTCCGCATATTTCACTGGTAAAAGAGAGATGGTTAGACAAGGGTTGATAGCTTTTGTAAAAACAACATATTCCCAAAATGTATTCTATGAGAAATCTACAAGCAGGTTATTCTACAACGATGCTTAGGATTCCTCCTACCAAATAATTTTTGTCGACTCATAACAAAATAATTTTTGTAAATGTACTGAATTATAACTTAACAATTTTTTTTCTTCTCAGGAGAGGAATCTTGGGAATCCTCCACAAGGAGTACGAAACGTTCCCAGGCAACGGCAAGTGTCATGGTGGTTGTGTCGGACTGTACGCGGCCAGAGCGGTCTGACCACGTGACCTGCCGATTAAACTTTTTGTAACGATGAGGGAAATGCATTGAATTGCATACCTGTGATTCAGGTTATGTGGGGCTCCCCTCCCGAGAAGGGGGTAGGCCTACCCACTAAAAACCTTACCGATCCCCCCCCCCGATTGCGCCTGGAGGCAAGCGCTAATCCCCAAGGAGAGCTGGCATCACGCCGGGGCCGAGCGCTAATCCCGAAGGCGAGTAGCATCGTACCCCGACGCGAGCGCATCCTCCCTAAGGAGAGCAGCATCGCACCCCGACGCGGGCGCATCATCCCTAAGGAGAGCAGCATCACGCCCTGACGAGGCCATGGGAACCCTTGCGGACGACCACCACGACCTCGCCGGCGTATGACGACTAGCGCCCACTCCGCGCCGGCACAGGGGCGACCGCCGGACATCTACCGTTATCCACCGACCCAAAATGGGTCGAGAAGGGGGTTTTGCCCGTCTGCCACTGGGCGCTAGAAGCTGCCCGCCAGGTTGGACCAGGCGCTCCCACGCCCCCCCTCTTGGGGAGCCCTCTGTCAGACTATTAGCCGTCAAAAGACGTTGCCCAGGGGTAAGCAACCCGTCCCGGCTTCGCACGGATACAATGCTTTTTAATGTGGGTAATACATTTTTCGGTCAATCTCGTAGGGTTCAGCCATCGTTTTTGCAATATAAGCGCAAAAAAACGTGTTTATTTACGATATCACATTAGAAACCTCTAAATTTATCAGTGTTTCTCGACTATATTATACATGTATTGTCCATATGAACTTTTTTTAAGAATCACTCTATCTATTAAAAAACACCGCACCAAAATCCGTTGCGTAGTTTTAAAGATCTAAGCATACATAGGGGCAGACAGAGGCGGATAGCGACTTTGTTTTATACTATGTACTGATTTTATTTTCTAATCAGTAACAATAATACATAAAAAATAGTGATCATATATATATATATACGCTCCGAAACTACTAGACCGATTTCAAAAATTCTTTCACCTTTGAAAAGCTATATTATCTCCGAGTAACATAGGCTACTCTTTATCTCGGAAAAATCGATAGATCCCACGGGATGCGCAATAAAGGCTTCGCTCAAAAACTACTGCACAGATTTTCATGCGGTTTTCATCAATAGATAGAGTGATTCTTGAGCAAGGTTTTGCGGTATTTTTTATTTTGGAAAAACGGATAGTTCCACGGGAAGCGCGATAAAACCTTCGCGCCATAAACCGACTTCCGCGCATATGTAGCCGTGGGCAAAACCCTTAACTTAGAGCTATGACTCTATAGACCCAATCCCGAAATCCACGCAGGCGAAGCCGCGGGCAGAAAGCTAGTGTAAGATATATTAATGAGGATTTTTAAAAATATACCTAAATATAAATAAACCATAA
Organism: Scirpophaga incertulas; assembly: GCA_036419045.1. Taxonomy (NCBI): domain Eukaryota; kingdom Metazoa; phylum Arthropoda; class Insecta; order Lepidoptera; family Crambidae; genus Scirpophaga; species Scirpophaga incertulas. Next base: position 1,777,776 of record CM071633.1, read on the forward strand.
ATTGTATCTCCGAAAATACAAAGTTATTGTTTTATAAGCACACTTTTACAAAATTGCAACTTATCGCTTACCTATGGTAATCACTCTGAAATCTTACCTGAAAATACCAAGAAACGACATTTAAGTTCACTAATATCGCCTGTTTCATTATCCATTTTAAGATTAATTTATCTCTCTAGAAGCCTACAAGCTTTTTTATATTGTTTTCCAATTCAAAACTCAAATTAAAGTCATTTCATTACATATTCACGTAAATCTTACATGAAATTCTGAGCAATCTCAACTTAATATTACCATTGTACATTTGAATTAGGTTTTTGTACCTACTTAGATATACTTAAATTGAAATTTTTATGTCCATTAAAACACGAAATAATAGTAACCAGATTTATTGTACATGTATTAACCTTATATTAATTTACAAGATAACCTGTATGGAACTACCTACATAACAGAAATTAAGTAATATTTCGTGTTTGTGATTAATACGAGATTGAATAATTAAAGTGATTTTAATTAGATCCTCCATTTTATTTTTCCATCAGATTTGCTACTCATATTTGGTGTGTAATTTATTTTACCGAGATTTCGTTTCTAATATCGTTGATGTCAAATCAGAAAAATATATGATAATTTTGCCAAAAATATTTCGGGACGACCGGCTTCCTTTGACACCACTCATAGCCCCTTTTTTCGCCTCTAATATCACATACACCTTGTTAAGCCTGTAAGGTCACCGCACATCGAACTCTGATAATGAAATATACAGACGCGTCAGTGAGTTGATACATCGAGTCGAATGTCTACCAAACGTAATTTAAATATTTCCTGATTTGTTGTTTCATTGAGTTAGTGATTACCAAGAAAGAGCATATTCCCTTTTAAAAGGCCGGCAACGCATCTGTGACTCCTCTGGTGATGCGGGTGTCCATGGGCAACGGTTATCGCTTACCATCAGGTGATCCGTTTGCTCGTTTGCTGCCCTATCTATACTAATATTATAAAGCTGAAGAGTTTGTTTGTTTGTTTGTTTGAACGCGCTAATCTCTAGAACTCTTGGTTCGAATTGAAAAATTCACACTTTTTTTTATTGAATAGCCCATTTATCGAGGAAGGCTTTAGGCTACATAACATCACGTTGCGATTAATAGGAGTGAAGAAATAATGGAAAATGTGTAAAAAACTGAAATTATTGATCTTTGAGGGCTTCCGTTGCGTGCGCTGCGAAAACGGTTAGATACCAAAAAAATATCTATGGAAAAATTATTTCTCTTAAAATGATCTAAAAAAATGTTCGCGACACTGTATGCCTATCTTTTAATGTTAACTCACTAGAATCGTTTTTATGGTAATCAAATTTGGATATGTCGCGTTGTCAAGATCGGGTAACAGCTGAGGTGGTTGTTTGCAAAAATAAATATGATGCTCAAAATAACTATTCCACGCGGACGAAGTCGCTGGCACAGCTAGTCTTATATATAAAAAAAAAGATCAGCATACCAATTGTGCGTAGGCACTCGTTTACCCTTTCCCTACCCCAGTTAGTTTGTAAGTGTATTAAATAAATAATTTATTTACCAGTTTCTAACTACCACTGATATATATATTCTATTATAATTATTAACATTATTAACATTGAAAAGCGGAGATAAAAAATAGACCTTCAGAGTTTCTTGCCTGTTCTTCTCAAGAAGGCTCTCGCAATTTCCGAACAGGTGTCGAGTCAATATTTTTTTTCCTTATTCGTACGTACGGACAAGGTTTTTGTTTTTTAAGCTTTTTTTTGTTTTGTTTGTTGACGTCAATAAGTGCCTGTAAAGGTCTATGTTGAATAAATATTATTTTGATTTTGATTTTTGATTTGATTTTATATCTACCACACCTTCTAGTTCTATACACTAAAAATCAACAAACCATTTCGTCACCGCCATTCAAACAGCCTTTTTTAAAAAGACACTTTTAGTATTCCGGAAATAGGACATTCTCAACAGGATAAAAGCACAGTGGACTGAAAACGTTTGTTTGAACATCTATCGAGCTCGCGTTGTGCACCGGACGGATGGGGGATAAATTGCGCAAAACTGAAAACAAAATAAATGGTCGATGGGAACATTGGATGGAACCCGACCACCGCTGCGGTCCCGGCATTTTTTAAACACGCCATCACTTTGATCAGTTAAGCGTGGAAATTTTAAGCTATGGCTGGCATCTTTTTCATTTTATTTCTCACGGAGATAAGCTTTTTTTGATTGACAGTATATTGGTAAGACAGGAAGGAGACACGCTGTGAATTATCAAAGCATCAATAGATTCTGAAAATCAGCGTTATGATTAAATGTCTCGTTTGAAAATGAAGTATTATTATTTTTATTTATAAATTATAACGTCAACAACGTAAATAATTCTACTAATATATTAAACACGAAAAGTTGTATAATTTTTGAAAATTTGTTAAAGGAGTATGCCCATTCGTAGTATCACCTTTACTCGTCCTTGTGCCTTAACCAAACTAATACCAAAAAATAAGTAACAATTTTAACAAAACTCTGCAATATACCAAGCCGAAACTTCGCCGGAGATAAATCCACATAATAATTAGTAATTATTTCACTTCCGTTTCATTCGCCGTGCATTTTTATTGATGATATTCTAATTTCATTGATAAATAGTCTCTTCGGTATTGCCATATATTAACGATCGGATCGATTGGTCAAAAATATATTCGATACATTCCACTGTCCTCTCGTGAAAGGGTAAAAGGAATACCAAAACAATTAATTTTCTTTAATCTTTTTTCTGCTTTCTCTAATATTTTAGTCATTATTTTGCTTTAAGAGTTTCTTTATACAGATAGCTAATATCAATGTTGCTAAAACAATTATTTTTAAATTAATTAATTATTTTATATGAATTATTGGATAGTTGTAATATTTATTGGATAAGATAGACTTAATCATTTTATAGTTTTAATCTTCTACAATTAAATAGGTATTATCAAAATGATGATAGGAGAAATTCGTAACTTGAAAGTCTTTGGTGTTTAATTTCTATTTTACCCATCGAAATAGAGTCAAATAGTTTTTAATAATTGAATATATAGTTAAAAATCTACAATATATCATAAAAATCATTATGGTACAAAATCATTTTTGGCGATACTAAAGTCCATACTACAATGGGCATTCTCCTTTACTTATATTTACCTATGTAATAAGTTTAAAGACACTTCACTTAATCGATAGTAATATTATAAACCAAAAAGTATGGATGTATGTTTGTTACTATTTCACGTAAAAACTACCGAATGAATTTCAATGAAACTTTACAATGTTATAGCTTATACGAGTACATTAGAATAATAAATTGGCTTCAATTTATAAACATATAGTGTCAAGTAAGTAGGAAGAATCTACTATCTGTATAGACAAAGTCGCGAGTATCAGCTAGTATCTTTATAAATTGGCCCTTGGGCACACAAGAATTGGAGGCCCTTTTGGAAAGTAAAAATCGTGAATTATACTAACATTTTTAAAATAAGTTTGTTATGCTCGCTAAATAATTTATGCTCGCGCCACCCGCGGTTGGAATACTGTACTAATAATGATTAAGCAATATCGACGCTAGCGCTTCAATTGTTGGAATCCCGAACTACAAATCCATAGGCGTCTCTCGGCCGCAGCTTCCAGATAGCAATGACCCTTTTTGGACCGTCTGTCTTCGTTGATATAATGGCGTAGCATATGCCACGTAAATACTTTTGAAAAAGTTACTAATTTGCGAAAAATAGTATGTCTAATGTGCCGGACAAAAATGTTTTTAGAATAAATGTGTGAGAGACATTGTAGGTCCTTTGGGCCCCTCTGAGGATGGGGGATGAGGGGGGGGGATTGTAAAGCATCATTAAAAGTTGTTGATACTCTTTATATGGCCAAGTGGTTTTTGGGAACCAGGTCAAAATTTTGGATATGTTGTCCTCCTGTTCGAGCTGATTCAGAATATTCAACGCTTAGAAAAAGTTAAAGACGCATTTTCCCGCTAGGGGGCTCTGAATCAGCTCGTCAAGGAGAACAGCATATCCAAAAATCTGCTGATTCTGCCGATAACCACGATTTTCTAATTCAGACTTCAGAGCCCCCTAGCGGGAAAATGCGTCGACCTCAGCTCGACTAGAAGAATAACATATCCAAAATTTAGACCTTGGCCATTTAAACAGTATTATCTACTTTATTCTGTACTTTTTACGTTTAAGAGTAACAAGCGTTTATAATATTAATATTAGTTGGGCTTGTGTGAATTGATATATATATATATATATATATATATATATATATATATCAGTCACCCTGTATATATATATATATATATATATATATACAGGGTGACTCAGAGCCGCCTGACACATTTCAAATGTGAATAGTGCGCCAACGCAATACCTTGTCGTAGTATTCAGGAGGGGGAAACAGTAGAGAAGACGACGCCATTTTATTACCCGAATACTCGAATTAGTATGGCCGTAGTTCAACAAATGTTTGGAACGGTCATCTCTCGTTTTGGTGAAATAACTTGGCCAACTCGATCACCCGACCTGAGTGTGCCAGACTTTTTTTATGGGGGCTCTTGAAAGAGCGTGTGTTCCAGAGGCGCATCATGAATCTTCAAGAACTCAAGCAAGCCATTGTTGACGAAGTTGCAGCTATCGATGGGGACCTGCGGAGGTGCGTGTACGCCAACTTCCAGAAGCGTTTGCAAGAATGTATTTATGTAAACGGAGGCCATTTACCTGATGTAATTTTTAAAAAATAAACTTGTAATTTATGTAACTTAAATGGCATACTTGCCTCTATCTAAAAATGTTATTTTTTTTTATTTCCTTTTATTATATATATATATACACATATATTTAAATAAATAAATATTTGTTACACTTACACCAATTAGCCTAGCCCAAGGTAAGCTCTGTAAGGCTTGTGCTATGGGATCTAGGGTAACGGATAGACATACATATATTATACATATATAAATAATTTTTATAGAAATATATATCAACAACCATGACTAAGGTACAAATGCTCGCATTCGTCACACAAACATCTGCCCCCACCGGGACTCGAACCCGGGACCTCAGAGATGGCGACACCTTGAAACCGGTGTATTATCCACTCGTCTATGGAGGTCGTCATATATATACTCGTACATTAAATTGTTATATGTTTTTGAGGTATTAAACAAACTCCAGTTTCATCAATTTAATAAACATCCATCAATAATGCGCTTACATCTTAAATCTTTTCAAAATCATCTGTTAACGTCAAGAGTTCAGACGCAGATCTTTAATACACACAGTAAGCACATTCTCAATTGGGTTGTGTTAATGAACGCACACCGAGTTTCTCATTAAAACTAATGAGCTTCAACGTTTGAAGCTTACGCCGTTGAGCTGCCGGCTATTAGCGACCACTCATTGACTGCGCTTTTCAGCGCTCGCCAATTAATATCGCACTTAAGATCATTGCGTTATAATTACTTCTTCAAAAAAAAACCTGATCTTGATCCTGTCTGAAACACATTTTTATACCACTACTAGCGACTCGCCCCGGATTCGCACGGCTTCACACTACAGAAAAACTGTGAACATTGTATTTTATTATAAAAAACTAGCAGACCCGACAGACTTCGTCATGTCAAAAAGATTTGTAAAGTGACAGTTTTTTGTTTCTACTCATTTTATAGTCAGGGCAAAAAAATCTCATGTACAGAACCGTCACCCCAGTGGTAGGGCGTTGTGATTTAAAAAAAATTAATTGCAAAAAAGGTCCAAATGAACTATTTACATTTTGTGATTATTCAATTTTGGAACGTGACATTAAAACCTCCACGATGTATTCTGTGCCCTAACGCACACATGCATACTGTTTTGATAGATATGATTTTATTTTTTTATATAGCGTTAATAAAGCGCAAATTGACACACACCCCTACATTGCTTAGACAACAGTGAGTGCTTGCAATATGAACTTTATACAATAACAATAAAGCTCAAATTGACTGTACGTTTTAGTTAGAAAACGTTTTTTTTTTTTTTTTTTTTATAGGATAGGCAGCAAACGAGCAAACGGATCACCTGGTGGTAAGCAATAACCGTTGCCCATGGACACCCGCAACACCAGTGGAGTCACAGATGCGTTGCCGGCCTTTTAAAAGGGAATAAGAGGAATAAGGGGAATAAACGGGAATAAGGAGGGTTGGGCCTCCGGTACCCTCACTCACTCGGCGAAACACAACGCAAGCGCTATTTTACGCCGGTTTTCTGTGAGGCCGTGGTATCACTCCGGTCGAGCCGGCCCAATTCGTGCCGAAGCATGGCTCTCCCACGGTATGACGGTATAACGGTACAACGTTTGTATGGTCCGATAATTACTCGAATTTTTCTCGACGTAAAAACCATCCTTGAACTTCAACGAACATTGTGAAAAAAGAATTGGCCAAATTGGTCCAGGCGTTGTTGAATTATGCACTTACCAACACATTTTGCGATTCATTTTTATATATAAGAAGATTAAGCCACCCGGTACCGCCGCAAACTCTATCTCCTACAATTTTTAAATCTGTAATATCTTCGAAAATATTCATTTAAATCATATTGGCTGCTTAAACTTAAAACATACTCGTAGTAACTCCTTCCAACAAAAATGTTCAGGGTGGCAAAAAACAAGTCGGCTACTTTGATTCGTTAGCCCGACGAAACCAGAAGAGATAACGATTTGGGTGTTTTACGAAAACTTGTGCTATATGGTTGACATTTTACTTTGTAATACTCGTAATCTTTTTGGAGTATAATTACACTAAAATCGCTCATACTTATTTTTTTTTCGTGAATTTACTAATTTACAGTAAGTCAGCTTTACTAGGTTATTTGGATATTAATTAATTAATTTATTTATTTGTTATTTTTACTTTGCGCCAAATTCAAAACATAGCAAGTTGGTATTTCAAATTTATAACTTAGTAAGTCGCTTGAGATTGTATTCTTTTTGTATTCTTATATACTAAGTTTAGAATTTGTACTTCAAAGAAAGTCTCGTAATCATAGCAAATTGCTTAGACTTGCTAAATTATATCTTAAAAAATACGTATGAAAATGGGTGTTTTAAGGTCCACATCGTTTTGGTACTGTCTAGTACATGCAAATGTACATGTACTAACAGGCATGAAATCAAATCAAAAATTTCTTCAAATAGGAGAATTATATTTACTTTTGCACGTCTAATATGCTACACTACTGGTTCACAAGTCTACTTTGTACTGGGAAGAAGCAACAAGAAAACCACAGCAAAGCACAGACAGAGCCATCAATTAGATACTGGCCTCAGATAAATAGTCTGAACCCAACTTCCTTTACAAGTTTAAACAAGTTCACAAAAATTGCCAATAGTTCGGTAAATTTTTTTAGATATTCAGAAATAACTGTTTTACAAGTAGACCTCGAAACGTCTAACGCCAATTTGTGCTTTGTGTCTACATAAATACAGTTTACAACATAATGACATGAGACTGTTTCTACGTCATATCGTTTGTTTTAATTTTAAATTTATTTAAAGCCGCAAGTTTGCATTGCAACCCTATTACTTGTTGAACGTTGACGAGATTTTAAATTGGTTCTTTATAGTTTCGACTTCCGTTACATTACATACGGCCGACTGTTACGTTGCCCAGACACAATCAAAGGATTGTATTCTAAAAACAATTTATGAATTTTTGCTTTTTTAGTTTCGACTTTTGCCCAGACACAATCAAACGAGTTCAGTTGGAAACCGATGGTACTCTGGTAACTCGTAGCAATTTCTTTCTTATACTTACTTCAAGAGAAATTTAATAGATATATTGTAATTTATTTGTCGTGTCAGTAATAAGTGACTTTTTTAAGACTTTTAAAAGTGCTTATTATGTATTTACTACACATAATAAGCACTTTTAAAAGTCTGAACAAATCTCATGTAAAGTGAGACACATCCAGTATCACACTCGGCTGAGTTGTGTTTCTCTTAACTTGACGTAAAGTGGAAGTTAAGTTGAGACTCATCAACACATATAGCCTCAGACATTACTTACAGCACACTGAACAGTATATGTGCCCAAAATCTTATTTGTACGGACAATACTATACACTAAGTTTATTAATATTTAGTATACAATATTTAAATTTAAATTTAAGATTACCTTAAACTTCTTTCATTACTATTAAAAAAAGAAATAGGTGATTTGGCTTATTGTGGGTGTAGGATACAGTGGCAGGTTTGTTTCCTTTGATGTGAGCATAATTATTTTAAATCTACAAACCTATTTCTTTTGTTTATTTTTAATTACCTGATATTTTATTTGTTAGGTAGGTATATCTCTTTAGTTCTTTGTTAGCCCCAATATTTTCTTTTCTCTTATATTAATATTTAATTATTATTATTTTCACTATATATATCACTGTTTTTGTATTTATTTTTTTCCCTTTTATTTCTCTCTATATTTTGTTCTAACGTTTAGTTTATACTGTCACTCAAAGGCTTCTTTACCTTTTAGATTCTGACTTTTGACAATAATTTATCATGGCAAGCTCACGATATAGTGTTATGACACGCAAAGCAAACAACCAAGGATCTGGAGCTTAAATTAAAGCAAGCGATCGAGGACCTCAAGGCTTCTAAGGAACTAAATGATGTCTTACTACAAGAGCGTGAGGACAGTGAAAGTGAGATCTTAAAAGTCGTTGCAAGGAACACTGAACTTAAGAACAACCTTGCTGACCTCCACCTGAAATATATGGACATGGTAGAAAAGTGTCAACAGATGGAAACTTTTATTATTTCTTTCAAGCAGTGTAGTGATGATCATGAACAAGCATTGAATCGCATAAATGACCTAGAAATTAGTCTTTCAATTGCTCAGAATTCAGTGTCTAAATTAGAGTCTGACAATAAAAACTTAATAGAAGACAGACACTCTCAAAGCTTGTTCAGTGAGCTACAGCACTGTGAAAACTCTGTTTTACATTGTGACAATACTTGTATGAATGGCTGCAATAAGGTAACAAAATTCAATAGTTCAAAAAAATTAAAAAAGTATATTAAAATTAATAAGTACATCAGAAAAACTAAAAATCTAATTAAAAGGCAAAATCAGTACACTAAATACTGTAACTTTAGAAAAGAACGTAGGCAGTTATTAACTCAAATGAAAGAAATGGAAAATCAGTCCTCTTCCAATAGCAATACATATTCCAAAGACATTAATAAATTAGAAGAAAAAATTGATAACCTGGAACTTTCAATTAGGGAAATGTATAACAGTTTAAGTAGCTATTCCCAAAAACAGCTTAATTACCAAATAACGGCTGCCAATGACATGATTGATATGTGTAACTATAATTCTGATAGATTTGAATCTTTAGGAAAAAAACAATTGTGCAAGTGCTTGGGTATCCAAAGTCAAAAACAACAGCAGGTCGATACTCAATTTGTTACACAGGTATCGACACAGTCACATACTGCTCCTGAGTCTGATATAATAGGATTACAATCATTAGTACAAAATGAGTCTAATCAACAATACAGAGCTTCTCAGTCAATACCTTCAGAAGTAGTACAATCACATTATTCAAAAATACAATTTTATTCAGTGATGAAATTGGCAAAAACATGGGTCAAATTTTATGTAATATGGGTAATTCTGTAGTCAATAATTGTATGCCAGGTGCCTCTTTCATAGAAATATTGCAAAAAGCAACACTACAAAATTACTTACCTGATACAACATTAATATTTCTCATAGGAAATAGAGGTGATTTGAATAAAAGGACCCTATTAAAGTTATTAGATAATCTAAATTGTAACATTAACATACACAATATTGTATTGTTCTCATTGCCTTATTGCAGCAACTTGTCACAGGTTGAAAATAGTTATAGGTATAAATTAAATTTCACATTAAATACTGTATGCAACAGTAATAAAAAATTGCATATGATTGACACTAACAGACTAGTTAGTAATTTTTATTTGACTAAAAATAAATATTATATTTGTAATTATTTTAAGCGACAAATAGCAGTATCGCTATCTTATTTTTTTTCAGTAACAGCCAAGAACTTGGCTACAATAACTGCTCCTATTGAGCAATGTGCTTTTATAGATTTGACTGTCAGTAATTCTTGTACTGACAATATTATTGATATTTCTTTAAATTAATTTCTAAGACAAAAGAGAATTCCTCTCGCTTAGAAAACATTAGTAATACTGAAATAAATTTAAAGAGTCCACTTAGTACTAATCTACATAGTAAAAATGTAATTAAAGTAATGCATCAAAACATTCAAGGAATGTTAGGAAAGGACTTAGAAATTGAATTATTTATAAATTGTAATAATATAGATATATTTTGTGTAACAGAGCATTGGCTTAAAAATTATCAGATCATGCTTAATTTTAACAATCATCTAATAGCTAGTTCTTTTTGTCGTGAAAATGCAATACGTGGTGGCTCCTTAATTTTATTGAAAAAGAAAATTAAATTTAAAGAACGCAGAGATGTTGTGAATCTCTCAGTTGAACGAACGATTGAGATTGCTTGTGTGGAACTGGAGCATCTTGTTGTATTAAGCATTTATAGGCCCCCTTCAGCATTATATGATTGCTTTGAGGCTACCATGGATGAAGTTTTAAGGAAGATTTGTAAATTGGGCAAGAGTTTGATTATATGTGGTGATTTTAATATTAATTTATTGGAAAATTCTAGTTTATGTACTAAAATTATTAGCTTATTTCAATCATACAATCTCAAAAATATTTTTCTTGAGCCAACCAGAATAACTGCTAACTCTGCCACATGTATTGACAATATTTATACAGATCTTATTCTAAAATCTAAACAAGTTATCAATCAATTAGATTCTGACCACTGTGGACTAATAATCGCTGTCCCACATCAGTGTAAACATGAGGCAAAGAGAGACATCACTGTTATACCTAAAACTATAAATAGATTAGAACATTTTAAAAGTAACCTTTTTGATAAAATACCTTACTTAAAATACACAAATAATCCAAATAAATTTTACAATGATTTTTTTAATCTATTTTGCAAAGAATTCAATAATATCTTTGTGCCAAAAAGGATTTCAATTAATGATGTTGTTACTTTTAGTGAGTGGGCCACACCCGGAATATATAAAAGTAGAAAAAGACTTTTGAACTTTATAATGAACGTAACTATAACACGAGTGTAGAATTTTATGAACATGTAAAAAAATACTCTAAATTGTTTAAAATGGTTTGTCGCCAAGCAAAGTCAAGTTTTTTAAGTTCGAAAATTAAAAAACAGTGCTGATAAAATTAAAATGACCTGGAGCATTATTAACGCTGAAACTGGACGAGTTAAACTTCGTGACAGTAACTACAGTTTTAATATAGGAACTAAAAGAATAACTTCAGATAGTGAGGTAGCTAAAGAGTTTGAAACCTTTTTTACCAATATTCCTATTTTATCAACAAATTTTTTAAACTCTTCCCCAACTGTAGCAGAATCCATCCTAAAAGAAAATGTTAAGGATAGTCAGACTCTTTTTAAATTTCGACAAATTGAATCGGTTAATATAATTAAGACTTTTAAAACATTAAATAAAAAGAAAACCGCGGACCTTTGGGGAAACTCCGTAGTTGTCACAGAATCAGTAATTGAAACGTAATTGTAGTAATTGAAAGTAATTGGATGTTTTACAGTTAGTATGCACAAAAAATAAGAATGTAGTTGTATGTGGCGATTTCAATATCAATATCTTAGATTTATCACCTTTGTCCAACAAGTTTATCAATTTATTTAAATCATTTGATTTGCATTATGTATTTAATCAACCAACTAGAGTAACACCCACATCGGCTACTTGCTTAGACAATATCTTCTGTAATTGCAAAGTGTATGAATATGCTATTATAAGTTGTATCAACTCTGACCATAGTAGCCAGTTAGCTTGTACGTAATTGTAGTAATTGAAAGTAATTGGATGTTTTACAGTTAGTATGCAGAAAAAATAAGAATGTAGTTGTATGTGGCGATTTCAATATCAATATCTTAGATTTATCACCTTTGTCCAACAAGTTTATCAATTTATTTAAATCATTTGATTTGCATTATGTATTTAATCAACCAACTAGAGTAACACCCACATCGGCTACTTGCTTAGACAATATCTTCTGTAATTGCAAAGTGTATGAATATGCTATTATAAGTTGTATCAACTCTGACCATAGTAGCCAGTTAGCTTGTATTGAGCACCATCATGTAAATTCTGAAGTGGAATTAGTTTGTAGGCCTATAACTAATGGTAGGTTATGTAAATTTAAAAAGAAAATAACGTCTCAAATCACATCTTTGCCGGCGACAAATGGAGATGCCAATTATCTATATAATAACTTATTTAATTTAGTTAAAAAAGAAAGCAAAGAAATATTCCCACAAAAAGTTGTAAAATTAAAAAAGAAAATGAAATTCTGTGATTGGGCTACACCCGGTATATTATAAAAGCAGGCGTAAGCTATTTGAACTTTATGCTTTAAAATCAACTTCTATTGACCCTGCCTTCATTGATTATGTAAGCCAATACTCAAAAACTTTTAAAAAAGTTTGTTTGTCTGCCAAGTCTTTATACATATCAAACAAAATAAATTTGTCTAAAAATAAAGTTAAGACCACGTGGAATATAATAAATCAGGAAGCTGGAAAAGTTCAAACTTCTAGCAACTCTTTTACTTTGGAAATAAATAATAAGGAAATTAAATCTGATGATGCAGTTGCTAATGCATTTGTCGATTATTTTGCTCAAATACCTGTGATAACTACAAGTGGTCTTAGTTCATCTCCTGATATAGCAGTCACCCTACTTGAGTCACGTGTGGATAAGTGCAGTAAACTCTTCCAATTTAGCCATATTGATGCTATCACAGTTGTAAAATCATTCCGTTCTCTTAACAAGAAGAAAACGGAGGATCTCTGGGGTATCTCAATTCACATTATTCAGTCTGTCATAGATGAATTAGCCCCACTATTAGCCCAAATTTTTAACAATTGTGTTGATGAGGGTATCTTCCCTGATTTAATGAAAAACAGTAAACTAATACCCCTTTTCAAATCAGGCGACAAAAAAGACCCCTCAAATTTTAGACCTATTTCTATATTACCAGCTTTTAGTAAAATTTTTGAGAAAATTGTTTATAATCAGCTATTAGGTCACATAAGAACTAACAGGCTATTGCATGAAAAACAGTTTGGTTTCACCAAAGGTAGATCCACTACTGATGCAGGAACTGCACTTCTCAAACATATTTTTGATGCTTGGGAAGCCAAGCAGGATGTGATTGGAGTGTTTTGCGATCTTTCAAAAGCTTTTGACTGTGTGAGTCATGAAACGCTTTTAGCTAAACTTAGACATTATGGTGTCTCAGATGGAGCTGGCTGCCTTATTAAATCGTATTTATCGGACAGACTACAAAAAGTGGTCATAAATAGGTCAGAGTCTGCTAGCGCACCTATTATGATGGGTGTGCCCCAGGGATCAATATTGGGTCCTTTACTGTTTTTAGTATATATAAATGACCTTCCTTATTACGTTACAGACTCATGTGAGACAGTCTTATTTGCAGATGATACTTCTTTGTTATTCAAAGTCGACAGACAAAAGTCATGTTTTGACGATGTGAATAGTGCACTCTCCAGAGTCATGTATTGGTTTGAAATCAATAATTTATCATTAAACTCAAGAAAAACCAAATGTATAAAATTTTCGTTGCCGAATGTTCGGCAGGTTGATACTCATTTAAATATAAATGGTGATGTCATTGACTTAGTAAACAATACAAAATTCTTAGGTATTACATTAGATTCACGTTTACAATGGGACCCACATATTGAAGCCTTGGCAAACAAACTTAGTTCTGCAGCGTACGCAGTAAAAAAGATTAGGCTATTAACTAACGTTGAAACGGCAAGATTAATCTACTTTAGCTATTTTCATAGTGTTATGTCCTATGGACTATTGCTATGGGGATCAGCGGCCAATATTGAAAGCATCTTCGTGCTACAAAAAAGAGCGATTCGTAACATTTACAAATTACGGGCTAGAGATTCGCTTAGAGAATTGTTCAAAGAAATTAATATTTTAACTTTAGCCAGTCAATATATTTTTGACAACTTAATTTATGTATATAGAAACTACCACTCATTCAATAAAAATAGTGATTTACATAATGTAAATACAAGAAATAAAAATAAACTTGCCGTTCCAATGTACAGGCTCCATAAGATTAGCTGTTCCTTTTTGGGGAAATGTATAAAAATGTTTAATAAGCTTCCACAAAGCATTATTGAGTTGCCTTTGCACAACTTTAAAAATCACATCAAAAAGACACTTATTAGTAAAGCATATTATAAAGTAAGTGATTATTTAAACGATAACACTGTATGGAGCTAGGTGCGGTATCCCAAAAGCCATGCTTGGTAACAACATAATTATTTATTTATTATTTTTTGTCTTTTCCTTTTGACATTTAATGTGTATGTAAATGTACATACGAAAATATTATATTATGTATGTTAGCTTTATTGTAGCTTTAAGTTTTTTTTTTTTTTTTTTATAAATGACTAATTGTAAATAACGATTAAAAAAGAGGAGATAAAAAATAAACCCTGAGAGTTTCTTGCCAGTTCTTCTCTAGGGCCTCCCAATTTCCGAACTGGTGGTAGAGTTTGACGTCAATAAGTGCCTGCAAAGGTCAATGTTGAATAAAGAATTTTTGAATTTGAATTTGAATTTGAATTTGAAATAATAGCTCCAATTCTAGCTTGTATATTTAATGATTCTATTGAAGGTGGTGTTTTTCCTGATTTAATGAAACATAGCAAGATAACTCCTTTGTTTAAGTCTGGTAGCTCATTTGATCCCACAAACTTTAGACCTATTTCAGTGCTACCAACGTTTAGTAAAATTTTTGAGAAAATAATGTTAGACCAAATGCAAAGCTATTTTCGTATTAATAATCTTCTGCATAATAATCAGTTCGGTTTTAGTAGGGGTCGCTCAACAACTGATGCAGGTGTAGAGCTTTTAAATAAGATATTTGACGCCTGGGAGGATTCACACGATGCTTTGGGTGTCTTTTGCGACTTATCCAAAGCATTTGATTGTGTTCTCCATGAAACTCTGATTAAGAAATTACGTTATTATGGTTTCAAAGGCTCTTCTCTGAACCTTCTTATTTCATATTTGAGTGACAGGATTCAGAGAGTCGATATTAATGGTACGAGATCTTAGGGATCTTTGCTTAAGATGGGCGTCCCACAGGGCTCAATTCTTGGTCCTTTTTTATTTTTAATATATATAAATGACCTTCCCTTTTATGTTAATAATAAACACGAAATTGTACTCTTTGCAGATGATACATCACTTATATTCAAAATTAAACGGAGACAAAATATTAATGACACTGTGAACGATGCAATCTCTAAAGTAGTCCACTGGTTTAACGTTAATAACTTGCTTCTAAATGAAAGTAAAACTAAATGTATCAAATTTGTATTGCCAAATGTAAAACAGGTGAAAACCGAAGTAATTATAAAGGATAGAAATGTGGACCTCGTGGACACCACAGTATTTTTAGGAATTACTCTCGATTCCAAACTTCAGTGGGGCCCACATATTGATAAACTATCAAAACGGCTCAGCACTGCAGCATTTGCAGTTTTGAGAATACGCCAATTAACTGACGTAGAAACAGCTAGATTGGTGTACTTTAGTTACTTTCATAGTGTAATGTCGTATGGTATTTTGCTGTGGGGAAATGCTGCCGACATTCAAACTATATTTGTGCTGCAGAAGAGGGCCATTCGAGCAATTTATAATCTAAAAATGCAAGACTCTTTAAGAGATAAATTTAAAGACACTGGTATAATGACAGTTGTGTCTCAATATATTTATGAAAATCTAATATATACCCATAAAAACATTCATTTATTTAGTAAAAACAGTGATGTCCATAGCTTCAATACTAGAAATAAGAATAAATTACATTTGCCTCACACTAGACTCCATAAAATTAATAATTCATTCAGAGGTAACTGTGTGCGTTTTTACAACAAAGTTCCAAGCAATATTGTACAATTAAGCCTAAATAAATTTAAAATCATTGTTAAAAGTGTACTTATTAGCAAAGCCTATTATACGGTTACTGATTATATAAAAGACATGAATGCTTGGACTTAATGTTTCTTAGTTCCACCAGGCATTGCCATGAACCTTTGTAATTATACTTGTACCTATAAGTTGACTTTTGTATGACTTGGTAACGATATATATTTTTGTAAATGTCGTTGCTTCTGTAAAAGTTATAGAGTTTCTTGCGCCCGTTCTTCTCTATAACTAAAAGAAGTCCGAATGGGTAGTAGGGAAAAAAAAATTTTGGACTATTCAAAAGAGCATATCTAATTGCCTACTTGAAATAAATATTTTGACTTTGACTTTGACTTTGACTTTGAGTGTTATGTTAAATTAATTTTTCGGAAATCGTACACTTCTACATTGCTCTCACTGTTTGAATGTTGACTAGTAGAGAACGACTCTGGCATTAAGACCGCCTTTTATACTTTGATTCTTGGATGCATTAAATAAATTAAATAAATAAAATATAAAAAATTAATGTGAATCTAGTTCTGAAATAAACGACAATGCAAACCAGTTGCAAACGAAAAACGTTCGGAGGTTTAGTTATCGTTATAGAAAAAACGTTGTGTTTCGTTTTCGATAAAATTTAATAGAGACTAGTTATAACTAAATCGGATCTTCAAATTTATCAAAGCTAATTCCAAACCAACATTACGTCGAACCAATAGCTTCCAGATACATTATGTTAAAGGGACGAGACTCGGAAATCTCCAGCGAAAGCCCGGATATAGTGCAAACAATTTCCTGGTTCATATGAATTGTGTAGATACGTAGCCAGCAATAAAAGGTCTTTGGCCTTGTGGACTTTGTAAGGAAAGCAGGATCGTATTTACTGGCCACACAATTGAACAATTTTCCTATTCACTTAATGAAATTTTTATTACAATAGGCTTAAGTGTTGTTTTCCCGTAATCTGTAACGTCAGATATATTTGTGACATTTTCATACAAACGGATATTATCTACAAGTTCGGTCGTAGAATTGCTAATACTAGATACTTGCACGTAAGGAGTTTCAAAAAGCCTATAAAAATAGAATCTAATGTTTAGAAATGTCTCTTTCATTTTCAACTCTACAACATAATTTTCTTGTAGGTACATTTTCTAATTGCCTGTAAAAATAATTTATTTAATATAAATGATGCACTTACTCAAATGAAGGATTAAAATAGCCATATGTTTTGTCATTTTAATTACATTATCATGTTAATTAGCTCTAGGGCTCAGATTGTTTATAGACACCAGCTGTAAAATTATATAACTCTTAAATATATTTTTGTACTTAAAAAAAAAAATATTCTTCAAATGGCAGTTTTGCAATGACATTGTGATAGCTTGAGGAAAATGTTGTGTTGTATTAAATGTAACACGCTTTTATTTATAAATGGGGACTATGATAAAGAGGGGGGACGAGATTGAATAATTATGTATGGTGAAAAGTTTTAGTGTTAGTAATTTATTTTTAACTTTTTAGTTCATTTTATTTTTAACTTTTTAGTTCATTTTATAAACAAATAATAAAAGCTTGTCTTTAAAAAGGTTTTTTTTTCTTTAATTTTCTTTTTAACTTTTTAGTACCTCTACAGGCTTGCTGAGAACAAGCCCTTTCATTTGATACCCATATTGTAGGAACGAATAAAAGAAAATTATCCGCCATTTTTGGTGTTCCGCCGTATTGGATTAAGAGTGACGTAACATTATTTTTTTCTAGTTATTCTTGGCAAGCCCTTTTATTTGATACCCATATTGTAGGAGTGCATTAAAAATAATTTGTCCGCCATATTGGATACGCCGCCATGTTGGATTTAGAATGACGTCACATTATTTTTTTCTAGTTATTCTTGGCAAGCCCTTTTATTTGATACCCATATTGTAGGAGTGCATTAAAAATAATTGGTCCGCCATATTGGATACGCCGCCATGTTGGATTTAGAATGACGTCACATTATTTTTCTAGTTATTCTTGGCAAGCCCTTTTATTTGATACCCATATTGTAGGAGAGCATTAAAAATAATTGGTCCGCCATATTGGATACGCCGCCATGTTGGATTTAGAATGACGTCACACAGTTAATCATGCATTGTCATCCGAACTAAACGTGTATACCAAATTTCAGCTCAATCGGAAACCGGGAAGTGGATCAAATTTAAGTTGCAAGATTTAATTACAGACAGACAACGGGACAGGTGAAAGTAAATAAAAGCTTGTAAAATGCTACGCCATTGGTTTACAAGTCTACGGCGGGTGACCTTGTACGGAAAAGAACCAGCAAGGGCTCAAGGGCTGGTTTTTTTCTGCCTGTACTTTTACAGGGTCGTCTATTAGAAGCTTCCCTCAGATAAATAGTCTAAATCCAACTTCCTTTACAATATTCAAAATTTGCTTTTAGAGTACAATCGTTTGATTGTGTCTGGGCAACGTAACAGTTGGACGAATGTAATGTAACGAAAGTCGAAACTAAAAAAGCAAAGATTTAAAAATTGATTTTAGAATACAATCCTTTGATTGTGACTGCGAAACGTAAAAAAAAAATAAAACAAATGTTATGACGTAGAAACAGTCTCACGTCATAGTGTTGTAAACTATATTTATGTAGACACAAGGCACAAATTGGTGTTAGACGTTTCGAGGTCTAGTTGTAGATAGATAGATAAAACTTTATTTACACTTGACTTCATCACACACAAATACAAAGGATTTAAAATTATACAAACTTAACAATTACACAAAACAAACTAAATTGTGTGCGCTGCAGAAGTGCAAAAGGGTCGTAGCTCAGTGACTGAAATTTACTCACATCAGGATGTGAGCAAAGCACTGGTATTCTGCTACCACCCGAGGGTTTCTTAGCAGGAAATTACAAAGGTCTTATAGTGACTTAAATCATTTTGCGCGCCCATAAGCAAGCGTATTTGCGTATACAAGTATAATAGCACACACACACACACACATACGTGCACGCACACAAGTAGAATATATAATTATTTTAATACTATCACAGCAGTAAAAGATCGAGCGAAAAATGTGAGTCTGCCGTTCAAATGGCGAAATCCGCTATCGAATACCCCTTTGGAATACCTAATCGTTGTTTTTGTAAAAGAAATAATTTAATATGTTTTTTGAAAGAAAATTTAGATGTCAACTATCTTAAGGAGGAGGTATATTATTCCAACATTTGGCAGCTAGATAACGGAAACTGCTAGTGAAAGCCACAGTTTTATGAGGATGATTTTCTAAAAGATTCTGGTTCTGGTACCATATCTATAATGAAAAGAAGATGTTTTGATTTTCGAAAAGAGATATGCCGGCTTCCCATATTTTAAAATATCAAACACCAAGCAAGCAAGGCGCAGATGTCTCCTAGAGCTCATATTTAGCATGGAAGCTTCATTTATATAAGAAGAGATGTGACTCCTAGGAAGTATCTTGAAGCAAAAGCGACAACATGCATTTTGTACTCGCTGTATAAGACGACGAGTTTTGGACTGCAAACGTGGACCATATACCAAGTCTCCATAATTAAGTTTAGATAATATTAAAGATTCGCAGAACATTATTCGTACTTTTTCATTAAGGAGGTTTCTAACAGTGTATAAAACTTTTAAGCGATAAAAGCAGGACCTAACTAAGTTAAGTATATGGGTCTCAAAACGTAAAAGACTATCAATAGATAGTTGTGAATATCTATAAAAATTGGAATGAAAAATGTTTGAAGAAATAATACTACGTACTAGTAACTGACACTGTTTTATTTCAACTAAATTTGTACACTTCTTATGCTAACTTACACTGTCTAATTATAAATATACTGAGAGAGTTTCCTTTTTAGCTAATACTTCGTTAAATGCTGATGAACAACTGACTCAAAGTCTGCTATTTATACTGCGTACATTATTACCCTGCTTTACCGATCAATTGAACTGGCTGGTCGATAAATAGTGGTCGGTAAACCTTACCGATCAACCGAACTGATTGGTCGGTAAGTAATTTAAGATACAACAGTGTTGCCACATTAAAAAAATAAACTATTTACAATAATAAATATGAAATCACGACAAGTGTGAACAACATTATGTAACTTTTATGTAATCGAATAATTATGACTGTAAGCGATGGATCGCTGGCTTGAGGAAAAGGAGACAGTAAAAAGCGAATATGCTGTTTCAAGAAATTACAGTAACGAGCGTGCGGTTGCGGTCAAAATCTTATCAGTACTAACTCGTAGGTACTTGCAACAACATTTTAAATTTTAACTGTTGGCGCACTACCGCTACTGGAGGTAGGTAATTATTTAAATATTTTACAATACAACATGTAATATAAAATTAAAGTTTTATATGAGTAAGTATTGTCGGTATAACTAAGTTTTTTATGAGTCAGTACGGTCATGTAGCTAGACTTGAAGATAGGCGTTGGACGGAAGTGGTCACAGAGTGGAAAGAACCAGGAAGTGGAAAGCGGAAATAAGATCGTCCGCTCAAACGCTGGTCAGATGACAAACATGAGACTGCAGGCGAACATTGGCTCGGATTGGCACAAGATAGGGATAAATGGTACTACCTTGAGGAGGTCTTCACCCGTACAGGGGTTCCTATGGAAGAAATCAAATAATTATTACCTTAACTAATAAATACTAACAAAAATTACTTTATTGCACAATAATTACTAATCCACTAAACAAAATATTACTTACTTCATAGGAGCAAATATAAAGGATTTTTATTTTTATTTTATTTATGAGTAAGTACTAGCTTTCTGCCCGCGGCTTCACCCGCGTGGATTTCGGGATTGGGTCTATAGAGGATTAAAAATCATAGCTTTTGCCCACGGCTACATATGCGCGGAAGTTTATGTCGCTAAGGTTTTATGGCGCTTCCTGTGGGACTATCCGTTTTTCCGAGATAAAAAAATACCGCAACACCCTGCTCAAGAATCACTCTATCTATTGATGAAAACCGCATGAAAATTTGTGCAGTAGTTTTTGAGCGAAGACTTTATTGCGCATTCCGTGAGATCTGTCGATTTTTCCGGGATAAAAAGTAGCCTTTTATTTAATCCGGACTTTTATCTTTACGTCTGCAAAATTTCAAAGCAATCGGCTTAGTAGTTACGGAGTGAAAGCGGAACAAACAGACAAACTCACTTTCCGATTTATAATATGAAGTAAGGATTGCGACTAATTTACATGAACTACTGTTACTTATCTATTTACATATATGTTCTTACAGAGTTTTAAATCAGTCTTCTTTGATCCTGGCAGAAGATTAAGTGTTATAGTAAACGAATTATCAGGAGCCAGAAGGCCGCTTCCACAGTCCTATATCCTACTCCTTATTTACCAGGGTAGCAATGGAGCCACCACTGTGCATCCGACCTCGACTCGGCCCAGCACACACTGGCGGAGTGCCCCGCGTGGGCCTCCGAGCGCCGAGTCTTGGTCGCAGAGATCGGGCGAGATCTGTCTCCGCCGGCGTTGATTGCGGCAACGCTGGCGGACGAGGGAGGTTGGAGGGCTGTGGCCTCCTTCTGTGAAGCAGTGATGCTCCAGAAGGAGGCCGCCGAGCGGGGTCGGGAGATGGCCGATCCCGCTCGAAGAAGGCGGCGCCGGGCTCGGTAGCACAGTTGCGGCGCCGCCGCGGGTCGCCGGCGGGCGCGAGGAAGTCGCGACCGCTACGGCGACCCGGGATGGACCACGCCCCTTCCGTGGCCGGGGGGCGTCGTCGGTGGAGGAGACCGGGGGTGGTAGTAGCCTCCCCGAGGAGGGCTCCGCTCTAGACAGGGGAGCGGAGGCTGGGGGTTCCCGGAAGTGGCTTGATGTTCCCGGGGGCTCCCTACATGCCTGAGGAAGGCCATCCCTGAGGTTTTTAGTGGGTAGGCCTCCCCCTTCTGGGGAGGAGAGCCCCACATAACCGCCGGCTCGCCACAGCCGGGGTATGCAATTTAATGCATTTTCCTCAGGGGAACAAAAAAAAAAAAGGGTAGCAATGGAGTCGTCGCCAACAATGGCAATAAAGTATACATATAAATAAACGAATCTATTTTATTTTTAAGTTCATTCCTGGCTTACGAGAACAGTTCAAAAACAAAACGTTTTCCCATCATATTTTCTCTCCGAAGCATGTTTGCTAAGACATTTCGGCGAAAGGGGAAATTTTGCTCATTCAGTAATCTGAGACCGTTCCTAACTCTGAGTATTAAGAAACTCGATACGTTTGCACGAAGTTCAATCTACTTAAACAATGTTTGCTACTTTAGCAATAGCATTCGTTCTGTAGCTCGTAACATCCTCAGAAATGAATTATGGTTCGTCATTACTGCGGTTCTGACATTGTTTCGCTTTAGATTGAATGAGTTCTTAATTAAGAGTTTAAAAAATATTTCGACGCTCATTCTGCTTTATAATAGTTTTGTCCGGTCCATTCTTGAGTATGGATATGTTGTACGGAATCCTTGCTTAAATAAAAATAGGACAAAATTGTTCAATTTTGGCCTAAGAACCGATGTGAATATAAATTATACTATAATTTTTATTTATTTTTATATTATTTGAAACATATTTTAGTATTCCACGGACACTTCAAATAAATAAATTCCAAATAAAAAGTTGGGTTACAATTATTGATGCCGTATAAAATGTTTTCCGTCAGCCAGTGCTGCCAGTTTCGGAAGTTTTCGCGATTTCGGTAAATACGGATCGAATTGAAAACCTCCTCCTTTTTGAAGTCGGTTATTAAAATTAGTTGATAACACTTTATTCATTTAAATACCTAAATTGACTAGCTAGAAAAAACTAGTATTATATATTTTTTAGCGAAATCGCGAATTTCTAGCTTGGCATCCAAGTATTATAGTTTTCGTAATTGGCGACACTGGTGTACTTCATACCTTATCTGTGTCCGTTTCATTTAATTTTTGATTGCTTGGCGACTATCGTTGCTTTTTGTGATTTTCTATGCGTTTCATGGTTTATTCTAACAACTTTGGCTTGATTACGGACTCCGATTACATTGCGTAGTACTTGGTAGACTCGGATGTGTGTAAAGGACTGGATTTTGTAAAATGATAATTGTCAAAGAGTTATCTTAAACTTGACTAGGTACTATCTCTTTTCCTAGTATCTAGTAGAGTAGTCCTTTCCTAGTTCTAGAAGAGAACATATATAGCTGTTAACATATATAATTGTTAATATTACTTTGATATTACTACTCTGATATTTCACGCAAGGTTGGTTATTTTTTATTTATAACCTCAAAATATTTGCTTTTTTCGTAATTATTTTAGTTTCCTGAAGTGTCCGTTCGTGAAAACTTATTTCATAGGATTCCATATAATTTTAAGAGTTTATATAAGTCACTTTCGATTCGAACGGTTCTTAGGCAGAACATGTATGGAGCCGGAACAATGTCCTTTGTAAAATTTTCGAAAAATAGATGTAATAAATTACAGAAGTCCCCCTTGTTAGATCCCCTTGAAAGACCGTCGAGTAGTGAGAGACCAAATAATTTTGCTTAAGTTGATCCATAAAATGATAGACTCGCCCACTTTATTACATAATATAAATTTAAAATGTCCTCGACTTAGCGATCGTCGTAGGTTTATGTATGGTTATGTACGTATGTATTTATGTACGAGTATGTATGTTTTTTCTGTACCCATGACTAATCAATATATAGTATAAAACAAAGTCGCTTTCGCTGTATGTCCGTATGTATGCTTAGATCTTTAAAACTACGCAACGGATTTTGGAACGCGGTTTTTTTTAATAGATAGAGTGATTCTTAAGGAAGGTTTGTATGTATAATAAATGCATAATATAGTAGAGAGAACACTGATAAATTTAAAGGTTTCTAATGTGATATCGTAAATAAGCACGTTTTTTTGCGCTTATATTGCAAACGCTGGCTGACCCTACGAGATAGACCAAAATAATGTACTACAGTATTGTACAACTTACAAAAATCGACAAAAAAGTCCGCGATGGTATATGTCTATCTCTTAGGGATAACCCACCATAACCTTTTTTTCACTGCAACCCGTGCGAAGCCGGGGCGGGTCGCTAGTTATCAATAAAATAATTAGGAACAGAAAACTGCCACTGTACAAATCTTTTTGACAGGACGAAGTCTGTCGGGTCCGCTAGTATTAAATAAGCCAAAATAATAAAAGAAAATATTTATTACACTCGCACCAATTAGCCTAGCCCAAAGAAAGCTCTGTAAGGCTTGTGTTATGGGATCTAGAGTAACGAATAGAAATTCATATATAAATATTCATTACATTTACACAAATTAACCCAGCCCAAAGTAAGCTCTGTTAGCCTTGCGTTATGGGATCTAAAGTAACGAATATATTATATATATATCAATATTTGTTACACTTACACCAATTAGCCCAGCCCAAAGTAAGCTCTGTAAGCCTTGCGTGACATACATATATTATACACATATAAATATTTATTACACTTACACCGACATATACCACTTTGTGAATCACTAGTCTAACCAATGAACCACGACCTCAGCTATGCTGATGAAGGTAATCCTAGATTAAATATCATTATATTCGAAAATACTAAGGATTTATGAAGAGAATTTACTAAATAAATAAATATACTAAGCTCTTCAGAATTAAAAACGATCTCCAGTACTTATAATAAAGAAAAAAAATATTCCATTAAAACTAAGAGGGATTGAGTAGGGAAGGGAAATTTTATGGTATTCAGTAAATTGTTACGCCGATTTCCATCTAAGCAAGATACGCTAGGGACGCGGTTGCCTGTAATAGGGGCCGTCAACGGGAATGTCAAGTGTGAGTTGCGATGTTCATTTGAAATTCTGTCCTCATTTTGTTTTATGATTTATAGCTAGTTTACACAGTGTTAGCTAACATGCGAGCTAGTCTGCCGATCGCAACGTCTGTACATAGCTTTGAGTTTTTTTTTATTACAAACTAGAGGCCCGTCCCGGCTTTGCACAGGTAGATTATTACTCTTCGCAGCGTATGCGATCAAAGACATTTTGTAGCTAATGTTTTTTACACCTTCGGTTGGTTTTAATAAGAATTTCTAAAGATTTCTATAGTAATCTAGTGCAGTGATAATGTCGCGTAATTAGATTCATGAATCTTTATAGAGAGCAGACTTATAAATCTATACATATAAATAAAATTGGAGTGCCGTCTGTCTGTCTGCCTGTTTGTTCCGATTGATCTCTGAAATGGCTGGCCCGATTTGACGGGATCTTTATTGGCAGGTAGCTGATTTAATTTATGCTACTTTTATTGTATTAAAATTCTTTTGTATATACAAAAAATAAACTAAATAAATTTGTTAACTTTTTTTGTTAAATTTCACGCGGACGAAGTCGCGGGTACAGCCAGTAAAAATAAAGAAATATTGTTTAAATTTATTTATTACTTTTGATAAAGCTGATAAGTTTCTTGCGCATATTCTTCTTATAGGCTAAAAAATACGTCCTGAATTTCTATAAAGATTTATAGAGCTTTCTCTAAAGTCATATTTGAAACTGTTTCTCTTTCTTTTTTTAGCTTTTTACAGAAGTTTCCAATTCAATGCATGATATTGTCATAGAACTTGAAACAGATTTTTTGATCAGAGCACATTTATTTGACATTGCAACAACTCGCTAGAGATTGGACAGTTACTATCATTTTGAAAACAGCTAAAGCGAGCCGAGCGACTGGCCTACAAGTAGACAATGCAAGTAATTTGCATTCTGTAAGCGTCCACTTTTGTTATCACATTTTTCAGGTAGACTGGTAGAGAATGCCTCTGACATTAAGTCCGCTTTTAGTACACTTTTTTATGAAGGTTGTGCTAGAAAACTTAAATTATAAACCAGCCTTTGTTACCGAAGTAAGTTGAGTCACAGGTAAATTGAAATATTAAATATGAAACTTAATATTTCTCTTTGATAGCTTTTACTGTGTCTAGAAGAAAGCTTTTAGAAGCTTTATTATACGCTACCTATTCTGTAGATTTATCTCGAATAAGAACCGTTAAACATAAACAAAACAGAATGTATAATTATTATTTATTGCGCCAGACTATTTAATTTTTCTTTATGTATACCACCTGGTGCCTGCGACTTCTCCATTCAAGCCATAGGGCCCTTATGGCCCAGGCTAGGCTGAGTTTAGTCGGTAGGTCTGTCGGGTCTAGCCGCCTCGATTCACCAGGAGTCCGACATAATCACCGCATCTCTGCTTGCCGTTGCGGTGGTATCCATGAGGATTCTCAGCCTCCTCTACTGAGGAAAACAAAACCTGCGACTTCGTTTGCATTAGTTTTTCGAGTAGCTTATACTAGCGCGGCATATATCTTTATAAATTGTATGCTATTTCGATGTACTCTACCGCTCAAAAGTGTTTGGTCACTTAGTAAAATATAATTTGAAAAATGCATTAAATTGCATACCCCGGCTGCGGCGAGCCGGCGGTTATGTGGGGCTCTCCTCCCCAGTAGGGGGAGGTCTTTTTTTTTTGTTCACCTGAGGAAAATGCATTAAATTGCATACCCCGGCTGTGGCGAGCGGTTATGTGGGACTCTCCTCCCCAGTAGGAGGAGGCCTTAAGACCGGAGAGCCCCACACACGGCTGAGCCTAGCCAGCGCGGTGTCAAGGTGCATAAGGAGCATTTCCACTCGAAAAAAAAAAGTTATTCGATCATCATCATGATCTCAACAAAGTGAAGGCAACTGCTGAACAATGGTGTCCCTAAGGATCACCACACCGATTGCGCCAGCATTACTAGCATCCAACGTCTTATTTCGATCTTCACCTAACAGTCAGTCCACCTTCTGATCGACTAAGGCTACGTTTCCCTTCATATATGTACCTATTACTCCAGCATCATCCCGCCTCAACTGTCAGTAATGCAAGCAATGTGACCTGTCCCCTGTCACATAAATTTCCCAATTCTTCGTGCTATATCGGTGACCCAGTCTCTTTTGCAGATTTCGCAAATTTTGATTTGGGGCTTAGCATAGAAAATTCGAGTCTATATCTCTCCAATACTGTTTAAATCAGTCGAGCGGCAGTTGCGTTGATGCCTCGGCTCTGGTCTACGAATTGGATGATTTGAGAGACCCAGGGTTGATCTTGTCAAGTATCAATGTGGTTTTCGTTTTTTAAAACGAAAAAACATTACATTTATCTTGAGTCACAGTTCGTCACAGTATAAAATTTAATTTAATCAGTGCAACAGTTTTCATATGAAAGTGCGAGAGACAAACAACCAGACAGACCGAGTTACTTTCGCATTTGCAATATTAATAAGAATGTTGATCCCAAACAGAGCAAACGTACTAAAGTCCACGAAAACAAAACTTCAAAATCTCCGCCACCGACTTTTATTCTAAGGCAAATAATGAAAATGAACCCTAAAGTCAGTCATTTTCTTGAAAGGGGAACAAATATTTGTTCGAAACGTTCGCTCGATGTTCCACATGACAACGTTGAAAAACATCGGAGCTTCTAATCTTCTGTTGAACATTCAGACTTATGCACAATCACGGATAAAAGGCTTGTTGTCTAAATTTCAGTAGTTAGATACTAATTGTACCTAATAATACCTTGATGCCTATTCTATACAAAATAATTATTATTTTTGAAAAAAAATGCTTATTTATAAGAATAATTTTGCATTTAATTAAATATTTGACATTAGTCATCAAAAACGCTCATGACTGTCATGGCGTCTTGAATGACGTCACGCCGTGCAAAACACAGCTGTTTTAGTATCGGAATATTCGGTATTGTGAAGTTATTTTAATAAAAAATGGATTCATCGTATTACAAGTACTGCATAGTGCCCCAGTGTACAAGCACAAGTATAAAAACACCAAAAAAATTATTTATATACGTGCCAAACAATCAGCAGATACGTAAAAAGTGGCTGACACTCGCGAGAAGGAATGATGCCCATTCTTTTTCGCACTTCCACAAGACACTTGGGAATGACATTTTGACTTTGACGTTTCGCACGGCGTGACGTAACACTTTTTAATTGGTGTTTGCTGTCACGTGACTTATGGCTTATTTTGCGCAATTTTATTTTATAAAAATATAAATAATCAAAAGTTATTATTTTATAAAACTTTGATTTTTCATAATTAAATGATCATCTTAATAGTTATGCAACCTAATGCATCAGATTTGTTCATAGTGGATACAAGCCTATTACTAAATCTCTACTAATTTTATAAACGTGAAGGTACATATGTATGGAATGTTTGTTATTCTTTGACGTAAAAACTACAGAATGAATTATTAATGCTTAAACTTATACATCAGAATCACTCAATTTGACTCAATGTCAACGTGATGAACGGAGGTCACTTCCGAAACCAAATAAATCATGCACCCCTGCTTAGCTTAAGGTTGTTGTTGAGGTTTATTACCTCATTTAAAAATAAAGCTGTGACGTTTGTCAAATTTGCATTTTCTTGACTTAATTCTTGTCTTTTGTAATTTCTTAATATATATTATTTATATCATTTTAATGTAGTTTTCCTTAAAGTAATATAATTTGAAAACACCACCGCTCCCTTCACGAACCTGTTAGTTTATCTATACTAATATTATAAAGCTGAAGAGTTTGTTTGTTTGTTTGTTTGAACGCGCTAATCTCTGGAATTGCTGGTTCGAATTGAAAAATTCTTTTTTAGTTAAATAACCCATTTATCGAGGAAGGCTTTAGGCTACATAACATCACGCTGCGACTAATAGGAGAGAAGAAATAATGGGAAATGTGGAAAAAACGGGGAATATTATTCATTAAATCTAGATACAAAAAAATATGTATGAAAAAATTATTCCTCTTAAAATGATCTAAAAAAATATCCGCGACAGTATACTATGTCTATCTTTTAATGTTAACTCACTAGAATCGTTTTTATGGTAATCAAATTTGGATATGTCGCGTTGTCAACATCGGGTAACAGCTGAGGTGCTTGTTTGCAAAAATAAATATGATGCTCAAAATAACTATTCCACGCGGACGAAGTCGTTGGCACAGCTAATTATTTGTATTACAGTTGGGCTTAACCCTTAGAGTCTACCGTGGACTCCTGGAGGTTTACCTGGACCACTTTAGGAATTACTGGTATTATCACAGCTCATACACGTCCCCCTAGAGGGGTACCAGTCTATCCTAAACTATGTTAAGGCGATTAGGCCTTAGTCAACCGCGCTGGTCCAGGATTGGTTGATTACATACATCTTTGAATTTTTTCGCTAGTGTATCTATGTATGTTTCACGATGTTTTCCTTTCCCTATATATATATACATTGATATATATAAATGTATATTTTTATAGGATAGAGCAGCAAGCGAGCAAACGGATCACCTGATGGTAAGCGGTAACCGCTGCCCATTGACACCCGCAACACCAGATAAGTCACAGAAGCTTTGCCGGCCTTTTAAATGGGAATATGCTCTTTTTTTGAAGGTTTTGATATTGCATCGGTTCGGAAATACTGGAGGCGGCTTTTTATACCACTCTTTAGTAGTGCGTGGCAGAAAATTCCTGGAAAAACGCACTGCGGTGAACTGCCAAGCGTCTAGGTCATGAGGATGAATATTGTGTTGCGTAGAACGGCGACAGAAACTAGCAGCAGGAATTAATCTGAACAATGCCTCGGAGCACTCCCCGTAATATAAGCGATAGAGTATACATAGCGAAGATACATCTCTACGCAGCGCCAAGGAGTCTAGCCGACATGAAATATCCGGGCAATCGACGATTCGAGTCGCTCTCAGTTGGATGCGGCCCAGAGGGAAAAGCTGGTACTGGGGAACCGCAGTCCAAAGATGGGAACAGCATTCCATATGTGACCGAACCGGCGCCTTATAGAGTTGCATTCGGCGGGCCGGTGTGAAATACCGCCTCGATCTATTCAGCACACCAACCACCTTTGAGGCTATTTTAGCCTTACTCTCTATATGAAATTCGAAGAATGAGAAAAACATTTGTACATGGCTACTGGTATGTATGAATTCATTAATCTATTTACTTTTTATAGCTTCACGTTTACATAAGAAAATAAATTAATATTAATTTTCCAAATGAAAAATAATGTAGTCCATTTTTCTTTTCGTTATCGCAAACATAACAATCGCTGTCTCGCCTTTAGATTGTAGATATAGCTATATACAACTTTATCGAAAGGAAACTCAATTTTAGACGACGTTTAAACAAAAGAATATCGTTCAGAATATGAAATTAGTTTTTTTCAGTGTGGAGCCACGAGTATTACGCGGTGAGTATATTTAATTTAGTCGAGATCGAATGAAAACACCGAAATCTTTAAAATAAACAGGTCTCGCTTAGATTAGGAAAGCTGCCGCTGGCAGATTTTTAATGTGATCGTACAGGAAAATTCTGTTTTAAGGATGGTGTAATATTTTTCAAATACATGATATTGTCACGCCGTCTAATCAATAAATTTATTCTTGAACATTCCGAAACAAATGGGATATTTTCCGTTTGTTTCCTCTTAATATCGTAGAAGTTTAAGCAGAAAGTTTAAGAAAATTGTAGTATATTCGGAAAAGGTCCAAGCCTTGTGTCGATGGCACCCTCTAGCGTCGAGTAGCGAAGTTACAGATCAATCTTTATATAATAAAGATCTTTATATAATCGTATAGACTTCATCATGTGATTACATAAGCGGAGCGTGTCGGCCGATAGAGATAAATAACCTACTCGAGGTGGCTTCTGCGTCGTCAAATAGCACAGGTTAATAAATATATAGTCATAGTTAGCTTCATAAGTGCATATATATATATCTCTTTCGAGACTTTTTTTTTTATTGCTAAAGTTGACAAACAAGCAGGCTGCCCACCTGATGGTAAGTGGTAACAATCGCCTATAGTACATGTGGTTCCCACAAGATTCGCAGCAAATCTGCAAACCTTATAAGAACCACAGTGTACGTTGCCAACTTGTGACATAAGATGTAAAGTCACAGTACCCAGTAATTTCACTGCCTATCTTACTCTTCACGCCGGAACAGAGCAAAGCGAACCCTGCTGGTTGGCGGCGGAAATAGGTATGACGGAGGTACCCATGCAGACGACCCTGGTACAGAGTCTACCTCCTAGAAAATAGACTGCGGCATGCGCTGTCTCGAGCCTACTCTGAAGGGCGGTTCGTTTTAATTCAAAGCTGATAAGGTCCCAGACTATCTACCCGACCAAAGGTAATGTTTAGCCGTAAACCGGTTGCAGGTGGTATCCGTTGTAAGCTCGTTCGAGCACCAAGGGGTTATAAAGACGACTACGAAATTCTCTGCTATCTCCCGTGGGAAAAAAAAGCCGCTAGAGAGAGTATTCGATACGATACGGCGAATAAACATCGAATATACAAGAGTGAACTACGAACTGATTAGTCAATGTTAATTAGTGTTAGTTATTAGTCAATTAAGTACATTATTTAAAAAGTGAATTATTTTATAGTAGAAATCCGCATTTTATTTACTATGAAGTACCACTTGTAACAATATTAATAAGAATCGTTTCTTGGTATTAACTTTACTAAGCTTCTAAGTGGGTCGATATCTGAAACTGAAACACAAGCCACATTTGTAAGGTTTCCTTTGAACTCTTAATAGATATTAAATTTGTATGTTTCCCTTAGATAGGATAAAGAATGTACTTAAAGAAATCTATTGAAATAAACTTTGATTGTTCTAATATTATTTTCATTGTCAACCTTGTATAAACTGAAATAAAATGGACTCCATAAGATATCTCGAGATATGGACTCAAATAAGATGGAATGCGTACATATACATATGTATTTAAAATATATTATAGTACTGTTAAGGATTATTTAAATGATAACTATACTTTGGCTTAATTTTAATGACTCAATAGATAATTTGCCAAATATTTTTGACTTGTTAATAACACAATGAAACTATAGCATTTATAGATATAATAGGAAATTATAATAGAAAGCCAGCTTTTAATTTACGACTTAATATAATATAGTATAATATAATATAATATAATGTAATATAATATAAAATAATATAATATAATAGAACTGAACTGAACAATACAACTGAATTTATGACATTGAAATGT
This sequence comes from Scirpophaga incertulas, assembly GCA_036419045.1. Taxonomy (NCBI): domain Eukaryota; kingdom Metazoa; phylum Arthropoda; class Insecta; order Lepidoptera; family Crambidae; genus Scirpophaga; species Scirpophaga incertulas. Next base: position 1,810,142 of record CM071633.1, read on the forward strand.
CGAAATCTTGTCAAAATCTGGTCTTTTCATCTGCAGGAACTCAGTAGAAAGTTGTTTGCATCTGCTGGATCGCTCAGTAGGCTACGGAACTTTCTACCTACTGCTACTAAGATTGCGCTTGCTCAGTCACTCCTCCTCCCAATCCATAATTATGCTGACACAAGTTTTTCAAATTTATCCGAGGAACAACTTGATAAACTTGAGCGACTCCAAAACTTTTGCATACGATTTATATTTGGTTTACGCAAATATGATCATGTTTCAGAATTTCGTGTTAAGCTCAAGTGGTTGCCCATTCGCCTTCGCCGGAATGCACGTATCCTATCCCTTCTCTATTCTATTTTGTTTAATCCTGACACTCCTTTTTACTTAAAAAATCGCTTTAAGTTTCTCCATGAAACTCATTCCCGCGTCTTAAGGTCGGCAGAGAACTTAATGCTGAGCATACCATCTCACTTCACCAAATTTTATAATAAGGCCTACACGGTACAAGCAGTTTTATTGTGGAATGCGTTACCTTTAAATATAAGACAAGCACAAAGCCTTCCCATTTTCAAAAAACTTGTTAAAAAACATTATTTGTCACTATGATTTTGTATTTTATTGGTATATGTATGTAAGTATGTTTGTATATATATGTATGTATGTGTGTAAGTGTATATATGTATTATAGTATGTATTGTTATATTTATAGTATGTCATTAAGTTATACATCGCCATCTTCCCACGAAATAATTGATTTAAATTCCTGTCCATCCTAAGGTTACCTGGAAGAGATCACTATTTGTGATAAGGTCGCCCTTTTTACAGTTAGTTTTAAGGATTCATTATCTGTATTTTTTTTTCACTATGGTCGATGTACAAAAAAGTTATAAATAAATAAATAAAATGACAAAGACCACACTTGCGCATTGTCAAAATTCAAAAATTCAAAATTCAAAAATTCTTTATTCAACATAGACCTTTGCAGGCACTTATTGACGTCAAACTCTACCACCAGTTCGGAAATTGGGAGGCCCTAGAGAAGAACTGGCAAGAAACTCTCAGGGTTTATTTTTTATCTCCTCTTTTTTAATCGTTATTTACAATTAGTCATTTATAAAAAAAAAAAAAAAAAATAAACTTAAAGCTACAATAAAGCTAACATACATAATATAATATTTTCGTATGTACATTTACATACACATTAAATGTCAAAAGGAAAGACAAAAAAATAATAAATAAATAATTATGTTGTTACCAAGCATGGCTTTTGGGATACCGCACCTAGCTCCATACAGTGTTATCGTTTAAATAATCACTTACTTTATAATATGCTTTACTAATAAGTGTCTTTTTGATGTGATTTTTAAAGTTGTGCAAAGGCAACTCAATAATGCTTTGTGGAAGCTTATTAAACATTTTTATACATTTCCCCAAAAAGGAACAGCTAGTCTTATGGAGCCTGTACATTGGAATTGTCAAATAAACTGTCAGGCCCATTCCTTTGACTTGGCATATTAATCGTTTGTCAAATTAAGCTTAACAAGAACTTCGGCGATATCAAAGCTCAGCCAAATTTTTGATATTGAATCGGCATTTTCACAAAGATGTTTACTCCTGATAGAGCCATCGTTCTTACGCGAAAACAATTTAATTGCACCGAAACTCTGAACTTGGTTTAAAATCGTAACGGAATCATTTATTTGCCTAATCAAAACCCAATCGTATTAATTACTGAGATGGGGGGCAAGTTTGAAACGCCCAAGAAATTATGAGCCAAGTTTTCTTCGATATAAGCGTTATTTAATTTCGTGTATAACTCTGTTTTATAAATTGGCAAAGTTGTGCGCCTCGGGCAAGGTCGCGGTGCTCCCCTATCGGGTCATTTTGTACTAATTAAGGAACGCTGACTGTGATTATGAACAGTCAAAATTTTTGATAACAATGATCGATGCTCGAGCTAAGCTTTCGTTGTGTAATGAATTTGTTTTGGTTAACGGGCTGCGGAGAAATTTTGAGTTTAGATTGTGGGTACTGAAAAGCTATACTCAGTAATACATACGAAATCTTACAATAATATAGCTTTTACATCATAGTAACATATATGCTACAATTTATAAAGATATACGCCACGTTAATATAAGATACTCGAAATACTAATCCTGCGCAGATGAAGTCGGTAATATTATAGTAGAAAGTTGATTTAATATAACATCGTATTATTAATTAACCAATGTCAGATTTTTCTAAATTAGATGTGTATACATGTATATATGTATGTCTGTAAAGTATGCATGTATGTATGTATGTCTGTAAAGAGTCATGCTTTGAGTATGGAAGTGACGGCACCAGTGCTAAAGTGAATTAAAATTTGCTCTTATGCAAATATTGGATCTGACTTCTGGACTTTCTTGTACTGCTGTGTGCTACATGTACACCAATTCCTTATGTATGGTGGTCGATCTAATAATAATTGCGTGTGTATTGTTGGTATTCTAAAATCAAAGTAAAAGCTCCGCCCGAGTGCAGTTAGAAAGGGATGGCTATTAACCTCACATAGCACCATCCCTTTTCAACTCCACTCAAACAAAATTAAGACTGAAACTCATTCCTTAGTAATAGGCTCCCATTTTATTCTTTTGGTACAGATAGTATACAAATAAACGTGTTATAATTTAATAAAATACACAAATAAGCTTGTTATAATTTACGCAGAATACACGAATAAGCTTGTTATAATTTACGCAGAGTACACGAATAAGCTTGTTATAATTTACGCAGAGTACACGGACAAGCTTGTTATAATTCACGCAAAATACACGAATAATCATGTTATAATATACGCAGAATACACAAATAAGCGTGTTATAATTTACGGAGAATACACGAATAAGCGTGTTATAATTTACACAGAATACACGAATAAGCTTGTTATAATTTACACAGAATATACGAATAAGCGTGTTATAGACACGAATGAATATTTTATAATACATTCAGTAGTTGAAACGGATTCAGAGAACAAACATATCATTCAAATAGCAAACACCCAGCAACAGCGAAATTAAACAAAAGCAATACCAGACAAATGCGCAGAATAAACATGATAATAATTGTTATCAAACCTTGTTCAGATAATCCGCGAAAATATATGGTCCCGAACACCACAGCGGGGGATTCCGTAACTGTCTATTTATTTGGCTACATAATTGAGTACGGTTCCTTCGCAGAGCTTAAAATTTACAATTTTCATTCCGCCGCGCCCAGTGACAGGCCAAAGTGATGGCCGTGCTATATTGGTTTTCAAACTTGTCTTCGAAATTAATGTGCACATTGGAAACGCATTATAAACGGACATAGCTATCATATTCTCTCCTAAAACAGTTACAGAAAAAAAAATAATTGCAAACGCTTGGGACTTTTAGAATGGTCTGGAAATATTGGTTTACGGATTGGATGATTCGGGGAGCCCGCTGTCGATTTTGTCAAATACAAATGTGTTTTTCGTTTTTCAAGTTTTACATGTTAGTTACACTCACTGTTGTAAACGCAATGCTTATTTTAAGTAATATAACATGTGATAAGTATTTAATTCTTCACTATCTTATGTCGAAGATACTCAAAGTATGTAGCTCGTGTTTTCATTTACTATGGGAAAGGATATTATTGTGTGAGATCTGTCTCCGCCGGCATTGATTGCGGCAATGCTGGCGGACGAGGGAGGTTGGAGGGGTGTGGCCTCCTTCTGTAAAGCAGTGATGCTCCAGAAGGAGATCGCTGAGCGGGGTCGGGAGATGGCTGATCCCGCTCGAAGGAGGCGTCGCCGGGCTCGGTAGCACAGACGCGGCGCCGCTGCGGATCGCCGGCGGACGCGAGGAAGTCGCACCCGAGGATACGGCGACCGGTGGGCGTCGTCGGTGAAGGAGATCGGGGGAGGTATTGTAGCCTCCCCAGAAGAGGGCTCCCCGGCAGGGGAGCGGAGGCTCGGAGTTCCCGGAAGTCGCTTGGCGTCCCCGGAGGCTCCCTACATGCCTGAAGAAGCCATCCCTGAGGTTTTTAGTGGGTAGGCCTCCCCCTTCTGGGGAGGAGAGCCCCACATAACCGCCGGCTCGCCACTGCCGGGGTATGCAGTTTAATGCATTTTCCTCAGGGGAACAAAAAAAAGGAATAAATGTTTATTAGTTTAAATTTCTTTATTTAGTTATTATTTGTTGTTTTTATTTTGCCTAGTTTTAAAAAAGTCCCGTCCAAGCGGAAGATATTCGCCAAATCTCACTTCGGCAGAAATGATTAATTACTCATAAAGAATTCATGATTTATAAAACTGTCTTAAGAAAAAATAAAGTAATAGAAATAAATACAAAGCGATTTATGAGCATTTTAGTCGAAGGTGGGTAAAAGAAAAGAAAAGTAAAGAGAATGAGAGAAAAGAATGATCGCATGAGCACTAACCGTACCGACGTTTTCTATTCTTCTTAGGAGCCCCCTAACGCACCTTCTGGCTTTCACTGGTTCCAGCAGACGTTGGACACTATGTTTATACTGGTTTGTGACTTTTAGAGACGATTTCGCTCTACTTAGAATTTATTTAATATATCTTAGCGAGAGCGCGCGCGCCGTATTGCGGTGTCAAATCGAAGTGAATCTTTCCTTCCGTCATCCAAAGATGGCAGCAGAGGTGCGAATATTTATAAAGACAGTTTGTTGCCAATGCGATTAACAAGATTTGAATAATTGAATATCAATGTACTTTAGAATATAGTGCAATTAATGCCATGAGTTTTTGCTGATTTTTAAGTTAAACTAATTTAAAACTAAAAGAAGAATTACGGAACAGTGGGTAAACTCTCCCGGACGGATATTATTATATATATATATATATATATATATTATATATATATATATATATATATATTATATATATAATATATAAATATATGTGTTTATTTTATATATATAATATATATATAAAATAAACACATACTTCTTCTATTCTTTCTTTGTATTGTATGCTACAATCGGTGACAGCTGATAAAGTTCGCTAACATAGGTATTTCTAAATATAATAATATATTTTTTTCTTGTTTTTTAGTTATGATTAATAATAATTTAAACAATAAAGTTCTAATATCAAGTAAACTAATACTAAATATTATATAACCATAGATACAAAGTAGGACTTAAACCATAGACTAAAGACAGCTTTTAAGTGGCAGTATATTTTATCTGTATTTTGGATCTCTCAAGAGCGTTCAAGAAAGAGTTTGATTTATCGTGTCTCTCAGAACGGGTCAGTAAATTAATAAAATGAAATCTAGCTACAAAATACGATTTAATCATTTCTCTGAACGAATAAAAAAAAATCCAATTTCCTTATTCTTGTGTAGTCCAAATATTCTTTTACACTTAAAATAATAAAGACAAGAACATTCAGAGACTGAATAAGTAAGCGTTCATAATACCTCCCCATTGTATTAAATCTTCAATCTTAAGGAAATTAGATCATTTTTTCACGTCGGCAAAGTGCTACTGAGAAATATTCATAGGCGGTTAAGCCACCCAGTGATTGAATTCTGGTTTATCTCGAAATAATGATGATTGATTGAATGTCTATGCTAATGGAGCGCTTACCATATTTCTTTGTTTGTTCAAGATCATTTTAAGCTTTACGCATGAAAAAAGCTTGAAAAATGTTACTTACTGGACAAACGACGCACGAGACCCTAAGATTGCAAATAAATATTCTGAGCATTAAGAATATTTAAAAAAAATGTACAAAATATGTGACTTCCTTTTTTATAATATGTATATAGTGTACTTAACTAATATTATAGGCATAATATTAATAATCTCCGAAACGAGCACGAACGCGAACCGAATTAAACCCGAAGTCATCGCGCGCCGTCCGCTGCTTTGCCCTTCACACTTTAGACGATGCGTTTACTTATTTTCATAAAGATTCATAATTTTTGGTAATATATGACTAATAAATATGACCGAATGATTTAAATTATTTTATTAATATTAAAAATTAAATTATCTATACTAATATTAAAAAAATGCTTTTTGTAACTTAAATATAAAAGTTAGACATATGCTGTCATTGACTTTTTTGTAGGCATTTTCAAGCTCCACATCTTTTCTCTAGAACTCAAAAATATACCTTTCATAGTTAAGGCAGCGTTCATAAGAAACGCTTTCATTCGGCCGTTTTTTCTCCGATTTACTTTGCAAAACGGATTATCAAGTAAAAGCCTTATTATTTTTCGGTTTTTTATATAATCTATGACACTCATTAATAAAACATCGGTTCAGTAGAAAGGGTAATCCCTTACAATTTAACAAATATACAAACAGACAAACTTTACTTTTTCATTTTATTAGTATAGATTAAACTCTGAAAAAAATACACTCAGTTCTACGAAATCTCACATAATATTTTATGAATGAACTGTTTATTCAATTATTTTCTAGATTAGATTCAAAATGGCAATTATAGAAATCAGAGACCGGAACTGACATTATTTCCAATCATATCTCTTATTATTATAGTAATATATAAATTAACGTAAATCTAAATGATCATCTAAATATCGATTAGTTACATAACAATACGTGTAAGGCAAAAATACAAAAAAACGTCTATATTAGGGAATCGCTTTTAAAGTAAAAGATTGAAATAAACACTAGATTGACGGTGTTTTAAGTATGTTAATAAAAAACTCAATGTCACAACAGCGAGCTGACTATATAAGTGAAATATTCACCCCACATTTTTGTTTCTAAGACTAATAGTTTTTTAATTATTAAGGTACAATGATATAGACCTTTTCGTTACGGCCCATTTTTTAAACCTGGTACGAGTACCCGTATGTTTCGGCGCCATTTTAAAGACGTTTCACGTCAAAAATAAGAAAATTATTCTATACTTGTTCGGGAATTGGGAGTCCTCTGAAGAAGAACTGACAAGAAACACTAAGGGTTTTATTTTTTTCTCTTTCCAATATCATAAAATAATACAATTACATCTATTTACACACGAAAAAAGTTTAATGGACAGACATACATTTATAAGTATTTTTGATAGATATATATTTTTTAACAACCATGACTAATGTACAAATGCTCTTATTCATCACAACATAAATCTGCCCCCACCTGGATTCGAACCCGGGACCTCAGATATGGGGACGAAGTAATAAACTGACAAACATATTTGCTATTCATACATACATAGCCTCTTTCCCGTGGGGGTTACTTTGTTACACATTTATCCATAAACTAACCGCTAAGTCTGAACGTTGGAACGGCAAGTTTATTTTTATTTCTCGTAATTAAATGGTAAGTAAGCAAAACCTGAAATGAATGATAATAAGAAAAATGAAATGTTAGTCATGTGTTAATTGCAAAATACCTGACACTCAAATTCAAATTCAAATTCAAAATCATTTATTCAGTCTGGGCTGTTACAAGCACTTGTGAATGTCGAAAAGCTACGCCATCGGTTCGCAAATCTACGGCGGGAGACCTTGTACTGAGAAGAACCGGCAAGAAACTCAGCAAGGGCTGTTTTTTTTCCCTGTATTAAATAGATACAGAGTCGTCAATTTGGAAAATGACTTCAATATTGATAATTCATGAAGTCACTTTCCATTACATAGTATAATTAATAAAAAAAAATATTTAGAAAACATGCCTATATTAGGAATGCCGTGTCATACAGTTTTAAAAGAATATATTAAAGTTAAATTAAAATTATAATAAATACGAGTAGTACCCAGTATAGCAAAGAGCAGACTCATCTCCGCTGGCAGCACCCGTTCACGAGCATGACGCATGAACCAGCCATCGCTTCGCTCAACCATGTTTTAGGGAACGTAACGACCCGCCTCACACGACACTGCCGAAGAGATTTTAATGAGAGTATGACTACCCTTAAGCCACAGAAGGATACAAATTACCAAAAACAGGTACCCGTGTAAATTAGCACAACTAAAAAAAAAAAAAAATCAACCGCAGGACACGCGCATACAATCATTTAAAAACTAGCAATAATGTATTATACAAGTAACAAAAGGTTATTATAATAGGTACAGTTAAATATACATGTTATTATGTTACACAGTTACCTAAGAATTTATTAACAATTTGTTTATTTCAACGAGCGAGGGTTTTTTAGTCCCAGACACTTCGATCATCCAAGTAATCCTGGACTCGATAATATCCTTTGCTCATCAAAGTTTTTTTTACTCGAGTTTTAAGTTTATTAAAAGGTAGATTAACAATACTGTGTGGTAACTTGTTATAAAAAGTTATACATTTCCCCAAGAATGAGTTTTGTGTTTTACGTAATCTAAAATTTGGAACAGCAAGCTTATTTTTATTTCTTGTATTTAATTTATGAACATCGCTATTCTTAATGAAATTATTGTAATATTTGTGTACATAGATTATATTTTCATAGATGTACTGCCCCGCCAATGTTAAAATGTTAATTTCTTTAAACTTATCCCTAAGGGAATCCCTTGGTCTTAAATTATATATAGCTCTAATTGCTCTTTTCTGTAGTATAAAAATACTTTCAATGGTGGCAGCTGATCCCCATAACAAAATGCCATAAGACATTACACTATGAAAATAACTAAAGTAAACTAACCTTGCTGTTTCAACATCAGCTAGAAGCCTTATTTTTTTAACAGCATACGCAGCTGAGCTAAGTCTGCTTGACAGAGCATCAATATGGGTATACCATTGTAATCTGGAATCTAAGTGTATGCCTAAAAACTTAGTACTCTCAACAAGAGATACCACTTCACCATTAATATTTAAGGGTGTATTAACCTGCCTTACATTTGGTATAGAAAACTTAACAAATTTGGTTTTTCTCGAATTTAATGAAAGATTATTTAATGTAAACCATTGTAGAACTTTTGATAGAGCACTATTTACCTCGTCCGAACAATTGCTGCCTCTGTCAACTTTAAAAACAAGAGAAGTATCATCGGCAAATAGCACTGTTTCACATAAAGTGCTTGTATAGTAAGGAAGGTCGTTAATATATATTAAAAATAGTAAAGGACCTAATATTGATCCCTGAGGCACGCCCATAACTAGTGAAGTTCCAGCAGATTCAGTTTTATTAATAACAACTTTTTGTATTCGATCCGACAAGTATGACTTAATAAGGCCGAGTGATTTGATAGAGACACCATAATGCCCTAATTTCCTCATTAATGTGTCGTGACTTACGCAATCAAATGCTTTAGAAAGGTCACAGAAAATACCTATTGCGTCTTGTCTGCCCTCCCAAGCATCAAAAATGTGTTTTAAAAGTGAAATTCCAGCGTCTGTAGTGGATTTACCCTTGGTAAAACCATATTGGTTGCAATGAAATAACTTGTTAAGGGTAAAATAAGATGATAGCTGATTATAAATAATCTTTTCAAAGATTTTGCTCAAGGCTGGTAATATAGAAATGGGTCTAAAATTAGTAGGGTCACTCTTATCGCCAGACTTGTAAAGTGGAATTAATTTACTATTTTTCATAAGATTTGGAAAGACCCCCTCATCAATGCATTTATTGAAAATTAGGGCTAGGTGAGGCGCAATTTCAGAGATAATTGGTTTAATAATATTAGTTGAGATACCCCACAGATCCTCTGTTTTCTTATTATTAAGTGATTTAAAAGTTTTGAGGATAAATTCAGCATCAATATGTCTAAAATGAAAAGATTCCTTAATCTTGTTTACATTTGATTCAAGGAGGGCGACCGCACCGTTTGAACATGATCCGAGGCTACAAGTAGTATCTATAGGTATTTGGTGGAAAAACCTTTCAAATTCGGAGGCTACTTCGTTATCAGATTGAATTAACTTATCCTTAACCTTTAGCGAATAAGTATGTTCGTTTTGTTTTATTTTCCCTGTTTCATGGTTTATTACTTTCCAAACAGTTTTTACTTTATCTTTTGAAACATTAATTTTATTGGCAATAAAAAGTTTTTTAGCTGTAACACAGACTTTTTTAAATATTTTAGAGTAATTTCTTACATACTCAATAAATTCAGGGTCCCTAGAATTAGATTTTAGGGCATATAGCTCATATAATTTTCTCCTACTTTTGTAAATACCTGGTGTAGCCCAGTCACTGAATTTCTTTTTACTCGTGTAAATCTTAATGGACTTTTGTTTAAATATTTTACTAGATTCACTTTTGATAACATTAAAGACGCTGTTATATAAACTATTTGGGTTACTATCATCTAATGGTAAAGAATAAATTCTATCATTAACATTATTTTTAAATTTTTCAACACCGTGTTTTGTAATAGGCCTACAAGTAACCTCAAGGACCAATGGTGCATGATGGTGCTCAATAGTCACAAATTGTCCACTATGGTCAGAATTAATGAAATTAACTATGGATTTTTTAGTAACATCACTGTTGCAAAAAATATTATCTATACAAGTGGCTGACGTAGGTGTTACTCTAGTAGGTTCATCAAAGACATTAACTAAATTGAATGATTTAAATAGATTTAAATATCTGCTAGACAGCTGTGACATGTCTAATATATTTATATTAAAGTCTCCACAAACAATTACTTTTTTATTTTTCTTACAAATTAATCTCAGTACTTCCTCCATAACAGACTCAAACTCTTGGTAGTTCCCTGAGGGGGGCCGGTAAACACAGATAATAATTATTTTTTCAAGTTCCACACATGATAATTCTATTGTTCGTTCAATGGAATAAGATACCAAGTCTTTACGTTCCTTACATTTTAGGGAATTATGTAAAATTATCAAAGATCCACCTCTAATAGCTGTATTTCTGGTAAATGAACTCACAACTCTGTAATTATCAAAATTTATCATAGGTAACTGAGAGCTATTTAACCAATGCTCTGTAACACATAATATGTCAATGCTTTCATAATTAAGAAATAAACTAATTTCTAAATCTTTGCCAGACAAGCCCTGTATATTCTGATGAACAAAATTTAAGCAATTGGACCTATCTTTTGTCTTTGGATAGCAAGATGTTTTATCTTTTGTCTCATTTGTTAATTTAAACAATTGATATTATTAGTTATATTTGGAACAAATTCCAAAGACGTTCTTAATCTAATTTTATTGTCCTGCTCAATAGAAGCAGATGTACTAGCCAAAGTTTTGGCTATATGTGTAAAATAATATAATAGCGATAAAGCTATTTGTCTCTTATAATAAGAAGTAAGATAATATTTATCTTTTGTCATATACAATTTAGATATTAATTTATTAATATCAATTAAATGTATTTTTTTATAGTTGTACTGAGACATCGTACTCAATGTTGAATTCAACTTATATCTAATATTATTCTCTTCATAAGACAGGCTTTTACTATAAGGTAATGTAAACATTACTATTTTATTTACATTAAGAGAACATAATGTGTCATAGTAAGAAACCAAGTCCTTTTTATTTAAATTTCCTCTATTACCAACTAGAATTATTAAATTTGTGTTTATATCAATCTGAAGAGTATCTAACTTTGTCATTAATTGGTGCATTGTAACACCTGGCATGCAATAGTTAATTGTATCCCTACCAAATTCACTCTGCAGCAACCAACCCAAATCTTTGCCAATTTCATCACATATAATTACATATTTTAGATGGTTTGGCTGCTCAGATGATTTACTATTGATTGTCCTGTCTAAGGAAACAGACTGATAAGTCTGATATTCTCCTACTGAGCGATTTTCATTAAAACTACAGTTTGGTGACAAAGATTTAGCTGGTGTGTCTACGAGAGTGGAGGTGTCAGACATACATTTTAAGGCCAGAATGTATTCAGCTATCTGGTTTTTTGAATTATTATAGTTTTCTGTCATTTTTGTTAATGACTGTTGAAGATTTTTTAACCTACTATTTAATGAATTTATATTTTGTTCATATGTAAATCTATTTTCTTTAATTATCGAATTTAAAATATCTAATTTTTCAAATAACTGGGTGCGTTCTTTAATGAAGTTGACATTTTTGTAATAAGTTTTTTCTTTATTTATCAGTTTCCTAGTTTTTAAAATATACTTTCTGACCTTAACATATTTTTTAAATTTATTTTTACTAAACTTTAAATTTCCTGTTTCAACAGAACACTGAACTGAATTATCAAAATTCAAACTATTGACATGTGGACAGTTATCCTTATTGGTTGAAAGTGGCTGGTACAGCATAGATAGTCCTCCTGGAGATCCCACTAGCTCTTGATATAGGTTCTCAGTGTGCACTGTGTCCTGTAACTGCTCTAATTCCTTATAGTGTGCAATTTGGTTGTTTGCTACACTCAACTCTTTCTCCAGGTCTGTAATTCGTTGCAATGTCCTTTCATAACTGCTGTACTGTTGATCATAGCAGCTGATGGTCTCGTTCAGATTTTCTTGGTGTTGGAGAACATCCACATGTTGAGCATGTAGTTGAGAAAGCTCAGACTTGAGTTGTGTGTTCCTCGCAATTATTTTTTGAATCTCTATCTCACTCTCATCCCGTTCTCTGAGAAGTTGACTGCAGGTTTCTTTTGTGTGCTTTAGTTCTTCTAAGGCCTGTCTCAGTTTCTGCTCTGTGCATAGAGCTGTTGCTCTGCGGGTCATCATTGTGTTAGTTGTGTGTTTTGTTGTTCTGAAAATTTGTAAACAATTTAAGTTTGGTTTTCAAGTAGTAAATATTCTAGTTTTACAGTTGATAATGTGTAAGAATTGAGTATATGAAAAAAATTATTTATTTAATGTAAGTGAGTAGATCATACAAGTTTGACAGAGTTATATAACTATTTTACTTTATGTACTTAATTATAAAAAAGAAAACTCAGTGGACAATTTACAGACTATAAGCTACTGCAAAATTTTATACTTTCTCATTAATTTTAAAATATATCCTTATTTCACACTTTTGTGTCAATCTAAACACAACTTTGTCAGTAATGAAATAGTGATTTGAAAGTACTCTTGTACTACAAGCACTGTTTGTAACAAGGATTAATAGTAGTAATGTGGCAAAAGAATGAAGCAACTGTGTTATTACTAAACGTATGACCAAATGTATAGAGTAAAGAGAGGTTTACTGTGTATTTACAATAATGCTAGTTGTCGTCTTTCTTACCATATATTATAATAATATAAGCTAATTTTAGTAATAAGTAAATAAATAAATATCTGAGTAAATCAATTGGTTTTGATTGAAAAGTATTGATGTACCTACATAAAATTGAGAAAAAAAAACAAAACCAAAACCAAGTACTATATCGATATTAGGTACCCAGATAATAATTAAGAGTTATAAACAAAGAAAAAAGTACTCCCCCGGTTTATATTGCAGCAGTCCACAGTTTTAATTGGTAATACAGCTGTTTATTCCTTTAGAAGAATCGGTTGCAGAGAAAACTTCATACGACGATTTTTCAAAAAACTTGCACTTGATGGATCTTGATAAATTCAATTCCACGAGTGTTTCACTATATATTCTAACTACTACATATAAAATTAATATTTAAAAACACATTTAAATGATTTATTTATGAATTTAAATACGAGTGCTAAAATTTGACAAGTGCACTCTTTAGGGTTGCCAGAGCAAAAAAAAAAACTTATTAAGAAGCTATTATTTACAGGAGCTCCTGACTTAGCACATTTGCTTCTTTGATAATATCCCACAACGTTCCTATGCCCAACTTAGTCTGATCTTTGGCACGTACACTGAACCTTTATTATAATCCTAGTAAGTGAAGTTCAACGAAGGTGAAAGAGCTCTTCTTATAATGGCCAAGGCTACCAAGATTTTAGGACTGGAGGAAGCATTTATCATAGTTCAAAATGCACTGATCCTAGCAAATTTGGCATTCGAACTAAGATACGATGATATAAATGAGAAACGACCCTCCCTTTAAATCCTACTACTATTATAAAGGCGAAAGTTTGTAAGTATGGATGTATGGATGTTTGTTACTCTTTCACGTAAAAACTACAGAATGGATTTGAATGAAACTTTACCACAATGTAGCTTATACATCAGAATAACACGTAGGCTACAATTTTTGGCGCCAGCGGGCCGTCGGTGCCGTACTCCCGCACCTCGAAGCTTGGCTCAACGGGAAGGAGGAGGTCACCTACAGATTGACTCAGATACTCACCGGGTACGGCTGCTTCGGTGAGTATCTGTGTCGAATAGGACGGGAGGGATCGACACATTGTCACCACTGCGCATCCGACCTCGACTCGGCCCAGCACACGCTGGCGGAGTGCCCCGCGTGGGCCTCCGAGCGCCGAGTCTTGGTCGCAGAGATCGGGCGAGATCTGTCTCCGCCGGCATTGATTGCGGCAATGCTGGCGGACGAGGGAGGTTGGAGGGCTGTGGCCTCCTTCTGTGAAGCAGTAATGCTCCAGAAGGAGGCCGCCGAGCGGGGTCGGGAGATGGCCGATCCCGTTCGAAGGAGGCGGCGCCGGGCTCGGTAGCACAGCTGCGGCGCCGCCGTAAGTCGCCGGCGGGCGCGAGGAAGTCGCGACCGCTACGGCGACCCGGGATGGACCACGCCCCCTTCCGTGGCCGGGGGGCGTCGTCGGTGGAGGGGACCGGGGGAGGTGGTAGCTTCCCCCGAGGAGGGCTCCCCTCTAGAGAGGGGAGCGGAGGCTGGGGGTTCCCGGAAGTGGCCTTTGTGTTCCCGGGGGCTCCCTACATGCCTGAGGAAGGCCATCCCTGAGGTTTTTAGTGGGTAGGCCTCCCCCTTCTGGGGAGGAGAGCCTCACATAACCCCGGCTCGCCACAGCCGGGGTATGCAATTTAATGCATTTTCCTCAGGGGAACAAAAAAAAAAAAAAAGGCTACAATTTTTGAGGTTTCTAATGTGAGGTCGTAAATAAAACACATTTTTTGCGCTTACATTGCAAACGCTGACTGAATCCTACAAGATAGATCAAAACAATTTACTACAGTATTGTACAACTTAAAAAGGTCAACAAAAAAGTCCGTGATGGTATATGTTTATCTCTTAGGAATAACCCACAATAACCATTTTTTATCCTTTACTTTGTACGAGAAATAATGGCTTATTTACGAAGCGATTTTAAGCAATACAGTATTAATACTTATCTATTACAGTATATATTATTACAGTATATATTATAGTTACCGTATTTCTTACTTATTACTAGACTAGACGGGGCGAACCTGAAGTCCACGCGAACGAAGTCGCGGGCACAAGCTAGTATTACATAGTTTCAATTATAGAACTAAATATAGTTTCTCAATGTCGGCGGTTCAGATCTATAGTTCGAGTTCGTGTAGATCTATAATGCGTTTTCGAATGTCCGTTTGTGTACATTTATATGAGACAACGACGGTGGGGAAAAATATAGTGAAGCAGCCTTCATATATCTACGAGGAAATTGAAAAGTGTATGCTATCAACCAATCTGCTTTGTAAATAAATTCAAATTTTTTGATTCAGAATTGACAGAATTTACATTAGTAAATCTTATATATAAAAATGAATCGCAAAATGTGTTGGTAAGCTAATAACTCAACAACGCCTGGACCAATTTGGCCAATTCTTTTTTGTTAATGTTCGTTGAAGTTCAAGGAGGGTTTTTACAATGAGGAAAATTCGAATAATTATCGGAAATACCCTAAAAACAGCCCTTTTATTTTCCCATGCAAACGTTTTCTAACTAACGTACAGTCGAATTGAGCTTTATTGTTATTGTATAAAGTTCATATTGCAAGCACTCACTGTTGTCTAAGCAATGAAGGTGTGTTCCTAACATCAAAGAGTCAATTTGCGCTTTATTAACGCTACATATAGTTGAAATTCAATCATACTCGTATCTATCAAAACAGTGTGCGTGCGTGCGTTAGAGCACAGAATACATGGTTGGAGGATTTAATGTCACGTTCCAAAATTGAATAGCCACAAAATGTAATAGGTCATTTAGACTTTTTTTGCGATTTGGTTGGCTATGCGACATTACCTATAAAATAATTAGGAACAAAAAACTGCCACTGTACAAATCTTTTTGACAGGACGAAGTCCGTCGGGTCCGCTAGTATAGAATATAAACAGAATACAAAAGACAGTAACTTGATTGTACATTCACCAAAATAAATATATATACATACATACATTGAACCCTTACTACTAATAGTACAAAAAGCGACCTTATCGCTAAGAGCGATCTCTTCCTGGTATTCTTAGAGTGGACAGGTTTTAAAATAAATAAATACGTGAGAACGTAGTGATGTATAAATTATAATTTATAGATATATGTAATCTAAATACATTAAGTAATAAATATACGTATATATAATTATATAACAATAATCATAGTCAACAAACGCATATATAATATAATACATAATCAATGTATTATTATTTAACTTATAAAATTTGTAATTATATTTAAATTATATAGAAAATTAAATGCAAACGGAAGAATTCATTAAAATGCTGCTATAGGTCACATTTTGATTTTAACATCGCCTCTAATACCTGTATAATAAGATCTTTTTTCGCAGTTCAACAGTTCACCTTGACTACGCTTGGAAACAAGAGCAAGGTCAATAACCTTATTGATTAAGCTCGGTCGATGACCTGTGTTATATTAATTGGTGAGTTGATAACAAAATTGATTAATATATTAGACTAATGTGCTGTATTAATTACCGGTAATAAATTAAAATGTCAAGTGTCATACAGTCAATTACCTGATCATATCTCAACAAAAAATATATTTTGATTTGCATTGCAGGTAATTGCAGGTCAAGTGTGTGTTTGAAGGACGATTTAGATACGAAAACTTTAATCGTTATACGAGTCGGGCACTTATCGTTCATAATAAGACATATTTTTAACAAAATATGAGGAAGTAAAAATTCCTATTGCACAATTCATGAAAACAAGGGATTCGATGATAAAAAAAAGGTAAATTAGGGAACAAACAATGGAATGTCGAAATGTCTAACAGAGATTTTATTTGTTGTTAAGACAATGGCCCTACACTACACAAGGAATTGTATCCTGTATCGTAAATGCAGTCAAAGACATAGAATATTATATAGTTTATCATATACACAAAATTTATACACATATTATATATATATATTTAACAATGACACCAATTAGCCTAGCTAAAGTAAACTCTGTAAGGCTTGTGTCATGGGGTCTAGGGCAGCGGATAGACATACATATATTATACATATATAAATGAATGTAGTAGAAATAGGTTATAACAACTTTGACGAAGGTACAAATGCTCGCATTCATCACGCAAACATCTGCCCCCACCGGGACTCGAATCCGGGGAACGTCAAATTTACGATAATTACAACGACACCTCAAACTGTATCGTATTACATTTCGCAAATTTGACGAAAATTTTGCGAATGTTCGTCTGTCAAATTCAATTCATCGCAAAATTAATATCGTTCGTCCGATCGTTCGGTGAAATGCTTTAAACGATAGCAACTGAGAGTAGGATACGACACGACGAAGTCCACGATATATCGAATATCGTTTTTAAGAGTACGCCCCCTGAACTATTTACTTATCTCAATCGTGCGAGCGCCGCGTGACGATTCAAACCGAGATGCAATAGGGTAGGGTAGGGTTGTTGCTTAAGTCGTCCTGGACCAGATATCTGTACCTTTGACACTGGGAATTGTGACCGACAGCCCAGGGGAGAAGAAGGGTTGATTTCTAAGTTTACGGTGCATCTTTTCTTTACATACAAAAAAGATAAAAAAGGTGAATTCTACCAAATACATAAAATTTGATTACCTTTGTAGGTACCTTAAGGTCATCTTATAATATATTTCTATCAAATTTATTTATATATGTGTAATATATGTACGTCTATTCGTTACCTTAGATCCCATAACACAAGCCTTATACAGAGCTTACTTTGGGATAGAAAGTGCTGTGTAAGTGTAGGAAATATTTATTTATTTATTTTATTCTATGTTCTATTAAAAAAATAACGGACACTTTTAACATAATATAGATTATGATCGCGCTTTTGCTAACATGAAGACTATTGCTAGCGAGCAAATGGTTTTACTTTTTTCTTAGGAGAGGGAATGAAAATCCTCACAAAGACTACGAAACGTACGCAGGATACCACCGTAGCAGTAAGTGTTACGGTTTAATAACCGTAGCACTTTCTATTACGGTGGTATAATAGTCCCGATAACAGCCGGAGCGGTCCAATCGCTATGACCTGCCGACTAAGCTTAGCCTTATGTCTAAATTTTTGATTACCTCTGTAGGTGGTACCGTAAGGTGTCACCATCTTTGAGGTTTCAGGTTCAGATGTTTGGGTGATGAATACGTACATTTATACCTTTGTCATGGTTGTTAATTTTTATATATACTTTTATTGCCATAATTAGTTACAACAAAAGTAAAAAAAAATGTGGTTCACAAAGGTGGACTTATCTCCATTAGAGATTTCTTCCAGCCAACCTGTGAGTGTCTACGGAATGCTACTTATAATGAGTAACGTCAAAGCAACCAAAACTGTTATTCATAGTACAAACATATATATACCATGAATATACATACAATAAAATAAATAAACATATATATATATATATATACATACACATATATACATACATGTAATGCTATAAATAAATATATACGTAAGATGATGATGACAATGTGACATTTATGACGAGTTGCCAACTAGCGCCTGAAAATGTTGCTTCAGGCTACGTTTAAATGTATGAACGGACTGGCTCTGTTGAACTATAGAAGGCAGATGGTTCCACATTTGGGCAGCACGAAAGCTAAATGAGTTGAGCAGGAAGTTTGTGTTGCACTTAGGCAATTCAAGTGTGTCCGAATAGCATGGGCGTAGAGAACGTGAGGAGGGAGGCAGCATATGAAACCGAGATCGAAGGTATTGTGGGGAATTAGGGTATTTTAGGATTTTAAATAATGTGGTCAAAATGTGGATATTACGACGCTCCCAGACCAGAGGCCATTTCAGCTTGTCGCGATAGTGAGAAATATGATCATATTTACGTAGCCCAAAAATAAATCTGATGGCCAAATTTTGCAGTCGCTCCAGCTTCTCAAGTAATTCTTCATTTAAATCTAAAAAACAAACATCAGCATAGTCTAAAATAGGAAGCAGAAGAGCTTGCGCAAGCATAATTTTAGTGGGAAAGGGTAAAAAGTATTGGAGTCGCTTGAGAGAGTGAATTGTGAAGTGCATACGCTTACTCATTGCATTAATTTGTGGTCTCCAAGACATATTACAGTCCATTATTAGACCCAGGTTTTTTACTGCGTCACTGAGATTAATGATTACCCCGTTAAAGATAATAGGTGATACCTTCTCTAATTTTAGTTTGCATCTCAGTCTGCTACTACCTACAATCATTGCCTGAAATTTAGACGGGTTGACAAGTAGACCAAATGTACGTATATCAAATTTTTTTATATGTATAATGTATTTATCTCGATCCGTTATCTTAGATTCAATAACACAAAACTTACAACAAAGCTTTCATCATTCTTAATTAGCTACTAAGCTAGACGACTACAACTGATTATGGCCGTTTTATACTATAATAATCTGATTTAATCTCATGTTTATATCTCATGAAAGTAGGTATGTCAATATAAAAATTCCAGTTTATTTTTTTTATTTTTAGTTTTTTTTTTTGTTTTTAGGTATCTAAAAAATGTGCAATGATTATTTACGTAATTCTAATGTAACATTTTTTTATATAGAATTATACCTATAAATGTACAAATAACAAAGTTATTTTGATATTTATTTATACGCTCATACAAATTAAGCGAGCTTACTTAATTGTGACGTCACGATTGCAGTGCTTTTAGTATGGAGCGTTTTTGAGCAATCAGCGACAGCGCCGCAAACATGTTGATGTATCTTCAAAAGTAATAGGCGCAGGAATACTGTTGGTTCTACAATATTTCTCAGTTAAAAGAGCACTCTTATTATATATAGAATTCAAAAAATTGTCGCCTACCCAATTGTGCGAATGATTCATTTGAAGCGCTGTTAGAGATATGAATCAGTGAATCACTTGGAAGAAACGACTCACGGAGCCGTTTCGGTATAGATTGACACATCTCTACTCTTGACCTGGCCTTCTTCCAATATATTACCTGGTCCAAATATGTTTGTTTAAGTCGTCTCCTACGAACTACCCAAATTTGTCTTTTGAAATTCCTTCCTCAGTCGTAATTATTTCTTTCGCGATTTTTATTACCATATCTTTTTCACACATATTTCATTTCCCTTCATCGTTGTTCATCGTCACTCCAGACATTCTTATCAAAGCTCTATTTCAAATATATTTTATGTTATATTTTCGAATTTGCTTGAGAATTTAATATCTGGGCAGTCCATAAAAACGATCTAATTACAAATGGCATCAAAGCACGCTGGGAATTAATTTTTCTATAAATTACGCGGGCCATTTTATTGTTTCGTTATTTAAAAAAAAGACGCTGGCAATGGATTTTGATTATTAGCGTACGTAAATACGACACTTCGTAGGTTTTTTTTGTAATATAATGACAATAATTCCGCGCATATGTGATAAAAAGTTATATGTGTAAGTTCTTATATTTCTATATTTTGAGGGTACAACGGCAACAAAATCAACACCAAAGACAATTCACAGTCGCTTCAATTGCATTACATGTTAAATTAAATATAGTAAAAAATATTATGAGTTGTTTCTTGCAGATAAATATAAAATATAGGTAAAATTTATAATATTAATTATTTTAGTTAGTATGTCAAATAAATTCAATACATAATTTACAAGTAAACACAAAAAAAGTCTGCAATATAAGTTAAATGTTTTATTTATGGGTAAATGTTGAAAATAACGTATTTAAAAGTAAAAAATTAATTTAAAAAAAGTAATTTTAAAGGTCTCGAGTTAACTATCAACCTACTCTATAGATCAACCTTGAGCAGGATTAATCAAAGTTGTCTTTATCGCCCCTAGGGGTCTATGAAAACCTGCAAGGGGCTACGTCAACAAAAAAAAATTTGGGGGTCCATGAAATAAAAATGGGGGTCCATAATAGTAGACCTCAACATAAACTGACAGTATTTATTTACTTATATTATACTATCTTTTAATATAAGGACACATACATTATTTATAAAAGTACCTGTGTAGTACAAAATAAATATTATACGAGTATATGCTTATAAAATTTTGAATGTTGTAGGATGTAGGTATTCAATATCTTCAATATAGGTAGGTAGGGGGTCTACCCAAAACCATGAAACATGGCAAAGGGTCTACGACACAAAACCTCTGACCTAGAGCATTGATTGATTGATCATTCGTCGTAGCATGAACAACGAAATAAGATATGATAAAGCATCTATCGTTCGATATAGCCTACATCTTGGAATTGATAATTTTGACAGTTCAAAGTGACAAATCATATCAGGAGTCGTACTAAGGGGGTAGGTACAATAATAAAAATATCTTACCTACCATCAGAACAGATGAAGACATTTGCTGTTAATACATCACTACAAGGTATAAAACAAAGTCACTATCCGCCATTTGTGTGTCCCTGTCTTTTTTTTTTGTTCCCCTGAAGAAAATGCATTAAATTGCATATCCCGGCTGTGGCGAGCCGGCGGTTATGTGGGATTCTCCTCCCCAGAAGGGGGAGGCCTACCCACTAAAAACCTCATGGGTGGCCTTCCTCAGGCATGTAGGGAGCCCCCGGAAACATCGAGCCACTTCCGGGAACCACCAGCCTCCGCTCCCCTGCCTAGAGGGGAGCCCTCCTCGGGGGAGGCTACTACCTCCCCCGGTCTCCTCTACCGACGACGCCCCCCGGCCACGGAAGGGGCGTGGTCCATCCCGGGTCGCCGTAGCAGTCGCGACTTCCTCGCGCCCGCCGGCGACCCGCGGCGGCGCCGCAGCTGTGCTACCGAGCCCGGCGCCGCCTTCTTTGAGCGGGATCGGCCATCTCCCGACCCCGCTCGGCGGCCTCCTTCTGGAGCATCACTGCTTCACAGAAGGAGGCCGCAGCCCTCCAACCTTCCTCGTCCGTCAGCATTGCCGCAATCAATGCCGGCGGAGACAGATCTCGCCCGATCTCTGCGACCAAGACTCGGCGCTCGGAGGCGCACGCGGGGCACTCCGCCAGCGTGTGCTGGGCCGAATCGAGGTCGGATGCGCAGTGGTGGCAATGTGTCGATCCCTCCCGTCCTAGGCTGTCCCTATGTCTAAGCAAGATCTTTAAAACTACGCAACGGATTTTGATGAGGTTTTTTTAATAGATAGAGTGAATTGAAAAGGAAGGTTTATATGTATAATACATGCATAATATGGTCAACGTTGCAGGATAAAATTTGAGCGTCGAGTGTTTTTCCCATGGCCAAATATATGTCGCGCTGTCAAGCATAATTAATGCTTTCTTTAATGCATGCATAATTTAATGCATTTTACTCAGGGGAACAAAAAAAAAGTATATTTACATAAGCATTGCACCCGTGCGAAGCCGGGGCGAGTCGCTAGTATTTCATAATCGAAATATCTGGTGTCTCATATACCGTTTTACGTTGTTCCAATGATAAGTGAGTGAAGCAGTCCCCTGGTTCTAAGAAGGTTATATAAAAATGCCGGAGCGTTGGCTTACACAGCTATCACGGCGCAATAATAAATCTCTAGACATGCACACAGAATGTCACATCCAATAACTCTGGGTCACGAACTATCCTGTCGAGTTTTATGGTGTCGTGTCGCATAGAATTATTACTTCTATGGGCGGGAACGTCTCAATGGCGTGTATTTTGCACGTACTCGTAAGTCGGAGATGTTAAAGGCAAAGTTAACATCCAATATACATTAAAAAAAATGTTATTAAATATACTGTGTTTGTCATTTGGTATTCCTTGTTATTTTTATTGTTACGTTTAATCAGTACTCGGCGTATATATTTGTACAAGTCATCTAAGTCTTTTTTTTAAATTAACCCGGCGTGAGTGAGGTTGGGTATGTCATACCCGAAAAGTTTCTAAACGCAGATATTTTAATGTTACTGTTGCCATGCAAGTCCTGGTGTTTCAGTAGCTGGAGGTAAAGATGCAAGGGGTGAGGTACAGTATCGAGTTTAGTGTTGCACCGGCGGCGACGGCAAATACACATGCGTACCCGCGGCTGGGGTATGGAATTGTGTTGATTTGTAGGTGTAATTTTGGTGCTCTATTACATGATCTCACAAGACTTTTCAGTTCCTTTTTTATTTATTATAATAAGAAGACACTATTGTTATATTGATTCACCAAAGTTGGAATTTCGTTAGATTTTTATGGCAAAAGAAATTAATTGCCTAAATTTGTATTTTTCGAAAATAATTTAGATATTTTGTTATTTCATTAAAAAATAATGCTGCTTAACTTAATGTTCGTATTTTATTTACTAATCTTGTTGAATAGTTACTATTATTAATATATCTTAAGCATTAATGCTAATTACACAATCATAGCATCAACAATTTTACATCAAAATTTTGGGTATATCATACCCACTTCATAGCTGGTGTAACAATTTCTCACTACACCGGGTTAATTATTATTTGCTTTTTTTTATTCTTTTCTAAAATTGGTGTGAAATTTGTACTACGGTCCATATTGTACTTGTAATTTTCTTGTCGTGTTGTTTTCGTGCCTGATGTCACTACTGTGGCAAGCAGACCACCAGTGCAGCAGTCTTGCCTGCTGCTTATACTGAGCTTGCCACAGTATAATATATCAATATTGTATTGTTTTGTTTTGATATTGTTGTTCGTATCGTTGTGTGGTCCATCAATAAATGTATTTCTTCAATACATAGTATAAAACAAAGTCGCTTTCGCTGTATGTCCGTATGTATGCTTAGATCTTTAAAACTACGCAACGGATTTTGACGCGGTTTTTTTTAATAGATAGAGTGATTCTTAAGGAAGGTTTGTATGTATAATAAATGCATAATATAGTAGAGAAACACTGATAAATTTAAAGGTTTCTAATGTGATGTCGTAAATAAGCACGTTTTTTTGCGCTTATACTGCAAACGCTGACTGAACCCTACGAGATAGACCAAAATAATGTACTACAGTATTGTACAACTTATAAAAATCCACAAAAAAGTCGCGATGGTATATGTCTATCTCTTAGGGATAACCCACCATAACCATTTTTTCACTGCACCCGTGCGAAGCCGGGGCGGGTCGCTAGTTTATAATAAATTATCCCGGTGGGTATAGTAATAATATAACAAGAGCAATCGATTAATATTTTTATAGATTCTTATTATTTCCTATATACCGTAGGCAAATGTCCAATGCAATGGAGCAGTAATCCTTTCTCACCCCAATGCTTGGTGTTGATTTGAAGACATTACAATCCAAAGCGTAAATATTTGTTTTCCCGCGTAAATTGTAAACACATATGTACATTGTATCATAACGACATAATTTATTGTAATTGTTATACTTTTGCTGCTGATAAGTTTCTTGCGCCCATTCTTCTTATCAGCTAAAAATACGTCCTGAATGGGTGGTGCGAAAAAAATATGTGAACGATTCAAAAGAGCTTTCTATCCATATATACTAATATTGTTAATGGGAAAGTGTGTCTGTCTGTTTGTCCGTCTTTCACGGCAAAACGGAACAACGAATTGACGTGATTTTTTACGTGGAGATAGTTGAAGGGATGAAGAGTAGCATAGGCTAGGCATAGGCCCACGGGATACGCAATAAAGACTTCGCTCAAAAACTACTGCACAGATTTTCATGCGGTTTTCATCAATAGATAGAGTGAGCAATGTTTTGCGGTATTTTTTATCTCGGAAAAACGGATAGTCCCACGGGAAAACCTTCGCGCCATAAACCGACTTCCGCGCATATGTAGCCGTGGGCAAAAGCTATGACCCTTAACCCTCTATAGACCCAATCCCGAAATCCACGCGTGCGAAGCCGCGGGCAGAAAGCTAGTAAAGTAATATTTGAAAAAAGTTAATTTTGATTTTTGAACCCGTTGTTAATACCTGAGTTTGATTACCCGTAGTTTTTTGTCCTGGAATGCCTATATTAATAGCGTATATAGTAAAACACTAGGTGGTGCCCGCGACTTCGTCTGTACAGATGATAATTTTTAACTATTTACTTGACACTTATGGTCATATTTTGGTCAATTCACACAATATTTTTATAAAATGTAGCCTATGTATCATTCTGATGTATAAGATATGTCATTGTAATTAAAAATAAAAATATATTATTGTAAGTAAAATTTCATCCATTCAGTAATTTTCACGTGAAAGACTAATCATATATTTCATCCATACAAACTTTCTCGTTTATAACATTAGTGGGGCTTCTGTGAATTGTCCAAAATATGTCGATAAGTGTCAAGCAAGAAGAAAAAATGTACCATCAATGCAGACGTAGTCGTGGGTTCCAGCTAGTTATAAATAGACTCTATTATTCATACTGAGTATTTCCAATATATATATATATATATATATATATATATATATTTATTTAATGAAATGTACAAAAACAGGTTACTGCCAAGAAAAAACAAAAATAATCTATACCAAACCTTGAAAGCTAGGTTGAAACCCAATATATGTACATTCTTCTAATTATATCATTGACGTGCAGCAATATACAACTGTCAAGTTGATATGTTGAAATAACAAAACCCAATTTCGAAATAACAAGGATAAAGAAAACAAAACATAGATAAAAATAAAAAGATGAAACATACATACATTATTTACAATGAAACTATAATATGATATTTAATTATGTATGTATGTATATATATATATATATATATATATATATATATATATATATATATATTTGTGTATGTATAATTTATAGATATATGTAAGTGTATACCTAATTTGATATGTTTAATATTTTATGTCTTGCAATAGTAGCTTTTATTTTTTTTTCTTATTCGCTCAGGCTGCTTGTGGTTTGCCTGATGAAGGCAAAACTAAGGGAACTGGCTGAAAATCAGTGTTGCTTTATTACTGGGGCACCAGCACTGAGCCTAGTCCTTTTCAAACTGCAGCACACATTTGAAACTCAAACCTTTCTTTAATGTACAATTTGTTACCAGAATGTATTTTAGTACTTTATAATGTTTTCTTTTGTGTGTGTTTTGTTTGTGTTGTCAGTTTGAATAAAGTATATCTATCTATCTATCTATCTATAACATGCCTTAAATTTTAAGACAATAAATTCTTAAAACTATAGAAACTACAATGAAAAATATCGCAATCAATTTCTGCGTCTACGCAACCCCTGACGAGCTCATTATATTGGTTCATTCTAGCTAAGGGATTCTAATATCTAAAACTCGGAGTAAGAATAATTTAAATTTACGAGCGTATGGTATGGTTTTATATAGAAATCTTAAATCTTGCTGCTTTCTACGACAGTCAAGTGCAACCAAACTGAACCTAGCCAGCAAATCTTCGCAAGAACGTGCAAAACGTTGAAGATTCATCCCGAATGAAAGCAACCTTAAAATCGCTTTTCTATGTATTTAATTCTATCGCTATATACTTGATAAAAAGGTGACCAAATTGTCGCAATGTATTCCAAAACACTGCGGACCAAAGCACAGTAAAGCGTTACATAAGATGACATTTTCGTTAAATGTTTTGTAACCTTACATACTTTCGCAACAATGAGGTTGAAATGATAGCTGACTGTCAAAGATAACTCCCAAATCTTTTATTTCCGTAATACGTGTTAAGTCGTAACCATTCAAAGAGTAATTAAAATTAGTAGTATATTTTTAGGGTTCCGTACCTCAAAAGGAAAAAGCGGAACCCTTATAGGATCACTTTGTTGTCCGTCTGTCCGTCCTTCTGTCAAGACCCTTTTTCTCAGGAACGCGTGGAGGTATGAAGCTGAAATTTATATCAATTACTCAGGTCTACTGTCCCTTGAAGCTGTGAAAAAATCAAACTTCTAAGCCAACGCAATCAAAAGATACAGCCGTTTATGCCGCAAATTTTCGACACTTGTAAGGGAATCAAAACCTACAGGGTGCTTCCCGTGAACTCAGAATCTTGAAATTTGGTACGAAGCAACATCTTATAGCATAGATAAAGGAAAAATTACGAAAACCATAAATTTTTAGTTACATCACATAATATATATTTTTTTAATAATTTTAAACTTACTACCCATTTCCTCATAAACGCGTAGAGGTATTAAATTGAAATTCATACCAAACACTCAGGTCTATAATACCTTTAAGCTGTAACAAAATCAAACTTCTATGTCAACGCAATCAAAAGAAACAGCAATTTAAGCTGCATATTTTGAAACTCGCAAGTACTCGCAAGGGAATCAAAACCTAAAGGGTACTTCCAGTCGACCTAGAATCTTAAAATTTGGCATGAAGCAACGTTTTATAGTACACATAAAGGAAAAATTCCGAAAACCTTAAATTTTTAGTTACATTACAAAATATATGAACGAACTTTGTAAACCTTGCAGGTTTGTACGGAACCCTCGGTGCGCGAGTCCGACTCGCACTTGGCCGGTTTTTTTTTATGTTTGGTAAACGTAATAATGCACAGTAAACGTAAGATTATGTAATCTTGTATCATGTGATAAACAAACCAATTTATCAATCACCAGATCACCACCGATTCATTATGATCTCAAAATTTACGCGACTGAATAATCAGGTTCACAATTCGTTCTCAGAGAACTCATGGTTCACAGATCAAAGGAATCGTGAAAAGGTGTTAGTCTGCTTTGCGCGCGATATCACGGCCCATTTGACAACGCTATTGGGAGTCGCGGATTTGCACGTTCTATTGGTAACAAATACATTTTGTGTTACATTCAAAATCAAAATTTTATTCTTCAAATTGGATTTTTACAGTCGCTTTTGCACGTCAAAGCTGCTGCGCCTTTGGCGTAAGAACCATCAAGAAAATCAGCAAGGGCCATTAATTTTTCCTTGTGGGCGTACTCTTAAAAACGATATTCGATATATCGTGGACTTCGTCGTGTCGTATCCTACTCTTAGTTACTATCGCTTAAAACATTTCAACGAACGATATTAATTTTGACATAAGAAAGCCTCAAATGACAACGATGAATTGAATTTGACAGACGAACATTCGCAAAATAAACGTCAAATTTACGAGAATTACAACGACACCTCAAACCGTATCGTATTACTTTTCGCGAATTTGACGTAAATATTGCGAATGTTCGTCTGTCAAATTCAATTCATCGTTGTCATTTGAGGCTTTCTTATGTCAAAATTAATATCGTTCGTTCGATCATACGTTGAAATGTTTTAAATGATAGTAACTAAGTGTAGGGTACGACACGACGAAGTCCACGATATATCGAATATCGTTTTTGAGACTACGCCCACTGATGACAGTGAGAGCTTCGATCGTTTAGTTCTTGAAATTCAGTTTGAAACTATTTTTTCGATTTTAGTTATTTCTCGAATAGTGAAAGATGTTCATTTTGATTTTACTAATTACCGGTTTAAATGTAACGATAATTTTCTGAAATATATTGTCGATTAAAAACAAATATTGGTTGATTATAGAAATATTAAAAAGTATATTTTTGCATTTTTTCTACAGTACATAGAATAATTTATTCCAGAAAAATTGAATTGGGTAATCTTACTTTTTAAATTACTAGATGCCACTTAAAAAAAATCTTAGTGTAGAATATTATAGTACTATTTTGCCTATTATTCTTGTAAGTCCTTTGATATCAATTATATACTTGCAATGTTTTACACTCCCTTTTTCCACATTAGTTTTAAGAACCATTTGTTTTTAAATTTATAATGTGAGACAAGAAGATGAAGATAAAAGACAAATGTAAACATACGTAGAGTTCCTACAAAATTAACACTAAATCATAAATTACCTCAAGGTATTGGACCTCCATCAATGGAAAAGAATTCCCAACACGAGTCGACCGTTAATTTTGAATGCACTTAATCGTTGGCTTACTTTCTATAAATAAGTAGTTTGTCTTGCGAGCTCAAGTTGGAAGTAATTGTTATAAGTAGGTTCAGAGGTTGCTGTTTTTTTAAAGTTTATTGCCCGCAATGTCGGAGTTGGCCGATAAATCTACCTGGGAACAGAGCTTGTCTCAGACTTGGAAGTTTATAGGCAAGACCTGATTAATGCGAGTGCCTGGGTGTTCGCTGGAGCCTCAATAATTAATTAAGTAAATGGAAAATCAGCTAAAACTATTTCATCTACAAATTCTCTTTAAGCATTTGGGTAATTATTAATATAAATATTATTTGATCAAACTGATGATCTGATAGTATTTCTTTGTGTTCGTATGACTCTGTACGAATACAGCAGCATCACTTTAATATCGTCCATTGCATTCTTTGGTGTTGGTGACTCTTACACGTCGTTGTCTTTTCGTGTACATTTTAATTTAAGCATTATCAACTTAACCTATAATTTTAAGCGCGAATACAGATTAGGCGCTCGGCGTTGCGTTCGACACGCGTTAGTAACATACTCGTACATACAGCGCGCTTAGCGCAGTGTTTGACGACCAAGTTTGCGTTACCAAGGTGTTCATACTGCTAGCTAGTTCGGAAATGGAAGTTGCAGTGATCGCTTGTGTGGATTCTGTACCGTAGCTATAAAACACGACGGCAGAGGCAAAGAGAATTTTGGATGCACCAAATATTACGAGATAGATTGACGCATGGAATGTTTCATGACATTTTGATTGACAGCGCGCGATCAAATGTACAGTGAAATGGCGGCGTATGTATCTACAAGCGCGCAGTTGACGCCCGCGTAACACGCGTTCTAAGGAAAATATAAGAGAGGGAACTTACATGTGTACAAATCAATAGAAACGTTGCTTTGTAAAGCGCGCGTTTGATAGCGCCTAATGTGTACTCGCTCTTATACCATGACGTAAAGACATATTGTGTCAAAAACTTACTCTAAAGTCTAGTTATCAAAAAGTACATAACAGTGATAACCGACGCTTATACTGATATAAACGAAATTTTGTATTCAGGTCATTTCATTTGCAGAAAAGCAGCGATAATAGTACACATAACCTGACTTGAACACTACATCAATTGAAAATTAAAATCGAATAATTTTGAACAGATTTATAAGAGTGTTTTCTATTGCTTTTTTCGGTCTTTTTTACGGCAAAGACGACAGAAAGATAGATGTAGAGATTTACAGGCTCCTCAAGGTTTGATTTGTGTGCTATAGTCGTCTTTGATTGGGTAGACGACAATTTTTTAAATTCAATATATAATAAGAGTACTCTTTTAAATGAGAAATATTGTAGAACCAACAGTACACCTGCACCTATTACTTTTGAAGATACATCGACATGTTTGCGGCGCTGTCGCGGGTCGCTCAAAAACGCTCCATACTAAAAACACTGCAATCGTGATGTCCTAACTCAGTAAACTCGCCTAATTTGTATGAGCGTATAAACAAATTTTAGAATAACTTTGTTATTTGTACGTTTATAGGTATACTATATATATATATATATATATATAATATATATATATATATATATATATATATATATATATATATATATATATATATATATATATATATATATATATATATATATATATATATATATATAAAATGATACATTTTATGTGAGAATGCTAGAAATGTGTTCGTTTCATTAGAATTACGTAAATAATAATTGCTCATTTTTTAGAAATCTTAAAACAATCAACAAACAACAATATAAATTAATAATTAAATTGAAATTTCTATATTGGCATACTTTCAGGAGATATAAATTGCTCAAATCAAATAATTATAGTATAAAAACGGCCATAATCAGTTGTAGTCGTCTACCCTATTCTCATATTTATCTCCTGTTTTAAGAATCACTTCTGTACTAAAATCCTACAGGCGTTAAGATCTGATACCTGAGCTGTACCTGGGTGTTTTATAGATTAAGTTTTTGGTTTCTGGGTATTTAAGTATTTGTAATTACTTGCTGCCCATTAAAGTTTTGTCAAATGTGTTAAATTTGAAATGACGTTTTCAGTTAACAGTAAAAGTTTTAGTGTAAAAGTTTATTTAAAATAAAAGATTGTTTTCAATGAGTTTTTTTATACCTTAATTTTATTTTATACTTTTTAGTTTTCACCTGATAAGTTCCTTAGTCTGTTCATCTCATTCAACGCATCATTATTGAAAGGTCAGAATATTAAGAATGACGTCACATTATTTTTCTACTTATTCTTGAAAAGCCCTGATTTATTTGATACCCATATTGTAGGAGTGCATTAAAATAATTGGTCCGCCATTTTGGGTACGCCACCATTTTGGATTTAGAATGATGTCACACAGATCATGCATTGTCATCCAAACTAAACGGACAAGTGCTTTAAAATTGAGTTGTAAGATTTCACCCGAACATACATACATTGCCAGTTAAATATAACATTGTAAATTGCCGTCATACACCATTCTATTGAAAGACACCCACTATGACGTATAGTCCTATGCCTTATGTTGACCGAATCGTCGATTCATCTTGCTGGGGATACCAGTTATATTCACGGTATAACACTATTACTGTCAAAAAGACACTCATGAGTAAAGGTTATTATAAAGTAAGTGACTATCTAAATGATCACACTATTTGGGAATAGGGACACTATTCATAGAGCCATGTTTGGTAACAACATTATTTATAATATTGTATTATTTTTGTATGTAAACATATATACGACTGTAATCGTATTAGGTATGACTGTATCTTATACTATATTGTATTTTTATATTATATTATTGTAATTATTAACATTGTAAAGAGGAGATAAATAATAGACCTTCAGAGTTTCTTGCCTGTTCTTCTCGAGAAGGCTCTCCCAATTTCCGAACAGGTGTCGAGTCAATTTTTTTACGTACGTACGGACAAGGTTTTTGTTTTTTTTAAGCTTTGTTTTTTTGTTTTGTCTGTTGACGTCAGTAAGTGCCTGTAAAGGTCTATGTTGAATAAAGATTATTTTGATTTGATTTGATTTGTCAGCTTTACCCACTGATTTTTAAAGTTCACAGTTCTTTGTATTACGTTAAACGCAATACGTTTAACGTATTGCTCTTTGAGTTACTTTGAGTTTTCATATACTAGCTGTATATATTTTATTACTAGCTGCATAAAATGTTTTCATATTCGTTTCGGTTCAGCAAGCTATGAATGTACACATGCACTGAATCAAAGACTAATCTCGAGTCACTGTGGCAAATGAACGGAAAATATGTCGTGAACCTTTCCGAGCTCTCACGAAGCAAACCACGTTTTTGTTCTCTATCTGCACATAGAATATTTCAGCGAATACATTTTCCTAATTCAAAGTTCATAAAAGGCAGCAAAATTTTCCAGTTCCATACGAAACGTAAATGCAACCAGTAAGAACAAGCTACGATAGTCAAAGCCTTCCACTATAATCATAGAGCTCATGGCGAATTAGGAAAAACCACGAATAAAGTACTCGGGTAGATCGCCGACCTGCGGAACATACTCAAGTTTACCTTTATCTTGTTCACTAACAATGGATTTTTATCCGTATAGCTATAGGACTAAAGCTCTACAACAGGTCTAGTATAGACCTCGCGTTTGCAAAATTGTTTTCTCCCTTTAAGAATGCGCGAATTTAAACCTTACTTTGAAAGTACGAGTGGTGTAATTCACTTAAGTTGCGAAGTCAAAGTATGCTGTTCGTTGTTTCCTTTTTCCTGTAGACTGTATAGTTGCCGTGATTCTTAAAACATGTGGAGTTGAGTCAACGCAATGAGAAAACTTAAGCGGTGCAGTGTAGAATAATGTTATTTCGAAGTTTTATTTAGTTTTGTGTTTACTAGCTTATTAACATGAAGAATCAGTGACTTTGTGAGAACGTATAAGCAACACTTCAACGTTGAAGGAAAGAATCGAGAAATAACCTGTTTTTTTTCCCAAAGGATGGGAGAGACTGATCAAAATCAAATCAAAATCAAAATAATCTTTATTCAACATAGACCTTTACAGGCACTTATTGACGTCAACAGACAAAACAAAAAAAAACAAAGCTTAAAAAAAAAAAACAAAAACCTTGTCCGTACGTACGAATAAGGAAAAAGAAAAAAGTAAAAAAATTGACTCGACACCTGTTCGGAAATTGGGAGAGCCTTCTCGAGAAGAACATCAGGAACAGGCAAGAAACTCTGAAGGTCTATTTTTTATCTCCTCTTTACAATGATAATAATTATAATATAAAAATACAATATAGTATAAGATACAATCATACCTAATACGATTACAGTCGTATGTATACATACACATATAAAAATAATACAATATTATAAATAATGTTGTTACCAAACATGGCTCTATGAATAGTGTCCCTATTCCCAAATACTGTGATCATTTAGATAGTCACTTACTTTATAATAACCTTTACTCATGAGTGTCTTTTTGATATGGACTTTAAATTTATATAAAGGCAAATCAATGACACTTTGCGGATGTTTGTTAAACATTGATATACATTTCCCCAAGAACGAACAGCTAGTTTTATGGAGTCTGAACATTGGAACGGCAAGTTTATTTTTGTTTCTAGTATTCACATTATGTAGATCACTGTTTTTATTGAATTTATTATAGTTTCTATATACAAAAACTAAATTATCATATATATATATTGACTAGCTAAAGTTAAAATATTAATTTCTTTGAACAATTCTTTTAGGGATTCTCTAGCTCGTAAACAGTAAATAGCACGAATCGCTCTTTTTTGTAATAGGAAAATACTCTCAATGTTAGCCGCAGATCCCCGTAGCAGCAGTCCATAGGACATAACACTATGAAAGTAGCTGAAATAAACAATTCTTGCCGTTTCAACATTAGTTAAAAGTCTAATCTTTTTTACTGCGTACGCCGCTGAACTAAGTTTGATTGCCAAAGTTTCAATATGTGGATCCCACTGTAGTCGTGAATCTAACGTAATGCCTAAGAATTTAGTATTATTTACCAAGTCAATGACATCACCATTCATATTTAAACGAGTATCAACCTGCCTTACATTGGGCAAAGAGAATTTGATACATTTTGTTTTCTTAGAACTGAGACCCTCATAGCTGTAATAACCTGCTTATACGATCAAAGTGGTGGTTACCGTTGATCAATCCGCATTTGGTCAGCAGCGATGATTTAATTGATAGGCCATAACCAAAATCAATGAAGATCTTCTTGATTCATTAAAAGAGTTTCTCTTTCCAATTTTAAGCAAATTATACGAAGTAGATTTTAAATTAATATATTTTACACGATTGAGCTGGTGCTCGCGACTTTGTCTGCGCAGGATTATTATTTCGAGTAGCTTATATTAGCGAGGCGTATATCTTTAAAAATTGTAGCCTGTGTGTTATTGTAGCCCATGAAGTTTCAAGCAAGAGAAGTGTACCAGGATCGTAGCAAGTGGAGAGAGGTGGTCTCTGCCTACCCCATTGGGAGCAAGGCGTGACATATATATATGTATGTGAAGTTTCATTACAATCTATTTACTAGTTTTTTATTGACAGTAACAAACATCTATTCATAAAAATTTTTGCGATCATAATATTACTACTAATAACCTTACGGATAATCCCTATCGATTGGATTGGTACAGAAATGCAGAAATGTGTGGTGTATATATATATATAAGATCGTTATTTGTCTCAATAGCCAAGAAATAAATAAAGTTTATTGTGTTGCTCTGTAAATAGAGATTATTTATTTTATTTTACAAGTAACAATACATTTTAAATAATAATAGTCATTAACAGTGCTTTACTAGAAAATCAATAAACCAAACTCACCTGTAAATAGAGAAACGACATTTAAAGTCTATTATTCATTAAAACATTATTGTTGTACTCTATAAATATATTTAAATATATCTCTAGGCTATATCTTTTACATTTCAAGTTATTGCCTAGTAACTTCCCTAGAGTAGATATTGAATAAAGCCAACGAGAATATAATATAAGAAAATTCCTCTATTTTCTTTGCATATATATATATATATATATATATATATATATATATATATATATATAAGTAGAGAAAAATATGTGATTCGACGACATACGAATAAATTTTAAATAAAAATATGAAGCACAGTGTCTATCATTTGTGACAGTGCAGGACACGGTGTCTTGTTCCTAGATATCCTATAGGGCGATTAGGCCGTAGTCAACTACGCTGGCTCAGGATTGGTTGACAACACAACATTTCTGAATTTCTCCGCTAGTGTATATGTATGCTTCACGAGGGTTTCCTTCCTTTAGAAGCGTCAGATAAATGTATATATGTGAAATTCATTCTTGAGGACCATAGTTTAGTAGTTAGTACACCGGTTTCAAGGTGTCCCATCTCTGAGGTCATGGGGTCGAACTCCGGTGAGGGCAGATGTTTCTGACGGGCATGTGTACCTTAGGCGTGGATTTTACAATATATTTCTATATAAAAATATTTGTATATCTATAATATATGTATGTAGAGAGAGGGCGCCACCGCGTTGCAGTGAACATCGTCTCTGTAATATTTTTTGGTTAAAAATAGTAAAAGTAGATAGAAAGTGTTAAAGTGCATAGAAAGTTTTAAAGTGCGATAAGTTCTTCATCATACATTGTGGACAGGGCTAAGAAACGAGTCTAAAAAACTGTAATCAGTGAAATAAACACGAAGTTAAACAAACTGTTTCCGGGAAAAATAGTGTATTTTTCGGAGTAAAAGCGAATAATTATTCATCAGACTCGTATATATTAAGCGTTGTGCTGTTTCATTGAATGCGAAGACCTATTATAGAAATAAATAAAAGATTATAACCTAAATCTATCGCATGATTTAGCAAGATTGACAACGTAGTTGCGAAAATAACGCCATCTTTTGAAATATGAGAGAACCGCTATAAGGAAGTATACGTCAATCACCTTGTGCTAGTAGTACGGAGTGACGACAATAGAGGACGTTACGAGTGGCAGTAAATAAAAAATTTTAACAAGTGATCAGACTCGTGTCACTGTCAACTGTCAACTAAGCGATCATAACCTAACCTATTGCAAGATTCAGCAAGATTGTCAACCTAGTTGCGAAAACAACGCTATTGTTTGAAACAATAGAGAACTGCTACTAGGAATTAATACGTCAATTGCTCTGCGATAGTAGTAAGGAGAGACAAAAATAGGTTACCTACGCTACGAGTGGCAAAAAATTGTAAATAAAATAGGATTTTAACATGGAGGAAGTACTAAGAGCACTTCAAAAAATTCAACAGGAACTAGATGAACAAAAAATAACTATCCAAAAAAGCGGAGAAAATGTAACAGAACGAGTAACACATAATATAAACACCATATTAGATGAAAAATTCAGGATTTTAGAGGAAAAGTATGGAAATCTCAAGGACAAAGTGGAAAATCAAGAAAAAAGATTATATTTTCTCGAAAAACAGGCTAGGCAACGAAATATAGTACTATTTGTTCTAACAGAAACTGAAACATCTTATTCCAACTTGGTAAAAATTATTATAAAATTCATAAATGAGTATTTTCCTTTAAATATAGACCACAGAGATATACAGGAGGCTAGACGAATTGGAAAAAAAGGGGAGAGACCCAGACCAATAATTTTAACAATTTCAACACTGGGTACAAAAAAAAATCAAACCGACTTCAAAAAAAAAAACACAAACGACAAAAACAGACAATAGCAGTACTTACATAACTAAAAAGCGATAAATAACCTAATTTATTCACTTAATGCATATTATATATCTACAATTATTTAAATATTTACAACTTAATACCTAATACTTTAACAAAGTCTTCTTTAACTATTTAAATATTTACAGTTATCACTTATTTTTGGAGTCGGTGCCAGCCTGCAGCCTAGGTAACGTAGTCCGTTAGTATATCTGTGGTGCTGTTTGACTGAGGCGCGCGGCCCCGGGCCGGTAAGCAAACGCAAAACCACACACACCAAGGAGAAGGTGCGCCTGGGGCGCGGGGCGCGGGGTCAGCCGGTTGAGTGTGCCACCCGAACGCGGGCAGACGCGTGAGGGCAGACGTCGTTGACGGTCGCTTCCATTAATAAATTATTTCAGCGCGCTTATGCAATTTCCTATTCTTAGTTTTGCTTTGAATTTTAATGTCGGTCAGTTTTCTTAATTACATTTATTTGTTTGGCTGGCACCGACTTCAAAAATAAGTGATAACTGTAAATATTTAAATAGTTAAAGAAGACTTTGTTAAAGTATTAGGTATTAAGTTGTAAATATTTAAATAATTGTAGATATATAATATGCATTAAGTGAATAAATTAGGTTATTTATCGCTTTTTAGTTATGTAAGTACTGCTACTGTCTGTTTTTGTCGTTTGTGTTTTTTTTTTGAAGTCGGTTTGATTTTTTTTTAAAAAGTCCATTTATTTCTCGATTTTTAGTTGTGTTAATGCGTTTTGAACTAAAAATACGAGTACATGCGTTGATCTGAGTTGAGACCGAACGAGAATGTGATACGCTTCTCTTTTCTCACCCGAAACACTCTGACTCGGGCCAAAATACCGCCACCGATCCGAGAATAGGCGACCACGAGAACAAGACGGGCGAGCAATGAATCTCATTCAAGGTGCTCGCGTGTTCTCGGCGTGAATCTGGATGCGCCTTTACAAGTATCCCGTTAGCCCTACATACATTCGATCAACCAATTGCAGTACTGCTCCCAACTCCTAACCGTTGAGGAGTACTGTAGCTTCATCATCAGCACAGCAGCATCAGATGTTGATTCAAGCATACCTCACAAGCAACATGTTAGCCCTACATACTACTAAATAGTTTCCATCGACCAATTGCAGTACTGCCTTCAAACTCCTAACCGTTGAGGAGTACTGTAGCTTCATCATCAGCACAGCACCATCAGATGTTGACACCCTGAAGCATATACCTGAGTAAGATGTGATTACGTAACAAAAACACCATACGAGCATACAATTTTCGGTGATTGCCCTCGATTTCTCCTGGATCCCATCATCAGATCCGGGACTGGTGAAAATGGGACCACCTCAGAAGTAAACTCTATCCATCAAAAAAAAAATTTTTGAAATCCGTCTATAATTGACGAAAATATCGGTGAACATACATAAAAAAAAAAAAAAAATATTATACATACAGACGAATTGAGAACCTCCTCCTTTTTTGAAGTCGGTTAAAAATAGAAATATTTAAACATAAGAAAGTACTTGAGGACACTTCATTTTACATAAAAGAAGACTATCCGGAGTATGTTTTAAAAAAAAGGAAGGAGCTGCAAGACCAAGTGCAAATAGAAAAGGAGAAAGGTAATTCAGTAAGAATTAAATATGATAAATTAGTCATTATTAACAAGAACTCAGACACACCAAACCACAATAAGAGAATGCTTTCAAGCTCCCCTGAAAATAGTTCCACATGCGAAGCGCCTAGAGACAAAAACAAAATGCAGATGAACAAGAAAAATAAGACTGAGGGGTCCATACGAAGATCATCCAGCCTGTCTGAAGGGCCAATAAAACCTGGCATATTAAACTACTTACAT
Organism: Scirpophaga incertulas; assembly: GCA_036419045.1. Classification (NCBI taxonomy): domain Eukaryota; kingdom Metazoa; phylum Arthropoda; class Insecta; order Lepidoptera; family Crambidae; genus Scirpophaga; species Scirpophaga incertulas. The sequence goes on from CM071633.1 coordinate 1,848,811, forward strand.
GCAAATACGTCATCTAATTTCTCGAGAAAACAAGAAAACAAAAATAATAACTTGTAACAATTAACAACCCCCTCTCACAAACAAAACTGTACTGAAAAGATACAAAAACAGGATTGTCTTCCAAGCCGGCTGGTCACCGTGGAAGACTATGACCACAACCCTCCAAAGTCAACACCAAAGGATCACGGAAAAACAATAAATAGATTGAACAAGCTATATATATTAACTTACAATGTGAGAACCTTGTTATCATATGAACGAATAATAGAATTAGAAAAAGCATTAATATATATAAAATATGATATAATAGGTGTATCAGAAGTACGGCGCATTGGAAATAATATTGAAGAATACAACGAATTTATTCTTTGTAGTACGGGTCAAACCCAGGGCAAACACGGAGTCGGCTTCATAGTAAAAAAATATCTGAAACAATATATTGAAAGCTACCTTGGTATCTCTGAACGTGTCGCTTTATTAAATCTGACAATGCCAGGAATGAAATTAACTATTATCCAAGTCTACGCCCCTACGGAAGCAGCAGCCGAAGAAGAAGTGAATAAATTCTATGACACTTTAAATGAGGCAATAGATAAAGCATACAAAGATTTTATTGTGATGGGCGATTTTAATGCAAAAATTGGTAAGCCACAGAAAGACGAATACTTAATAATGAAACAGTATGGATATGGTACAAGAAATGCACGAGGCCAAAGACTTGTCGACTTTGCCATGGAAAACAAACTAGCTATCATCAATACCTTTTATAAGAAAAAAAATAAAAGAAAATGGACGTGGCAATCCCCGAATGGTCAATATAAAAATGAGATAGATTTTATACTGTCCAACAATCCAAAACCATTTCAAGACATAGAAACACTAAGCATAAACTTCACATCAGATCACAGACCACTCAGAGCCAAAATATCGCTTGATAAGCCAGTAAAAATCCGAACCAGGTTTGTAAATAAGCAAAACAGCACACTAAAAAGAGTAGAAGAAATAAAAATATATCAGGAAAACTTAAAAACCCAAATATCTTTAATCGATATTGAACCAATAGTATCAGCACAAGACTATTATGACAAAATGGTAACTTGCATTACAAACAGCTTACAAGTTGCACGAATTTCACCAACAAAAACACACAGTGTACTAACAGAAAAAACACAAAGACTCTTAAAACGAAGACAAGAGTTACAAAGGTCTAAAAACAAAACACGAGCAATGAGAAATGAACTCAAAGCACTATACAAATTGACAAGCAAATATATAAAAAGAGACTATAAAAATCATAGAACAAATACCCTTCAAAGATATATAGAACAAAGTGGGAGTATAAAAAAGGGATACAAAGAATTACGGACAAATAAATTATGGATCGAAAGTTTAAAAGAGATAGAAGAAGGAGATACAGTTTATAATCGAAAAGAAATAATCAACATCGCTACAAATTTTTACAATAAACTGTACAGTGCACCAGATTCGAGCAGAGAAGTAAACCATTTCAGAAATCTCTGTATCGACACCGAAACGTCACAATCTCATATAGAACCAATAGGCGAAAATGAAGTCATAGAGACCATAAAACGACTAAAAACTGACAAAAGCCCAGGATCAGATAACATCACTAACGATGCCTTAAAAACCGCTTGCTTCATATTAGCTACCCCACTAACAAAATTATTTAACTTGATACTAGAAACTGGTGTAACTCCGTCGCAATGGCTTGAGTCAAATATCATATTACTATATAAGAAAGGAGACCCAAGAGACATTGGCAACTACAGACCGATTAGTCTTTTATCAAGTATGTATAAACTTTTCTCTACATTAATCAATTATAGAATCAGCTCTACATTGGACAGCAATCAACCGGTAGAACAAGCTGGGTTTAGGAAAAGTTATTCTACCATAGATCATATTCACACATTGGAACTGATCATTGAAAAATACCAAGACCAACATAGACCCCTTTATATCATGTTTATTGACTATCAAAAAGCATTTGACACAATTTTGCATGAAATTATTTGGGCCAGTTTAAAAGCTCAAAATGTGGAGGAAAAATACATAAATATACTCAAATACGTCTATAGTAATAGCTCAAGTAGAGTAAAACTAGAAACAATAGGTCCCAAGATTTCAATCAGGAGAGGTGTTAGACAAGGCGACCCCATATCGCCAAAAATTTTTAAAGCAGTATTGGAATTCATAATAAATAAACTAGAGTGGAAGAAGTGTGGATTATGCATCCAAGGTCGTTACCTGAACCACTTACGATTTGCTGATGATTTGGTTTTACTGTCAGAATCTAGCGTGGAACTACAGTATATGCTAGATACTTTACATAAAGCCAGTAGACAAGCAGGTTTAGAAATGAACATCACAAAAACCAAAGTCATGACTAACTCCAAAAAGGTAAATATAATAATCGAGAACGACCTATTACAGTATGTGGATAAATATATATACTTGGGAAAACAAATCGGATTCAATAGAGATAGTAATGCACTTGAGGTGGAGAGAAGAGTTAAAAATACCTGGAATAAGTATTGGAGCTGCAAGGAGATATTTAAAAGTACAATGCCTATTATTATAAAGAAAAAAATTATGGACTCATGTCTCATTCCCTGTCTTACCTATGCATGCCAAACATGGAAAGGGGGATGCCAGGTCGCCATAGTAACTTAGGCCTCCAGTGCACACTTATGAAATTACTAGAGAATCATAGTGTATTAATTGTGTTATTACCTGGCGAAGGGACGGGTATAAAAAAAGTCAGGGTTTTCATTTAATATAATTTTATTGTTTTCTTCAAAATCGGCTATTTTAAACATACCTTTCTGTATCGCTTGCCCAATTGTCGTTTTATTTGCAAGTAGTTAGTGACTGTGTAAATGTGTAAGTGGTAAATGTAGTAGTTGAGGCGGTTCATATTTTATCGACTGCAAGTAAGAGCATGCCGTATCTTCCTTTGAAGTGTGTTAAAAAGCTCTTGAAACATTGATTACTGCATCAGATTTAACTGGAGTTGAATTAGAATTTACTAGAATTGAAAATATATTTTGAAAGTGAATTATGTGACTATGTTGAGCATGCCATGTTTAATCAATAAAATCGATTTTCTTTAATTCTTGAATTATATTTTTTTTTATGGCAACTCCATCACATCATGCCGTACATTTTTAGTCATTTCATACGTTTTAATTACATATTAATAATTTTATCCATGTTTTAGCGATGCAGGAATGCTGCGAATAATTAAAAAATAATATTTTATATTATTTTATTAAATAGAATATAGTGTGCACTTCTGGGCCTAAACCCGGCATCCCCCTTTACCAATAAAATAAAAAATAAAATACTTACTTGTCAGCGAGGTATGGAACGCAGCATGCTAAATATCAAAAAAATTGAAAAAATTAGGCACACAAAAATAAGAGATAAAACAAAGGCAATAGATGCTCTCAGCTACAGCCAAAGACAAAAGTGGAAATGGGCCGGCCACATAGCGCGTCTCAAAGATCAGAGATGGACAAAAACAGTTACGCTTTGGAAGGGCCCATTAGGTAAACGGTACAGAGGGAGACCATACGCAAGATGGGACGATGATATCAAAAAGATAGCTGGCCCACAATGGCGACAAATAGCCGAGGATCGTGAAAAATGGAGAGCTTTGGAGGAGACCTTCACCTGAGAGGGGTTCCAGTAGTAAAACACAAAGAAATATCTACTAAAATATGTTGGACTATTTTAAAAGATTTTATTTTTCATAATAATTATAGAAACTAGAATAATTGATAATGATGTATGGAAACTAATCTCATTCACTCACTTTTCTTTTTTCTAAACTGTTTATATAGTACTTGTATATCGTATATACTGGAAATAAAGGGTTATTATTATTAATATATGTATGTGTATCCGTTACCCTAGATCCTATAACACAAGCCTTACAGAACTTACTTTGTCTGATTGGTGTAAGTGTAACAAATATTTATTTATTTTATTTTATATTTATTTAAAATATTTGGTTATAGTGTAGTAGTTTTCAATGCTAAAAAGAACCTATTTTCGAATCGAATTTCACATACACACACTTCAGAATACGAGCTTTGTTACATCTTAGAATTTCTTCGCTAGTGTATATATGTATGTTTCACGACGTTTTCCTTCCCCTAGAAGCATCTGATAAATGTATAATAATACGAGTATATGAAATTCGTAGAACGGAAAATACATTTGTACATGGCTACTGGTATGGTTGAATTCAGTAATCTATTTACTTTTGAAAGCTTCAGGTTTACATAACAAAAAAATTAATATTAATTTCCCAAACGAAAAATTATGTTGTCCATTTTTCTTAACGTTATCTCAAGCAAAACAAGCGCTGTCTCGCCTTTAGGTTGTAGATATAGCTACACTGGGCTACGCTAGCCCTAGTGAGGATGGTTTGTCTACACTAATGATGGATAAGAAGAATTTTACCGTGGGAGAGCCATGCTTCGGCACGAATTGGGCCGGCTCGACCGGAGTGATACCACGGCCTCACAGAAAACCGGCGTAAAATAGCGCTTGCGCTGTGTTTCGCCGAGTGAGTGAGGGTACCGGAGGCCCAACCCTCCTTATTCACGTTTATTCCCCTTATTCCTCTTATTCCCTTTTAAAAGGCCGGCAACGCATCTGTGACTCCACTGGTGTTGCGGGTGTCCATGGGCAACGGTTATTGCTTACCACCAGGTGATCCGTTTGCTCGTTTGCTGCCCTATCCAATAAAAAAAAAAATAAAAAAAAAATAAAATAAAACGTATCTTTGTTGAGATTGGATCATTTATATCTGAATCAGTACAAAGATTCGAATCAGTAAAGTGCTTCATTTACATCATTTGTATCAGTGACTCTGAACCGATTAAATCTGTCCCGAGTCACTGATACAAATATTCTGATATCTGATATAAATACACTGATATAAATATTGATATTAATTCATTTGTATCAGTGAAACCGAGATGCAATTGAGCGACATGATCTGAAGTGCTCCGCCTCTGAACTATTTACTTATCTCAATCGTGCGAGCGCCGTGTGTCGATTGAAACCGAGATGCAATTGAGCGAATGATTGATTTGAAGCGCTGTTAGAGATTTGTATCAGTGAATCACTTGGAAGAAACGACTCACTGATTCGTTTCTGTAAATATTAACATATCTCTAGTCTTTTTTTTTCACCTTTACCTTTCTTCGCAGATGTATTAATTAGTCTTTCACTATCGAAACCAAATTAATTGTCCTCCATTTTTGGTGACGATCAACGTAGACGGTCGACTCTTCCGTGGATCCTTTGGGAACTACTGGTTTTATCACAGCTGTTAATGGAAATTAACATGTTTTGTATAGTTCATAAAATATATAAACTTAATTTATTAATGTATTCTTAGATTTGGATGTATAGAATCAGATTTCATTTGATTTTGCCTGTGACGTTTGTTTTGTATAATGCATCTGTGGAAAAACACTTCACCTTTTGCAACTTCCCGCTTCCCGTTCAGCTAAGACTGTAATATATATATCCTTTGGTTAATTTACTGTTCAAGTTATCATATTAAAATTCAGTGTCAGACAGATGGTGTCAGAAATAAAGTAAGATTACGAAAATCAAAATCATTTAATTTCCGCCACCAATTCAAGTTAACCACTGAGTAAATCAGGGTCCGGGTGTCAACGTGGGGAGGCGTTTCGAACCCGCCACCGACCCACGATACCGAAAACAACAGCCCATATACGTCCTCACCGATGGCCACGTATATGAACTGTAGTGTATTATATTCTTTAAAACCCATTATTATGGAACCATTATTATGGTTTTCTGTTGACATTTAACTTTCAACTTGTAAGGCTCTCATCTAATTCTTGCAAACACACAACTATAAAACCACATAATCCAGGCATGTGCACAATTTAAGGACTACAAGATGATTAAACCAGTATTTTAGCTCGACATTTTCTCGTAATACCGCAGACAAAAATAATGCTCTGCAGAGTAAATAAAGCTCCGTTCAAATTTACGCACACTTTAATTAAAAGTCCCGTTTAAATGTATTGTAAATGGTTAAAGAAAACGCCGGATAATTAATCACTTTCGCCGTAACCAATTGTACTGATTTGTTATTGCGAATATTAAAAATTAATTTAATTACAAAATCAAAACCAAAATTAACTTTATTCAAATATGACTTTATACAAAGCTCTTTTGAATCGTCCAAATTTCTTTTCCTACCATCCATTTGGGACGTATTTTTTAGCTGATAAAAAGAATGGGCGCAAGAAACTAATCAGCTTTATCAAAAGTAATAACAACATTTACAATAAATTATGTCGTTATCATACAATATACATGTTGTGTTTACAATTTATACGGGACTAGCTTTCTGCCCGCGTCTTCGCCTGCGTGGATTTCGGGATTGGGTCTATAGAGGGTTAAGGGTCATAGCTTTTGCCCACGGCTACATATGCGTGGAAGACGGATTATGGCGCGAAGGTATTATCGCGCTTCCCGTGGGATTGTCCGTTTTTCCGAGATAAAAAATACTGCAAAACCTTGCTCAAGAATCACTCTATTGATGAAAACCGCATGAAAATCTGTGCAGTAGTTTTTGAGCAAAGCCTTTATTGCGCATCCCGTGGGATCTGTCGATATTTCCGGGATAAAAAGTAGCCTATGTTACTCGGGGATAATGTAGCTTTCCAAAGGTGAAAGAATTTTGGAAATCGGTCCAGTAGTTTCGGAGCCTATTCATTACAAACAAACAAACAAACAAATATTTCCTCTTTATAATATTAGTATAGAAAACACATATTTACACTTTAGAATGTATCCTCAAATCAACACCAAGCATTGGCATCATTTAAATAATCATTGACTTTGTAATAGCCTTTACTATTAGCGTCTTTTTAACATGTACCTTGAACTTATTAAGAGGCAATTCAGCTACACTATGTGGAATCTTGTTATGAAAATTTATACATTTGCCCATAAACGAACCTCTAGTTTTTGTAGCCTGTGCGTTGGCACGGCAAGTTAATTTTTATTTTTGTGTTTAAATTATGCATTTGAAAATTAGTATGAAATGTGTTACAATTTATATACACATAAATCAAATTTTCATAAATATACTGGCCCGCTAAAGTCATTATATTAATCTCTTAAATAAATCTCTAAGATAATCCCTTGCCCGTAAATTATAAATAGCACGGACTGCTCTGCGAACAAAAATACTTTCAATGCTAGCAGCCGACCCCCATAATAGTAAACCATAGGACATAACACTGTGAAAATAACTAAAGTTAATTAGTCTTGCCATTTCAGCATCTGTAAGTTGCCTTATTTTTTTCACTGCGTATGCTGTAGAACTTAGTCTATTTGATAGGGTCGCAATATGTGGATCCCATTGCAAAGTCGGATCCAAAGTAATACCCAAGCATTAAGTGAATTCCACAAATTCTACCACTTCATTATTCATTTTAACAATATTACTTACTTTTATATTATCTATCTTTTATATTCGTCTTCTATATAAAGGAAAGATTTGATTGTTTTTTTGTTCGTTTGGTTTGCATTGAATAAGCTCCGAAACTACTTTACTGATTTGAATAATTCTTCCACTGTTGGAAAGCTATCTTCGGTGGAAAAGGGCTATAACAAATTTTCCAAAATAGTTAGGGATGCATAGTAAAACTTCACTTACATCGCGTGAACTTATTATTATAGAACAAAATAATATACTACGTCTTTGCTGAACATATTATTAATAAAATATAATTTCATATTGACATTTGATGACCTCCGCAGTTTGCATACCGGTTTAAAGGTGTCGGCATCTCTGAGGCCCCGGGTTCGAGTTCCGGTATGGGCAGATGTTTGCGTGATGAATGCGAGTATTTGTATCTTTGGCTGTTATAATATATTTCTTTAAAAAAATATTTATATCTAATATATATAAATCTCATGTCACAATGTTTGTGCTCAATGAACTCCTAAACTACTTAACCGATTATAATAAAATTCGCACACCATGTGCAGCTCGATCCAACTTGAGAGATAGGATAGTTTAAATCTCATAATATCATCATCATCATCATCATCATCATCAGCGGACGGCGCGCGATGGCTTCGGGTTTAATTCAGTTCGCTTTCGTGCTCGCTTCGGGGATTATTAATATTATGCCCAACGAAGTGGGCGCGGGTCAGCTAGTCTTAATCTTCTTAATATATATAAATCTCATGTCACAATGTTTGTGCTCAATGAACTCCTAAACTACTTAACCGATTATAATAAAATTCGCACACCATGTGCAGTTCGATCCAACTTGAGAGATAGGATAGTTTAAATCATCATCATCATCATCATCATCATCAATTTTAAAAATTCTTTCACTAATAGAAAGCCACATTATTGCGGAGTGTCATCATCATCATCATCATCATCATCATCATCATCATCATCATCATCATCATCATCATCATCATCATCATCATCAGCGGACGGCGCGCGATGGCTTCGGGTTTAATTCAGTTCGCTTTCGTGCTCGCTTCGGGGATTATTAATATTATGCCCAACGAAGTGGGCGCGGGTCAGCTAGTATGTATAATATATGTATGTCTATCCGTTACCCTAGATCCCATAACACAACTCTTCCAGAGCTTACTTTGGGCTAAGCTAATTGGTGAAAGTTTAAGAAATATTTATTTCTTTACTAGCGGACCCGACAGACTTCGTCCTGTCAAAAAGATTTGTACAGTGGCAGTTTTTTGTTCCTAATTATTTTATAGATAATGTCGCATAGCCAACCAAATTGCCAAAAAAGTCTAAATGACCTATCACATTTTGTTGCTATTCAATTTTGGAACGTGACATTAAATCCTCCAACGATGTATTCTGTGCTCCAACGCACGCACGCACACTGTTTTGATAGATATGATTGAATTTCAACTATATGTAGCGTTAATAAAGCGCAAATTGACTCTTTGATGTTGGGAACACACTTCATTGCTTAGACAACAGTGAGTGCTTGCAATATGAACTTTATACAATAACAATAAAGCTCAATTCGACTGTACGTTTTAGTTAGAAAACGTTTGCATGGGAAAATAAAAGGGCTGTTTTTAGGGTATTTCCGATAATTATTCGAATTTTCCTCATTGTAAAAACCCTCCTTGAACTTCAACGAACATTAACAAAAAAGAATTGGCCAAATTGGTCAAATTGGTCCAGGCGTTGTTGAGTTATGAGCTTACCAACACATTTTGCGATTCATTTTTATATATAAGAAGATTATTTATATTCAAATTTTCTTCATTTTACTCTTAATGACCTCACGCAAACCCGAGAAAGTATATATAAGAGTGTGTGTGTATGTGTGTAAAAAATATAGTAAGTTTTGAAATTATTGTTTGATGCCCGTGCGAAGCCAGGGAGGGCTGCTAGCAATTTATATGTTTTTAATGAACGTACCTAACATCAAACCTAACATCATCATATGATGAATAACAAATACTATCCCAAATATTTTTCAAATATTAGTTCCCAAAAATGTGTGTGTCAAAAAGTATTCAAATAACGACTAGGGCATAATAATAAAGACGTTATTTATTTACGACATGACAGAGTCATAGGTTACAGGTAAATTAATTATTTATGAAGGGAAAAAGGAAAAGTGTGTATCATTAAAACCGGCGCTGCTGAAAATTTGCCTGTGGTGTTGTTTTAAAAAGCCTGTACTGATTATCAGCCTTTGAAACATAATAACATATTAGCATGGAGTAATTTTACAAATAAATTAATACCACTAATAACTAACCCTGTGTTATTATCGAAGCGGTAGCTAACGTGTTTGTATTCGCGTATTTGGTAGATAAATAGTCAACTATTGGATTTAAATTTAATTTACGAGTATAATAATAATCTCCCTCAGGGCAGTTTGTGGCTAGCTGTCGGTGAGTAGCGTCACCGAGGGTACCGATCGGCTTCAGGGCGTATGCCACCCACCTCTGTCTTGCCTTAACCAGCCGGACGGAGTGAAGTCGCAAGAGCAGATGCTCGAAGGGTGGAAGTGTAAGGTCATAACGTCGACGGCGTCTCAATCGCTGTCGCAGACACACCACTTTACATCCTTAGCCGTTCACACCAATGTTGCTTCCATCGCACCAATATTGGTTTGACATATTTAAATCAATTATGAGGCTTTGAGAAGACACACAGGTGACCGGAGTCTCTTCCATAGCCCGGTTTTATTACCACCAAAATCGAAGTGCAATAGTCCACAAACGTTATGACCACTAATGACAATAATTTCTGTGCATCTAACTGAGCAAAGTTTTTAACTGCATTTTTCATTTTTTATTTATTTTTCATTTTCATTAAATTTCGCTTAATTTAGAAGAATAAATGTTTGATTTGATTTGATTTTGATTATAAAATGGTGAAACTTACTAGCGAGTATATAATAGGTGCGTCGCGTTTGTGTTTAAATGTAAATTAGACATCTGTATTAGTTTTAATCACACACACATACACACCCACACATACACGCACGCACGCAGACTTACACGCATAATTATTACTAATCTTATTGTAAATGTATCTACATCTGTGTTTTTGGCGGTGGAGAGGACTTCGAAAGCAATAGAATGCTGTATTATTATGTCCACAAATTAGTTCTTACTTTTGTTCTTCTTGCACGGATTCTCAAAAAACAGACTTGGTCTTGTTTGAGAATTACTGCATCAATAAAAAAGTCTCATTGTGAAACGTTTCTTTCGACTAATTTCGGCTTGCTGTTCTAGTACTCTGAACTATATGTTTTACTTGACACTGATCTGCGTACTGCTCGAGATACAGGTTGATTCCTAGTTCGGGAGTGTGCTGATTAGTGGCAGAATATTAAAATAATATAGATGTAATGTCTAGATTAAGCAAACAAAGATTATAAATTGAAGCGTGTCAAATAAAGATTATTATTATTAAAAAAACCCATTCAGTAATGCCATTAATTGGCCATAAATGGCACTAGCTCCACCCAAGAAGCCCAACACTGGAACCACTGTATCTAACTCCAACGCACCCGACCAAGTGCAAACGAACTGATTTTATCGTATGGTACTAGTCTTATCTACTTATAATCTAATATATAAAAATAAATCGCATAATGTGTTGATAAGCGCATAATTCAACAACGCCTGGACCAATTTGGCCAATTCTTTTTTAAAATGTTCATTGAAGTTCAAGGATGGTTTTTAAGGGAAAAATTCAAATAATTATCGGAAAAACTCTAAAAACAGCCCTTTTATTTTCCCATGCAAACGTTTTCTAACTAAAACGTACAGTCGAATTGAGCTTTATTGTTACTGTATAAAGTTCATATTGCAAGCACTCACTGTTGTCTAAGCAATGAAGGTGTGTTCCTAACATCAAAGAGTCAATTTGCGCTTTATTAACGCTACATATAGTTGAAATTCAATCATATCTATCAAAACAGTGTGCGTGCGTGCGTTGGAGCACAGAATACATCGTTGGAGGATTTAATGTCACGTTCCAAAATTGAATAGCCACAAAATGTAATAGGTCATTTAGACTTTTTTGGCAATTTGGTTGGCTATGCGACATTATCTATAAAATAATTAGGAACCAAAAACTGCCACTGTACAAATCTTTCTGACAGGACGAAGTCTGTCGGGTCCGCTAGTATAAAATATAAATAAATTTAGTACGCTACAATTAGGTAAAAAACAAACGCCACGCAAACACACTCTCTTTATGTAAATTTAATTTGTTAACAAAATGAACTGTGTAAACAGCGCTTCCGTTAACTGTGTAACACAATCTCCAAACAACTTCGAAAGTTTTAAGCTCACAAAGTTGCACTTTTGTAGCATCGTCTCAATTTTCTTTGACTTTCAAATTCAAGGTGTAACAGTGGTAGTAAACATGCAGCACAAATTGCCAAGGGAACTTAATATTTTACGTCAGTTTGTAAAGCTTCCGCAATCTAAAGCTCGTGTTCTGAAGTGACAAGTGTATGTATGTGTAGGTATGTGAAACTCGATTTAAAAATAGGTTATTTTAAGTATTGATCATAGAATTATAACCCAATGGTTTAAATAAATGAAAATAAAATAAAAAATATTCTTTATACATCCACCAATCAGACAACGTAAGCTTTGTAAGGCTTGTATTATGGGATTTTTTTGGATAACCGATGGACATCCATATATTATACATAAATATTTTTGTTAAAAATATATATTAAAAATATATGTATATTTCTTACACTCACACCAATTAGCCTAGCCCAAAGTAAGCTCTGTAAGGCTTGTGTTATGAGATCTAGCGTAATGGATAGACAAACATAAATATTATCCATATATAAATATTTTTAATAAAAATATATATTAACAACCATGACTAAGGTAAAAACGCCCATCACACAAACATCTGCCCTCACCGGGATTCGAACCCGTGACCTCAGAGCTGGTGAGATCTTGAAACCGGTGTACCACTCGACTATGATCCTCAAGAATGAAGATTGTGCCCTGTATACAATCATTTGTATCACAGTTTTTCGGAACTTGATAAATATGGTATAAAATGTTATTGTCAGATATCATAAAGTGTGCCCTGATCAAAAGTTCACTTGTTTTTTTTTTTCGTTATTTTACCCCTCGACTACGGATATCATGGAAGATGCATGTTTGTTACTCTTGTTATATATTATTGATCCCATTTTACGGTCTAAATTATTTCAACATTTTTGCTGCCTATGCAAAATGCAGAAGCCTGAATATCATATATTTTCCATTGGGCCTGAGTTGGTGCGAGCAAACACTGTCTCATAAATATGCGAGCTGCAAGGGGAGTACCACCCTGAATAAATCTCAAAGAGTTTCATGCTCCATGAAGTTTTACTTGCGAGGCGCATTTTATAGAAGTTTCCGATGAATATTGATCGATGTGTATATAATATAACGCGAGGCCAAGAGTATTTATTATAGATTGCAATTCTTTCGAATATTATAAATTTCATTTAAATGTTTGCTCTTTTACGCCAAAACTACAAATTTGATATAAATATAATTTAATACCTCAATACTCAATAACTTTATTGCGTTCCATAATGTGATAAAGGTGACCTTAAAATTAGAGGTAGGTACAATTATGGACCCTGTCGGGCACAGCAATATAGATCAACGGGAGCGAGGAACTATTTTTATGTGTATTAATCATTACTGATAAAATTGTATTAATTTAAGTATATTTAATTATTTATTATAATTTATATGTAATGTATAGTGTATTTAATTATTCATTTTAATTTATAATAAATATTCCATTTTTTTAAATTGTATTAACTATGGTAGGTATATTTAATTATTTATTATTATTTATATGTAATATATAATGTATTTGAGTGTATTTTATTATTCATTTTAATTTACAATAAATATTACAATTTTCAATTTTTACTATTACACATTTAGGTAGGTATATTTAATTATTTATTATTATTTATATGTAATGTATAATGTATTTAAGTATATTTTATTATTCATTTTTTATTAAAATAAAATACTTAATTACAATTTGTATTATATTTCCACCAAAAAATAAAAGACAGCAGCTTAAAGAATGGTTATATGTATTATACTTATATATATATGTGTATTTAAGTATATTTATGGAAAGGTTATTGTAGGTGTGTTGTGTTATTATTTTATTACTATAAGAAGCCTGGTTGAGGTATGTATGCATGTTATGTTTGTTGGTCATTTAGGTACTGGTTTACAGAATAGTAAGTTTTATCTAGGAGGAAAGCTTTCAGTTTATTATTAAAAATATTTACTTTGGGTGCTTTTTTTATAGAGTTTGGCAATTTATTACATAGTTTAATGGACATAACATAGGGGCTGGATGGGTGCATTGCTAATCTAGAAGTGGGTAAGTTAAGTCTGTTCCTGTGTCTTAGTGTCATTTGAGTCTGTATGTCCTCTCTCTTTATGTATTGTTCTGGGTCATTACGGACAAATTTGCATATTTCAAATATATAGATGCTAGGTAATGTAAGGATGTGAAGATCTCTAAAGTGAGGTTTACAACTGTCGGTTTCTTCAATATTGACTAGAATTCTAATAAGTTTTTTTTTTAGAATGAATAGTCTAAAAATAGAATAGTCTAAGCCTTGAGAAAAGACAGTGCCTATTTCTTATAAATTCTCTTCTCTTCTAAATAGGGGATGAAAATTTGTATTCAAAAAATTTTATTTGTAAAGCTAGAAGATTGAAAGTTACTTTTTACCCTTTCATACAAGCCATAGGGCATTTAAGGCCAAGGTTCAGGCTGAGTTTAGTGGGTAGGTGATACCGGATTGGTTTAGAGTCCGGCACTTGATTGCGTCCTTCCTTCTTGAGGATTCAGCATCTTCTCACCACAGGAAAAAATAAATTTTTGAGCTTTCGATTAGATATAAATAAATACGAAACTTAAAGTTCTTAAAAATAGTATCCTCTAGGGAACAAGAATTGGGAATTAACGTTTTTATTTTAAATAAACTCACAAATTACTGAGCCGATTTTTGTGAAATTTGGTATAGGGATTATTGACATTGCGATATTTTTAATACGGGAAAATCTGATTTGATGCAAAAACGCAGTGGCTGAACCATACGAGATAGACCAAAATAATGTACTACAGTATTGTCCACCTTAAAAAGTTCAACAAAAAAGTCCGCGATAGTATAAGTTATCTCTATCTCTTAGGGACAACCCACACCATAATCATTTTTTCATTGCACCCGTGCGAAGCCGGGGCGGGTCGCTAGTAATATTTAAATCGATTCAGGTTGAACGTGACAGACAAACCGTCAAATAGAGTTACATGCGCACTTACAATATCAGTCATACATATTGTTTTTCAAATTCACCAGTGAAGTATATATGAAGTGTGTGAAGCCAAGATTTCATTCGACAGCGAGACGCATTTGCCGCTGTCACATATTTATGAAATTCTGTTTGTATTGAGACTGCGCAGTCACTCGACTCGAGATTCTAACAAAACAAAATCACGTTGGCTTACCGAAAACTACGACTGTCTGATGTTCCATGTCAAACGCGTAAAGGTTCCCAAGGGTGACAGAATAAATAAGGTGGCTTATGCTATCATTTGTTATAGTAACTTAGATTTTTTCCTATTAGTAGGGTTGATATAAATTTACTCTCTGAGCTACTATCGAAACCAAACTAAAATATCAGACAAAGCACTAATCTGCTTAGCTCGATCTGTCTGAGCTTTGTTAGTTTAGCGGGGTTGAAAAGGGTAGCTAACCTAAATATTTTTATTAGGGCGATCTTTGCCAGAAAATATTCATCGTTTACACAAGGTTGAGTGCGAGATAAAGTTTTTTTTTGTTAATATAACGTTCATTAATAATCACTTCTATGGAAGGATACAAATAGACTGTATACCACATTTCTGCTTTATATTGCTATTCCAGATCAAAGCGCTTTTTATCTCAAAGGATTTTTATCTTATATGACTCCTTCAGCGACGACGCCCCCGGCCACGGGAGGGGCATGGTCCCTCCCGGGTCGCCGGCGGGCGCGAGAATGTCGCGCCCGCGGATACGGCGACCCGCGCGGTGCCCCAGCTGTGCTCCCGACCCCGCTCGGCGGCCTCCTTCTGGAGCATCACTGCTTCACAGAAGGAGCCCTCCAACCTCCCTCGTCCGCCAGTATTGCTGCAATCAATGCCGGCGGAGACAGATCTCGCCCGATCTCTGCGACCAAGACTCGGCGCTCGGAGGCCCACGCGGGGCACTCCGCCAGCGTGTGCTGGGCCGAGTCGAGGTCGGATGCGCAGTGGTGGCAACGTGTCGATCCCTCCCGTCCTATTCGACAGATATTCACCGAAGTAGCCGTGCCCGGTGAATATCTGAGTCAATCGGTAGGTGACCTCCTTCCCGTGGAGCCAAGCTTCGAGGTGCGGGAGTACGACACCGACGGCCCGCTGGCACGCGCAGATTCGTAATTCGAGCTGCGCACGCCAGGCCGCCACAATCCGTCGGTGCCACTCCCGCTTAGGCACTTCGTGCGCGGGTTTCAGGGCGCTCCCCCGGTCGACACTCCGCCGCGACGCATACGTCGCCGCGTACATGTTGACCAGGATGTCGAATGGGTGGGAGCGTCGGGAGCGTCCCTGAACCGTCGCCGTCTCGTAGACGGTACGGTAGCCTCGTAAGATCCTTATGGCTATTAGCTGTTGCAGGCTCCGTAGCAGAGTTCTGCAGCGGGGGGACCTCGTGCAGTCTCGCGACCACGGGGGTTTTTGTAGGCGGTATGTGGGAAATGTAGAGGCTACAAAAAACTAGAGGTACGTCTTTATAGGATGGTGGAATAGTTGCGTAGAGAATGCCTTATTACATCAAGTCCGCTATTTGTACTTTATTTATATCTGGTGGGGCAATAAAGGTTAAATAAATAAATAATTTTGTTTTGCAGTGGAAATAAGTATTTTGAGAAGAAGAATTGAGAGTTTGGGTTGAATATTTTAGGGAGGGGAATGGCGTATGTTTGTGCAGGAAAATATTGACTGTTTAGGATAAATAAGGCAAATAAGTTAGGAAAAACAGAAATAATGTCCTCGAGCACTGGAACAAACATAACTGTACTGATCGTATCGCTACGAACACCTTAAGACGACAAGGCCTTAATTAATTCGCCAGTTATGAGGCAAAATAACTTATGAATTTCCGCTAAATGTCGCTAGGTTTTAGG
Organism: Scirpophaga incertulas; assembly: GCA_036419045.1. Lineage (NCBI taxonomy): Eukaryota > Metazoa > Arthropoda > Insecta > Lepidoptera > Crambidae > Scirpophaga > Scirpophaga incertulas. The sequence continues at coordinate 1,865,632 of CM071633.1, forward strand.
AATACAAAATTATATATTTATAGTTGTTGGTTGCTAGTAAATATATATCTACTCTCTCAAACCAACGAAGTAACTAATAATAAAACAAACTTATTTTACCTACAATAAATTAGTAAGAAAAAGTCTATTAAAGAAATTGTGTGATAAAATAATACGGCAATCCTAAATCTTTATATATACTACAATGAAATATATAATTGAATACTTTAAATAAACTATTTACGCTTCCTTTTTGGTTCAATCCATTCTACTAATGATAGATAAATAAATATTAATGCTTTGCCTCTTGAAATTAAAAAGTCTACCAGCAGATTGAGTTTCAAAAATAAATTGTGGAAATATATATGTATATCAGAAGATTTTATTATTATGTGACATATATCTTAGTTTATTATTATGAATTATATCTATGTATAAGGATTTAAAATAATTTTATATATATATATATATATATATATATATATATATATATATATATATATATATATATATATATATATATATATATATATATTATATATATATATATATATATATATATATATATTTATTATATATATATATAAATTATTTTAAATCCTTATACATAGATATAATTTATTATATATAATTCTTTTCATTTGTGTCATGGGTATGTCACATCTACCACTTTGCTTTCTGCACCACCTAAAGGTTTACTGATAGAAAATACAATAGGCATTAAGTCCGCCTTTGTACACATCAAATAAATAAATAAATAAATATTTTTTACACTTACACCAATTAGCCTAGCCCATACTAAGCTCTGTAAGGCTTGTGCTATGGGATCTAGGGTAACGGATAGACATACATATATTATACATATATAAATATTTTTTATTGAAATATATATCAACAACCATGACTAAGGTACAAATGCTCGCATTCATCACACAAACATCTGCCCCCACCGGGATTCGAACCCGGGACCTCAGAGATGGCGACACCTTGAAACCGGTGTACTATCCACTCGACTATGGAGGTCGTCAACATTGTACATGAAGTGTTAATAAATAAATAATACTTTAAAAAATAAACTTACCCGATTAAAAAACATTTCGCTTTATAGTCATGACTACCTTTAGATGTAGCGACTAAGTCGTTTGAACGGTAATACTTCTATGCCTCGATCTTGACGTCTCATCCTTCATATCTCCAAAAACTGCGTCCTAGACATATGTATGTATACAGCTTGAGAGTAATGTTCTGTTATATAATTGGGGAAAAGACATTTTTTATTAATTATATATATATATATATATATATATATATATATATATATATATATATATATATATATATATATATGATAACAGTAGTATTTTAACTGAAAAAGATTGTAGAACTAACAGTATACCTACGCTTATTACTTTTGACGATACATCGACATATTTGCGGCGCTGAATTGCACAATAAAAACGCTCCATACTAAAAATACTGCAATCGTGACGTCAAAATTTTGTAAACCCGCCTAATTTGTATGAGCGTATAAACGAAATTCAAAATATCTTTGTTATTTGCACGTTTACAGAATATACTTTCTATTCTAATTATAAATATGGCATAATTAATGTGTGTATGCTAGAACTGTGTTCGTATCATTAGAATTACGTAAAAATAATAGCATATTTTTTAGAAATCTAAAAACTATATTAATAAAAAAATTACTGATATTTCTATATTGACAAACTTTCGTGAGATATAAAACGGCTATATTCAGTTGTAGTCATCTATCCTATTTGTTACTACACCCATATACTGTAAATATAGTTTTAGTATAACCAAGTCAATACCTGGGTACATTAATTTGGTTAACCTATACCCAAATATCTGTTTCGTTGAATAGAAAATAGTTAATATAAAAATAACGTAAAAGATTAGGCAGATTCACTAGCAATGAATGTAAGGAAAGATAATACAAAATTTGAAGAGTTCTATTGCGTATTACCCAATACAATGGGATTTATGGGGCTATAAATAATAAATTATTGCTTATGATCGCCGGAGCATTCTTGGAGGAACCATTATTTTGGAGTGCTCAGATTCTGTGGGGCTATGAATCCAATATATTAATGTTAAATATTTTTGCAGCGAATGAGAGTTAGTGTTATCAATATAAAAAATATAAGACAGTTAAAATAAATATATTTTTTTTAAAGAAATTCAAGACCGTGATCAGAATCATTGACAAACTTAAAACGAAGTTACAAACTAAAGATCAGCGTAGCGTCTTCAGACTTCAAGTAGACGCAGAGTCGATTACAGCGAACCTCTCCAGCTACTATGAGCTGCAGCCGCTAGTTCGCAACTCAGAACTTAATCTCGCCGGTACACACGAGATAAAACTTGGCCGGAGCGAGTCCTAAATTTTCTCTCAACTTTCCGCGCGCTAATTTCATTGTTGTGTAGCGCTGCTACGGTCCGTAGCAGGCTACATCTGCTACGACAACATTTGTTTTGACGTACGTTTATTTTCGAATGTTTTGATAAATTGTATAATGAAAGTAAAGTCATACTTAAAAAGTCGACTTAAAAAATTTGTTAAGTTTACGAGTAAACCCTATATTTATAAAATACGAAATTTTTGATGATAATGAACTGATTCGATATCCAAACCAATAAAAAATAACGCATCCACATTTAAAAGGCCGGCAACACATCTGTAATTCTGTGTTGCGTTGTGTATATAGGTGGTGGTAATTAATCACTATCAGATTTATTGAAAAAAATGCGTATGAAAATGAAATATCCTATATAAAAAAATACAGGTATCTATGAATATTTACTCACCCAGAAGCACGTATCATAAGCAAAGTTTTGTACAATCGAGATACTTAATATGTTCATTAGTCAAGTTCAAATCAAATATGTGGAGTTCAACGGAGGTTTGAGGCAATATCAAGCCCTTCTTATCCAAATACTCGAAGTAAAACTTGAATTATTAAATCGAAACCAACAGTTATAAGTCTCAGTTATAAATGCGGTAAAGTTCTCAGAAGCGTTATTGTCCATAGTCTGTTGAATCTTTTGAAGAAGGCTTCCTTTAGTCTAATACAAGAACCACAAATCTGATTTTGATTGATCAAATTTTAATATTTGTCGACAATGCTCGTTTTTACATTAAACGACGACGACACGATTTTGACATTACCAGTTCAAAATAATAGGACTCAAAAAAAGGAATTTATATGTACGTAACTTTAGTAGGAGAAAAGAAAAGAGCTTCAGAGTTTCTCGAGAAGGCTGAATGGGTGTAGAATAATTATTGTATCTGGTTCTTATTTGAAATCCATAAAAGCTTATAAAAGCATATATGTTAAATTATTTTAATTGATATTATTATGATAAATTAAAAACAAATGTATATAATATAGCTTTTACGTTAGTAATCTGATTATAACCTTTTTTATTTTAATGACTTACTTTACGATAGGTTTGGTTAAACATATAACAAACTTATAATTAGTTTTAGAGGTCAATAATTTGAGGTTTTATTATTAGAAAAATACGTCCGAGGAAACTTTAAACGAAATCCACGGGGTAATAACATTTAACAAACATATGAATTGTGTGTGTTTTAAAACCTTAGCTTATCCGTTTTATTCGACCTTAAAAATATAATAATTATAAATATTTCTAACACTCACACCAATTAGTCTAGCCCAAAGTAAGTTTTGTGAGGCTTGTGTTATGAGATTTAGGGTAACGGAGAAATACATATATTACACATAAATAAATATAGTACAAATGCTCGCATTCATCACACAAACTGCCACCACCGAGACTTGAACCCGGGACCTCTGAGATGGTGTCAGTGTCACATTAATTTAAAAGCAATTATAATTAATATACACAAGTAAAAAAATATTAAAGAAATAAATAATATTATATTAAAAGGGTAAGTTGCCTAGGTTACAATTGTACTAGTATACTGTAGTATACAGCAGTGGTATGGTGGAGTCAGCGTCAGTATCGGGTATGGAGAACATCCATAGATCGTGAGCCCAGCAATTGGAAAGTGCTTCCTCCGAGGGTGTCCCCAGTACGGGATTCAAAAATTCACCAAAATTATATTGTTTTATAAGCACTTAAACACTGAAAATAAACGCAATCGAATATCAATTATTTGACGACCTCCATAGTCGAGTGGATAGTACACCGGTTTCAAGGTGTCGCCATCTCTGAGGTCCCGGGTTCGAATCCCAGTGGGGGCAGATGTTTGTGTGATGAATGCCAGCATTTGTACCTTAGTCATGGTTGTTGATATATATTTCAATAAAAATTATTTATATATGTATAATATATGTGTGTCTATCCGTTGCCCTAGATCCCATAGCACAAGCCTTACAGAGCGTAGTTTGGGCTAGGCTATTTCGTGTAAGTGTAACAAATATTTATATATATATTTATATCGATACGCCGCATATTACTTGAAGGTGGCTTTGTCCGTTTCGATCAAAAATCAGTTACGAGTCTGACCAGAGTGAAGTCGTCGGCGTTCGGTAGCACAGTGAACTTAGTCTAGCTCAGAACCAGTGTTGGCACATGAAAATAATAACAAGTAAGTAAGTAACGTTACGTTACAGCACCAACAGGTGCATAAGCTAGGTGGGGAGTTTTATTTAGGTTTAATTTATTTAGTTTATTAAGGGCGTTTTGTGGTATCAGATCGTAATCGTCTGATGTAAAAACGGTCAATGTACCAAGCTCCGTTGTTTACCGTAGTTAATAAATCAAAGGACAGGGATTACGTAATTACTCATTGTTCGAAAGATAGGCCGGCGTAATTTGTTCGTAATGAAATTGATTAAAATTGGGATATTTGATGGGTTGTGGTCCAGCTTATGGGTTGATGGGAATAATTAAACCTGTTTCAGTTTTATTGCATTGGTAAATATGGAAATTATTGTTTTTCATTGTGGTATATAATCTACTTTGCATTAAGTTGATTTAATATAATTTACTAGCGACCCGCCTTGGCTTCGCACGGGCCCTGGAGACGAATGATTGAAACAATAGAAAACTAATTCGCATTCGAAATCGTGAGATTCGTATACGAATTACCGAATTCACTGTTTCTGAACTTTCATTTCGTGCGTTGTGCAACGAGTGGTTCAACCCACTCGTTTTTGATTTCTACTAGTAGAATATCCAACGCTGAAGTGACGATGACAGTGATAAATTTACTCTTGTTAATGTAAAGCTTGTACATAATGATAAGTAAATATATTGTTGTTTGCCTCAAGACAAGTCTTCGATTCGTGCGTGTTGCCAGTGATGACATACGGAACAGAAGGCCACTCACAATGGGCCTTATAAGGCGGCTCAAAGTCACCCAGAGGGCAATGGAGAGGGCTATGCTCGGAGTTTCTCTGCGTGATCGAATCAGAAATGATGAAATCCGCAGAAGAACCAGGGTCACCGACATAGCCCGAAGAATTGCGAACCTTAAGTGGCAATGGGCGGGGCACATTGCTCGCAGGACTGACGGCCGTTGGGGCGGAAAGGTTCTGGAGTGGCAGGCATATGCTGGACACCGCAACGTTGGTAGGCCTCCCACAAGGTGGACCGACGATTTGATGAAGATCGCGGGAAGGCGCTGGACGCTTGCAGCGCAGGACCGATCTGTGTGGAGATCCTTGGGGGAGGCCTTTGTCCAACAGTGGGCGTCTATTGGCTGAAATGATGAAATATATTGTATAAGTGCATATATTTAAATTTTTGTTGTTGTAATTTTTAAATTTTTTGCGTAAAAAGAATCTAATTAAGAATTTGTTTTTAATAACAACACTGAATTCGAGTGATTTAAAAATCTATAAAATTGTAAGCAGTAGAAAATAATTTCGCGCACGATTTATATTCGTATTCTAAATTCACGTCTAAAGATTCAAAAATACGTCTCCTGGCTGCAAACGTTGTCGTAAAAAGTAAGTGACAAAAAAAAGTTATTGTGGGATATCCATAAGAGATAGACATATACCATCGCGGAGTTTTCTGTAGACCTTTTCAATGTGTACAATACTTAGTACATTATTTTGATAAATCTTATCACATTAGAAACCTGAAAAATAACAGTATTTCTCCTTTATTTAATGGATGTTATTATACATATAAACCTTCCTCTTGGATCACTATCTGTTAAATCCTTTGCGCCTCCTCCGTCTGGTCGAAAGAGTCAGGGTCTGTCCGAGATGGATAGATTAAAATCGCGGGTGATGCTGTTCACAAACTTTATTTTTGCGCACACAAACACACACCCTATTCCTTGTAGATCCGTTCTTCATCCCGGATCCACAATCAGTGTAAACAAATACAATGATATGGACAATTAATACTCGGTGATCTCTTCTCGACTCCCTTTTGTGGGAGGGTCGGGGTAACCGTACAGGGCATAGCCCTTCTCGGTAGTTTCAGACGCCACTCGCGACTACGGGTGGGTCCCTGGGTTGTCACTGAGAAGACGTGGATTCTTGTTTATGGGTTCTCCCTCCTTCTGGCGGAAGTAGGAGGTCTCTATGTAGGGCCTTCCTTCTCCCCTCCGGCGGCCTGACGTGGTGGAGGGCTATATCCCTGATGTGAGGCTGGGCCGATCTCTCAGCCCTGTCGAACATCCTCTTCGCCAATCGCGTGATGAATTCGTCGATGGACTCCATTTCCAGGTCTCTCATGATCATGTCGTTGCGGACATACTGTGGTGCCTTCACGATTGTCCGCAGCGAGAAAGACTGCTGGGCGGCCAGGCGTTTTCTTCTGGGGCTGCATAAGAGAGGCGGCTTCTGACATACATCTTGTATATTCCCGTCTTTGTTCTGGTGGGGAGGCTGGAGTTTAGGATCGGCCAGAGTAGAAATCTGGCCGATCGTGCGGAGTTCACAGCGGCATCCACGTGGGCGACCATACTGAGGTTTCTGTCTATGGTCACTCCCAGGTATTTGACCTGGGGGGACCAACTGATAGGGGTGTCTATTAATTTAAGAAGTGGTGGTGCTGAGGTTTTATGTTCCTGGGTATCAGTATGGCCTGGGTCTTTTCCACATTGACGGAGAGCCTCCATTTGCTGAGCCATGTGGGCAGGTTGTCAAATTGCCGCTGCATCTTCTCGATGGCGTATTTTGTGTTGGTGGAGCTAGTGATGTAAGCGGCATCATCTGCGTAGAGGGCGAGTAACGATCCACTGGTGGTCGGGATGTTATCGGTGTAGCGTAGGTAGCACATGGGTACTAGACAGCTCCCTTGCGGCAAACCGACTGCTATCTTTCTGGTTGTGGAGAGGGCGTCTTCGACCGCGACGTTGAAGGTCCGATCCTTCAGGTAGGAGGCCACTGTCTTAACTACTCGACGAGGAGTAGTAGAAGTGGCCATCTTATACAGGAGACCCTCGTGCCAGACTTGGACAATTAATAATTATTTCAACGCCCTATATATATCAAGCCAACTACAATGCCACTAAGCTGCAGAATACAATCACCGCCATCTATTGACGCGTGCTTGAATCATTACAACACAATAACCGTGCTTTCATTAACACTATCTATTTAAAAAAAACCGCATCAAAAGTCGTTGCGCTGGTTTAACGATTTAAGCATACATAGGAAAGAAAGAAAGATAAAACATAGGGATATATACTTTTGAAGGTGCGACATGTTTGCGGCGTTACTGCGGGTAGTTTGAAAACTGATCTCGCCATACCTTTAATATTTCACAAAATGAAACAAATCGTGCAGAAATTACGGGACGGAAAGAGAAGGCTAACCATATATAGAATTGGAGCGAGTTACGTCTTTATTCTCTCGCTATTACACTTAAGGAAATTACATCAAAAGCCCAAATTTGAACGGCACGGTTTCTTTGCGATCTACCTCTAGTTTTTACAACATGATTGAGCAGGTTAATCTAAGCGACCATGAAGATATTGAGAGCGTAGAGCGCTGGTAGTTAGAAGCAAAATGCTTGCAGGAAAGTTCGCTCGATGTACGGCGGAGGTACTCGAGCTGCGTGTGGGTAAGGAAAACGCGACGAGCCTAAAGTGCTCTACGCGTCCAGTACAGTGATGCCTTCAGAGGTCTGTTGCGGCTACGGTGGTTCTGCAGCAGCTTTGGAATGTTTGCAAACGCACGGGTTGCCAGATTCCATACAAAAAGGTATCGTCCCTGTTGCGACGCATGAGGGAGGCAGCAACAGTGAGCTGCAGGTAATTACTGCTCCTCTTGATTGTTTCATACAAAAACACATTGAGCCAGTCATTAGACACATACGAGTACAATAGCATAGCTAAAATTTTTATTTAGATTACTTTATCATTAACTTTGTTAAAAACAATATTGTTACAAACATACTAATAAAAATTATTAACAAATACAAAATTAAAATAACAGTTCAAAACTATATTTGTATGAACAAACTTAAACTTAAAGTCTTAAAATAAAATTATCGATAGTTAAATATACATTTAATATTTATGAACTCCGGGCATCCACAAAGCATATTGAATTTGTCTTTCTTTTCTATAGCTTTGAAATTGGTTATAAATTTATTTATTTATGTAAATCAATATAAGTAAGTTCTTATTCTTTGAAGTTGTTTAAGAGTTAAGCAACAACCAGTTTAAAGAAATCTGAAAAGTTTTTAAAATGTTTACTTTAGTTTAACAAAATAAAAAAGGTGAAGACTAAAATTACGTAACTAACTATTACGTGAAAATTTAACCACAATATAACAAATAGGTTATTATTATTATTACGTAGCTTAAATCACGTATCTTTATAAGACACGGTCCTTTATAAGGCTTGCGCCGGGATACAGATCCAACGCGTAGAGGCCATTTAAGCGAAATTTAATGAAAGTGTGCGTGCAACTGGGTCTAATCTCTATCTGCACCATGGAAAATGCAGCCAAAGACTATACCCAGTTAGATGCACAGAAACTATTGTCATTAGTGGTCAAAACGTTTCTGGCCTATTGCATTTCGATTTAGGTGGTAATGAAAACCGGGCTATGGAAGAGACTCCAGTCACCTGCCTTCTCAAAGCCTCCTAATTGATTTAAATACGGCAGGTGGTGACTCGCCGCTCACTAAATGGGCCCTCCAAAAAAGCAGACCAATATTGGTGCGAAGAGAGCAACATTGATGTGAACGGCTAAGTGTGTAGAGAGGTGTGTCTGCGACAGCGATCGAGACGCCGTCGGCGTTATGACATTATTACACTTCCACCCTTCGAGCATTTGCTCTTGCGACTCCACTCTGTCCGGCTGGTTAAGGCAAGACAGAGGCGGCTGGCATGCGCCCCCCTGAAGCACATCGGTACCCTCGGTGACGCAACTCACCGACAGCTCGCCACAAGCTGCTCTGAGGGAGACTGACTGCACTGATGGGGCATTTATGGCAGTCAAGGGGCATTAAATGCCCCACCAGCGGGCGATGGGGTCGTCACTTCCCTACGCCTTTCTTATTATTATTATTATGTTGCCAATAACATTAAATCACTATTTCAGGAATATTTCAGGGATAATATCAATTTTTATGAGTGTATTCGTTTAACCCGGCGTGAGTGAGGTTGGGTATGTCATACCCGAAAAATTTCTAAATTTCTAATATTTTAATGTTATTGTTGCCATGCAAGTCCTGTTGTTTCAGTAGCTGGAGGTAAAGATGCAAGGGGTGAGGTACAGTATCGAGTTTAGTGTTGCACCGGCGGCGATGGCAAATACACATGCGTACCCGCGGCTGGGGTACGGAATTTTGTTGATTTGTAGGTGTAATTTTGGTGCTTTATTACATGATCTCACAAGACATTTCAGTTCCTTTTTTATTTATAATAATTAGAAGACACTATTGTTATATTGATTTACCAAAGTTGGAATTTTGTTAGATTTTTATGGCAAAAGAAATTAATTGCCTTAATTTGTATTTTTCGAAAATAATTTAGATATTTTGTTATTTCAATAAAAAATAATGCTGCTTAACTTAATGTTCGTATTTTATTTACTAATCTTGTTGAATAGTTACTATTATTAATATATCTTAAGCATTAATGCTAATTACACAATCATAGTATCAACAATTTTACATCAAAATTTTGGGTATATCATACCCACCTCATAGGTGGTGTAACAATTTCTCACCTCATTCACGCCGGGTTAAGTTGATCATCTTGATTCAAGGTTAAAATATCAAAATAATATATATTGCTTATCAAAATAATATATATATATTGCTATTAGGCGCTTATTTACGTCAAACATATGAAGCATCTAATCCCAAAAATATCACAACTTTATGCAACAAATAAGAAAATAACATACTCGCATACATATAAGAAAAAATGGTAAATCCAGTTGGTAGGGGACGACCAAAACGAACATACTTGGAGCAAATACGAGTACGTGATATACCGAAGAAAGGTCAGGTCAAGAGTCCCCGTAGCCAACGAGCGTGTATGAAAGAATTGAGGATAATTAAGGAATCAATGTTTCGTATGCTTGGATCGTAGCAAGTAAAAAACTGTGATCTTTGCCAACTCCTATCAGAAGAAGACATGAGAATACAATTTTGTATGTATGGATATATAAAAAAAGTACTAATTCGTAAGGCACTTATTAATTTCTATTAAAATTATTTGCAGTTTCTTATTTTTATCAAATTAATTCATGCATACGTTTTTAAATCGTTGCTTGTAACGTTTTTAACCGACTTCAAAAAAAGAAGGTTATCAATTCGACCAGTATGTATGTAATATTTCTAGAACTGCCCAGTTTTCGTATATGTTAGTCTATATCAGCGTCTGAACAAATCTGCCAAATTTCTAAAGTGTATGTATGTACTTTTTTTATTTATGTTTGTGTCCGCATATCTATGGAACTACATGTGCGATCTAAGTAATTCTTTTTTTAGTTTACTAGGTATTGTTCAACTTAGGGATACTGCAAATTTCATCGAAATCAGTTGCGTGCTTTTTGAGATAGGGAATTATTTACTAACCGACTTCAAAAAAAAAAATAAACCGAATCAATCGTACCTTACGTAAGTTTAGAAAGAATGAACACAAGACAACTAAAATTTCACTTACAACTACAGAAAGAAAAATATATATCTACCTACAATACCAATATCAGGAACCTTTATGGACTTTAGTTTAAACAATTAATATTAAAAAAAAAACCGGCCAAGTGCGAGTCGGACTCGCGCACCGAGGGTTCCGTACAAACCTGCAAGGTTTACAAAGTTCGTTCATTACGACAATCGAGTCATAACTATGGTATTTTTATTGCAAAATGAAATTCATAACATTACAATGGGGAAAGATGGAGGAGCATAAATTTAAGACAAAGATCTCTTTATCGTTTAAGTAATCCTGTATTTTATATTAACACATATCATTTTTAGGACGCATTTAGATTATACAGCTACATTCACCAAAAGATCGGGATTGAATGACGATGAGTGAGGTCGTCTTTGCCGTTTGAAAAATGTTGCCCTCCCCATACATAGTATAATAACTCGCGGTCATTGCTGTAACTAAAATTATGTTTACAATCACAATTTTTTTGGTGATATAACTACTTCAAATTTTAAGCTTTTCGGAATTTTTCTGTTACCTGTGCTGTAAGCTATTGCTTCTTACCAAATTTCGAGATTCTATGTCAACGGGAAGCGGTCTTTAGGTTTTAATTCCCTTGCGTGTAGTTGCGAGTTTCAAAATATGCGGTATCAATGGTTGTACTTTTGCGTTTTGCGTTTTTGCGTTAACTTAGAATTTTTTTTTTCACGGGTTAAAGGCAATTAGATCTAAGTATTTGATATGAATTTCAACTTGATAGCTCTACGCGTTCATGAGGAAAAAAGTAATAAGTTTATATTTATTAAAAAATATATATTTTGTAATGTAACTAAAAATTTAAGGTTTTCGGAATTTTTCCTTTATGTGTGCTATAAAACGTTGCTTCATGCCAAATTTCAAGATTCTAGGTCGACTGGAAGTACCCTTTAGGTTTTGATTCCCTTGCGAGTACTTGCGAGTTTCAAAATATGCAAATTGCGTTGACATAGAAGTTTGATTTTGTTACAGCTTCAAGGGACAGTAGACTTGAGTAATTGATATAAATTTCAGCTTCATACCTCCACGCGTTCCTGAGAAAAAGGGTCTTGACAGACGGACGGACGGACGGACAGACGGACAACAAAGGGATCCTATAAGGGTTCCGTTTTTTCCTTTTGAGGTACGGAACCCTAAAAATAAAACCGTCTTCAAAATTGTACGCAACTAACTTACCTACGTATAGTTAGAAAGAATATAAAATAACTAAAAAGTAAAAAAATAAATGCGATAACTTCCGTCTTAAATAAACTAACTTTGATATACCAACTAGGTATTTTTTGAAGTCGGTGCGCGCGGAGGGTAACGTGTTTGGTTAGATAAATGTGTATGCTTTAATTTCATCACCCTTACTTACCTAGTTGGTATATCAAAGTTAGTTTATTTAAGACAGAAGTTATCGTATTTATATTTCATTTTTTAGTTCTTTTAACAATAAAAGTAGCTTACGCGCATACATTTTAGTGACCTTATCTATACTAATATTATAAAGACGTAAAGTTTGTGTGTTTGTATATTTGTTGAATTGTAAGGGGTAATCTCTGGATCTACTGAACCGATTTTAAAAATTATTTCACCAATAGAAAGCCTCATTATTGCTGAATGTCATAGGTTATATAAAAAACGACAAATAAAAAAGCTTTTACGTGGTAGTCCGTTTTGCAAAGTGAATCGGAGAAAAAGCGGTCGAATGAAAGCGTTTCTTACGAACGCTGCCTTAATTATGAAAGATGTATATTTGAGTTCTAGAGAAAAGATATAGAGCTTGAAAATGCCTACAAAAAAGTCAAAGACATTATATATCTAACTTTTATATTTAAGTTACAAAAAGTAGTTTTTTTTAATATTACAGTTAGAAATTAAAACATAACACTCTGTACTAAAAAATATTATTTATATTATGCCCAACGAAGTGGGCACGGGTCAGCTAGTCTTTTATAAATTTAGCAAACAACATAAAAACTGCCTCATACCAACGGATAATTTTAAAAATAGTTTTGTACACGACCTCCGAGGAAAAGATCTTTTTAATAACAAACCAACCAACTTATGCGATATCAAATAGCTTGACAAGCGATCCTTGCTTTCCGGAGACAAAGCTAGGCGAAATCCGATACACAAAGCACAAATCCATACAAATTGTCGGTCAATCGGAGGCAGTTAGGGTGACCCTGGAGACAAGGTAGATGGCGGGCGATCACGTTACTACGATCAGGCTTATAGGTTTCCGGGCATGATATAAATTGGTGACTTGAATAGTAAATGTTATGTCTTGTAATGTAATAAACTTTTATATCAAATCGAAATCAAATTAAACATAAATATTTGCACATAATATAGATACGATTTCAAGGTCTTACATTATTGAAGTTCCGTGTACAATCTATCAATTAATAATGGTATGCAAACATAGAATTTTTGGCTGCATTATATAGAAAAATGTCAATCTTAAATGTGATACTAATAGCTAAGTAAATATATTTAATCCAGATTATTTTTTATAAAAATATGTGATTTTTTTTAATTATCATTAAGAAACTGAGTCAACGTGTAGTAATATTTATTAATTTTCAATAATTTAAATGTCAGCTTCTTTAAACTACAAGCTGATTTATTATATATTATAGGACCCATTCATAAAAAAACTTTTCGTTCCCGATGAGGTGTTATAGTATTCTTTTCACAGTAGGTCATCATATTGTGATTGAGGAACATATATACCTAATATGGAAAAAATATCTTTAGTAAAAGAAAAATGTATAATGTTTTAAAACAAGTTTATTTTGTTCTTAGTTTTAATTTTAACGAGTAAAGAAATTGTTGAAACTGGTTAAAAACAGTAATTTTTAGTCACTTTCAACAATTTCTTTTGTTAAAATTAAACGAAAAAACTATGTACAATTTAGCTTGATATTTTTCACGAGAATTTCGTCTCTTCTGTTTACTTTTTTGTTTACTTTTATATTTGTTTAGTCAGTTTAATATCTATTGAAATGTTTGAAAATTTCAAATAGTTTGTTTTTTTATGTTTGAATAATGTTTATATATCCGATTATGTATGTATGTGGCTTTCTTGGGACCAAATGTGGGGGACATTCATTTGTCTTGATCTTGCATGTGTCACTCAGGAATATCATTTAAAAAAAATTCATAATGGCAATTATCATATATTTTTAAAAATAATAAAAGATCCTGGCTGCATAATAAGGACATTGAATTTAAACTGTAAAGAAATGAGTAACAATTCGGCCGAATTCGCAGTGGAGACGTATTTGATAGTGGTACCAAATTATAATTGCCAATAAATTAAATGCATTTACTAACCAAAAGATTTTGTACAACCGCTATAAGTATCTAAATGACTTAGTAGCAATGTACATTATTGAAAGAGTATCGTGCATTTTTAAAGAGCATTATATTGTAATTTGTTATTACTTAATCATAGCATTCAAATACTTAAAGATAACAATATCCTTATATTGTTTAATCAAGTCTTTCTTTGTAGAACGACAAAAAGAAAATCGCGTTGCATGTCGCAGTTTCTTTCATACCTATTAAGGATTTGCATCCGAATAGCCATACGCTACTTCGGATTCCCAGCTTTCGGTCTATTTCGTGTTCAGGGGAAGCTATCGCATATGATTAAACTTTACTCCTTCCGGACTCCCAACAAAGGGCGCCTCGAAGATTGCCCGGAATAAAGTTGGCCAGTTGGCCGAATAGGTACCGGTTATATCGGTATATACCGGATCTAGTTAAAACTGCAGCTGAAACTGTGAAGGTGAACGTAGAATTTGAACTCAAGTCAATTACGCGTATGATGTTATTTTTTTCTTCAATAACAGTAATATATTGCATTTTATGTAACAAGTTTTCACTCTAGCTTTAAATATTACGTCTTAGAGACTTACCTAACATCATACTTGTTGTTTTTTCCATAAAAGCACTAAGGTTTAAGTCGTTTAATGTTAAATAAAGATAATGGTGTATTATGTCCAATAATATTAACACAGGTGTAATAAAAATATAATTGGTGCTGTACAACTATTTGCATGCCCAATGGAATTCGATACTATATAAGAAACCTGGCACTTGACGTTTTAGAATTAGTTTAAGAAAATGGTTATGCGAAATATGTTTTTACGCTATGTGCTATGTTAGTGACAAATAAAAGGACGTATAATGCCAACAAATTATAACATAATTATATTAATAAAATATAATCAAATTGATAATATAATGTATGAGTTAGATAATAAATTTAACTATATATGTATATAAAATAACCTGACAATCAATTCTTCGTAAGTTCATTATTGTAACACTCTAATTATAACTATTATAAACACGCGGACCCGACAGACTTCGTCCTGTCAAAAAGATTTGTACAGTGGCAGTTTTTTGTTCCTAATTATTTTATAGATAATGTCGCATAGCCAACCAAATCGCAAAAAAAGTCTAAATGACCTATTACATTTTGTGGCTATTCAATTTTGGAACGTGACATTAAATCCTCCAACGATGTATTCTGTGCTCCAACGCACGCACGCACACTGTTTTGATAGATATGAAAGAATTTCAACTATATGTAGCGTTAATAAAGCGCAAATTGACTCTTTGATGTTAGGGACACACCTTCATTGCTTAGACAACAGTGAGTGCTTGCAATATGAACTTTATACAATAATAATAAAGCTCAATTCGACTGTACGTTTTAATTAGAAAACGTTTGCATGGGAAAATAAAAGGGTTGTTTTTAGAGTTTTTCCGATAACTGTTCGAATTTTTCCCTTAAAAACCATCCTTGAACTTAAACGAATATTTTAAAAAAGAATTGGCCAAATTGGTCCAGGCGTTGTTGAATTATGCGCTTACCAACACATTATGCGATTCATTTTTATATACATATAAGAAGATAAAACCAACCGTAACCTGACTACGGCTACATCATTGGCGCTACGATTACACTACGGATACTAGCTACGCTACAGTTGCTACATATCTCGTAGAATATTCTAGTAACAAACTAGCTGATAAAGTTATTGGTTCAACTCGTCTCGTAATGAATACGCCGAACTATCCGTTGACTCAATTAATTTCACACCCCGACTGATAAAAGGCAACTTTTAATTACGGACCAAAGTTACGTCCGGCCTTCCCTATTGTTTCAATGGGGAACAGTTCTTCGTAAAAATAACACGTCGCGTTCTGTTCGACCCTCGAATTAGTTCAGATTTTGTGATAGTCTTGGGCTTCGTTTAATTATTTCACTTAGATAGGAATGTATTTAATAAGGAATTGTATTTCTGGTATTTTTAAATTGTACATTGTGCCAATTCATCTCAGTATAAAATACACTTAAATAAGTTACGCTCTTTGTGAAAGAAAAAATATATTTACTAAGCTTAATTATTATTTTACACAAGTCGATGTAAAACATTCAACACTGGTGTCGATAGAAATAAATAAGCCAATTGGTTTGTGTTTAGATACACACCTGGCTATATTTTATTTCGACGAGGTTCGACGAATTTACCCAAAAATTTCGAATAACAAAAAACACATTGATACAAGGCAAAATCAGCCTTACGATTAGAAATTAAGGTCTTAGAGAAAGTATCATTCGCATCCGATTTGTTGTCGGAATCGTTTCGATATCTAACGACAATGCATGGAAATGATTTCACATTACGAAATCATTCCCATATATTTGTGATTAATATTAGTTTAGCTACAGGCACAAGATTACAACCCCACTAACTAGGAATATGCATTATAAGCTAACAAACATTAAAACGTCTTTTTGGTAATGTAAGGCATGTTATGATAGCTTATATGCTACAAAATAGTATGAATATTATAGATTTGCACAATCACAAGGCGATGTAAACATTACTGAGCAAAATATATTTACATTTATAAAACTCACTTGTTTTCGTTAACAGATCAGATCTAATAAAGAACATGTCAAGACAAGAAACGCAGGCGTTGCGGCGAAGTATTTCCGTACCTAAATCTCAATTAATATTCCCAATCGATCAGACGCTATCTGTCCCGCTCATTCCGTGAACGCTGGGCGGCATTAAATTTCCGAGGAAACTGACATCCGCCCGCCCTCCCACGGATCTGGGTCAGACAGGCTAAGAAGCCGATAAGGCTCGGGTCGTACTAGATGAACTTCGTACGTACTTGTACTTTTTATATTATTCATTTTGTTTAAGCAAATATATTATCTTATCCTATAAGTATATAGAATAGTAATCCACGATTAATATTGTAGTTATACAAATAGTTAACATACTTAATAAAAAAAATGTATATATGTGTGCTACTTACAAATACTTGAAATCTAACTTCATGATATATTTCGAACGCAGATAGAAGTGTTTGCAAAAAAAGAAGATGCGTACTGACATTACCAATCTATTCATATTCATATTCATATTCATTTATTCACAAAATTTGCACAATATGGTACAGGTTATACAGTTATCATATCACAGGTGTTAATGTGTTGCACAAATTTACCTTCTCAAGGTATCGTGAATTGTCTCCTAATAACAAAAATAAAATGAATGTCAAATTAGTAAATTTTAAATTATCCCAAAATTTGATTGTTTACATGTGTCATTAAATTGCAATAAGTACCTATACGAGTATACATGTCAATCTAATCTATGTTAATTATAATGGTAACAGTAACAATAAAAAAATAATAATAACCCTAGAGTAGTCGCGCCTTCTCGTGAAACGCGAGTGATCGCGTAGGGAGCATTTTGCCGCCCGTACTTAATACGTTTTCTTTTTGTTAATATGAATCATATGCATTTGTAATTATGTTTTAAAGATAAAATAAAACACCAACTATACGACCAAGAATCATTTATTAAACTTTTTTAATTAGAAATTAGAAAACAATGCTTTGGAAAATCTTAGGTAATTATATTAGTTTTTTTGGAACTTCCTCATTATTATTTAAATAAAAAATATAAAAATAGAACTCATTCGTTTTCCTCATTTACAGCATGTATTTCATCAAAACAATGCTGGCACATACATATATATGCAATGCTCATTGCACAGTAATTTTGCACATCTATTGCACCCTTTTTTTGTCCTTCTATTTTTCTTCGATGGACATACTGCGCATATTCCTTCTCGAACTGAGGGTATATTTTGATGTTCCGGTGGCACAAATCGAGCGATTTGGTTCCTCAGATCCTTCTGTAAAGTAATCACGCCGGATCGTCTAACGATATGTGGTCTAATCATAGCCATGGAAATTTCTTTCAGAAATGTTGAACGTAATAATAATTGGCCAGTATTTTCTTTATATATTACTAGCTTTCTGCCCGCGGCTTCGCCCGCGTGGATTTCGGGATTGGGTGTATAGAGGGTTAAGGGTCATAGCTTTTGCCCACGGCTACATATACGCGGAAGTCGGTTTATGGTGCGAAGATTTTATCGCGCTTCCCGTGGGACTATCCGTTTTTCCGAGATAAAAAATGCCGCAAAACTCCTCAAGAATCACTCTATCTATTGATGAAAACCGCATAAAAATCTGTGCAGTAGTTTTTGAGCGAAGCCTTTATTGCGCATCCCGTGGGATCTGTCGATTTTTCCGGGATAAAAAGTAGCCTATGTTACTCGGGGAGAATGTAGCTTTCCAAAGGTGAAAGAATTTTTGAAATCGGTCCAGTAGTTTAAGCGTGAAGAGGTAACAAACAAACAAACAAACACACTTTCGCATTTATAATATTAGTTGGGATTTGACTATTTATGCCTGCAATGTTCAAAATTGAGAAAAATAATCGCATTGGCCATCTACGAGTCATTCTACCTACGGAATATTCTTCTTTCATTTGATCAACGACATCGACTCCTCCTTTGGTCCCGTTATAATAAGTTATGATTTCTGGTTTTTGAGCAGCACCTGTAGTTTCATCGATCTTATTGTCATTGTGTAATGTTGACAGAAGTAGAACAACTTTTTTGTTCTTTTTATTAGGCACATAGGATATCAGTACCTTCTTCTCACCAAATCCGAACATTGTACTTGGCTTGTCTCTATCTTTGATGTTTAGAAAGCAGGGTGGAATTTCTTTTTTGTTTCTTCGCACAGTGCCTACTATAGTTGTTCGATGGTTAGCAACCAAATCGTCAGCAAGTGGAATTGACGTAAAGTAATTATCCATTGTTATATTGCGGCCAGTATTTAAAATATTTGTGGATAATCTTTTCACCAAAGCGCTTTGTCTGTTATCAACGTTGAATGGTCCCTCTGGTTGTTTACCGGTATATACTTCCAAGTTGCTGGTATAAAAGGATTTTGAATCCACGAGAGCAAATATTTTTATGCCGTATTTTGCGGGTTTGTTGGCCATGTACACACGGAACTTGCAACGTCCTCTAAATGACTCTAACATCTCATCAATTGTGTCATTTTCTCCAATCTGGTAATGTGTCTGACAATTGGAGACAAAAGTTTCAAAAAAAATCCTCATTGCTGCCATATTATCATGTTGAGCACGTTCTGCCCTAGTTTCCACAGCATCAAAACGAACATTTCTTAGCAGAAAAAAGAATCTTGTCTTTGACATGGTTGCTCTGAATATGTCAGGCGCAGTCCCATCATCAATCCACATTTCATGAATATTTAGGTGATGCATTTTTTTCATCCCCGCCATAAGTAAAAGCCCGACTAAAGCTTTTATCTCAGTCAAGTCAGTTTCTTTTGTATCTCTTTCCCTAGAAAACTTCTCCTTATATATACGTATGTGCATATTTGTGAATAGCACGATTTCTTCCAGCATTTGTTGAGTAACAAATAAATCAAAACATTCCAATGGAGTTTGAGAATTTTTAGCCATTTCACTTTTTACTCCGGGGCGATTTATGACAATGTTTTCTTGCCTAGTTCGTATATTAGGCCTTGAAGGAGGATGTACTAACCACTTCGTTCCATCTTTCCCTTCATACATAGGAACTCTTCTAGGCCGTCGCTCTGAGCTTGCTTCAGTTGTAGAACCTACAAAGGTTCTTCGTCTGTCAATCAGCTGAGCCAGAGGTTCGTTACTTGATGATCGTGAACGAGATCTAACGGGCGATCGTGAGCGATGGCGAGATGGTCCTTGGGATGCCAAGGTGATAGAAGAACGTCCGCGGCTTCTTTGTGTTATTGTGCATTGACGTTGTATACGCCTCGAAGGTCTCTGGGACGTGCTGACTAGGGATGGACTTCGACTTACTTGCGTTACAGTAGAACTACGCGTGATAGATTGCGTATTTTGTATTACTGCGGCTCCAGCTCCACGACCACGGCTACGACTACGCCGTAATGACTCCTGAGTAGGCACAGGTGATACGCGACAGGTTGATGGCTCATCCTTGTCAGATTCTGCCGCTGATTGCTCCGTGTCAGTACAATGATCACTATGTTCACTTTCCCGGTCACTTTCAGACACAGTTTCATCTTTCTCGCCATTGTTCTCCTCTTCCAACCACGCAAGTATTTGTTTGTCTTGTTTGTTTGTCATTTCACACGATGTTTATCTAAAAAAGAAATAAACTAAGCATAATAAAACAAAAACACAAGGCCCAATAATTAATTAAAACAAAGTAAAATTAATATCATACCATATTACCATTAAAATAATATTATACGCAATGAAAACAAATAATATTTCAACATTAGTAAAAACTAAGATCCGCAAACTTTACTTACGTGAGTAGTCGCGCGGTGAGCAATTTGCCGCCAAACGCGACACAGCCCCAACAACCTTTGTCTCCTGCGGTCATCCGCGCACTGATTTAATTCTTATTTCTAATGCGCGCTCTACACTTAGCCCGCGGATCGCGCGCGATTGGCCGCGAAAGCGCGCGAACGCTAAGTGTGGAGCCGTTTCGCATATTCTTCGCGTTTCGCGCTTTGTTCCCCAATTTTTGTCGGTTTTTTGTTCCGCGTCAAAGGGAGCGCGAAGCGCGAACGCGACGCGAAACTGATGAATGTAAACTAACCTTGATCGATTACGATGAATCCTTGTCATCCACCACCTTCGTTTTCTCCATCGATTCTTAATTTGCGTTTCATTTTTAATATGTACAAAATTATAGTACGCTAACGCGCAGATTGTTAGGGACGCAACAACAGCTACTTCGGCGTCCATTCTATTCAACGTTGCGAACGTAACTGTTTACATTCCGCGAACGATTGCGAGTGTAAAGTCATAGTTAAATTCGGGCAAGTTAGCGCCGCGAAATCGCGCCGTGATACGCGGGCTAAGTGTAGAGCGCGCATAAAACAAGAAGGCGAGGACGGGGGGGCAGCTACACGGACGCTTGACCTTGACAATTGCATAGTGTACAAAATAAGACGAAAATTGTGCCGCGGGCGGCAAAATGCTCATAGCGCGAGCACTCTAGGGTTAATAACAATAATAAATCAAATATAATAATTTTCAAATAAATAAAATAATTTTCAATTAGTCAATAGCAACAGTCACATAGAATTAAAAACATTTAATGTCAGGTAAAAGTATCTAACTTTATCTTGCCATTTTACAATTTGTCATTAAAATACTCTTTTAAACTGTAATACGATTTTAATAAAAGTAAATTTTTTAATTCAATTTCTAATCTATTATTTTGGAGGGCCTTAAATGTGTGTGGCAAGTGATTATAAATTTTAACTGCCATGTAATATGGACCATTTTTTATAAATTTCCATATTTGGAGCAGGTAAAACTAAATCGTTCTCACGGCGTGAAACATGACGTCTTGGTCTGTCAACAATACGATCAAAGTACCTCATATTTTTGCGCACAAAGCGGCATAGCTCTAAAATGTATACGCATGTTACTGTGAGTATTCGGTACTTTTTGAAGAGTGGTTTACACGAGTCTCTAGGTGCTGTTAATGTTATCACTCTAAGACATCTTTTCTGCAAAATTGAAATTGCATTTACGTCAGTGGAGTTGCCCCAAAAGATAATTCCGTATCTAATCCAAGCGGCGGCATGACTGTGGTACGCGGTGAGTGCGCACTCCTCGTTTGTGGATTTGCGTAGCTCTCGCAGCGCATATGAGAAGCTACTTAGCTTATTCCAACAACCTCCACGTGTTGCTTCCAAGAAAGAGTTGTGTCCAGTGTAATACCCAGCAAAGAAAATTTATCTACAACCTCTATATTTTGTCCTTGGTAGGACAACTGAATAGGTATGCCCTTCCTCTGGTACGGCCGAAACTGCATTAGTTATGTCTTTTCAAAGTTTAGTGAAAGGTTTAAGCTATTTAAATATGTAACTATTTTGTTTAGACTGTTCGAAATATCACTATGTAATTTGTCAATGTTTTTTGGGTCACCCGTAACTAAAAGGGTGGCATCGTCAGCAAATAAAATAATTCTTTGTGAAACCACGGATGGGAACTCATTTATGTAAGCTAGGAACAATAAGCATCCCAACACACTACCTTGCGGAATAGATCCCATATTTCTTTTGCTATTGCTTTTTTATTGTTAGTTTGGTACTACCTACTTGTTTGTTGTGTGTTTTTTAACTGTTCCCACTGTTTTATTGTCTTAAGACTATATTGTTACGAGCTGGGGTCAGTAAATCAAACGGCGGTCTACCAAACACTGAACTTTTATTAATTAGCACACTAACAGTCACTAATCAATTTACTGAAAGCACTGAAAGTCACTTCTTAGTTCTCCAATATCACTTCTTAGATGTTTTCGCACTGTATCGCAAAACAATACTCTCCTCCCGGCGGCCGGACACAGCCTTATATAGTCCCCTAAGGCACTTGCCACTCTTGCCAGAACATTCGCGGACACACTCGAATGTGTAGTCCAATACATAAGCTCGTAGGAATGACGTCGCGCGTTCGAGACGTTTCGAGTATAACTGTCTCTTCCTTGTGCTATCCTTGTCACACAATACTCGAATATTGCCGTACTATCTTTCTCGAATATTCTGAGTTTGTCTATCTCTTTCTAATGATGTTTTCTCATTCTAATACTTCTCGAATTTTCAAACTATATCTGTCTCTTTCTACTATTGCTATCTCTTTCACTCCTATTGAAATTTATGTCCTTTTACTGAAGTAGGCTTAATGGCTCATAAGGGGTCCTGAAAACGCCTGAAAACGGGTTTTCAGGTTATTGCGGCGTTGGATAGAGGGTAGCCTGAAACGTACTGAAAACATGTTTCAGTTGCCTGAAAACTACTGTAACTTGGGTGTAATTTAGATTTTTTTAGTATGTGAAAGAGCTACTTCTGAAACGGCCTGAAACGACGTTTCAGCCTGCTGAAAACGTTTCTAAGTCACAGAAAATTATTTTTGAAGTTTTACTAAGCCACCGGCGTAACACTATTAACTGAAGACCAACTGATGATAGCGACATACGAGTACATTTTCTTTGAGGTTCGCGGTATGTCTGCTACTCCTATACACACTGCAGTGTACAGTTGCATGTTAAGCATTACATTTGCACTACGAACACTTATCAAACGGTTCCTGATCCAGTGTGCCCCCAGCTTTACGTGACATTGCAATATTGGGTAGTCATATGCGATGTCGTGATAATATCCTGTAACGAGGTTGGTTCCCTGTAATTGACGAGCAACGAACACGCTTAAATATTTATTATCACCTACGTGTTGATGTGAAATTAGTTAATCGACACTAATGATAGCTCTACATTATAAAAGAGAAAACAAATATCTCTTGATATTAGCTTCTATACTAGTAACTCCCGTAGTGGTTCAAATAGATCCTCAGCAGTCAAAGGGGTCTACGTTGGGAGACAGACGTTGACGACCTCCATAGTCGAGTGGATAATACACCGGTTTCAAGGTGTCGCCATCTCTGAGCTCCCGGGTTCGAATCCCGGTGGGGGCAGATGTTTGTGTGATGAATGCGAGCATTTGTACCTTAGTCATGGTTGTTGATATATATTCCAATAAAAAATATTTATATATGTATAATATATGTATGTCTATCCGTTACCCTAGATCCCATAGCACAAGCCATACAGAGCTTACCTTGGGCTAGGCTAATTGGTGTAAGTGTAACAAATATTTATTAATATTTATTTATTATTATTACAAAGGGCCCCCGGAGAGGGGACGTGTGGGATAGCCGGGTGCAACCTGGTGGACCGCTTGTAGCGGCTAGTGGCGGACGGGCGAAGCTTCCCTTCTTCTTTAAGAGGAGTGGATGGATGTCGTCCAGGGGCACCATTTTGGATCGGTTGTTGGCCAAAGATATCCCTCGTGGGGGCTTGGTGTGGGCGCTTGTCGCCATGTCGTGGTAGTGTCAAATAAAATAACTACTTTGTAAGACACAACGCAGGTTAAAGGATTTCTTGTCGTCTCTTGTCGAATCTGGCAAGGGAGTACGACTCTAATAATTATTATGTGTTGTGTCTAGTGTTCTCCCTAATCCTCCCTAATCCTCCCTAATCACTAATCAATAATATTGTAAATCTGGGGTTAATGGTGTTGGTTGTGCAATTATTGTCTTATTGTTACATGTAGTTACATTTATTTGTTTTAATTACCTCATTGTACAATTGTTTATTTGACCTTAATAAAATTAAAAAAGAAAGTGTCCGCAATGGTTCCCATGGCCTCGTCAGGACGAATAAACGCAAGCATTGTTAATCATTCAAGTAATCCTTAACAGCATGATATTTTTTTATTCATAAGATTTTTTTTGATAAGTGATTTGAATTTTTGGAAAGGCAAATCGGTAACACCTTGTGGAATTTTGTTATAAGAGGCCATGCATTACTCCATAGTAGAGTGTCTAAATGTTTGCAGCCTATGGCTGGCTCTGGCAACACTGTGCTTTGTAGATATCTCTGCACAGCTGTTACAAAAAATTTAGTTATTTTATTACATTTTGTAGTGAAAAGTGTTAATTACTGTAATTTGAAACTAGTTTTGTGTGAGAATTGAGATATACTACTACTTATAAGTATATCCGAAGTGTTAAATTTATTTTTAAATATACGGCGACTTACGACGTAAGCCGGGCTGTCAAAAATTTAAAATCAACGAAGATATATTTAATATTATTCAATTTTAAGCCCTACTCGAGCGAATGAAAACATCGAAATTGTTTTAATATATGTATAAATTCAAGACTTGGGATATTTAGGAAGTTTCTAGTAAATCATTGATATGTTCATGATGCATTGATATGTTTTTATGGTAGGCAATCCGTTAAGGATTGCCTACCATAAAAACCGGGGAAGTATTGTATTCAGAATTATTTTAATAAATTGATTCAAAGCTGCAGTTATTGTAAAACAGCACTTGTATCTGTTAACACAATTTGCCATTGTTTTCACTTTCTTGCCAAACTTGTAACTTTTTTTAAAGTGGCCTAAAACATTTATTATTTATAAGAGCATTGCATTTAGTAACTACTAGTCCAAAAACAAAATATATTGCTCACATTTTTCCCTTTAATTACGTCCTGCATTAGAATTTTAATACTTTATACATAGTCATACGCAAACTACATATAATAAGCACTCTTAAAAGTCTGAACAAATCTCATGTAAACTGAGACACATCCAGTATCACACTCGGCTGAGTTGTGTTTCTCTTAACTTGACGTAAAGTGGAAGTTAAGTTGAGACTCATCAACACATATAGCCTCAGACATTACTTACAGCACACTGAACAGTATATGTGCCCAAAATCTTATTTGTACGGACTTGACTATACACTAAGTTTATTAATTTTTAGTATACAATATTTAAATTTAAGATGTGATTTGGCTTAATTGTGGGTGTAGGATACAGTGGCAGGTTTGTTTCCTTTGATGTGAGCATAGTTATTTTAAATCTATAAACCTATTTCTTTTGTTTATTTTTAATTACCTGACATTTTTAATTATTAGGTATATCTCTTTAGTTCTTTGCTAGCCGCAATATTTTCTTTTCTCTTATATTTATATTTAATTATTACTATTATTATTTTCTTAATACTATCTCACTGCTTTTGTATTTATTTTTCCCTTTTATTTCTCTCTATAGTTTTGTTCTAACATTTAGTTTATACTGTCACTCAAAGGCTTTTTTACCTTTTAGATTCTGACTTTTGATAATAATTTGTCATGGCAAGCTCACAATACCAAGGATCTGGAGCTTAAATTAAAGCAAGCGATCGAGGACCTCAAGGCTTCTAAGAAGAAATGCACGTCGAACTCCGTAATTTTCGTGAAAGATATTTTAAATCTTTTTTTTTAATCCTCGTCGCCAATAAACTATTTAGGTACAGGAACACAACACAAATAACACACTGTTACTGAAGATATCTATATTCGTAAGACAACAGAATACAGAGGTTTGGCGTATTTATACATTTCTGTATATTCTTACAACTACCGACATTATTATATTATAATTACAGTACCCCCATTATACGATACCACAGAAAAGATGAAAACAAAAATTGAAATTGGCATCGGCCTTTTCGGTTTTCGCTCTATTTATTAAAAAAAAAGCAAAAATTGAAATTTCGAGCCGGACTTGGCAGAATTAAATTGTACTGTCTGGTGTTTTCTAGTTTCATAATTTCATATTGCTAGGAGGTCGAAATGGCGGACATTACGCAGGATCTTTTCGAAAGAGATGTCATTTTGTCTGACCTAAAAGGTATTTTAGAAATTTCTTCTTCAGATTGTAACGTTGTTTTTGAATTGAACATTTGAACATTGAACATTTGAAAAATGATTTGTTATTGTTGTACATGAAAGATAGATTGACATTGACATTTGCCCGCACATATATATAACGATGCGGTTAGCAAAAGGGATGCACCTACAAGATGAAGTGCTAGGACAAAAGATTTGTCAAAATACGAGGACACATTTATGAAATTACAATGTAAAATATAAGTAATAGAACGAGTCCACAAATATAAATATCTAGGTGCAATGGTAGACGACAATTGTGACAATGCTCTGGAAGTCAGGTGCAAAATTGAGCAGGCAAGAAACACATTCCGGAAAATGAACAAGATCCTCTGTGACCGGAAACTTAGTTTGGCACTACGTACACGCATCGTCCGATGTTATATATTCTCGGTATTACTCTACGGCGCCGAAGCATGGACACTGACGGAGTCTACTAGCAAGAAGCTCCAAGCCTTCGAAATGTGGGTGTATAGAAGGATGCTGAGAATTTCATGGGTACATCGTGTACGAAATACATGTGTGTTTGTAGGATGGGTAAAGCTGCAGAGATCTTAGACGCAATTAAGACTCGCAAACTGCAATATCTGGGACACATAATGAGAAACGAAAAGTACTGCCTTCTGCAGGTGATTATCTAGGGCAAAATCCAGGGCAAGAGACCCCCAGGTAGACGAAGAACATCATGGATGAAGAACTTACGCCAATGGTACAACAAGAGTACCCGATCATTATTCAGAGCGGCGGCATCCAAGGTTGAGATAGCCATTATGATCGCAAACCTTCGCAAGAAGACGGCACCATAAGAAAGAATGTAAAATATAAAAATTTTTAATCAAAACTGATATATTTCGAAAAGATGAAGTCAGATATTCGAAATAACTTCGATGACCTTTATTATTCAGTAATGCCGAGTTCGTGCGGAGCGGAGAGGACGGTTCGAGTTGTCGTTAAGTAAACCGTCTGATATTCCATCAGTTGATATTCTCATCGAATTTCCTCAAAAGGAACTTTCCGCTTTTGAAAATTCCAATATTGTTCAACATAAGGTTAACAATCATCAACATGCATTGCAAACTCGTGACGGCGCCGGCGCCGCCACCGCGAGACGAGTATACGCGCAGGTATATGCTGTGTTGCCAGCTTTTTTCTTCCCCATCAGATAAATGTATGTATGAAATTCGGTAAACAAAAAACATATTGTTACTTGGTCTTCTGGGGAGGAGAGCCCCACATAACCCCGGCTCGCCACAGCCGGGGTATGCAATTTAATGCATTTTCCTCAGGGGAACAAAAAAAAAAGCACCGACCCATTCGATTCGTAGATTAGTGTCCAGATCAAATGATGTGAATATGAATTGGTTAATCAGTTCCTTAATTCTACAGCACCGATCAGGATGATCGTTCGGTTTGTTATATCTAGATGAATTTTATTCTGGTTTTTAATCGGCATTTTTTTGTTGCTGATCTGTCGCCATGCTGGAAACTACTTACTCGCTGTTTCCAAATGCATTTCAACTTGAGAGTTGTGAGATAGTTTTATTAGGTTTTATAGGGACATATGACTGTTTAATGATTATAAATCAATTAATATTAATAATTAAACAGTATATGTTATCAATTACCACATTAACACTGCTGTCATGACGTTTTCTATCCTTACTTAGATCACTACTAACTGAATTAATATGGAAACTTCCATAACACTACTGCACGAATCACATTGGTCCCATCAAAACTTTGCAATGGATCGCAAACTTACCGAGCTCGTCAATAAGCACAGCAGATACAGTTCCTTAACTTGTCACTTCAACTGTTAATGTAACTGTGTCTATTTACATTGCTTACTTACTAGGTTATAGTGATTACTTATTGTTCTATCTGTTGAACAATTTATTCATTCAAATATTTTTGCACAATATTCCAAATGCAAAATGTGTTAACAACTGTGGACGGTCTCTCATTTACATGAATATTAAATATTCTTACATATTTTAATTTCTAGGTACACATACATAAATAGACATAATACACACACACACATATTGTTACAAAAAAATTGATGATGAAAAATTGATTTTCTTTTTTTAACATTTGGTCTCAGGCTAGCCCGAGGGCATAGACGAGGCCTACGATGGAGCGAGCTTGCCCAGATAATGCCTGTGCACTCGTTTCTTAAATAATTCCGGGTTGTATGAGCTCGGAAATACAGACGCCGGCAGGGAATTCCACTCTTTTGCGGTGCGCATAATAAAGGATTTAGAGAAGCGCTGCGTACGGATATGTGGAATATCCACCAAGTAAGGGTGGTAACCTGCCGTACGTCTGGATGTCCGATGGTAAAAGGGAGATGGGGGAATGAGCTCATGCAGCTCATGAGCACACTCACCGAAGTGAAATCTGTAGAATACCGCCAGACTGGCAACCTTCCGCCGATGAGCTAGGGGTTGTAGTTGAGCTACCAGCCTCTTGTCGCCAATTAACCTTTTGGCTCTACGCTCCACCGAATCTAATGCGGCGAGTTGGTATATAAATGAAGCCTTTGAACTGGTTAATCTCAAACTAGTAGACAACTTATTCTACGAGCGAGAGGCAGAAAGAGTGAGTCGAGTAAATGAGTGAGTGACGAACTCAGATTGATATGTTGTAATTTGCAGAGTAACTAAGACAGCGGAACGTAATTTTCTGAAATCTTTTCTTTAAATAATTAGGAGCATTTGGTTCTTAAAATATGCCATAAATTGAGAAACGACTCTTAAGCTTCTTCGTCAATTTAATTAAAACTTGCAGCCCGCCCCGGCTTCGCCCGGGTGCAATGATCATGTAAATATACCTACTACAAAATATCCGTAAACACGTTCCCAGTTTTTTTGTCATTAGACAATACAAACATGTTATGCGTTAGAAACCTTACACATTAGAAACCTCTAAATTTATCAGTGTTTCTCTACTATATTATGCATGTATTATACATATAAACCTGCCTTAAGAATCGCTCTATTTATTAAAAAAAACCGCAGCTAAATCCGTTGCGTAGTTTTAAAGATCTAAGCATACATCGCTCATCTAAAAGAATATTGACGTAATTACGTTTTTGCGATTTTACAGGAGAGCGTTTTAAAAGTTTGACATCGAAAATATTGTGTATTTCCAATCATTCTATCGATATATTTTAATAGTTATGTTGTATTACTTTATTAACAATAATATTACATAAAAAGTTTGCGAGAAACCTCAAGATAATTATTAAGAAATACCAAATGAAACAAACCGGACGTACATTTATGACATTTTGTAATTTAAATATTACAATTATGATATTATACCAGGTTTGGATATGGGAATAAATCATGAATTTAAACTACATAATTCTTAATTTGTTTTAGTTTTATTAAGAAAACAAAAATAAACTGTTATTAAACAATTCTAAGTAAATCTAATATTAAAAATAATAAATCTACCTAAGTAGGTACCTAGGTAGTGTTTATAATAATAATGAGATCAATTTATAATAATAGCGAGACAGACCTTTAACCAGGTACCTTTTACTTGTACTTATCGAAGAAGAGTATGATCGTTAAGAAGCATAAAACTGGTAGGAGTTTATAATATATCACAATGCTTCGTTAATCTATCAATTCCGATATAAAAAATTGTCTTAATCGTTCACCACTCTAAATAGTATTTATCAAGTATATTTATTTTTTTTTTTAAAATAGGTTTGCGTTTGTCCACAATCTCACCTGATGGTAAGTGACGATGAGGACTAGGATGGAACACGCTTACCTAGCAAATGCCTATTCACTCGTGACTTGAAGACCGTAAGATTATATTGTTCCGGGAACACAGACGTCGGCAAAGAGTTCCACATCTTAGCTGTTCGTATTAAAAACGAAGACTGGAACCGTTTTGTACGTGTAAGAGGATAGTCCACCACGTAAGGATGGTAGTTAAGCCTACGTCTGGTTGACTGGTGGTGGAAAGGAGCGGGTGGAATTAATTCATGTAATTCCAACGCACACTCTCCGAAATGCAACCTATAGAAAACCGAAAGGCAAGCAACTCTTCGACGGTGTTCTAGACTCTGAAGACGTGAGTTTATAAGTATTTCGTCGTCGATAATAATGTGATTTATAAATTTCGTACAACATAAAAGTATTTAAAATAATCGGAAATAATAACGTAAATAAACTTATTGCAAAATAGTATTATAAAAAGCCTCATAGTATTTTGGTTTAATATTAATATTTAACAAATGCAACAAATCAGCTTTTTTTACGATCTGAAATACAAAGTTTAGCATTACCTTACGAATAATAGGCCAAAACCATAACGACAGTGACTCTCTGTCGGAAACTAATGGAACAAAAATTCTGTCGTTTTTACCACAGATAAAACGTGCAAAACACGAAGTTATGGTATCAAAAACTCATTTTCGACTTTTTGGTAATTATGTCAATATTATTTTGGATGAGCGACATAGGGACAGACAGACGGCAGATAGCGACTTGTTGTATACTACGTAGTGCATATTAATTTTTTTTTTGCATAATTTTTTACTACAATTACAGACGTAAAGTGATTATTGGTAATTTTAATAATCACTGCACTAATATTGATATTATATCTTGATAAACGTTAAATAATTATCACAAATTTTGAAGACAAATAAGATTATAAGATCTATGTGCTGACAAGATTCTCTGGGTGCAACATTGCCGGACCCAATTGGCGAACCCTTGCGATAGAATCACGAGCTCTCACGGCCGGATATTTGCGGGGGTAACGTCAACGACTGCTAAAGGGGGGAGTCTAATAAATTGTTGCAGATCGTGACTGCGATATGTTGTACTTTGTAAAATTAAGTAGCTCAAATGGTGTGATTTTGTTTTAAGAATGTTGTATTTAGTGCTTTTCAAGTGTAAAACTTTTAAACAGCCAGGAATATTACATAATTTATTAGTTAGAAACGCTACTATATGAATATTATTTGATATGGTCAAATAATATTCATATAGTAGCCAATTCATAAGTAGCCAAATTAATGATATATCTCTATCAAGTTTCGAAAAAATGATATTAGAAATTTTAATATCATTTTCCAAGACCTATCTATAGATTTCCCACACGTGTAGATTTGATTAAAAAAAAATTAAAATCAACGGGATTTCAAGTGATTTTATCATTTTTAGCGAAGTACAAACTGTTGAAATGTTTGTATAATTCTAATTCCTTTGTCAAATTATCCCAACTAATATTATAAATGCGAAAACTCTGTCTGTCTGTCTGTTACGCTTTCCCGCTTAAGCCTCGCAACCCATTTTGATGAAATTTGGTACAAACAATCCTTAGACCCTGAGACAGAACATGGGCTATTTCTTATTTTGAAAAAAAAAGGATGAAGGGGTTGAAATAGAGGTTGAATGTTTGTATGGGATTTCTTAATGTTAAAAGATAAAACCATGAAACTTTATATTTAAGCACTTGATTAGAAATCATTAAACATTTGTTCTAGCATTTTTGAAATTTCGACCAGCTAGGGGGTGAAATAAGGGTTGAAAGTTAATATGCAAGTTCGGCAAATATCACGTCATAAGAAACAAAAAATCGTTTGTTCTAGCATTTTGAAAGTTTCACCAGTGTGGGTGTGTAATAGGGGTTGAATTGAAGATAAGACCATGAATCTTGTTACCTTAGACATAAGGGACCAGGATTAACAAAAACTAATTTCACGCGAGCGGAAGCTAGTAATAAATAAATATTTCAGGCGAGTGAAAGCTGGGTGTGACACATCAATCAATACATAGTATAAAACAAAGTCGCTTTCGCTGTATGTCCGTACGTATGCTTAGATCTTTAAAACTACGCAACGGATTTTGACGCGGTTTTTTTTAATAGATAGAGTGATTCTTAAGGAAGGTTTGTATGTATAATAAATGCATAATATAGTAGAGAAACACTGATAAATTTAAAGGTTTCTAATGTGATGTCGTAAATAAGCACGTTTTTTGCGCTTATATTGCAAACGCTGGCTGAACCCTACGAGATAGACCAAAATAATGTACTACAGTATTGTACAACTTACAAAAATCCACAAAAAAGTCCGCGATGGTATATGTCTATCTCTTAGGGATAACCCACCATAACCATTTTTTCACTGCACCCGTGCGAAGCCGGGGCGGGTCGCTAGTGAAGTATAAAAGCAAGATTAATGCAATGGATATGAGAGCTTTGAGGGGAATGACTGGAGTGATAAATAAATAAATAAAGAAATATTTGTTACACTTACACCAATTAGCCTAGCCCAAACTAAGCTCTATAAGGCTTGTGCTATGGGATCTAGGGTAACGGATAGACATACATATATTATACATATATAAATATTTTTTTTTATTGGAATATATATCAACAACCATGACTAAGGTACAAATACTCGCATTCATCACACAAACATCTGCCCCCACCGGGATTCGAACCCGGGACCTCAAAGATGGCGACACCTTGAAACCGGTGTATTATCCACTCGACTATGGAGGTCGTCAAAGTGATGATGAAGAATCAATTGGGAAGTACTGTTATAAGGGAAAGGTATGGTGTGAAATATGTAATGCCAAAAAAAAATACTTAGGTAGTGTGCGCATGTAGAAATGATGGATGAAAGACGACTGACGAAAAAATTCATAACACCAATACTTGGACGAAACAGAAGATCCTGAAGGAAGGTAAGGTCAAGAGTGTCAAGAGTGTAACAAAAAATCGTGCCTGAAAGTATTAATCGTGGAAGCTAGAAGTATTCTTACGTATATGTATATTTTTAAAATCCTTACTAATATTATAAATCGGAAAGTGAGTTTGTTTGTTTGTTCCGCTTTCACGCCGTAACTACTGAACCGATTGCTTTGAAATTTTGCAGACGTAAAGATAAAAGTCTGGATTAAATATTAGGTTACTTTTTATCCCGGAAAAATCGACAGATCCCACGCAATAAAAGCTTCGCTAAAAAACTACAGCACAGATTTTCATGCGGTTTTCATCTATAGATAGAGTGATTCTTGAGCAAGGTTTTGCGGTATTTTTTATCTCGGAAAAACGGATAGTCCCACGGAAAGCGAGATAAAACCTTCGCGCCATAAACCGACTTCCGCGCATATGTAGTTGTGAGCAAAAGCCCTAATCCAACCAAAACCCTTAATCCTCTATATAGAGGATTAAGGTTTAAGACCCAATCCCGAAATCCACGCGGGCGAAGCCACGGACAGAAAGCTAGTAAACCATAAATTATTTCTATGAAAATACAAAGAAAGGACATTTAAAGTTCAATAATATCGCCTGCTTAATTATAAATTTTAAGATTAATTTATCTCTCTAGATATTTTTTTTCCTTACGAGAGGAAGGCTGAGATTCCTCACAAGGAGCACGAAACGTACCCAGGATACCCCCGCAACGGCAAGTGTCACGGAGGTTAAGTCGGACTCCACGCGGCCAGAGCGGTCCGGCCACGTGGCCTTTTTTTTTTTTTTTTTTTTTTTTTTTTTTTTTTTCCCTGAGGAAAATGCATTAAATTGCATACCCCGGCTGTGGCGAGCCGGGGTTATGTGGGGCTCTCCTCCCCAGAAGGGGGAGGCCTACCCACTAAAAACCTCAGGGATGGCCTTCCTCAGGCTTGTAGGGAGCCCCCGGGAACAGAAAGCTTCTTCCGGGAACCCCCAGCCTCCGCTCCCCCGTCGACACAGGGGAGCCCTCCTCGGGGGAGGCTTACTACCTCCCCCGGTCTCCTCCACCGACGACGCCCCCCGGCCACGGAAGGGGCGTGGTCCATCCCGGGTCGCCGTAGCAGTCGCGACTTACTCGCGCCCGCCGGCGACCCGCGGCGGCGCCGCAGCTGTGCTACCGAGCCCGGCGCCGCCTCCTTCGAGCGGGATCGGCCATCTCCCGACCCCGCTCGGCGGCCTCCTTCTGGAGCATCACTGCCTCACAGAAGGAGGCCACAGCCCTCCAACCTCCCTCGTCCGCCAGCATTGCCGCAATCAATGCTGGCGGAGACAGATCTCGCCCGATCTCTGCGACCAAGACTCGGCGTTCGGAGGCCCACGCGGGGCACTCCGCCAGCGTATGCTGGGCCGAGTCGAGGTCGGATGCGCAGTGGTGACAATGTGTCGATCCCTCCCGTCCTATTCGACACAGATACTCACCGAAGCAGCCGTGCCCGGTGAGTATCTGAGTCAATCGGTAGGTGACCTCCTCCTTCCCGTGGAGCCAAGCTTCGAGGTGCGGGAGTACGGCACCGACGGCCCGCTGGCGCGCGCAGATCCGTAATTCGAGCTGCGCACGCCAGGCCGCCACAATCCGTCGGTGCCACTCCCGCTTAGGCACTTCGTGCGCGGGTTCCAGGGCGCTCCCCCCATCGCCCTCCCGGCCGACACGCCGCGACGCATACGTCGCCGCGTACATGTCGGCCAGGATGTCGAATGGGGGGGAGCGTCCCAGAACCGTCGCCGCCTCGTACGAGATTGTACGGTAGCCTCGCACGATCCGTATGGCCATTATCCGCTGCAGGCTCCGTAGCAGAGCTCTGCAGCGGGGGACCTCGCGCAGTCTTGCGACCACACGGGAGCCCCATACATGGCCACGGATCGCACGACGCCCTCGTACAGGCGGCGAACTCCATCCCTCGGTCCACCGAGGTTGCAATGCGCCCGCCACCCTTTTGGCTCGGGGGACCAACCGCACGAAATGCTCCTCGAAGCTCCAGCGGCGGTCCAGGGTGAGGCCCAGGTACTTGATGTACGGCCCCACCGGGACCACCGCGTCACCCACCCGGATCCGGCAGCTGGGTGGTTCCCGGCGCCTCGGAAGGCCGTGGAACCATAGCGCCTCGGTTTTGTGAGGCGCTATTTCTAGACCCAGCCGGCGGATCGCCCGCACGACACATGCCACCCCAAGCTCGGCAAGCGTAAGCACCGGCCCGAAGTCGGCCCCAGTCGTAACGACGAGAGTGTCGTCAGCGTAGCAGACGACACTCACGCCGTCAGGAAGGCTGGTGCGAAGGACCGCGTCGTATGCGAGGTTCCATAGCAGGGGTGCCAACACCGACCCCTGCGGAACGCCGCATTCGACCCTCCTCGACGTTCCATCCCGTCCCGTCCCATCACGCCGATCGTCCTGTCGCGCAGATAGTCCCCGACCACGGCCCGCAGGTAGGGAGGCAGCTCGTGGTATACGAGCGCCTCCCTAATGGCCTGCCAGGGGAGGGTGCCGAAGGCGTTGACGATGTCTAACGACACCGCCAACGCCACCCCCCTGATCGGACTGCGGACTCCGACAGGGAACGAACACGCTGGACGGCGTCCAGCGTTGATCGTCCCCGCCGGAATCCAAATTGGCAGTCCGATAGGTCGGGACCCGCGCGCGACAGGTGCTCGCTGATACGAGCGGAGATAACCCTTTCGAAGAGTTTCCCCGCCTCGTTCAGCAAGCAGATCGGACGGAACGAAGACGGAACGTCGCCGGTCCTTCCCTCCTTCCTGAGGAGCACCAGCCTGGCCGACTTCCAGTCGACGGGGAACACGCCCTCACGGAGACAGCTCGTGAAGAGCTGCCTCACCGTGCTCCCCAACGCCCTGAGCGCCAGCGCTAGCACCTTTCCCGGGACCCCGTCCGGTCCCGGGGCACCGGCCACGTGGCCTACCGACTAAACTCAGCCTGGCCTTGGCCATAAGGGCCCTACGGCTTGAATGGGTCTCTCTAGAAGACCACAAGCCTTTATATATTGTTTTAATAGCTTCCACAAACAATCAATAACTACACGAACTAGCGCGAAGCGCGGCAAACTAAAATTAATGAAATGTCATTTCATTACATATTGTTACGAGCTGGGGTCAGTAAATTAAACGGCGGTCTACCAAAACACTGAACTTTTATTAATTAGTACACTAACAGTCACTAATCACTTCACTGAAAGCACTGAAAGTCGCTTCTTAGTTCTCCAATATCACTTAGATGTTTTCGCACTGTATCGCAAAACAATACTCTCCTCCCGGCGGCCGGACACAGCCTTATATAGTCCCCTAAGGTACTTGCCACTCTTGCCAGAACATTCGCGGACACACTCGAATGTGTAGTCCAATACATAAGCGCGTAGGAATGACGTCGTGCGTTCGAGACTTTTCGAGTATAACTGTCTCTTCCTTGTGCTATCCTTGTCACACAATACTCGAATATTCCCGTACTATCTTTCTCGAATATTCTGTGTTTGTCTATCTCTTTCTAATGATGTTTTCTCATTCTAATACTTCTCGAATGTTCCAACTATATCTGTCTCTTTCTACTATTGCTATCTCTTTCACTCCTATTGAAATTTATGTCCTTTTACTGAAGTAGGCTTAATGGCTCATAAGGGGTCCTGAAAACGCCTGAAAACGGGTTTTCAGGTTATTGCGGCGTTGAATAGAGGGTAGCCTGAAACGTACTGAAAACATGTTTCAGGCGCCTGAAAACTACTGTAACTTGGGTGTAATTCAGATTTTTTAGTATGTGAAAGAGCTACTTCTGAAACGGCCTGAAACGACGTTTCAGCCTGCTGAAAACGTTTCTAAGTCACAGAAAATCACTTTTGAAGTTTTACTAAGCCACGGGCGTAACAATATATATGTTTTTATCATATTTCTTTTTTGTTTTTAATCGATATGATTAAAAACAAAAAGTCATAAGGAATATTTTTTTGTTTTTAATCTTTTGTGCATGTAAGTTTACATAATGCGTTTTTTATAACTGTGTATGTTATCGTAAGATAATTGCAATTTAAACATGTCGATAAGTTAATGTCTAGTTTTATCTGTGCAATAAGGTTTTAATTAAAAAAAATCCTAATCAAACAACATTATATGTATCCGAATATTAAACTGAAACAAACGCGAGGAAAACTTTTTAATTAATATTTATGTAAACAATAACCATACCAAAATATACACACGTACGTTTACATTGATAAACAAAACGGGTTTTTATTTCTCCTCCCAAAGTAAAACAGAGGCGGTGTGTTTTAATCCATATTGTTTTAAAGGTTTTTTGTTGTTTTGTTAGGTCATTCTCTATCCCGAATCCTTTGTAAACACAAACTCCAAATTGAATATAAATAGCGTGATATGAAACTGACCAAGTTTTGCAAACTCATTCGACTGTGTGTTTTTGTAGCAAGCTATTATTTACCTCTAAATTACAAGCAAATAAAAATAAATGATTGTTTTTCATTTGTTTAATTTTGAACAAGTTTGATCAATATAAATAGAAATATATATTAACATTTGAATTGATCACACAAATATCTGCCGCTACCGGGACTCGAACCCGGGAGCTCAAAGTTACCGGCGTACTAACCAGTCGACTACGGAGAAATTTCCTGAATGAACTCCCTGCCGAAATTTTGCCGAAAAGTACAGTATGGGGTAATTCAAGAAAGCATTAAATAGTTTATTGAAGGGTTGGCAACGCGCTTACATTGCCCTGGTGTAGCAGGCGTCATAAGCTGCGGTAACTGCTTACCTGCTTTTTGCCATCCACCTTTTTTTTTATAAGATAGAGCAGCAAACGAGCATACGAGTCAACGACACCATATGTCTAACTTTTATATTTAAGTTACAAAAGGTAGTTTTTTTAGTATTAGTATAGATAATTTAATTTTTAATATTAATTAAATAATTTAAGTCATTAGGTCATATTTATTAGCCATATATTACCAAAAATTATGAATATTTATGAAAATAAGTAAAATAAAAGCAGCGGACGGCGCGCAATGGCTTCGAGTTTAATTTGGTTCGCGTTCGTGCTCGCTTCGCTGATTATCTATTTTATGCCCAACGAAGTGGGCGCGGGTCAGCTAGTATTCTATATAATCTTTAAATTGACAAACAAAAATAAGTTTAATATTACAAAATCCCAACTATAATATTATAAATGCGAAAGTGTGTTTGTTTGTTTGTTTGTTTGTTACCTCTTCACGCTTAAACTACTGGACCGATTTCAAAAATTCTTTCACCTTTGGAAAGCTACATTCTCCCCGAGTAACATAGGCTACTTTTTATCCCGGAAAAATCGACAGATCCCACGGGATGCGCAATAAAGGCTTCGCTCAAAAACTACTGCACAGATTTTTATGCGGTTTTCATCAATAGATAGAGTGATTCTTGAGGAGTTTTGCGGCATTTTTTATCTCGGAAAAACGGATAGTCCCACGGGAAGCGCGATAAAATCTTCGCACCATAAACCGACTTCCGCGTATATGTAGCCGTGGGCAAAAGCTATGACCCTTAACCCTCTATACACCCAATCCCGAAATCCACGCGGGCGAAGCCGCGGGCAGAAAGCTAGTTAGTTATATTTCTAAATCAAAAAAGTTAGTTAGAAACTTTATTATCCAATTTAATTGTGTCATCGGTTTCATTAAATCAACTGACAAATGAGGAACAGCTTAAGCACTTCACCATTACTCCATCAACACGCAATCCTAACTATTACGCATAATATAATAGCCGCTATAATGTAATCTATCTAAATCATCGAGCATTATCGCTATCACCAATTCTTTATCGCCAAAAATATCTATTGATCAGCTCGAATCTGTCGACTATTTCGAAGAAATACTACGTCGGCTCCCCCATTCTTTGGCCGCTCATAAATTGTCGCAGCTAATATCGTTCTCGGTAGATAGTAAACATGGACGTGAAAGCATGGAGCCACCTATGGCATACGCTGTTATTGCCCATTAGCGAGTCTCGCTAGACGCTTGGACAAAGTTACCGGCGACGCGACAAGCGTCGAGATTGGCGAAGAAGAAACAAGTGTTTCCATGAACATCTGGGCGGTTATCCTGTGACCTAGACATACACCTATTGAAAACAGAGCTGTTTAAAAAAAAAACTAATGACGTCGCTGTCAAGTTTGTAAACTTTTTGATTAGATTTACATTCCATTATTCGTCTACTGCACTGGAAGTTGTTTGCAAGCATAAATGCTTCAATAATAACTAAGAATTAACAGCACACAAATTTTTTGATGAATGACAGATTGATTGCTTTACAAAACTTCCACCTAGAAAGTCAAATATAATACAAATTAAAAATAAGGTTATATATTTTAAGTAAATATAACATACATTAAAACTAAGGTTACGCATTTAACTTTAAAGGCTGTGCATAAATAAAATTTGTATATCCCGACAATCGAGATGCAGGCATGCAATCAGTTATGCATTTTTGTATGCTATCGGCTGTTTCGGCTGTTCTATGAGAATTAGTCTGGGCTCTGTCATAGGTCATGCGTGGTGTCGCTCGTTAATGGTTGTAACTCGGCTGTCATTGTTCTAATAATAACTACGGCACAAAGAAAATTCGAAAGGCATCGAGATGCAGGTATACATCGATATGTATGCCTGCATCTCGATTGCCAAGTTATAAAAATTTTGGTATCGGTTTATTATGTATTTTGATTCGGTACATGCCTGCATCTTAATTGATAAAAATAATATTAATCAACATTTCCTTTTCCCCGACACGTATTGATATAAAACAAATAGAGAACAGGGAGCTACATAAACTTTAAGATTTTAAACTTTCGTAAAACATACATACATAAACATACATATAATACATTTGTATGTATGCTTACATACACATTATTATATTAATTATGTAGTTACTAGACAAGGTTCAAAGAATAGTTATTTTAGTTCCACATTGATCGCTTACATTTTAATTCTTTGCCTTTCCTTATGTGGATCTTTTACGATCTTTATATTGATACAAAAGTAGTATGAACATACTTTATCACAAGAACAAGCTTTTTCCCAAGGATCTTCACTCCAATTGATCCTACATGCTGGCTGTCTCGTTCCTTTCTACGTCCTTCATAAAATCGTCGGTCTATCCCTTCCGGACCATCGATTTTATCAGTTTAAACACACCGAAGTCTGGGCATAGTAACTTTCGTTCGCTCCAGATGATTAATACGATGGTGAGGATAGGTATGAGCCTGACTGTTGCTGATTGTTGTGACGGAGGTTGGAGCAGGGGGGGGGAGTTGCCGGGGGTGCGGTGCCTCAGATGCGACACACGATTCTGAGGGCTCCCTACAACGCTAGAAGACAGCCATCACTGAGGTTTTTAGTGGGTAGGCCTTCCCCTGCTGGGGAAAAAAAAACTAAACGTATGAGGAATAGGACTCTACGTCCTCAGTTGAGGAATATAATATTTTGGTCCGAATATCTTATACATCACCCTATTTTATCCTATATGGGTTTTGTTTTATACTAGAAAGGACATCATGTCTACGTTTCCATGCAGCAAGCTTTCGGTCCATGAAAACGAGTCAAACAATGTTCTTCTAGATATTTCAGCAAAGACACAAAGGAAATTAAATACTACAGCTGCTCTGCTGAAATGTGAAACATACGAAATAATTGTATCTCCGTTTGATGTTGTAAAGTTGGGAGTTTGAAAGGACTTAACGGATGTTTTGAAGCGACTCCGATGTGCTCAATCTAATAACGAGTAAAGGATGTCTAAACATGCTTACATCATTAATCAAAGTCAAAATGGCTCTCCGTTCTCTCTAAAGTGTTTCGTAAAGCAATAACATGTATCGTATTCAGCTTTTTCTATTTTCATATATTATTATGATCTTATACATACTGTTGCGTCATCGAATCGACAATCTTATTCTTGAACATTCGGAAATAATTGGAAGCCTACAATTATATCGTAGAAGCGATTCGAGCACTTTAAACTTTGTGAAAGGCTGTAGAACATTGTAGAATATTCAAGAAAAGTACCAAGCCTTGTGTATACTCTTCAGCATATTTTTTTACAAATTTAAATCTAATCAAAAGGCTACAAAATAAATTTCAAACTTCTAGCTTTAAAAAGGAGGTTCAAACTTTCCATACAAACTTTCATCCCCTATTTCAACGTCATACATCTGTTTTACAAATTAAAAATTAGCCTATGTCTTTTATCATACTACTTGTATATCAAATTTCATTTAAATCGTTTGATTAGTTTTGGCGTCAAATCGCCACATACAGAGTTACTAGTAAATAACGTTTAAATCTAAGTCCGGTCTGTATGATTTAAAACCATTTTTTTCTTTCGTTACTGTAATATGTAATTGTTTTTATTACAGATATAGATGGGGCTATGACTGTGGGGGACGGGACCATCTGTTCCCACAAAACAGAGTAAAGACACCTTCTCCCAACCGAGAATTGATACGTTACTTTTAAATAGATAATAAATAAGGACATAAAAAAGTACTAACAAACAAAAAAGAGTGCGGACCATAGAGTCTGCAGAAAACCAGACAAACATTATAAAAAAAAATATAGGTAATTGTTTTTAGTAATAAAATTTTCGTCTGTCTTCATTTTGATTTCGCTTCCGCTTATCAATACACCAGAGCCTGAGGTGAGAGCGTCTATAGAAAGAGATGTAACGCGGTATATCTCACCTGCTGTGGGTCAAGTGACCAAATAAGATTGTCAGCAACTTACCGTTCTAACGACTGCGGGCTGATTGTATGGGATGTGGTTAAGAGCATTCTACAATAAAAATTGCCACGCCACTAACAGCTTAAATCGCGTATTATTAAAGGCCAGAATCATCTGCTCGAATCGGATTTGAGTTCGGGCAAATAAATACCGCAAAATAGGTCGAAAAATTAATGACTATTAGATTTACTGAACGTTAGACAACATACTCGTGGAAGGTTTTATATGTCTGTGTTTTGACAAATATAAAAAGCCTAGTTTTTGGTATGTACTAGGAATATATTTAGTTACAGCTCGATAAAAGCTTCGTATAAGTTAGTTAAATATTTCATCCCTGATCTTTCTGCTCATGTCAACAAAAAAATGTATAGAAGCAAATTATCCGCTCCCATGCTATGCAAATGTAGACTCTATGTGTTACCCGCGTGACCACCATTCGCCATGGGGTGATATATTATCCAACGAGATATTAGTTAGGACAATTTATGACCGACTTGCCCCGGATACTGCGAGATAGTTTTTTCTGTACTCAACAAAATAGTTTGCGTTCGTAGTATGGACGTCACTTCATGGGGTTATTTTTACATATTTTTTCTTCCATTTTAGTGCAAAAGTTTGCGTGGAAGCTTTCTCTATGAAAATGTGAGCGAAATATGAAGTATGTACTCTTAATATGATTCATAACTTTGAATTTATATTCCAAGTGTCTTTAAATGATGACTTTATGAATTAAGCAGTAAATGTTGTCCATTACGAAGAAAATCATTGATCATACTAACTTTTACAATCGCGTTATACTTTTTAATGTAATAAATTATTTATTAGTTCTAACAAACACTTCTCACATTCTAGAAAGAGATAATACATAAACAAATTAAAAAGAAATGGGCTGGGATGTAACTCAAACATTATACACAACTTGAATATGAAAAAAAAAACATAAAAGTAACAATAAATAATAATATATAGGTTATAGTAGGTGTGGCTGTAAAGATGGTTACATCTGACAAATGTAGCTGTCGCAAAGGAAAAAAACTATGTAACTCAAAATGCCATCACAGCAGCAGTTGTTCTTTTAAATAGATCTGTTACTGGATACTTAAAGTAATAATTTTTGTATTCAAACTTATTTTTGATTATTTAAACGAAATTGATGACTAAAATGATTTTATGTTTCATGATCACAGATCAAAGTGTGCATTAAATTTTATTTTTTTTTAATTTTATTTGATGTTATGTTTGAAGTACCTACTGAAATTGAGTGTATTTTTTTCTAATTCAGATACTGAGACTTATTTGATTATTGAGTTAAAATTTTAGAGTTGATTTCAAGTAGTAGTTTTTTAAATTTGAAATTGTTACGTTTTCTAGCGCCGGAAACTATTATAACTTTTTTTTTGTTCCCCTGAGGAAAAGGCATTAAATTGAATACCCCGGCGAGCCGGCGGTTATGTGGGGCCCTCCTCCCCAGAAGGGGTAGACCTACCCACTAAAACCCTCAGGGATGGCCTTCCTCAGGCATCTAGGGACCCCCCAGGAACGCCAAGCGACATCGACTTAGTAGTATCTCGCTGCAGCTTGGAAGTATTAGGCGCTCACTCACACTACCTAACTGTCTGCGAGTACGAGCGAGCGCGCAATATTTCCAAGCTGCAAAGAAAAATGAAACCACTATAGTTATCAGGGGTAGAAAACCTAATAAAAGCTGAATTATAAATTAACTAATAAAGAAGCAAGTTTATAAAAAAACATTTTGACTTTATTTTAAGATTCATAATCAGAGTTCAGGACTAATGTGTTTTAATTAATTTTTTTATGCTTATTTTATTTTATTAAGTTTCAAGCACTAAGTAAAAACTACTGAGTTTTAAATCTGTTAGGTACTAAATTACACATAGGTAGTATTTTTTTTGTTTTCAACGTTATTTTTTGTTTAGAATAGCCAAAAGTTGAGAGCTTTTATTCAATAAATAATATATTCTTGACAATAACAAATATTACATATGACACTAATTACTAAGACTCTTTTAACTTTAAAGTTAATTTTAATATCGGCTCGCTACAGCTCGCTACAGCTTGGAAGCTCGCTTACTCGCAAACTGCATTGAAACTATAATAGACTGTAGTTTCTAAATGTAGCCCTTTGTAAATTGATCGCAGTAAAACCGAAGTATGATTATTTAAAATTTTGAAATAAACACTAAACTATAAAACATGTTTTTATTATAACTC
The DNA here is from genome assembly GCA_036419045.1 of Scirpophaga incertulas. Lineage (NCBI taxonomy): Eukaryota > Metazoa > Arthropoda > Insecta > Lepidoptera > Crambidae > Scirpophaga > Scirpophaga incertulas. The sequence continues at coordinate 1,910,224 of CM071633.1, forward strand.
TACCCAATAACTGATTTGTGATACTCGGTCTATCTAACTAAATATTCATATCAAAGTATTAAACATGCTTCACTTTGCCCAATAAGTACTGGGAATTATTCATAATGCCCGAGTAATATGATAAATTGATTGGTTATAATCACATTGCCCGCACTTATTGGGCTTTATTCATATTGCCCGGGCATTATGAATAGTGCCCGATAAATCACTTAGCCCATAACATATACACAAATACATTTAATGAAGCAGATTCCAGCACATATCGAGAGATGGACAGAATACATAAGAAAATACAAAAAAAGTACTGGCAAAGCAAAAAACGTCAGGCAAAGTTAACTGACTATATGTATTAATTTTATCAATAACATATCAAAGATTTTAGTTAATTTTGTTGTTTTTCTTTCTTCACTCCACATAACAATAGCTCTCTGTAACGATAAAAAAAGATCGGTTCCTTGAATTACGTTATAAAGAGTTTTCACTCTACATGCATGAAATTAATAAAGGTTTTTGTTATTAGTAAATATTGTTTTTGGATTTTCAAATCCTAAGCAAATAAAAATATTCGTTTCATTGCTTACTTCACTTTAATTTAGGAGAAATCGGCTTACTTCACGTTGTTGGCCAGGGGAATTGGTGCACCATAACTTGATGTTATGTATAGTTAGACGGATGTGTAAGGTATAGATGGAACTAGCTTATTCTGGTCTGTTGACCCGTATGTAAGCAGATCGCTTGACACGGTTGCATGTTTATTCGCATGAAACGGTAATACGAAACATGAAACACTATCGAGTTTTAGCTGAGTTTGGTCAAGCATTGATTAATTTGTATGAGTCAAAGTTTATAACGCATGTACATTGGTGAAATGTGTCAGAAATCAACAGAGGTGTCAGTAACAGTCTATTAATGATATCCGTCTATCGACAAATTTTTGCGAAGTTTGGTGAAGTACTGAGTTGTATGAGTCCAGGTCTGTAGCTGTCTGTTCTAATTTAATGTGCCCATTACAATTGACTAGCTAAAGAGTGATACTAATATTAGTGGCAGAGCAAGATATAAGCGACAATTATACTCAAGGCGTGGACAGACGATTTAGCCGTATTAGGTTCGATGTAGCCTGGTGAGCAGTGTGAACAACTTATAACAAGGGCGCCATCACACTAACTCAATCAGAGTTTCTGATGGATGCAAAATAAAACTACAAAGAATTCACCAAAATGAGCATGCATGTATTACTTCATTTAAAATATTCATTAAGATTTAGACAAATCATGTAGATACAAAATATTACTAAAATTTCTTATATAATTTTACAAATTTACCAGTTTATAATAAGGAACGTTCCATCAGAGAGCAAATATTATTAATGTAATACTATTTTATTTTTGAATACAAAATGTTACTTAAATCTATTATGTAGTTAACTTGCTGTAGCCAATCGCTCAACACGAAATTTAAAAATACAGGTACCAAATTATTAAATGGAGGTATGCACTCACGTTCCAGCCAGGCATCTGGTTACCTCGAGGTGGATTGACGTGATGAAAGCGGATTAAAACTCTCACGATGCGCTCCCAATAGGACACCCTCCACGTCTCTCTTGAACAGATGCGGCTTGACCACTTTAAGTTTGAAGATGCGTGCACATAGAAGATGTGCCACGCAGTATGCTACTCAACGAGCCAAAGTTAGACCACTAGTGGGAACCATGAGCAACAAATATGTTGAAAATATGATCGAATAATAACCAAAGATTGGAACCCTGGAAAAGATGAAAATAAAAATTGAAATTGGCATCGGCCATTATGGAGAACTACCACGAGCTAATCCAATATACAAGACAATTACACTTACCGTTTTTTAGCGGGTTTAAGAATGAGATTTTTATAAAAGTAGAAAAATGCACCCCGTTTGGGTAAAAAGAAAATAAACTTAAATTAATTTTTAATTATAAAAAATCTTGAATCGTGCTGATCTCCATTTCTCAAAGTTTAGAGTCATAATGCGTCCTGCCGCCATCGTGACCAACAAGAGAAAGACAAGCATTGACAAATGGTTGCATACAATAGCATTCAGCCATAGACTAAAGAATGAAACATAGACACCCAGACCTAATTGCCCTTCGGAAGATGTAATCATAAGAGATCCAATGAGAATTAACAAATAAATATATTCTTACGAAATAAACCTATTTTATATTTAAGGTACTTTAATTATAATTTAGAAATTTTAATATTTAAAATGTTCATAGCAAATATATTCTATGACCTTCACAGATATGAGTTCAAGGTGAATTATTTATTCACAGACTCAACATTAAAAAGAATTTAAATTCTTTCAAGAATTACAGCTGCATTCCTTTAGGAATTCAAAGCATATTAACATCTGTTTACCATTGTTAATAAACAGTTAATTAAGTAAGACAGATTTACATATTGCACTGTCTCAATCATCCAGTACAGAAAGAAGTGTCTGAATGTAGGTGCATCCCTTCTGCTAACCGCGTCGGTAATATGTGAGGGCAAATGTCAATGTCAATCCACCTTTCATGTACAACAATAACAAATAATTTGTCAAATGCAGTTTAATATTTTAGTTGAAATCAATAAGAAAACAATGTACTAATGCTATGGAATTATGGGATAAGCATTTATATGCCAATCATGAACTGTGTGTAAAAAACAACGTTACAGAGTAATATCCATGAGTCAAATTGACTGCCCTTGCACATCGTTCGTGAAATGTGTCATAACTTAATAATCGTGTAAACGATGGACTCTTTGAATGATATCCGCCTGTTGACAAATTATTGTAAGTCAAAGATTGCCCTAATTTGTATGAGTCAAAGTCGTCTCCTCTTACACATCATGGGTGAAATGTGTCATAAATTAAGTGTGATGTATGTGATGGTTTCTTTGAATTATATCTATTTATTGACAAATGTTTGCGGACAATCTTTTACGGAGTTTGGTCAAGCATTGGTTAATTTGTATGAGTCAAAGTTAGCTACGCTCAGATATCATTGGTGAATTGTGTCATAAACTAAAAAAAGATAAACTCTTTTCGTATGATACTGACATAACTTCTATAGTTTTACTATACGTCAAATACCTAGCGAAAACGATAGTAAACTCAGTCAGTGTTCTTATCGTCACGCAGGCGTATAAAAAGGCATCAGTCTAAGGCTAATTTGTTTTTCATATATAACATCTCATATTATTTAAAAAACAATTATATAACAATATCATAATTTAATATAAAATAAATGCAATTTAATTAATAATTGAAATTTAATGTAATATAGGTTTACAATTTGTATTCGTTTTTAATTTTATTATCCAATTTTCTTATCTTAAATTTGCTATTCTTTACCAGGGTTTCTAGCAAATATTTAAATAACATATACAATAATTCTTTGACTTTGAAAAAACAATGAAAACTTTTGGAAAAATTTTCCTTTGTATTCGTTCACTATATAATTAAAATTATAATAATGTAAATTTACACTTTCAAATGTAATATTAAATTCAACTTTTTAAAATGTTACATTATATTATCTTAGTACTAAAATTCACTGTAAGTATGTAATAAAAAAATATATTATTAAAGTTAACAGCGCTATTATGACAAACAATAAACTGACATCCTGTTTATAAATTATCTATGGTAGAAATTTATTTTGTAAAAAATAGTTGCACGCTAACAAATAAAATATAATGGACTTCACCAATATTTTTATAACTTTATATATTTTATCCAATTGTATATGCTCTCATGTTTAAGCAAATAAAAAATCTGAACCCTGAAAAATAAGTTAGCATGCTAATGTCAGTCAAAGTCTGTCACATCCTCATCAATTTATGAAATAGCTATTAATCATAGTTTTTGAAATCATAAAAAAATTAGGTCGTTGACGACCTCCATAGTTGAGTAGTTCGTACACCGGTTTCAAGGTGTCACTAACTCCGAGGACCCGGGTTCGAGGCCCGATAGAGGCAGATTTTTGTGTGATGAATGCGAGCATTTGTACCATAGCCATGGTTGTTTATATGTATTTCTATCAAAAATATTTATATACTAGCTTTCTGCCCGCGGCTTCGCCCGCGTGGATTTCGTGTTTGGGTCTATAAAGGGTTAAGGGTCATAGCTTTTGCCCACGGCTACATATGCGCGGAAGTCGGTTTATGGCGCGAAGGTTTTATCGCGCTTCCCGTGGGACTATCCGTTTTGCCGAGATACAAAATACCGCAAAACCTTGCTCAAGAATCACTCTATCTATTGATGAAAACCGCATGAAAATCTGTGTCGTAGTTTTTGAGCGAAGCCTTTATTGCACATCCCGTGGGATCTGACGATTTTTCCGGGATAAAAAGTAGCCTATGTTACTCTTCATCCCTTCAACTATATCCATGTAAATCACGTCAATTCGTCGCTCCGTTTTGCCGTGAAAGACGGACAAACAGACAGACACACTTTCCCATTTACAATATTAGTATGGATTATATGTATATCCGTTACCCAAAATCCCATAACACAAGCCTTATAGAGATTTTTTTTTCGATATATATCCTACTGCTACTGTCCTCTAACATATAGGTCAGAGTCTTTAGTATTTCTATCCTTCCTTCTTTGTCGTTCTTCTTAATTTGTCATATACTCACACTTATGTATTATTTGTTCTTCTTACTTCTATTTACTGCTTTCTTTGTATATCTTATGCTATTTATTTTTCATGCACGTGTAAGTCGGATGACAATGCATGGTTATGTGTGTGACGTCATTCTAAATCCAACATGGCGGCATTACAAAGATGGCGGATCAATTATTTTTAATGCACCCCTACAATTCGGGTATCAAATGAAAGGGCTTGCTAAGCTTGGGTTTAGTCGGAAAATAAACTAAAGGTAAAAAAAAAATACAAGCGCTTTATTAAATGCGCTAAAAAGAACAAAATAAACTTTTACATATAAAAGCTTGTCGTTAAAAGTATTATATAAGTAAGTAAATCTCGCGACAAGCTTTTATATGTAAAAGTTTATTTTGTTCTTTTTAGCGCATTTAATAAAAGCTTGTATTATTACAAATAAAAATGACTTGATATATACAACTATTACTTTTACTGTAACTCATGTACTTACAATAATAATATTAGCTTAAAGTCGGACAACAATTGGACATAGATTCTACAACTATTCTTAACACGCCCGTAGCTAAAATAAGAATGGTCTCCGAATTTGTTTTTGGCCCGAGCAAACCTCGGTACCCCGCCATTTTGTCAAAATTCTAGTTAAACCAATAGCGGCCAAAGGCAATAAAAGGTGTTACCAGTATTAAATTTACGAAATCTCCTTTAGGAAACACAATAGTTTGTGTAATCAATACATAGTATAAAACAAAGTCGCTTTCGCTGTATGTCCGTATGTATGCTTAGATCTTTAAAACTACGCAACGGATTTTGACGCGGTTTTTTTTAATAGATAGAGTGATTCTTAAGGAAGGTTTGTATGTATAATAAATGCATAATATAGTAGAGAAACTGATAAATTTAAAGGTTTCTAATGTGATGTCGTAAATAAGCACGTTTTTTTGCGCTTATATTGCAAACGCTGGCTGAACCCTACGAGATAGACCAAAATAATGTACTACAGTATTGTACAACTTACAAAAATCCACAAAAAAATCCGCGATGGTATATGTCTATCTCTTAGGGATAACCCACCATAACCATTTTTTCACTGCACCCGTGCGAAGCCGGGGCGGGTCGCTAGTTACAATATAAAATATTCAAAAACATGACAGTATTAAGAAAAATCCTTTTAATTTTTCTATTCAGTACAATACTTTTCTATTTATACTCTCTACTGTGCTTATTTTAAATTATTTATTTGCTTATTAATTTTATCTTTTGTTGTGGATTATTTACTATATTCTATTTACATTTTGCCATCTTAGCTATTGCTTTGTCTTACATGCTAATTCTAATTATACTGTATTATAATTGATTAACATGCTATCTAGTTCCTATTTATTGATCTGTTAGCTAAAATACATAGAAAAAATTTCTATGTATTTTATGAACTCCGCTCGCTTCTTAGAGATTTGTTTCGGCTAGGCTAATTGGTGTAACTGTTAGAAATATTTATTCAATTACAGCTTAAAGTTTATAACAATAAAAAAATGAAAATATCGAACATTGTGCGTGTAAATAAATTGTTTCCGTCCGCGTAACCAAACAAAATCGACAGCGCGTCAAAACAAATGATTTACCAATACACGAAAAATTGGAAGCGTTATTTTCGCCACATACACACAGCGACAAAACGGAATATACATGACAGCCTCTATTCCCTACGTAATAATAGCTGTTTTCGTACTCCACGTATATACTCTGATGTGCTTCTTACTGCACAAAACAGCGGCGTATAGTGTGCGTTCAATTTTTGCATGGAGATTTTTATTGTTTTGTTTTCTACACGAATTATTTTGCATGATTTTAACGGACATTGGTATCTTTACTAGTGCTCTGTTCTATTATACGTGATGAACTCGTTGGTTTCGCCTCTTTCGTTATCCGTGGCAAATGTGTCCGATTTCAAATAAAGAACCCGCTGCGCTTGACGTAGCGTGTTATAGACAGTTTATAGTAAGACCTCTATAGTAGGCACGACCTAGCGACAACATTAGTTATCCAAGGCGAGTGTGTCAGATTTCAAATAAAGAACCCGCTGCGTTGACGTAGCGAGTTATAGACAGTTAATAGTGAGACCTCTAGTACGGATGACCTAGCGACAACATTAGTTATCCAAGGCAAGTGTGTCAGATTTCAAATAAAGAACCCGCTGCGTTTGACGTAGCGTGTTATAGACAGTTTATAGTAAGACCTCTATAGTAGGCACGACCTAGCGACAACATTAGTTATCCAAGGCGAGTGTGTCAGATTTCAAATAAAGAACCCGCTGCGTTGACGTAGCGAGTTATAGAGAGTTGATAGTGAGACCTCTAGTACGCACGACCTAGCGACAACATTAGTTATCCAAGGCGAGTGTGTCAGATTTCAAATAAAGAACCCACTGCGTTTGACGTAGCGTGTTATAGACAGTTTATAGTAAGACCTCTATAGTAGGCACGACCTAGTGACAACATTAGTTATCCAAGGCGAGTGTGTCAGATTTCAAATAAAGAACCCGCTGCGTTGACGTAGCGAGTTATAGAGAGTTGATAGTGAGACCTCTAGTACGCACGACCTAGCGACAACATTAGTTATCCAAGGCGAGTGTGTCAGATTTCAAATAAAGAACCCACTGCGTTTGACGTAGCGTGTTATAGACAGTTTATAGTAAGACCTCTATAGTAGGCACGACCTAGTGACAACATTAGTTATCCAAGGCGAGTGTGTCAGATTTCAAATAAAGAACCCGCTGCGTTGACGTAGCGAGTTATAGAGAGTTGATAGTGAAACCTCTAGTACGGACGACCTAGCGACAACATTAGTTATCCAAGGCGAGTGTGTCAGATTTCAAATGAAGAACCCGCTGCGTTAGGCGTAGCCAGTTATAGACACACCTAGTGACAAAAATGTATTTCCTAGTGTAAAGGAACAAATAATTGAACAAGAAGTCGTATTTGTATTTAAAATATCCCTCACGATCCTGGATCACCCTGGAGGGTGTTGCAGTAACATACATTCTAACTCGCCTATGAAGAGTACGGTAGTATTTATATTTGTTTCCCTACATTTGCACTGCCTTATCAAAAATCTTTCTCTACGCTTTCTGGTTGACTGGAACAGAATGCCTTGAAATTCAGTTCGCCATTTGTACATTTTTTAATGCTAGGCAAAAAATTTTAAATAAATATTTATGAGTCAAAATTGTCTGGCCTATCCTTAAGCTATTTAAAATAACTTAGTCTTCTATTGTCAATTTGTAAATATTTTTTTTTTTTACAAAACAGCTCTCACGTCGAAATATATGCAGTGCGAAATATCAAGACGTTCTCTGCCAAAAACCTGTCAGAAACTTTGTCCCGTCGCTGGTGTTGCATAAAACATGAAGGCGTCGTCAATGCACGGCCTGAGAGTAACTTCGCTGATACCCCTTTTCACTCCTTATTCGGAAGTTAAAGTACCTTTGTAATATTATGAATATTCATTGCTTTCTAATTTTGTATCTGTATCAAAATCAAAATAATCATTATTCAACACTAGCTCGTGCTCGCGACTTCGGCTTCGCAGGACACTTATCCTCACATTTTGGGAAACTCACACAGTATCTTTATAAATTATTACCTAGGCTTTTCATGATAGGCCTATTATAGGTCAGGGTGTATTAATTTGTCTTATTGCGTCTTATCTTATCTTATCTTATTCGTATTATTGCCGTCTTCTATCTTCGACCGTCAGCAAACTGGGTGTATAGTACACCTAACCTATGACAAATTTATTTTTTTGTAACATTGCATTTTAGTTAAAACCAGCGACCCGCCCCGGCTTCGCACGGGTGCAATGAAGAAATGGTTATGGTGGGTTATCCCTAAGAGATAGATATATACCATCGCGGACTTTTTTGTTGAACTTTTTAAGGTGGACACTACTGTAGTACATTATTTTGATCCTCGTAAGGTTCAGTCAGCGTTTTTGCAATATAAGCGCAAAAAACGTGCTCATTTACGATATCACATTAGAAACCTCTAAATTTATCAGTGTTTCTCTACTATATTATGCATGTATCATACATATAAACCTTCGTTAAGAATCATTCAATCAATTTAAAAAAACAACATCAAAATCCGTTGCGTAGTTTTAAAGATCTAAGCATATATACGGACAGACAAACGGCAGATAACGACTTTGTTTTAGTAATGTAGTGATGCAAAACTGCAAGAAAAATGTTGGATTTAGGCTATACTCGTACCCCAGTTCAGCCGAATTCTGTCGAATATGCATTATCTACAATGTTTGTTCCATAATTTAATATTTTACCCGAATTTGCTAAAAAAGTTATGTTTTTGGCAAGTATGTTTTTTTTTAGGATAGAGCAGCAAACGAACAAACGTATCACCTGATGGTAAGCGGTAACTGTTGCCGATGGACACAAATGCGTTGCCGGCCTTTTAAAAGGGAATAAGGGGGAAGGGGGGGTTGGACCTCCGGTCCCTCACTCACGCGGCGAAAAACAACACAGCAACTAGCCCGGTGTCCGCAACTTCGTCTGCGCAGGAGTATTATTTCGAGTAGCTTATATTAACCACTAGTACGTCTTTATATATTAAACCTATGTGTTATTCTGATGTATAAGCTATATTATTGTTAAATTTTAATTAAAATCCATTCGGTAGTTTTTACGTGAAAGAGTAAAAAACATTCATAAACTCAATATTTACGCTATGACACTTAAGAACTGTAAGAAAGCTCTTAAAGAATGGCTTGCTACTCTTAATTATAATGACACTGAAGACATTCTAGTTTCATTTAAGTGACGATAATTTATCATTTACAAGGACACACACATACTAAATCACATACACACACCACACATTTACACACACACACTACACGTAATTACTATACTCACTTTTTCGCACATCAACAGAATCTCTTTTCTTTTACTTTGTAAATTTTTGTGATAAAAATGCCATGTAAATCTTTAATATTGTTCGAAGGAAGAGCGAGGTTTCCCATCACAAGTGTTTCGACTTTTCTGGGAAACCCCAGCAACTTATTTGTAATGATTTACCTAAATAAATCCATTTTATTTTATTTACAAGCTTTTATTTACTTTCACCTGTCCCGTTGTCTGTCTGTAATCAAATCTTGCAACTTAAATTTGATCCACTTCCCGGTTTCCGATTGAGCTGAAATTTGGTATACACGTTTAGTTCGGATGACAATGCATGATTAACTGTGTGACGTCATTCTAAATGCAACATGGCGGCGTATCCAATATGGCGGACCAATTATTTTTAATACACTCCTACAATATGGGTATCAAATAAAAGGGCTTGCCAAGAATAACTAGAAAAATAATGTGACGTCATTCTAAATCCAACATGGCGGCGTATCCAATATGGCGGACCAATTATTTTTAATGCACTCCTACAATATGGGTATCAAATAAAAGGGCTTGCCAAGAATAACTAGAAAAAAATAATGTGACATCATTCTAAATCCAACATGACGGCGTATCCAATATGGCGGACCAATTATTTTTAATGCACTCCTACAATATGGGTATCAAATAAAAGGGCTTGCCAAGAATAACTAGAAAAAAATAATGTTACGTCACTCTTAATCCAATACGGCGGAACACCAAAAATGGCGGATAATTTTCTTTTATTCGTTCCTACAATATGGGTATCAAATGAAAGGGCTTGTTCTCAGCAAGCCTGTAGAGGTACTAAAAAGTTAAAAATAAAATTAAAGAAAAAAAAAACCTTTTTAAAAACAAGCTTTTTTATTTATTATTTATTCATCCATACTTACAAACGACTTTGTCTGCGCAGGAACAGTGTTTCAAGTGTAATTAATGTGTGTTGACACACGCTTGAAGCGTGTGTTTCAACCATGAAGTGTTTCAAGCATATTATAACAACTATGACTTATAGTCATGATTCTTATAATATGCCTTTATCAAAAATATTTATACATGTGTAATATATGTATCCCGGTGGGGGCAGATGTTTGTGTGATGAATGCCAGCATTTGTACCTTAGTCATGGTTATTGATATATATTTCAATAATCATTATTTATATTATGTATAATATATGTACATCTATCCGTTACCCTAGATCCCATAGCACAAGCCTAACAGAGCTTAGTTTGGGCTAGGCTAATTGGTGTAAGTGTAACAAATATTAATATTTAATAATTAATATGTATATCTATCCGTTACCCTAGTTCCCATAACACAAGCCTTACAGAGCTTACTTTGGGCTAGGCTAATTGGTGTGAGTATCCTTACTAATATTTAAGTAACTAAGTTTGTTTGTTTTGTTCCGCTTTCACGCCTGAACCGATTGCTTTGAAATTTTGCAAGACGTAAAGATAAAAGGCCGGTTTAAAAAATAGGGTACTTTTATCTCATAAAAATCTACAGATCCTACGGGATGCGCAATAAAGGCTTCGCTCAAAAACTACTGCACAGATTTTCATGTGGTATCAATAGATAGAGTGATTCTTGAGCAAGGTTTTGCGGTATTTTTTATCTCGGAAAAACGGATAGTAGTAGCGCGATAAAATCTTCGCGCCATAAACCGACTTCCGCGCATATGTAGCCGTGGGCAAAAGCTATGACCCTTAACCCTTTATAGATCCAGTCCCGAAATCCACCCGAGCGAAGCCGCGGGCAGAAAGCTATTAAGATTTTTTTTTTTTAATTTATTTAGTGACGCGGTAACTAGTCATCATTTTTGGTTTCCTGTGGAGTTCTTAGGAGAGGCATCTTGAGAGGATGTTCCTGTAGACAATTCTCTTAATTTATTTATAGAAAAACATACATATCTCTGCTCTGCGCCTTCTGGTTCTGAGGAGCTGTTGCTCTCACAAGAAGCCGTTGGATCATTAGTAGTGCTCGGAATCGGTAGTTTAATTTATTACTTGCGATTTTGTGACATCAATAGTATGGATATGCCTGGGAACTTACTATTTTCAGAGATTGTAAAAATATTATTGAACTTTCAAATTAGTATTTCATCTTTTAGCTTATAGTTGTAATAATAAGTTGTAAACATAAATTTTTACAATAAAAACGTAAAGAAACGAAGCACATAAAAACAGAAAATTGTATTTTATTTGAAATATGCTATATTTCTTTTGCAACTAAAACATGACGATGATGATTATGTAGGCGATCTTCAATTCGAAGACGAATAAATTACACCATCGGAACAACACTATGTACTTTAATAATTTTTTTATGTTTAAATTTGATTTATATCGTAAACTTGCTACGGTCTTTACATATCTCTTTCGCTTCATCTACTTTCATAACATTCCTCATACATGCTCGACGATTGCGGGTACTTCTGACCTGGCCTTTTTTGAGGACACTTTCGATTTGTTCGAAATATGTTCGCCTAGGTCTTCCTCGTCCCGTATCTCCACTCACTTCAGCTTCATAAATCATTTTGGTCAGTCTACTTTCATCCATCCGTTCCACATGCCCAAGTGGAAAGACGTAATCTCTGCCTACCCCCATGGGAAAAAGGCATGAGTGTATGTATTTATGTATGTATATTGTAAACTTGCAATAAATATCTGTAATATCTGAACATGACTTTTTTCCTTGTACTCACTCCCATAAACCTACAAATAAATAATAAGTGTAATTTTCATGATTATATAAAATGACATATGTTCCATTTGCATTGCATTATTTAAAGTCCCGGAAATCTCGCTGATTTTAGGTTTATCCATGTTACGATTACATTGACTTTCTTTCTGCAAGTACATAAAATTAAACTACCTATTGCGAGCACTAATCATTAGTACTAAGGCGTTAGGCTGAATTTGGTCGGTAGGTCATATCAGTCTAGCGGGAGTGGCACCGACGGATTGTGGCGGCCTGGCGTGCGCAGCTCGAATTGCGGATCTGCGCGCGCCAGCGGGCCGTCGGTGCCGTACTCCCGCACCTCGAAGCTTGGCTCCACGGGAAGGAGGAGGTCACCTACCGATTGACTCAGATACTCACCGGGCACGGCTGCTTCGGTGAGTATCTGTGTCGAATAGGACGGGAGGGATCGACACATTGTCACCACTGCGCATCCGACCTTGACTCGGCCCAGCACACGCTGGCGGAGTGCCCCGCGTGGGCCTCCGAGCGCCGAGTCTTGGTCGCAGAGATCGGGCGAGATCTGTCTCCGCCGGCATTGATTGCGGCAATGCTGGCGGACGAGGGAGGCTGGAGGGCTGTGGCCTCCTTCTGTGAAGCAGTGATGCTCCAGAAGGAGGCCGCCGAGCGGGGTCGGGAGATGGCCGATCCCGCTCGAAGAAGGCGGCGCCGGGCTCGGTAGCACAGCTGCGGCGCCGCCGCGGGTCGCCGGCGGGCGCGAGGAAGTCGCGACTGCTACGGCGACCCGGGATGGACCACGCCCCTTCCGTGGCCGGGGGGCGTCGTCGGTGGAGGAAACCGGGGGAGGTAGTAGCCTCCCCGAGGAGGGCTCCCCTCTAGGCAGGGGAGCGGAGGCTGGGGGTTCCTGGAAGTTGCTTGATGTTCCCGGGGGCCCCCTACATGCCTGAGGAAGGCCATCCCTGAGGTTTTTAGTGGGTAGGCCTCCCCCTTCTGGGGAGGAGAGCCCTACATAACCGCCGGCTCGCCACAGCCGGGGTATGCAATTTAATGCAATTTGCTCAGGGGAACAAAAAAAAAAAAGGTCATATCAGTCTAGTTGCCTCCGAACCTAACCACCGTGGCATTTGGTTACATTGGTAGCCATGCGGGTCACAGCCTCACCTCTCCTGACGGGAAAAATTAAAGCAAAATATCCAATTCATTGTGACGATTCAGTTCGTGGCCGACACCGTACGGTAACAGGATCGCATAATCAATTGCATTGTTTCGTTCTCAATAATTGGCATCCACTAACGATGTGTCTGTACCTGTAACTTCAATATTCGGTGCCAATTAAAAACAAGTACCGAATGCTGGGGATGTTGAAATTCCACATCGTAATGTTTTAAGTGTATTGTTTTTAGTTGGTTGGGAATGTAAAAAAAAAGAAACCTGATGTGAATCGGACTTGAACACTGAGAATTTCGCAAATAGGTTTAGAATCACATTTAACACACAGAATGTGACTTTGTTTTATTATAGACTAGCGACCCGCCCCCGGCTTCGCACGGGTGCAGTGAAAAAATGGTTATGGTGGGTTATCCCTAAGAGATAGACATATACCATCGCGGACTTTTTTGTGGATTTTTGTATGTTGTACAATACTGTAGTACATTATTTTGGTCTATCTCGTAGGGTTCAGCCAGCGTTTGCAATATAAGCGCAAAAAAACGTGCTTATTTACGACATCACATTAGAAACCTTTAAATTTATCAGTGTTTCTCTACTATATTATGCATTTATTATACATACAAACCTTCCTTAAGAATCACTCTATCTATTAAAAAAAACCGCGTCAAAATCCGTTGCGTAGTTTTAAAGATCTAAGCATACATACGGACATACAGCGAAAGCGACTTTGTTTTATACTATGTATTGATTAGAATTTATAGAAGTAGAAATAAGAAAAAACAGGTCAAGTACAAGCAGGACTCGCGCACGTAGGGTTCTGTATCATTACACATCTAAATAAGTGTTTTTCTTAATTCTTTATAATATTTGAGTTGATTGAATGAAAGGTAAAATGCGGTTTACGATTTATAAGGTATTAAAAAAAAACTAATTATTAGATCTCATTCGAACCAATTTCCGGTGGAAGTTTGCATGGTAATGTACATCATATATTATTTTTACATTTATTATCTCCTTATTTTAGAAGTTACGTGGGACGACGATTTTCCACTTTGGAAGCGTCTCTCGCGCTAACTATTCAGTTTAGCAAAAAATTATCGTAGAAACTTCAGTATCATTTTTGAAGACCTCTCCATAGAAACCCCACACGTATGGATTTGATGAAAAAAAATTTGAGTTTCAGTTCCAAATATGGGGTATTGTTTTTTTCCCATTTTTGTATGAAAATCTTAATGCGGTCGACCGAATACATCTACTTACCAAGTTTCACAGTATAGCTGATGATATCAAGTTCACAGTATAGATATGGGTCTCTCCCTGGGTTATAAAATAGCCTAGGTTCTCCAACATGGATTTTTTAGAGGTCCCGTGATAACGGTTTCGTTTCTTGCCATTCGGCTACGGAACCCTAAAAAATCAACTGATAGTTTATAGTCATAAAAATATTTAAAAAAATAACAAATTTCCTGTTAACTTTAACAGAATACTAAAAGAATACAGAATACTAATACCAAAAAAATGCGTCAAGTAATATATTAATATTCCAAGAATTATCCTGCTATTTTTAAGAATATCTATGTGGTTCCTGGAACCCAGCTGATACTTGGAGACAGCTTTAATTTAGATAACAATCACCATTCAGAAGTTTCCAGAAGAAAATTGTCTGACGTTTTGTCATTAGACAATTTAATTTCAATTGAAATAGCGTCGGCGGAGCTAGGTCTGCGCGGGGAAGGCAGTTATGTAAAATTAATTTTGTTGACAGTTAAGGGCATGATATGGGTATTAATTAAATGTGTTCAGAGGAACCAGGTTTGGTGTTAGCATCAGGGCTAATTAGAACTGGAGATATTAAGGTCACGAACTCAGGAGTAGAAGAATGGGTCAGTTGTATAGAAAACAGAGAAAATAATTTGATAATTATCAAAATGTCATTCTACTGGTGATTCTTCTCTACATAGTATAAAACAAAGACGCTTTTTCTGTCCTTATATCCCTAAGTATATCTATAAAACTACACAACGGATTTTGATGCGGTTTTTTCAATAGATGGAGTAATTGAAGAGGAAAACTCGCCTTCTTAACGAGGCGAAAGCAAACTGGCACAGTACGTCCGGGATGACACACTCAAAAGCACTAATCGAAAATACTCTCGCAAACACACTGACGAGCTATTAAAGCTTAACAGGAGTAACTTGAGCGTGATGGTTAGGGCTTTGACCGGTCACTGCAAGTTGAATAGACAACTACAACATGAAACTTAAGGACACTGACACATGCAGAGTCTGCGAACAAGAGCGTGAAACACCAATACACCTCTTGTGCTACTGTGAACCGCTGATTCACAATAGAAACAGACACCTGGGGAAACACATCCTTGACCCAGATGAAATAAAAACAATCCGAACTGGGAACACGGGATCGGCCATCTCCCGACCCCGCTCGGCGGCCTCCTTCTGGAGCATCACTGCTTCACAGAAGGAAGCCACAGCCCTCCAACCTCCCTCGTCCGCCAGCATTGCCGCAATCAATGCCGGCAGAGACAGATCTCGCCCGATCTCTGCGACCAAGACTCGGCGCTCGGAGGCCCACGCGGGGCACTCCGCCAGCGTGTGCTGGGCCGAGTCGAGGTCGGATGCGCAGTGGTGGCAATGTGTCGATCCCTCCCGTCCTATTCGACACAGATACTCACCGAAGCAGCCGTGCCCGGTGAGTGACCTCCTCGTTCCCGTGGAGCCTAGCTTCGAGGTGCGGGAGTACGGCACCGACGGCCCGCTGGCGCGCGCAGATCCGTAATTCGAGCTGCGCACGCCAGGCCGCCACAATCCGTCGGTGCCACTCCCGCTTAGACACTTCGTGCGCGGGTTCCAGGGCGCTCCCCCATCACCCTCCCGGCCGACACGTCGCGACGCATACGTCGCCGCTTACATGTCGGCCAGGATGTCGAATGGAGGGGAACGTCCCAGAACCGTCGCCGCCTCGTACGAGATTGTACCTCCAGCCTCCTATGTAGGGCCTACATAGAACCTACATAGGAGGCTGGTCACAATAGATCTTAATAGGTCGCAGTGATGCATATCAGCCCCGACTTACACACGAAATAAAAAAAAGAAATAAAAGAATTGAAGAGGAAAGTTTGTATGTAAAATAACATAACATACATACAATAATAACATAAGCACCCCGCGTGTTTTGTTCAAATTCAAATAAACAGGTTAGACATTATGAATATATTTTGAAATGTATTTCTGTGCTGACTCGATTTACGCGATGCACAGCTGTCAAGATTTGTTGGTAGGGGCGGAAGAATGTACTTGGCGACAGGAAAACATGCTGAGCGAATTATGTTGCTTGCAAAATCATTCATTCATTCATTTCTTTTGATTATTAACATTGTTTATGGTGGTATTGCTTTTTTATTGCTGTAAAAATTCAAGAAAAGGCAATGAAAGAGGACTTGTATCAAACGAAGCTATCAGGGACGTTTACTGTCATACGCAATTCAAATATTATTTAACCTCCTTTCAGCGGCCTCAGAGGATAAACATTTAAGTCAAAAAGTTTGGTGTTTATCTACCCCATACCTTTGTAGGTCGAGGAGAGTGCAAATGGGACAGCAAAGAGACGAAGCTCAGTCGACAAGTATAACAGTATACTCAAAGTCAGTGTAATAATTTAATATGGCCTTGAATTTAACTGTTTAATCAAAATTAACTTTATTCAAATGATATGATATATATGATATGACTTTATAGAAAACTCTTTTGAATCGGCCAATTATTTTTCCTACTTCAGGACTTTTTTTTTATCTGATAAGAAGAATGAGCTTAACTTATCAGCTTTATCAAAAGTAATAACAACATTTACAATAAATTATGTCAAAAACAGTTTAGAATGTAACAGTCTTCAAATCAACACCAAGCATTGGCATCATTTAAATCGAAAATCGAAAAAAATGTTGACGGTATATAGGCTACATTTTTTAAGTTTTTTTTTATTTGAGTAAAATAAAGTAATGTTGCAATTCCTAAGTACTGTCCAATACCGCTCGCAACTCACGCACATGCCACTTAAAATTAAAACGCATTTTTTTAAAACTTTAAAACTTTATTGTAAATTCCACGCGAAGATACTGTTAATTGAAAAATAAATACACATGATTTAGAAAGAACTTTTTAAATTAATTTTTTATATTTTAAGTGAATAATCATAATCCCCAGACGATTAAGTTACGATACATGTTTTAGTTAAAGTTGGAACTACGTTTATACGGAAATTGGTACTACTTACGATAAAACAAAATTCTGTTTACTTTGATTTTGCTACTCGTAATGTAACTCATAAGGTGATGAGTAAGTGCTACTCATAATGGTAAGTGGAAACAAACTTGCAACCCAATAAATAAAGTTGATACATTGGTGTAGCCTCACAGAGGTATTTGTGGTATCATACGGAATTACAATATTTTTTAGCTTTGTAGGTATATATAATCTCTCCGCAATATATCAAAACACATATTTTAATTATTTAGATAAGCTCATAATAATTATTATGTGCAAAAAAATGCGTAGGGAAGTGACGACCCGCTGGTGGAGCATTTAATACCCCTTAACTGCCATAAATGCTCCATCAGTGCAGTGAGTCTGCCTCAGGGCAGATTGTGGCGAGCTGACGGCGAGTTGCGTCACCAATGTGCTTCAGGGAGGCGTATGCCACCCGCTTCTGGCTTAGTCGGCCGGACAGAGTGGAGTCGCAAGAGCAGATGCTCAAAGGGTGGAAGAGTAATAACTTCATAACGCCGACGGCGTCTCGATCGCTGTCGCAGACACACCTCTTTACATCCTTAGCCGTTCACACCAATGTTACTCCCTTCGCAGCATATTTTTGTTTCTTAGTTCATTTTTAAAATTAGTTTTGTTAATCTTCATTTGTTACATTGAATAGAACTCCTTGTTAAATTAATATCACAACTGATACGTAGAAATGCATACACTGCTCTTTTGCAACAGAAGTGGGTTGGAACGAGGCCCCGAAACAGATGGTCTTGGTATTGTGTTTCACGTTAATAGAACAGCACTGATCAAGCACAAAATCTTTTAGTCCTTTTAGTATACTGTATGCTTACATTCACTATGTAAGTGTTAGCTTTCCGAACTCAAGTAGTGTGACTAAGCAAGTTCGAATGCGAACTTCGACGCCTTTTAGTATAATGTACAGTAAATCAAAACATATGAAATGTTATTACAAACAAAACTTAAAGAAGCCCCTTTACTTGTGTTAGGTAACTTTAAGAACATGTTAATGTCGTCATGCTAAGATAGATGTGTGAACTGATAAGCAATGAATTAATATATCAGAGGAAGTCTGAACATAGCTCCTATTATTGAAAAATTGAGGAAAACGATTCCTGATATGGTCACGTAGTAAAAAGAGATTACGATTATGTTACTAGTAACTAATTTTATTTATATAGTGAACAAATAAAAGTAAAACAACATTCCCTCGTCAATCCGCACTCGGTGCGCACGCATTTGACCGTTGGTCCGCTTGCGTACCGAAACATTGCGCTTTTACGAGTGTGCCATTCCGCGCAGCACGACATTCGCTGCGTGAGCAGTGCCTTTGCTCCCCAGAGGCGATAGGGGTTGCCTTTCGAGGTAATCCTTGTTGTTTTTGGGGTTATCTGGTCACTTTTGGGCTAGTGGATACCCTGCGGTGTTAACGAAGCTAGCCGACGCCGACCGGGAGCGTCAACAGGCCTCCCGACCTGTTCATCCCGAAGACCCGATCCCATTGCACTAGGGCATTGCGTCCCTAGGGTGACGGTTAACGGTCATTCCACCGGGAGTGGCCGTTTCGGTGCGTTCCCCCCTTCCCCCCCTGCCCCCGCAGGCAGGGGAAAAACCGGCGCCCCGCGCCCCGCGTCCGCGCTCCGGCGCCCTCCGCGCCCCGCACGCGCCTTCCGCGCACAGGCGGGTAAGTCCCGCGCCTTCAGCGCTTTCATTTTCTTTTCTGTTAGGGTTAGGCCCACTCAATTAAAACAATGTCTGATTTGAACGTGCCCGCGTCGATCGACACTTTCCTCGCCCAGATTACGGCACTTAATGCCACAGCCGCCCAAATTTCGGGCGAGCTACGCGATCCCCGGATAGGGAAAACCCTATCACAAATCGCGACCCTTCTCCAGGCTGTTATCGGCCAATTAGCTTCCCCTTCCCCTTCTGTAGCAACCACTACTCACTAACCCCAGTAGGGACACCCTCTGAGGAAATATCGGGCGAAACCGCAATGGAGAGCAGCGATGCTCCGTACAAACCCGAGGTTACCTCAGAGGACATTTCTATCATCAATGATGCTCCTAGCTCATCAATAGATGGCGCTAGGAGCCTCAAACGTTCCCTCCGGTCGCCATCCCCCGTCGATGGCGACCGCGACTCCGCGAACACTCCTGATACTGAGGATGTTTCTTTTACGGTTGTTTCCAGCCGTAAAAAGAAAAACAAGAAGAAGCGGCGTAATACGCTGCTTACTTCCTCCTCAGAGGCCCCGGCCTCACCACCGTCCCTTATGGACGTAGTGGTCGACCCTCCCGTCCCAGCTCAGGCTCCTCAGGCCAACACTAAGGCCCCTCAGGCCAATACTCAAGCCCCTAAGGCACACACCAGGGCCCCTAAGGCCAAACCATTTTCACAATGCAGGGTATACCCTGCTAAACCAGACACCATCCCCACGGTCACCCTGCGCGACAAGGAGCGATACTCGCGTATCGAAACCCTCCTTCCCGCGAAAGGTATCTATGTCCATAAGGCCCAGAATAGGAGTGAGGGGATTGTCCTGCACGTTGGGACAGTCCAGGATTACCGGAATCTGACCCGGTACCTCACTGAAATCAAATTCCCCTATCACACGTTCGCTTTAGAAAGCGAACGTAAAATCAAATACGTCCTCCGCGGAGTCCCCGTGGAATTCTCGGAGGAGGTTATTCTCCAATCCCTAGTTCGGCAGGGTTATCCTTGCGTGGGCGTACACCGGTTGTACGGCCGCCAGGCTAAACCCGTGCCATTAGTCACTGTAATTCTAGACCCTACCGATAAGGCGCGCGATCTCCCTAGGTCGTGCGACCTCTTGGTTTGCGGCATTGGCGGCATCACCGTCGAACTGCCGTACGCCAGGGGGCCGGGGCAGTGCCATCGCTGCCAGCTCTATGGCCACGCGGCGAGGCACTGTCACGCCGAATTTCGCTGCGTGAAATGCGCGGGCCCACATCCAACTTGGGAATGCACGCGAAAGCGTGACATTCCCGAAACGCTCACAGAGCCCCCCCTGTGTGCGCTGTGTGGCAACCACCACACGGCTAACTACAGGGGTTGTTCAAAGGCCCCGCGCATCGTGCGCAAGCGGCCCGCGAGACCCTCCAAAAACACCCCCGTCAAGCCCCAGGCACCGTCTAGGACAGCCGCCAACTTTCCGGCGCTGCCCAAAGCGGTAGCCCAACCCGCCGGCACTCGCGCCGGTGTGGTCCCCCAAACAAGCCCCAAAGGCCCCTCAGGCCTCCCAACCCATAGCTGGCGCGCCTTCTGCCGCCAATGTCATCTCCGATGCAATTCGCGAGCAAACTGCTGGCGAATTTCAGGCGGAGCTCTCCGCGGCACGCACGGGCCTTGAGCGCATGTGTGTCCTGGAGAAATTCCATGTGTTCTTACACATCTTCCCTCAGTACATCCCACAGTGTTGAGAAGCCTTCCGCTAACCAACACTGGTACTGTCGCGCCGCGTCCGCGTTTCCATAATGTCTAGTCAGACTAGGCAACCTTCCACCCACGGTCGTATCAAACCGGAGGGGCTTTCGCTTGTTTCTTTCAACGCGCGTTCCCTCCGTCCCAATGTCTCTGAGCTCAGGGAGTTTGTCAAAGACACTCCCGCTGACATGGTGCTTGTCCAGGAAACCTGGCTCAGGCCACATGTCAGTAAGGGCTTATCCATCTCTGGTTATAGGTTAGCTAGGAATGACAGAATAACCGCCGACCCGCGCGATAGAGCGGCCGGCGGTACTGCCATTTATTACAAACAGCAGCTTCACTGCTGTCCCATCCCCACACCTCCCTTAGTCAATATGGAAGCTACGGTGTGTAGACTGGCAATGACTGGACATCAGTCCATTATAGTCGCGTCAGTGTACATACCGAGTGGAAATATTCCGCTCCGGAGCGATATAGAGTCAATTCTAGCGTTAGGCGATTCCGTCGTTATGTTTGGCGATTTTAACGCTAAGCATACCGACTGGAACTGTAGGACAACCACCACCTGTGGACGCAGGCTTCTAGACATCACGACCGCTCTGAATCTAGATGTCCTGGCGCCACTTATGCCCACCCACTATCCGGGGCAGCTTAACTGTCCACCGGATATACTTGACATAGCCATAGTTCGGAACGTGGCCTTAGTTCTTAGGTCTCTAGACGCGCTAGATGATCTAGGTTCTGACCATCGGCCCGTTAAGTTAGTGTTAGGCTCCCCGTACCCAAACCAGCCTACCATTAAGCGCATCACCGATTGGAAAGCATTCACCCAATCTCTTGAGTCCACTCTGGACGTAGAAAACCCTCCGCTCGTTGTCTCCGCGGACTGTCTAGACAGCACCGCGAAGATTGACGATGCCATCCATTCCCTAACCAACCTAATCCAGGGTGCGGTCGAGGGTAGCGTGCGGGAGGTTACTGTGCCTAGGCGCAAACTGCCGCGCGCTATCCGTGATCTCATCAAGGAGAAGCGGGCTGCCTTACGCAGAGCCGCTCAATGTCCCTCACCCGAGTACAGGTCAGTAGCCAACCGCCTTCAGCGGGAGGTACGATCTAAACTCGCGGAATACAGGAATTCCCAATGGGAAGACCTAATGTCCACCATTAAACCCTCCCATTTAGCATACTACAGAGTTGCCCGAGCACTCCGTAGTGATAAAATCACACACACCCCGCCCCTCCATCGCCCCGATGGCTCGGTCGCCTTCGAGGATGATGAGAAAGCGGAATGCTTTGCTGATAGTATTGCTTCTCAATGCTCCCTCAGCAACAACCGCACGACCCCACCCATTCCGAGCAGGTCGAGGAAGTGGTCCGTCAAAAGGCCGCTCTCCCTCCCCCTGACTCCCCTCCCATAGATCCGTTTACACAGGACGAAGTTTTTAACATCGTCAAGGGTCTCAAACCACGTAAAGCGCCAGGCGCTGATGGAGTGTCCAATATGGCACTCAAGTCCCTCCCTCGGCTGGTTCTCACCATGCTGACCCTCATATTCAACGCTTGTTACGACCAGTGTCACTTCCCGAATGCGTGGAAGGAGGCCATCGTAATCGGCATTCCCAAACCGGGGAAACCCTTGAATATTCCAAGTAGTCACCGACCTATAAGTTTACTTAACTCTATGGGTAAGGTGTATGAAAGGCTAATTCTTGCGCGTCTGAGAGCTTATCTCTCGGATAAAAACGTAATTATCCCGCATCAATTCGGCTTTCGGGCCAAACACTCATGTCCCCGTCAAGTTCACCGCATTGTCGAGTATATACTCGACGGGTTCTACCCAAGACATGAAAGAGCAGTAGCCGTATTCTTTGACGTCGCCAAAGCTTTTGACAAGGTTTGGCACGCAGGCCTGCTCTATAAACTCTATCAGTTAGGAATGCCAGATCGGTTGGTGCGCATAGTGGAGGCTTATCTTAAAGATAGGCATTTCCGCTTCCGACATGAGAAGCATCTCTCCTCCCCACGCCCCATAAGAGCCGGTGTCCCTCAAGGATCTGTGCTCTCCCCCACGTTGTTCACAATTTATGCGAACGACATGCCCATCCCCACTCGCGGTCCCCAACTAGCCCTTTTTGCTGACGACACCGCCCTCTATCTTAGAGGGCGGAATCTCAGTTCGGTCCTGGCCCGACTGCAACTCGCCATTGACGAGCTTGCAGCCTGGTTTAAGCTGTGGCGAATTGAGGTGAATCCGGAGAAATCCTCCGCGGTTCTCTTTGATTCGAAACGGCGAAGGTACCGAGTCCCCTTTAATACCGACCCACTGCTCCTTCAGGGCAGGCCCATATCCTGGCAGCGTACTGCAAAGTACTTAGGTGTCACGCTGGATAAGCAGCTTAATTTTAAGCCGCATATCCGTAACGTGACGCGTAATGCCAGAAGCTATGCGGGTCGTCTCAGCTGTATGCTGGGTAAAAACAGCCCCATGTCACTCCGGAACAAGCGAACGCTCTACAAGGTTTGCATACGGCCCGTCCTTTCTTACGCGTGCCCGGTATTCGCACATACCAGGGCAACACACCTTATCCAACGTACCCAAAGCGTCTTGTTGCGCAGGATGGCCAACCTCCCATATTACGTTCGGAATAGTGATATACATCGCGATTTCGAAATTAACACCATACACGAACACTTCCTGGAATGCTCTAAGCGGTTCTTCACCACCGCTGAAGGGCATCCGAATCCGTTGGTGAGGCAGGCGTGTAGCTACACCCCGCGTACCCCAGTCAATCCGCGTAATACCGAATATCGTCGACCCAGGCACGTCATTTCTGACCCTCCCGACTCATTGACGCTGGCTCTTCAAGCCTTGCGAGAGGCGGCATCTGCGCCGCCATCCCTTAGTTAGTCCATACTTCGCAGCTTGCTGCATATGTACGAGTAGGCCCCATCATTTCAAGGCTGGACCCACTTTGGCGTACCGAGCCTTCCTTCGCGCATATGTCCTCTTCGGAGGACAGCGCTGACGTGCCCTCTCCTGAGGGTACGCCAACCATTCCATTCAAGCCATAAGGCCACTAGGGCCAAGGCTAGGCTGAGTTTAGTCGGTAGGTCTGTTGGATCGAGCCGCCTCGATTCACCAGGAGTCCGACATAATCAGCGCATCCCTGCTTGCCTGTTGCGTTGGTATCCATGAGGATTCTCAGCCTCCTCTCCTGAGGAAAAAAAAAAAAAAAAAGTAAAACAATATTGCTCAAGAACTAAGAGTTAGTCACTTTTATTATGTATAATTTATGGATATATAGAATGTTGGCCCGTCAAGCGGTAGGATGAACAAAGATGAGTGGAGCGACAAGAAAGGATAGAGTAAGGTATGAATTTATCAGGGTAAGTCCGAAAATAGCTCCTATTGTTGAACAATTGAAAGAAAAGAGACTTTCCTGGTATTGTCACGTATTAAGAAGAGATGACGATTATGTAACTGGGAAAGTTATGGACATGAAATGGATGGGTGTGTAGGAAGTGGATGACCGAAGAAAAGACGGATGGATTGTGTGAACTTAATATGTTGAAGAAGGAGTGAGTGATAGAGTAATGTAAAAGAGGAAGACGGGTTGAGCCAACCCCAAATTAAATTGGGAACCTGGCAGGAGAGAGAAGAAGATATAAGAATAAATTAAAACGTCTATAACAAATCAATTAATTTGTGAAAAGTACATGGCACAGTTTATAAACTGTGCCATGTACTTTGGTAGTTGGGCACGCGGCGATCGACTCCAAATTTTCGATAGTATTGTTTCTGATCGCGAATAAAAATATATCTATATTCGTGATCAGCTCGTTAAGGAGAACAACAAATCCGAGTTTCAGCTAATTCTGCCGTAAACCAGGATTTTTTACCCAAAACTTCAGAGCCTGCTAGCGACGATTTTTGTCGTAAACTTAATAAAATAAGCCCTAAAACTACTTCGTGCTGAAATTGTAAAATGACAACTTAAATATACACGTCAATGATCATGATTAAAACTTAAGCAGCATTCCAAATAATTATCTACACTAATATTATAAAGAGGAATGATTTGTATGTAACGAATAAACTCAAAAAGTACTGGACCGATTTTAATCATTCTTTTTTCATTAGAAAGCTACATTATCACTGAGTAACAGAGGCTATATTTATTCGGATAATGGCCATACGGATCGTGCGAGGCTACCGTACAATCTCGTACGAGGCTACCGTACAATCTCGTACGAGGCGGCGACGGTTCTGGGACGCCCCCCCCCCCATTCGAGATCCTGGCCGACATGTACGCGGCGACGTATGCGTCGCGGCGAGTCGACCGGGGGGGCGATGGGGGGAGCGTCCTGGAACCCGCGCACGAAATGCCTAAGCGGGAGTGGCACCGACGGATTGTGGCGGCCTGGCGTGCGCAGCTCGAATTACGGATCTGCGCGCGCCAGCGGGCCGTCGGTGCCGTACTCCCGCACCTCGAAGCTTGGCTCCACGGGAAGGAAGAGGTCACCTACCGATTGACTCAGATACTCACCGGGCACGGCTGCTTCGGTGAGTATCTGTGTCGAATAGGACGGGAGGGATCGACACATTGTCACCACTGCGCATCCGACCTCGATTCGGCCCAGCACGCGCTGGCGGAGTGCCCCGCGTGGGCCTCCGAGCGCCGAGTCTTGGTCGCAGAGATCGGGCGAGATCTGTCTCCGCCGGCATTGATTGCGGCAATGCTGGCGGACGAGGGAGGTTGGAGGGCTGTGGCCTCCTTCTGTGAAGCAGTGATGCTTCAGAAGGAGGCCGCCGAGTGGGGTGGGGAAATGGCCGATCCCGCTCGAAGAAGGCGGCGCCGGGCTCGGTAGCACAGTTGCGGCGCCGCCGCGGGTCGCCGGCGGGCGCGAGGAAGTCGCGACTGCTACGGCGACCCGACATGGACCACGCCCCTTCCGTGGCCGGGGGGTGTCGTCGGTGGAGGAGACCGGGGGAGGTAGTGTAGCCTCCCCGAGGAGGGCTCCCCTCTAGGCAGGGGAGCGGAGGCTGGGGGTTCCCGGAAGTGGCTTGATGTTCCCGGGGGCTCCCTACATGCCTGAGGAAGGCCATCCCTGAGGTTTTTAGTGGGTAGGCCTCCCCCTTCTGGGGAGGAGAGCCCCACATAACCGCCACAGCCGGGGTATGCAATTTAATGCACTTTCCTCAGGGGAACAAAAAAAGGCTATATTTAGTACTAGATTTTGCGCTTATATTGCAAAAACGCTGGCTGAACCCTACGAGATAGACTAAAATAATGTACTACAGTCCACCTTAAAAAGTTCAACTTAAAAGCCCGCGATGGTATATGTCTATCTCTTAGGGATAATCCACCATAACCATTTTTTCATTGCGCCCGTGCGAAGCCGGGGCGGGTCGCTGGTTTATTATAATATTATCATTTAGTATGATCATTTTCAATAATCTCTTCATAATAAAACACAATATTGTTACAGCTTATGTATAACTCAGAGATAGAGGAGTGGGGACGAGGAAGACATATTGCGCCGAGCCCAAATAAAATTAGAAACAGAACAGGAAAAGGCAGAAAGCCTTATATTATATTACGTCGGTGGTGATACTCTACGCCAACAAAGATGTTATAACTATGAAGGTTTTTACAAACATCAATAGAACAGAACTCAAAAAATGTTGCGACGACCCCAAATAAAATTGAAGACGGGGTAAGAGAGAAGAAAATGTGATGAAAAATGTTAAAACAGCTGTCACATATTTCTGCTCGTCCAATTTCCTTCTCCATAAATCACGATAGGTGTAAAGCCAAAACAAACACACATTCTTTGTTGCTCATCTACAGCACATTAATATGCAAACGTTCCGTCACATTCATCAATCTGGCTGAAGGGAGCGACGCCATGTTGCTTATAAGCCTTCATATTAAACGGTTTATTCTTTCTTGCTAAGCTGTTGTGTGGTAATACATTATGGATATACATTACGCCAACTTTTTAATGGATTCTGTGATTGATAAGTTTCCATACAAAAGAATCAGTTCACACATTAAGTAAAATATTTAAGTGCGCTTATATTGGGAGTTTTATCCCTACTTTACGATATTTTGTACCTTCCAACATCTCCATCCTACCTTAAATCTTTGTCCTCTTTTCGATACCATTCATCATGTCGTGCCTTGCGTTCTAATTTTAATCTGACTCTGGATATACCGCCCTGAAGTACCGACTTTTTTTCATATCATCATCATCTTTTTCGGCTTATGCTGTCTGGTTGTGGAACATTCTCCCGGAGGGTATTAGGAGAGCGCGAACGCTGGAGTACCTTAAGAAGCAAGTCCGTGTTCACTTTCTGTCAAAGATCCCTTAACTTAAACTAGTTATAGCCTATTGTCCTATCCAATTACTGCACCCATCCTATATTTAAATCTCCTTTTAATACTTCCCTGGTCCTAGGTACCTGGAAGAATTTGCTGTTTAGCAATAAGGCCGCCTTTTGTACACTTGTTATTTTTTTTTTGTGTGTGTATTTTATGTATACAAGTTATTTTATGTTATGTTATAATTGGACGTAGTTTAGCAAAAAGGATCCAACCAACAAGTTGGTCAAAAATGACTTATATATACAAAAATGACCGTCAGGATCTATATTGCCACGTAGCTTTACAACTTCAAGCAAAATTAAATTATTTGACCTTTTTTTTGATGTAGGTTACCATCCCACATGTATGGCTGGTTTAATTATATATTTCACAAATACAATTCAATATCCTTGGATCGTTATGGTAAAACTGCCAGATAAAACATTCATCTCGATTAAATACATTGAAAAGAATCCAAAACGCTTGAATCTTTTTTGCAAATGACTTTTACTTAAAATGAGATTACAATATAAATCTCAAAAACACTCCAGAACACGTGGATTCTTTTTAATAAATTATATTTACTTGCGATTTGTCTATAATTTAAATAACAAAAATGATCCAGAAAGCATGATTTCTTTTTGGTAAATGCTTTTTACAGGAAAAATAATCACAACCAAATGACAAAAACGGTCCACAATAGTTGGATTCTTTTTGATAAATGTTATGTACCAGAAAAGAGATCACAAAATAAATCACAAAAACAATACAGAAAGCATGGATTCTTTTTTATATATACTATTTATTAAAAAATATTTAATAATATTTTATCCTAAAAACGATTCAAAACGCTAGGATTGCTTTTGAGAAAAGACATTTATTAAAAGAGTTTACAGGTTAAATAACAAAAACAGCCCAGAATGGTTGGATCATGTTTGCTTTTTTTTTAAATGTCATTTCATATTAATCGTTTTACGTATTTATTAAAATCAATAGTTTTATTTTATTGCTTTATTTATTCATATTATAATGTATATTATATTAAAGAAATTTTAGTTTATTGAAAAAATCATCTACCTATCACAAAATTCTAAAATTTGATTTGAATACTAGCAACACCTGTGATCAAGTGAAATCGATCGATTTCATTTCATTCAGATAATAGGCTCAGCTCAGACCAATAAAATATTAGGTTATAAAAATCAAAATTACTGTTTTTAATGAATATTTTATTGGTGCAAGGGTGTTATTTGGGTCGTAAAAATGAAGAGAATAGACCGAATATTTAATGCCTTGGGAATACCAAATAACAGTAATGAATCTGAAGGTGATGGTAAGTTTTAAGGTTATTTTTGCATCTAACATAAAAAAAATCGCTATACATTATATAATCGCTATGCATTTTCATAAATATTGCTTTCTTTTTAGTTGATATTGATGAATCTTTGTCTCTTGATGAGGAATATAATGATTTATCCTGTGAAATGGTGACGGTATGTAATGTTAAACCTATTGCAGATACTTCACAAAAAGGTAATTGCTGAACTTATATTTTTATTTAATTTTTTCATATTGATTTTCAAACGTTTAGATTGGTTTATTGCTTTATTACAGTATCTGTTTTGCAATGTATTCACTGTTTTTTTAGTTGACATTGATTTTTTGCCTTCTGATGTGGAATCCTCTAAAAAGGTGATGGCATGTAATATAAAACCTAGTGCAGATACTTCACAAAAAGGTAATTGCTGAGCATTTGATGGACTTATTTTTTTATTTCCATTATATTATATACATTTTTTTAACTGTTAGCTTGGTTTATTGGTTAAATACAGTACCTATATGTTTTGCAATGCATTCACTGTTTCTTTTAGTTGACATTGAATTTTTACCTTCTGATGTGGAATCCTCTGAAATAGTAATGGCATATAATATAAAACCTAGTGCAGATACTTCACAAAAAGGTAATTGTTGAACATTTACTGAACTTTTTTTAATTCCACTATTTTATGATTTAATACAGTGTCTGTTTTGCAATGTACTACTATTTCTTTTAGTTGACATTGAATTTTTGTATTCTGATGTGGAATCCTCTGAAATGGTGATAGCATATAATATAAAACCTAGTGCAGATATTTCACAAAAAGGTAATTTTTGACCTAAGATGTGTTTTCTTTTGCATAAATTTTTGGTTTTATTATAATTTGTTTTACAAAATGTTTGCTTTTTGTTTTTAGTTAGCATTGACAGTACCTTGCCTTCTGATGAGGAACTCAACAAATTAACGTCTGACAAGATGATGCTATGCAATACTAAACCTAATGCAGATAATTCACAAACAGGTTGAATTTTGTTTAGATTTTGTTTGACTGAATGCATTAATTTTTTATCATAATTTGTCTTTTTATTTATTTTATTTTGCCTTTTAATATGGAATATCATTATTTGCCTTCTGAAATTGTTACACTATGCAGTACAGAACCAAGTGCAATTGCTTCACATATGGGTAATGCTGAGCTTTAATATTTATTTTTCTCATTCACCTATTAAATTTAGCATGGGTTTGCGCTTAAGCATGTACATTTAACTTTCAGCCGAGGTAAAAGCCTTGTTAACAAAGAAGACACAGTCTACTGAAGAACATAGCGACTTAGACTCACCTCTGGCACCGCTGTATTCACCATTAACCCCACTGGTGCTTAAGCAAAAATCTGGTTTACACAATACACATCGCGAGCCTAGAGAAAGGAATTCATCACCACTACAAGTTATGTCCCCACTTACATTGGAACTTTTTCAAACTTTACGTAATGATATAAACGACTCCATTATAAACGACGAGTCACCTGGGAACAGTGATCATTCAGAAAGCCTTTTAAAAACAAACGAATTTTTAGATTTAGAAACTTCTGGAGGTCGCCCAAAAAAGGGACGAAAACGTAAAAACACAGACTACACTTTGAAACAGAGAAAATACGCCAATTTACCATATCAAGGTAAAACCAAATACGTTGATTCCTTTATTTATCGCGATTACACTTGTGAATGCCAAAAAAAATGCCACCAACTGATTTCATCGGAAAGAAGAAAACAAGAGTTTCAAAAGTACGTCACATTAGGATCATACGAAGCCCAATTACTTTTTATTGTTAATTTGGTCAAAGAAACGCCAAAAACCAGGTCATACACTATTATAAATGGCAATAAAACCGGCAAAAAGAAACCTAAACAGTTTAAAAGAACATATTCTATTGATAATATTGAAGTTTGTCGAAACATGTTTGTGAATACTTTCCAAATTACGCCTAAGAAAGTAGATGTAAGTTTGAAAAAGTTCCGCAGCGGCAAATGCATAAAAGACAAAAGGGGAGTGTCAGTAGCTGGTTGGAATAAAACTCGGGAAGAAGATGTTAATTTTCTAAAAAACGTGATTAACTCATTGCCTAAATATGAGTCGCATTACAGACGAGAACAAAATAGTGGGTCTCAATATCTTAAGTTAGGAATGACTATTCAAAAAATATATGAGTTGTATGTAGAAAAACTCAAAGAAGTTTATGGAGACGCAAAATCTCCGGTTTCATTTACTACATTGAGACATATATTTTGTAGTAGCTTTAATTTAAGGTGCAAGTCATTAAAAAAAGATACTTGCAGTAGGTGTGATGCATTTAATAATAAAATTAAGAACTATGATAACCAAGAGCAAGAAAAAATTAAAGAAGAAAGAGAAAAACACTTAAAACGAGCGGAGGATTTAAGATATAATATGAAAAAAGATTTGCTACAAGCAAAACATGACGAGAATTTTGGATGTATCACGTTTGATTTAGAAAAAACACTCCCACTACCTCGAATTCCAACCAGTATTGTATTTTACAAACGCCAACTTTGGCTATACAATTGCGGTGTACATTTGGGTTCGAATGATAGTGCTCACTGTTATGTATGGATAGAAGGCGAAGCAGGTCGAGGAGCGCAAGAAGTTGGCTCATGTTTAATTCAATTTATAAAACATAAACTTCATTCGAAAGTTCAACACTTAGTTTTGTGGAGTGATTGCTGTGGTGGGCAAAACCGCAATATAAAAATAGTGCTTATGCTTAAAGCAATTCTTAATTCGCACCAGACGTTAAAAACAATTACGATAAAATATTTAGAGTCCGGCCATACATTTTTACCTAATGATACCGATTTTTCTAAAATAGAAACACAATTAAAATATCACGAAAGAATTTATACAGCTGAAGAATATATTAGAGTTATTAAAAGTAGTAAAAAGAAAAATCAAATTGAAGTACAAAGAATGAGAAAAGAAGACTTTTTTAGCACAAAAAAGATAGAAAAGAATATAGTCAATAGAAAAGTTTATGTTAATAAGACAAAAGTCAATTGGCTTCAGACAAAGGAAATATTGCTTAAAAAAGAAAACATGTACAGTATTTATATGAAAATGCAAAATGAGGAAGTGTACCAAGATCTGAACATAGAAAAGAAAATAAAAGGAAAAACGCTTCAGATACTGGAAAGTGATTTTAGTTTACTATGGCCGAATGGTAAAGAAATTCCCCAAGCAAAATTGGACGACTTGAAATCTCTCTTTGAGTTTATTCCTAAAGATTGCTTAGACTTTTATAAGTCACTCAAAGGGAATGATAGCCTTCAAGAGGATATTGAGGGTTTTGCAGGTGAACCCGATTTTAATATAGAATCACAAGATGAAGAAATTTAAAAACTTGGTATGCTATGTTTTTTAAATTTCTTCATAATCCCGTTTATATGGTATATTTTACTTAAGGCTTATAAAAAATAAATTGTTTATATGGCGTATTTCTAATTGATTTTCTAATGATAATACAATATGAATAAGTAAACACTGTAAACTGTAAGTGTGAGAAAAAATAAACTCATAAAAATATAAGTTAATTTAAAAAACTTGTATGTTTTAATAAATTCCTCAATAATTAACTTTGCTGAATCGTTTTTGAGAATTAAATCATGAGCATAACACAGTGGAAAATAACATTTATCAAAAATGATCCGCATCGACTTTTTCCATATTAACTCCGTAAATAATGTGTTTAGTACTCGGCCGTGCTAGTGTTAGGCAGAAACACTTTACCTAAATCGAAAACAACCACCACGGGAAGTACATATGACCGCGGTTCGCGGCTGTGTTAGGAGGCACGTGAGAGTTGCCTAGCAATACCTAACTTGTTAATGCGACCTACGTACTCACAGTCCAGCTTCTTCTCCTCTCCTTAGCACAAGTGGCGTACACAACAGGGGCCCCTGAACGTCACTGAGACGAGCCACTGACAATCCACCTTGTCGGACGTTGTTGGACTATCTTTGGAGTAGGCACAATACACACACAGGCTATATTTATTATTTATTTATTATTTATTTATTCACATTCACAATACAACTATCATTACAGGAACATTCCTAATTCAATAGCGTAGTCAACTTTATTAACTTTATACACATATTTTATTAAATTGAAACTAAATAGCTAACAATACCTAGACATTAAAAAAAATAATTAAATTGTTACAAATTATATATAAATAAATTGTATTACTAAAATTAATTAATTAACATATATTGCATGATTTGTCATCTCTTATGATAAATAATAATCTAAGTAAGTATAATAACAACATTAAACCAATATAAACATTAATCATTTTATACTTTCATGTCATTTATAGCACAAAATATGAAGTGTTATCCTTATGAATTCACTAATCGAACACGAGAACAAATCAATTGCTTCGGCTACTTCATTAAGCGTGTGCAAAGCTCGCGTCAGAGGTGAATTGGCGTATAAGCCCGTTCTGGCGCGGGGCACCGCCAGTAGACGCGGTCGCCGCCGTCTCCATACGTACTCATTCGGTACATATAAACCCAACCGCTCCAGTATAGTTGGGTTGCAAATAATACCTCTCAGTATCCGCACTACATAATATGCGAGAGCCAGATCCCTTCTTGTTTCCAATTTATTGTATCCCACCATGCCCAAAACGAACAAGGTTGGATACATTAGTGGATAATATGGATACACTCCGTAAAGCTTGAGGTATAAGTATCTTGTGAATTTGTTTTGTATACGCTCCATCATAAGCTTGTATTTTGCTTCGTATGGAGCCCACACAACAGCATTGTTTTCCAGCTGGCTTCGAATAAGCGCATTGTATAGGGCCGCTATTGCTTTTAAATTTGTAAAGCCAACTGATTGTCTTAAAACAAAACCCAAATTTCTATAGGCTTTCTTGCAAATATCAGTTATGTGCTCACTGAATTTCAATTCAACGTTGAGTCGCACGCCTAAATCTCTGACTGTATCTGTTCTGTTAGCTTTTGAGTCCTCGATTACATAGTTGTAATGGAGAGGAGCCTGTGATCTACTAAAAGAAATCAAATAACATTTGTCAATATTAAATTGTAGTTTATTGGTTCTACTCCACTCCACGACGTTGTTTATATCCTCTTGTAAGAGTTCACAATCTCTGCTATTTTTAATCGCTAACAGTAATTTTAGGTCATCTGCGAATAGTAAGCATCGCGCCTCCTTGACCACTTCGGGCAGGTCATTTATCATAATGATAAATTGTAAGGGGCCCAAGTTGCTGCCTTGGACCACTCCTGTTCTGGTGAAATAGGGTTCAGATTGATATCCAGCATATTCCACATATTGCATTCTGTCCCCCATATAGCACGCAAAAAACTTTAACAGCTGTGTAGTGCAGCCAATGTCCGCCAATTTAGCTAACAGTATATCATTATCCACCATATCGAATGCTTTTTTGTAGTCAAAGTAGGCGGCATCAACTTGTATTCCCGCGTCCACATGAGGTATTATGTAATCCATCGCGCTGAGAAGGTTGCTGGTGGTGCTGCGCCCCGGCCGGAATCCATGCTGTGCATCAGATAACTGAGCTGACATCTGCGACAGAATACCTCGATGTACCGCCCCCTCGAATACTTTTGCAGGTGCCGATAAAATAGCAACAGGCCTAAATCCGTTTACCTCGGAACCGCCATTGCTTTTGGGAATCGGAAT
Source organism: Scirpophaga incertulas (assembly GCA_036419045.1). Lineage (NCBI taxonomy): Eukaryota > Metazoa > Arthropoda > Insecta > Lepidoptera > Crambidae > Scirpophaga > Scirpophaga incertulas. The sequence goes on from CM071633.1 coordinate 1,944,856, forward strand.
CACGCGGGAAGTTTTCCAGCTTTTTGGGAAATACGACTTCTCTAGACAAAGGTTAAATATATGCAATAGAGGTTTCACCAGGACATCCCGGCAATCCCTCAGAATAAAAGCAGGAATACCATCTGGTCCCGCAGAGCGCTTTGGCTTTAGCCGCACAAGTGCCTCCCGTACCTCCTGTAGTGTGAGCCGCGGAAGGTGAACCCGCGCGGCGTTCGCCCCACTCGCTGCCATCGCGTCCGTCACGCTAAGCTTGGCTGGTTCGCTCCCGTATACAGACTGAAAATACTTTGCAAATTCCGATGCGCACTCAGAGTCGGATATGGGATTACCATCTTTAGTAATCTTTTTGCGATTAACTGTCCCTTTATTTGCTCTCATGTAATTCCAAAAAGACTTTGGATCCTTCTCCAAATTCAATTGAACTCTATTTTTATGCTTCCCATGTGCAAGCATTATTATTTCTTTTACTTTAGCCCTACATTCTGAAAAAAGTTTGTAGTCTTCTGGCGCTTTACTGCGTTTATATTTTTTATGGAGTTTAGCTTTTAACTCTATTGTTTTTATGATATCTAAAGTATACCACACTGGATACCTATACCTACCGGACTCTTGACGCGGCTTCTTTCTGGGTACACATACATTAATCACATTGTTAACAGTGGTATAAAAACTACTAACCGCCTCCTCTGGATCTCCTAAATCATAAAGCGCTTTCCAATCAATGTCTTTGAGCTTCGAGTACAGCATACTATAATCCGCTTTGCCGAAGTTCCGATGTTGCGAACTTTCAAGAGTGATCACTTGCGGCGGTTGCGGCGGCCGCAGCGGTAGCTTACCGTGCCGTTGGATACGTACCGTGACAGAGATAGGCGGGTGATATAAGTCCACGGGAACTAGTGCCTCGTCTGCTTTGCATACATCTAGCCCATTCGCTAAGGTCGCCGAGCATAGCACCAAATCCAGCTGTCTGTTATTACAGTTTGGTACCGTGTTCAATTGAGCAAACTCACAAAAAGATAAAAAATAGTCAAAATAACTAATAACATTAACATTGGCTGAATGCAGATTAAAATCCCCTAAAACTATCATTGCCTTAAATCTAGTCGACCACTGTTCGATAATTCTAAATAACAACATATAATCGTTTTCTGTACTGCTCGGTGGAATATAAACAACACAACAGAAAATAAAAGTCTATTATTTAAATACACACCCGCGCCGACCAGCTCGAACACGCAGTTGTCTACGTTGAAGTTACCCGGCGATTCCGCTCTTCGTAGTTCGAATTGGTGTGAAGCTACAAGAAAAGCACCGCCCTGTTTTCTCCCGTCAGCACGATCACACCTCAAAATTGTATAACCCTGCGGCACGATTTCTGAATCATGAATAGATTCATTACAACCCGTCTCCGTTACAGCAAATATTTCGGCACTTGAGGTTTCTATGCTTGTACGAAATAGCATCAACTTGGACCGGAGTCCTCTTGTGTTTTGATAAAAGATATTGAATTCCTTATACTTTATCGATAAGTTTTTTTGTTGGCCTCCGAAACCAAATCCATTCAGCAAATTCTGTATTAACAGGCCATACCTCAGGTTTACAAATTAACTCGTACGTTTTTTCCGGCACAGTAATTACAAACGATGAATAGTTTCTTGGTGTCTTATGTTCAAGTTTTCTAATTTGAACATCTATTTCTGAACCGCATATCTTTTGCATATAAGATGTTAATTTTTCGACAGTTGTGTCAGATGTTAGTCGCCATACGTGGAGATATTTATTGCGTTCTTGGGCCTTTATTTCTGATAGCTGTGTATTGCCACCTCTCGAAACCTCCTTTGCCTTAATTTTCTGCACACGTATCAGTCCATTAGTTTTATTTGCTGATGCAGTCATTTGTTGATCCAGTATCGCTCCACAACATGGTGCATTTCCCATCTCTTTCCTTATCTCCCCCTGATTACTGATTATGCTACAGTGTTTGGCGGAAGTATGACATTCGTTTACGCTATCGTCCCATTTCTGGGATAGTTCTGGACTGCTCGGTATATTTAATTGCTCAATATTCTGAGTTGTTTTATTGTCACTTTGCGATGTGTCGGTAATATTCGAGGACTCCGTGGCCCTACAATGTTGTTCGACTGATTTATTGAAGGTAATGCGTGCGCTATTGCCCACAATATCACCGGTTGCTAATAATTGTGACATGTTATGCTCATTGGAAAGGGTAGCTGATTTTTTGTTAATGTTAACACTTTCTTCTATTTTGGTGACCAATAATTCTATACTCTGGTTCCGATCATAGAGAAGTCTAAGGTCATTGTGTAGTGATGTTGATACTGTACTCTGTTGTTCCGAGAACATATCAAATTTAGTTTTAAATTCTTCCATATCATGTCTAGTTGAGTAGCATAACTCTTTAATATATTTCATAGATCTTTCTTGAGAGTCAAGTCTGTCTCTCAGCTCCATTCTCATTTCCTTCAAAAAAGTCATTACGTTTTCTTCAAAATTTATATCTACAGAACATGCTTCTGGTTGTTTTTTGCGGCTTCCGCGTTGTTTATTTACATTCGAATCAGAATTCGGTGAGATTTTACTGTGCTCAGGTCTGCGGACGGGTGTATTGCCATCAATTCGTTTCCGTTTTGTGCCAACACACTCAGGGCAAACCCATTGTCGTTTGTAGTCCGCCGTAAACAAATCATAGTCCTTCTGTTGGATTCCTAAGCACAACAAATCGTAATCTTTCTCACAATCGGCCAGAGAGCACCTCATTTTTTGTTCACCGACAATTTTTTTACATGCTCTGCACTTAGTTGCCATTTTCGTTTTACTGTTTAGTCCCAACTTTGAATAATAAATAATAGGCAAAAAATAAACAGAAAAAAAAAGTTTGTTTTCGCTGAGGATTGAACCAACGCCCTAGCGAGGTGGCTTTGAGCAGTCAGTACTGCACAGACTGCGCCAACTACGCTTGCTTCCAACAGATGAAATTAAGTCTTAGGTTCTCATAGCCCGATTTTATAGCGGGGCCAAAGTTCAATTCTATTGTATTCGAACACAGCTCAATGTCGTAATTAATATTTTTTGAGCTCAATAATTTCAAAATACCCGTAAGAAACACACTTTAAACTCAAAAATTTATCACATATTGTTAATAACTTTCGAAAAAAATAGCACCACGGCAAAGCTCTTACTGCGAACACAACGATGAGGTAAATTTCAAACAATTATAGTCACATTAAACACTGAATTATTTTAAAAACGTTGGAGCGCAGAGTAACACGACTTGCCGACTTGACGATGATAGTCAATAATACTAATACTTACTTAATAATAATATATACTTATGATAAGCGAAACAAGGGTCCCTAATAGACTACCAAGACACAAATAATATTAATAGGGACACCGCGTCAGTAAACACTGAACAATGCAATCACTCGGGTGCACAAAGCCGACTCACCGGTAACTTACGGCGCACTAGCGGCCGCCCGAAATATGTCGCAATCGAGAGGTGCGTAATACCTAACATAATGTAATAAACTGAATTAAATGTATTCGAATAAAATCAATACAGTTTTACTAATAATATTTAAGAAAAACTTAATTTACATATATATTACAACTTTAAGCAATTGCAGGTTATACTTCAAACATCAATATCTCAAATATGACATTAGGTGGCTTGGATCGTTTTTGGTAAACTACGTCCAATTAATACAGGATACCTTAAGGCTGGCGCTTACTTCACCCAACGTATCGCTCTGGTGGTATGGAGAGGTAACGCCGCCAGCATAATGGGATTCATGCCGCTAGCAGACTTCTGATGACTGACTGAATTTAATTATATATTTAGGATTAGTTTATTTTTAGAATTAGGATATTTAATTTTAATCAATGATAATAGTAGCTTTTAAATTACGGTATCTTCCACAATCATCTAAAAAAAGTATTTATCAGAAATTTATTTGAATTCAATAATACCTTAAAATTATAAATATTGATTATAAGCAACCTTTTCTTCCAAAATATTCTACGTGTGCTATGTACACAAATATACAGAGACGCGACAGTAAAATAATTGAAATTGTTCGAAGAGTTTTTAGGACATTATTCGACCTAGACCTCAATTCTGGATGATGATCTGACCCGAGAAATTGGAAGCGCTCTTTCAAACAAGATAGTGTGGGTTCAATCTAAGATCGCAAGCCAAACGTCTACACGGATGAAAGTTGCACTACAACTTTGAGACTGCCTTTATTCACTACACAATAAAAGCTGTTTTCGGAGCTCGAGTCTTAACTTCAACTTGGTGCTGACTATACAAGGCTTCTGCGCTATTCAGCTCCTTTTGTTGAATTTGACTGTTTCGATGTTATTGAAACTACTTTATTGTAATCTATTTATCGTTACATAATCCTCAATACCGCAAATTTCAACTCGATTTAAATATGAAGCCAATATCGGGAAATGCTCGCGACAAATATTTACAATTGTATTTAGGTAATATAATTTTTTATTTAATGAATAGAGAACGTACCCACAATTAAAATAATAAAATTACAATACATAAGTTCCTTGTTTCTATTATACTGATCAGGGTGCTGGTGGTTTCTATTATACTGATTCTGCAGAAGAGGATCCCTTCACGTATCCATCGATATTTTACCTATAAAATCTTTGATTTTATTTAAGAATTGCGTTTTATTGTCTAAAATAAATCAGTCTCTTGGAACACATTACTGTAACTGTCTATGATACGTGACATAACTTCATTACGTGTATAATCAGAAAATACTACACGGCGTTATGGATACTATTTGTTATAGAGCTGTTATTTTTGGTAATAATTGTTTTAAATCAAAATTAAAATTTATTCTTCAAATAGGATTTATGGAATCACTTTTACACGTTAAAGATGATACGCCATTGGTTCACAAGTCTACGGCGGGAGACCTTGTACTGGAAAGAACCAGCGAGAAAACCAGCAAGGGCTATGTTTTCTCCTTGTATTTTTGCAGAGTTGTCAATTAAAAGCTGACTTCAGATTAATAGTCTGAACTCAACTTCCTTTACAAGTGCATACAAATTCACATTATATCTATAAAGGCTATAGTTTAAGTACTCTATTGTAGCAGGTGTTATTTTGCGGAAGTCCATTGTATTACAAACGATATTGGTTACGTTTGCTGATTCCGCGCAGTTGATGATCACTTGTCTGCTTGTTGGACAAGTCATCATCAACTGCGCAGAATCAGCAAACGTAACCAATATCCTTTGTAAAGGCTATAGTTTAATTATGTTATTTACAATATTCAAAATATTTGGCAAAATTACTATAGAGTTATCGAAATGAAACTCAAGCATTGCTATGATTTAAGTAATCCTTAACAGTACAATAACCTTTTTTCATACGAGTATATTTGACCAATTGATTTAAATTTGTGAAATGGCAAATCGGTAACGCTATGAGTTTCTAGTTTTTTGCAGCCTGTACGTATGGAACGTATAAATTTATAAATCAATAACCCATTCCAATAAATGTATTGTATTACGCCAAGAACAACTTTATAATCTCTTTATAAAATAACGACTCAATCTCCATTAAAATTGTAATTAAAAGTATTCCTCTGATGAGAGCAGCTATTTCGATGAGATCCATAGCAAGTAGGGATCTTATCGAAATACCAGAATGAGTAAACAACTTCGAAGTTAGCCTGTTTCAGAAATATTGCTATTCTGCAAAACCTGTAGTATTATTCAATCACTTAAAGTTGGACGATTAAATCAAATACTCCATTAATAAGGTAAAGGGTACTTGGTTATGTTCAAATATCATTAATGGAGTAGTTAGCAAACGAATTGGTAAAATTTTGGGCATTTTCTTCATTGAAAGTGGTATAAAGAATAATCTTATTAACAAGATACTATATTGTGTTAAAACCTTAATTTATTCTTAATTCTACTTCTCATGCTTGAGGTTATACCATGATGATAGAATGGTTTGACTACTGTCTCTTTATTGTTTGTGACATTATCCAATAGATGGCAGCACAGTGAGCCACGTGGCGGAACACAGTCGCACACTTGACTTTAAAAGGTGTAATGATTAGATATGACTTGATTGAAAATAGATGGTAGCACAGCGAGCCACGTGGAGGAACACAGTTGTACATTTGATTTTAAAAGATGTAATAATTAGATATGTCTTGGTTGGGAACAGTATTCAGTTAGTCGGGAATAGTGTAAGTCATAAAAGTCACGCTAGTATTCCATTGCTTTAAATAATTAAGCCGTTATTTCTAGGTGTTGATATTGTTGACAACAGTTGTTTTTAACAAAAACTGGATTTCAGCAATACAATCGAGATTTGCTCATACATATTAATACTGCGCACGCGTCGTTATCCATCACGTTGACCTAATACGGCTGAGAATATTCAAAAAATTGTTGTGTTACTTAAAAGAGCAATTCGTGCTTTTGTAACACCTCTATGTGACCTGTAAAATAAATGTGATTTGTTTTCATTTTTATAATTTAAAACCGAAAGAATCTCTGAACAATTTATTTGAGGAAATCACTTCATATGTTACATACATACTCGTACATATTCATCAGATTTTTTCTTATGGGGGTAGGTAGAGATCACAGTGTTCTTCTTACTCTTTCTACTTCACTAGCTCTTCTTTGTACTTCACTAGCTTCCTTGATTTTTATTAATACTTCATACGTCAGTTACGGGTACTCTTTCACTACTACTCCTCTAGATATATTGACAATTGTATTTACGAAAATTTATTATATTGCCCAATATTTGTAATAAATTCCATATTTTATATCCTTATTCTTGTTTAAATTTAATGATACGATTTTCGTTTTATAATCCATATTTATAGTTCTGCCAACAGTTTTAATAGATCTGTAACAACTTTCTGCAGGAAACGTTGCTAAGTTAATTACCAAAGTGAATAGATTCATCTAACGCGTTAGCTACTAATTGTTTACTCGTGCTCAGCTCAGATAAACTTGAACTAGCTAATATTGGGTCACGTTCAATATTCAATAGCCATGCCCACAGTCGCAATTATACAAGATTTAGTGAAGTGTAGTTTGCAGTCCTGGTACTACACGAGTTGAAATTGTAAGATTAACGAACGGCAAGTTAGCCAAGGCTTTTAGTTAGGATCCTTAGTAAATGCAATTTGTACTACCAGATGAATCCATTGAAATTAGTATGAAACATAGAACTTCAGTTAATGCGACGTTTCTCCAGACATACACTAGAACGTAGGACATAATTGGTTCATCATCATCATCTTCACAGCGATTAGTCCTTTGTTAATATCATTCAGCGCTATCCTGCCTATCTACGCTGTGGTTCCTGGCATATGCTTGCCACTCGAAGGCCTTTTATCAAAGCCCTTAAGAATTTGCACAAAAAATTAAAACTCTAATCTATGAATTTAAAATGACAGCAAGTTTTTAGAGACACAGAAATTCAATTTTTTTTGTTCAGCCCTTAAAAGTCCTATAAACCGGGAATCTCTTTTGTTACTCAAAAACAAAGCGACGTATCTTCCACGTGATGATTGTTTTTAATGTTGCTCACTCAAATCCTCCGTATTATTAAAATATTCAGGGCACGTATTTATCAGAAGACACCTTATCAATGCTGCCCACTTGCGCACATAATGCAAACACGTACCAACCTACGGAAGTGGTTGATAAAGGAAGTTACGTCGCGTTACTATGTAGTAGAAAGATCAGTATATCTGAGGCTTTCCTGTAATAATAAGCGGTTAATTTTAAATTTGTTCGTGTATATAAACGTAATAAGGTTTTCCACAGGCTGGAATAAATTCCCAATGCGCAGCTTTGGGAAGATTGTGATGAAGTCCGGATCGAACAGCAGATCAAACGCCGTAAATGCAGTTGGATAGGCCACACTCTCCGGAGGGATGCAAACCACATACCGAGGTAAGTCCTAGACTGGAATCCTTGAGGCGCAAACGTGGTCGCCCAAAATAAACCTGGCGGCGGACTGTCATTGGCGAAGCGAAAGCCATTGGAAAACCTGACCGTGCTGGATGGACACTCACTGTAAACGCCCCCGTTCACCGTCCACCCCCCCAAAAGTACAAATGACTTAATGAAGATTTCCACTACTCCATCTATAATAGTTAATACTATAATGACGAAAACAGGACATTTTTAACAGTTTTATTTTTACACTTCCACACTTCTCACAACAGAACTGAACAATACAGGAATATTAACTCCTCTTTTATACTTTCAAGTAGTAGATATTTGACATCCAGAACTACCTGTAAAACCTTAATTGAATAAAGATTTTTTGGCTTGAATTTTTAGCCGGCAACGTACTAATATATCTATTGCTTTTTGAAGTGTCTTTATCTGACTTTACTGTAACGAAAAGTCATTATGGGGCAAAAATGTTGCAATTTAAGATGAATTTTAATGAGGCGACTAAGCTATTATTACTATTTAAATGAGAAAGTCTTATAAGGAGTTTGCTATCTATCGTTTATTTATCTATGCCTATAGTTTTAAATTAAAAAAAAAATGTTTAATAAGTAATTTAAATTTAAACCCTATATTATGTCTCGTAGTTAGAATTAGACCCATTTCACCGAATATGTCAAACTCAACCTAAACTAAACAAACTGGAGCCGTGAGCTTGATATTTTGTTTCACTCGGCAAAGTCTGGTTGAGATATTTGTTTTTAATTTTAAAGTTCAACATGACTTAATAAGTAATAATTCGATGAAAATTCGATATGCTTTACCCTCGGCTTATATTAACTTAGTACAATTGTAATAAATTATTTTATTTTAAGAATGTTTAATTATCTGTGATATTAATAATGTGTGATAAGAAATTGACATTAGACGTCTGTAATGAACCTTTGATAAAACCTGAGAATCCTCTTGAATACCACTGTCAAAGAACAAAGTTAAGACTACATGGACTATAATAAATCAGGAAACGGGAAAAAGTAGAAGCTCTGGGAACTCATTCTCTTTAGAAATTAATAATAAGACTATCAAGTCGGACGATGCAGTTGCGAATGCATTTGTTGATTATTTTTCTCAAATTCCTGCTATAACTACCAGTAATCTTAACTCATCTCCTAGTTTAGCCGTCACCCTCCTGCAGTCAAGTGTGAATAGGTGCAGTGAATCATTCAAATTTAGCCATATTGATGCTTCTTCAATTAAGAAAACATTCCATTTACTTAACAAGAAGAAAACTGAAGATCTCTGGGGTATATCAACTCACATAATTCAATCTGTCATCGATGAATTAGCCCCATTGTTAGCACAAATTTTTAATTCTTGTATTGATGAGGGTATCTTTCCTGATCTAATGAAATATAGTAAATTAATACCACTTTTCAAATCGGGTAACAAAAAAGATCCCTCAAATTTTAGACCTATATCCATATTACCTACTTTCAGCAAAATCTTCGAGAAAGTTATTTACAATCAACTAATAGGTCACTTGAGAACAAACAGATTCATGCATGAAAGCCAATTCGGCTTTACCAAAGGTAGATCCACTACCGATGCCGGAACTGCACTTATGAAACATATTTTTGACGCATGGGAGGGCAAGCGGGATGTAATTGGAGTGTTTTGCGACCTTTCCAAAGCGTTTGACTGTGTGAGTCATGAAACGCTTTTAAGTAAACTTAGACATTATGGTGTCTCGGATGGAGCTGTTAGCCTTTTAAAATCTTATTTATCAGACAGATTGCAGAAGGTCGTTATTAATAGATCAGAATCTGCTAGCTCGCCTATAACTATGGGGGTTCCCCAGGGATCAATATTGGGTCCTCTACTGTTTCTAATATATATAAATGACCTTCCTTACTACATTACAGAATCGTGTGAGACAGTATTGTTTGCAGATGATACTTCTTTACTATTCAAAGTTGATAGACAAAAGGAATGTTATGACGATGTAAATAGTGCTCTCTCGAGAGTTCTGTATTGGTTCACAACTAATAATTTGTCTTTAAATTCTAAGAAAACAAAATATCTATCAAAGTATCAAATTCTCTTTGCCCAATGTAAGGCAGGTTGATACTAGTTTAAATATGAATGGTGATGTCATTGACTTGGTAAATAATACTAATTTCTTAGGCATTACGTTAGATTCACGACTACAGTGGGATCCACATATTGAAACTTTGGCAATCAAACTTAGTTCAGCGGCGTACGCAGTAAAAAAGATTAGACTTTTAACTAATGTTGAAACGGCAAGAATTGTTTATTTCAGCTACTTTCATAGTGTTATGTCCTATGGACTGCTGCTATGGGGATCAGCGGCTAACATTGAAAGTATTTTCCTTTTACAAAAAAGACCGATTCGTGCTATTTACTGTTTACGGGCTAGAGAATCCCTAAAAGAATTGTTCAAAGAAATTAATATTTTAACTTTAACTGGTCAATATATATATGATAATTTAGTTTTTGTATATAGAAATTATAATAAATTCAATAAAAACAGTGATCTACATAATGTGAATACTAGAAACAAAAATAAACTTGCCGTTCCAATGTTCAGACTCCATAAAACTAGCTGTTCGTTCTTGGGGAAATGTATATCTATGTTTAACAAGCTTCCGCAAAGTGTCATTGATTTACCTTTATATAAATTTAAAATCCATATCAAAAATACACTCATGAGTAAAGGTTATTATAAAGTAAGTGACTATCTAAATGATCACAGTATTTGGGAATATGGACACTATTCATAGAGCCATGTTTGGTAACATTATTTATAATATTGTATTATTTTATATGTGTATGTAAACATACATACGACTGTAATCGTATTAGGTATGATTGTATCTTATACTATATTGTATTTTTATATTATATTATTATAATTATTAACATTGAAAAGAGGAGATAAAAAATAGACCTTCAGAGTTTCTTGCCTGTTCTTCTCGAGAAGGCTCTCCCAATTTCCGAACAGGTGTCGAGTCAATATATTTTTTCTTTTTTTTTTCCTTATTCGTACGTACGGACAAGGTTTTTTTTCTTATTATTTAAGCTTTTTTTTTGTTTTGTTTGTTGACGTCAATAAGTGCCTGTAAAGGTCTATGTTGAATAAATATTATTTTGATTTTGATTTTGATTTTGACTGTAACAAAGAGCCGCAGTAATTATGTTAAGCTGCAGGCTGATTGGGGGGGCTCGACCAATGTCACTTATCGACAAACCTCAATCTAAGCTTCGATCCAAAAGACCCCGTAGCTTGTAGTGATAGCGACCATTCCCCAAGAGAGTCCGCGGTGCAGTTATTAAAGTCGTTCCACATTTTAATTTATATTCCTCTTTGTTAAAATTTGTTTTCTGTATTTTAGTTTGAACATTATTATATATACTTTCGTTCGTGAGAGAGTTAAATCAGTTTTATATTTTATTGTTCGTCCTAGATCTTTGTAAATAAGTTCTGTCTCAAAGAAATCCTGGTTAATTCTTCGTCGATGATACACGTACACTTAAAATGCATATGTAAATTATTGCTAGAAAGTACGAATAAGTAGAAATAACACTACCGAAAGACTTCAATGCGACTCGAATATGTTAATGTGCTATACTAAGCTAGATACAAGATAAGTACGTCGACGCACTGAAATCCTTAGTCAGCTGTTACACGTCTATAAATTATAAATTTGCTTATCTGATTTAAAATTCCACAGTATAATATATTTCTTGAAACAGCATATTCGCTTCATTTAACACTAGCAATTGTGTTACAAGCTAGGGTTCACAGATCACTTCATGGCGGTAGGCCCCGCATGGGCCTAGAGAAGTCAGGGGGGTTTTAGTGGGTACGCCGGTCCTGTCAGACCGGAGTGCCGCACACACGGCCGCGCCTAGCCAGCGCGGTGTCACGGTGCTAAAGGTGCATTTCCCCTCTTAAAAAATAGGGTTCACGGATCACAGGTAAATTGTAGCGATACTCCAAAACTTGATACTTTTTAATACGTGTCGAATCGAATATACGATTGTCGAAACTGACGTATTAGGCCGGTTATTACACAGATGGCTCTAGCATCTCACTATTTCTTGCCGTCATCCAAAGATATTAACCGCTTCCAGAGGGAAAAATAAATTCTTCACGTCCAGCAAACGACAAAATTTACCTATGATGCATAATTGGTCAGGCGCATTGGAGATGGATACAGTGGCATTTAATTTTGTCCGATATCGGGATTTTTTGGTGGAACTAGTGCCATCTATGGTCCCTGAAAAGTATCACTGAATACGTGTAAAACATATCGAGATATGATTGAATTGAATTGAATCAAAATCCCGAAGACACGGCCGTTAGCTTCGAGCATTAATGTGCACGCAGCGCGTTTTTCATTATTAAACTACAATTTATTATACGTCGCTAATTATATAATCGAAATGAATGTGAAAGGGTCGACCTGAAGCCACAGAAAACAGAGACGTGAGAGAGAGAGAGAGAGAGAGGAACTCCAGTGATGGTGAGTAAAAAATGGTGCAACAACACACAAGTCTCAATTGATAATAAGTCAGCACAGCTTAAGCTACTCACACCCGACTTAGAAATTCGGGACATGTCCTACCACCATAGAGCACTGTCTAATTCCACGTAGCAGATAGGGAGATAAGAACAGTAATTTAAATCGACCACTTGTCAGACCGACGTTTAGTATTCACGTGGCGAACGAGCTGCTGTGATTGGAGTCGATTCGAATGGGTATGGGCTGTATCGGTTATCGAAATTATTTATATGAATCGCAATCTGTAGATGATTAAGCCCTTACTTTGTGTAGTGTTTGTACAGTTAGTACGTTTCCCCTACGTTACTAATATGTACTAATACTATGTACTGTGTTCTTCATAATTATTGGATTATGAAGAATATGTTTATTGACACACGAAGACGAGGATAATTTACGAATTGAGGCAATTAGTAATTAGTGCTACAACATATATTAAATAGTCACGCCTAATTGACCCTGGAGAAGAATTTTAAAAGAAGAATTAAAGAAGATTTAAAGACGAGGATAATATACGAGTCACGCTTAATTGACCCGGGAATTTCACTGCTTATCTTACGCTTCATAGCCTCCGAACAAGTACACTGGTTTCAAGGTGTCTTTACCTCTGGTGTGATGAATATATACTTCTATTATAAATATTATTAATAATAATAGTGCGTAGGGAAGTGACGACCCCATGGCCCACTGGTGGGTTATTTAATGCCCCTTGACTGCCATAAATGCCCCATCAGTGCAGTCAGTCTCCATCAGGGTAGCTTGTGGCGAGCTGTCGGTGAGTTGCATCACCGAAGGTACTGATGTGCTTCAAGGGGGCGTATGCCACCCGCCTCTGTCTTGCTTGCTTGAAGGGTGGAAGTGTAATAATGTCATAACGCAGACGGCGTTTCGATCGCTGTCGCAGACACACCTCTCTACACCCTTAGCCGTTCACACCAATGTTGTTCTGTTCGCACCAATATTGGTCTACCTTTTAATCCCATTTAGTGAGCGGTGAGTCACCACCTGCCATTGCCATTTAAAATCAATTAGTAGACTTTGAGAAGGCAGGTGACCGAAGTCTCTACCATAGTCTGGTTCTCAGTACCACCAAAATCGAAATGCAATAGTCCACAAACTTTTTGACCACTAATGACAATAGTTTCTGTGCATCTAACTGGGTGTAGTACTTAGCTGCATTTTTCAAGATGCAGATAGAGATTAGACCCAGTTGGTACACTCCACGCACACTTTCATTAAATTTCGTTTAAATGGCCTCTACGCGTTGGATTTTGAAAAGGCAGGTGATCGGTGTCCCTTTCATAGCCCGGTTCTCATTACCACTAAAATCGAAATGCAATAGATCAAAAACGTTTTCACCTGTAATAAGAATAGATTTTGTGCATCTAACTAGGTGTAGTCTTTAGTCGTCTTTACAAAATTAGGTAAATGTACAATACAATAACCATACGAGGTCCGGTACAAGAATAATTACCTAAGCTAGTCTATGAATTAAATGTTATTTACTTTGTTATTTACTTCCGTGTCAGATCTTTATGCAAAAGTATTTTATAAAACTAAGTTGATGTTTAAGCCAAAACCCTGTTTCGCACTTGTTGCCCGTTTTCTTTTTTTATTCCTCAGGAGAGGAAGGCTGAGAATCCTCACAAGGAGCACAAAACGTGCCCAGGATACGCCCGCAACGGTAAGTGTCACGGAGGTTATGTCGGAGCGGTCCGGCCACATGACCTACCGACTAAACTCAGCCTAAGCCTTGGCCATAAGGGCCCTAGCGCTTGAATGGAGTTGTTGCCCGCAGACGCTCGTTAGTAGATAGTAGTTAGTGTGTTCCAACGTAGTGGCTGAACTGACGGGACAATAACAGAGCGACCTATACGCGACCCGCGCCTTTGCATTTTTAATCTTTTTTTTTCCTAAGGAGAGGAGGCTGAGAATCCATCATGGATACCAACACAACAGGCAAGCAGGGATGCGTTGATTATATCGGACTCCTGGTGAATCGAGGCGGCTCGACCCAACAGACCTACCGACTAAACTCAGCCTAAGCCTTTGGTCCTAATGACCCTACTGGCTTTTATTGACGGGCGCCGCACCTCAGGAGAAGTACGGTTAGCGCTGCCCCATGGGGAGGGCATAAGCGCTAGAAGAGGCTCGGTTCACCAAAGTGGGACCGGCCTGTATTGACAGGGAACCTACGCGTGGCTAAGCAGAAGGCTGCCGAATAAGGGGAGACAAAAGAGGCGACGGCTCAGACGCCGCCGCTTGCAGGTCTTGAAGGTCCTGCGTTAGTTGATTGGGGGGGGTCGCTAAGGACGTGACGCGGTCTGCGTGTCCTTTGCCGATATAGATTGACATTTTTATTCCTATTGATTGTGAGTGTTATTAAACTGTGATGCCAGTGAGAATATTGAAGAGAAGAGAAGAACTGAGTGGGTAATAGGGTGGATGACTACAACTGAATATGCCTATTTTTATTAGAGCAATTTTTATCTCGTGAACGTAAGTCAATATAGACAATTCTCTTTAAGTTTGTATTAGTATTACTTCTAACTTCCTCACATTAGATGTAACATTATTTCATATATAAAGTATGTCTATAAACGTAAAAATATCAAAGTTATTAGCAATTTTGTTTATATCTACGCTCATACAAATTAGG
Source organism: Scirpophaga incertulas (assembly GCA_036419045.1). NCBI lineage: Eukaryota > Metazoa > Arthropoda > Insecta > Lepidoptera > Crambidae > Scirpophaga > Scirpophaga incertulas. The sequence continues at coordinate 1,960,090 of CM071633.1, forward strand.
CGACTTTAGTAAGTTGTGACGTCACGATTTCGGTGAACTTTGTATGCAGCGTTTTTGAGCGATCCGTGACAGCGCCGCAAACATGGCCCTGTATCTGCAAAAGTAATAATTGCAATACGTCGTTACTTCCACAATATTTCTCATTTAAATGAGAACTAATATCAAAATCAAAAAAAATCAAAATAATATTTATTCAACATAGACCTTTTCAGGCACTTATTGACGTCAACAAACAAATCAAAAAAAAAAGCTTAAATAAAAAAAAAACAAAAACCTTGTCCGTACGTACGAATAAGGAAAAAAAAAGGAAAAATATATTGACTCGACACCTGTTCGGAAATTGGGAGAGCCTTCTCGAGAAGAACAGGCAAGAAACTCTGAAGGTCTATTTTTTATCTCCTCTTTTCAATGTTAATAATTATAATAATATAACATAAAAATACAATATAGTATAAGATACAATCATACCTAATACGATTACAGTCGTATGTATGTTTACATACACATATAAAATAATACAATATTATAAATAATGTTGTTACCAAACATGGCTCTATGAATAGTGTCCCTATTCCCAAATAGTGTGATCATTAAGATAGTCACTTACTTTATAAAACCTTTACTCATGAGTGTCTTTTTGATATGGTTTTTAAATTTTATAAAGGCAAATCAATGACACCTTGCGGAAGTTTGTTAAACATAGATATACATTTCCCCAAGAACGAACAGCTAGTTTTATGGAGTCTGAACATTGGAATATTATCTTATATATAAAAATGAATCGCAAAATGTGTTGGTAAGCTCATAACTCAACAACGCCTGGACCAATTTGGCCAATTCTTTTTTGTTAATGTTCGTTGAAGCTCAAGGAGGGTTTTTACAATGAGGAAAATTCGAATAATTATCGGAAATACCCTAAAAACAGCCCTTTTATTTTCCCATGCAAACGTTTTCTAACTAAAACGTACAGTCGAATTGAGCTTTATTGATATTGTATAAAGCTCATATTGCAAGCACTCACTGTTGTCTAAGCAATGAAGGTGTGTTCCTAACATCAAAGAGTCAATTTGCGCTTTATTAACGCTACATATATGTAGTTGAAATTCAATCATATCTATCAAAACAGTGTGCGTGCGTGCGTTGGAGCACATCGTTGGAGGATTTAATGTCACGTTCCAAAAATGAATAGCCACAAAATGTAATAGGTCATTTAGACTTTTTATGCGATTTGGTTGGCTATGCGACATTATCTATAAAATAATTAGGAACAAAAAACTGCCACTGTACAAATCTTTTTGACAGGACGAAGTCTGTCGGGTCCGCTAGTATATAGAATAAAAAGAAATTGTCATCTATTCAATCCCTATGCTCTACTAGGGTTCTTCGAAGGCGTAGTGAAAACGCGGTAACACTTTGATTTGGCATTTCAGAAAACAACGATAACAGGATCCAGCGCGTTGTTTATATATAAATATATATATATATCCCTAACAGTAGAGAAATATTAACTTAGATTAGTATTCCATGCAAAATACGATTAATAGTTGTTATAATGTACTTGTTTGCAATACACGAGACACAATGAGCGTCTAAATTGTCCTGTCATCCACAAAGCGCCCGTCGTGTGCAGATCCAAATAGCAATCTGATTGGATAGTTCTTTTGCAGTTTGCAGAGAATAGGCTTGTTTCCACTAAGAATAAATCGGATGGCTTAGAGTTTCTAATGATTAATCATGATATGTAGTAAACAAAAAAAAACAACTTTTTTATTAAAATAATATAAGATTACTAATATTTTTGGAAATTAAAATCGGCAAAATTACTTATCCAAAAATTACTTATCTTACGCCAATCAGAGAAGCGTGACGTCACGCCTCGCGAAACACCGGTTGTAGTGTAGCTGTACTACATCATCTATCTAATCTGTGCTGTCAGTGAACACTGAACAGGTTATTTTGATACAGTTTGTTTTCAGAGACTATTGTTAAATTAATACAGTTTGTTTTAAGTTTAATCTTAAAAGACACGGACATTTGCCATGGAATCAGGATTTACCAAAGCAAACAGCAAGTAATTTGCCCAAAATTGACGCCGTTTTGCTTGGGAAATTTTTCGCAGCAAACACAGATTTCGTATATAAATAATTTGTTTGGCGTTTTTATCGTTGTACTTTTACATTGGGACACTATACAGCATTTATAATAAGAGGGATTCATTATTTATTATAATGATCTCGTCGACTGACATAAGCAAACTCGATTGTTTCGCGAGGAGTGACGTCATTCAAGACGCCATGACAGTCTTGGCCTTTTTCGAAGTCAATTATAAGTTCATTTCTAAAAAAGGAAAATACTCATGAAAAAGGCCTATTTTTCTAAAAATAATATATATTAGGGGTAAAATAGATACTAAACAAAATTTGTAAATTCGTTTAAAACTATATTTTAAACGAATTTACAAATTTTGTCAACTAGCCTATTCTAACCAGCGTAATATTGTTCCAAGTCTATGGTCTGTATCGATAGACAACCATAATGATGAAATTTGGTTGAGTGTGGTGTATCGTTTATCATTCTTCATCACTTCTAGGAGGTAGACTCTGTACCAGGGTCGTCTGCATGGGTACCTCCGTCTTACCTATTTCCGCCGCCAAACAGCAGGGTTCGCTTTGCTGTGTTCCGGCGTGAAGGGTAAGATAGGCAGTGAAATTACTGGGTACTGTGACTTTACATCTTATGTCACAAGTTGGCAACGTACACTGTGGTTCTTATGAGGTTTGCAGATTTGCTGCGAATCTCGTGGGAACCACATGTACTATAGGCGACTGTTACCACTTACCATCAGGTGGGCAGCCTGCTTGTTTGTAAACTTTAGCAATAAAAAAAAAAAAAAAATTCTATTACAGTATACAATGAATTGGGTCCAAAATTTAAAATGGATTTGATGTTTATTTGGAGGTTACTTATTATTATTTTAAAGGTTTTTTTTTAAAGATCAATTTTATCGATTCGATATGGAATGATAAATTTTAAGTTACGTAGCCAAATTGCAAAAAACGGAAACCTTATGGATTCGTCGTGCCTGGATGTCCGTCCGAATGTCATAGCCACTTTTCTCCGAAACTATAAGAATTATACTGTCGAAACTTGGTAAGTAGATATATTTCTAAAAGTAGAAAAAAAATTGCCAGTTTCCCATACTTAGAACTGAAAGTCAATTTATTTTTTCATTTATCTCATACGAGTTTGGTTATTATGGATAGGTCTTCAAAAATGATATTGAGGTTCCCAATATTATTATTTTCTAAACTGAATATTTTGAGCGAGATACTTTCAAAGTGATAAAATGTGTGTACATGTGGAGTTGTAACTTCTGAAATAGGAGAATTTATTTATTTACTAGCTTCCACCCGCGGCTTCGCCCGCGTGAAATTAGTTTTTGCCAATCATGGTACACTAACTTTCGACCCTTATTTCACCCCCTAGCTGGTTGAAATTTCTTTCTTATCAATTTAATTCTTTATATTCTTATCAAGTGCTTAAATATAAAGTTTCATCTTTTAAAATTAAGAAATCCCATACAAACTTTCAACCTCTATTTCAACCCCTTCATCCTTTTTTTTTTAAAAAAAGGTGCCTATGTTGTGTCTTAGAGTCTAAAGATTGTTTGTACCAAATTTCATCATAATCGGTTGCGAGGCTTAAGCGGGAAAGTGTAACAGACAGACAGAGTTACTTTCGTATTTATAATATTAGTTGAGATTCATTTATTTACTGCATCATATCGTTACATTCATAATATTAGGTGGTAATTTTAACATATTTTAGATACATGTGACACCCTATTAGGGCATTGAATTGAATGATAAAACTAAAAAAATATATGATGGACATTACCATGCAAACTTCCACTGGAAATTAGTTTGAATGAAATCTAGTAAGTAGTTTTTTTTCCACGTCATGGGCGAGCTTAAGTTGGGCGGTTTTTTTAGAAATTATTATCGCAAACTAACTAATACTAAAATGCAAAGGGCACAACTTTACATTCATCATCATTCATCCTCATCCAGGTAAAACAACTTTAATCAGACTATAGAATTTGCGGCCGTTTGCCGGGCTCGCATATTTGCATGTGTGTTTATTTAAATTTCGGAGGGCAGCGCATAAATCTGGGAAAGCCGCAAACAAAATATATGCAGAGGGCCGGCTATCTCTGTTCCGTGGATACTCTCACTCTCACACACTCGCACAGACACGCTTGCAAATATTTCGGTATTTTTCAGAGCTAGCTCCACAATATATCACTATAATAGTTTAGAGATGAGACAGTCAGTTGACCGGAAGAATACTTTTTTTTTATAGGATAGAGCAGCAAACGAGCAAACTGATCACTCAACATTAAAGGAGTCACAGATGCGTTGCTGGCTTTTCAAATAGATTGACTCTTTTTTCGAAGGTTTCGATATCGCCTCAGTTCGGAAATACTGTAGGCGACAATTTATTCCACAGTTAAGTGATGCGTGGCAGAAAATTCCTAGAAAAACGCACTGTAGTGGACTGCCAAGCGTCTAGATGATGAGGATGAATGTTGTGTCGCGTAGGACGGTGACGGAAACTAGCAGCAGGAATTAAGCCAAACAATTCCTCGGAGCACTCCCCGTAATATAAGAATACATAGCGAATCTACATCTCTACGCAGCGCCAAAGAGTCTAGCCGACATGAAATATCCGGGCAGTCGACGACTCGAGTCGCTCTCAATTGGATGCGATCCAGATGGAGAAGTTGGTACTGGGGAGTCCCTGCCCAAAGATGGGAACTGCAAACTCCTACCTATTTTTGCTTTAAAATTCCTATATTCCCATTGATAGCGGTATAAAAGGTAAGATAGGCAGTAAAATTACCGGATACTGTAACTTTATATCTTATGTCACATGTTGGTAATACACGAGTTTTATGGAGATTGCAAGTTTGCTGCAACTCTCACAAACCCTCATGGTGACTGTACCAATTATCAAGCTTATGTAAAAAATAACGAGCAGTCTATTAGACGTTCATTTCTTAACTTAATACCAAATGCAATGACGTAAATTAACCCGGCGTGAATGAGGTGACAAACTGTGAAACCAGGGTGGGTTTGATATAGGTACCCAAAATTATGATGAAAAATTTTTGATACTATGATTGTGTAATTAGCATTTATGCTTAAGATATATTAATAATAGTAAATATACATGAATAAAAAAAATACCAACATTAACTTAAACAGCATTATTTTTTATTGAATTAATAAATATATATAATTTTATTTCGAAAAATAGAATAATCCCGTATCCCAGCCACGTGTATCTACCGTCGCCGCCGGTGCAACACTAAACTCGAGTCTGTACCTCACCCCTTGCATCTTTACCTCGCGCTACTGAACAAGACTTGCATGGCAACAGTAACATAAAAATATCCGCGTTTAGAAACTTTTCGGGTATGACATACCCAACCGCACAAACGCCGGGTTAAGAATTTTTTTAAAGAAAAACACATAAAAATTGGGATCTATATAGCTGAAGATTATTAGCAAGAACTTAATCTCGATTCGTGTATACCATCGCACATACGGCGAATAAAGCTCCATTAAATAATGCTTAAGTTCCCTAAATTAATGTCTGAAAATTGTCACACCCAGGAATCAAACCAACTAGAAAAAGTTAGGGGGTTTTAAAGTTTTGGGGAAAAATCCTGGTTTACATTAGAATCAGCTGAAACTCGGATATGTTGTTCTCCTTGACGAAAAATTTACGACAAACCGTATGCCGTAAATTAGGATTTTTACCCAAAACTTCAGAACTCCCTACCGGCGATTTTTGTGGTAAACTTTTTCTAAACTTGTGTATTCGTAATCAGCTCGTCAAGGAGAACAATACTATCGAAAATTTGGAGTCGATCGCCGCTCGTCAAACTGCCATATATAATATAAACTGTACCATGTACTTTCGTCAAGGAAACGTCTCAGATCCACACTGCAGATATTAGAATAATATAATAGAATAGAATAAAACTAGATATTAGGCTATTTTAAAGTTTTATAGAGAAGCGAGTGAAAGCTGGTAACATGGTGAACGGGGCCATGCATACGTTTCTGAGTAGTCAGAAAATATCAGAAAAGGCGCGACTAGCAGTGCATGAGGGCGTGCTGGTCCCAACATTAATGTACGGAAGTGAAAGTTGGGTATGGGAGAAACGACATGAAAGCAGAATAAATGCAGTAGAAATGAGAGCTTTGCGGAGTATGGCAGGAGTAAAACTGAGTGACAGATTGTATAATGAAGTGATTAGAAAGAAATGTGGTTTGAAAGAAGATATCGGACAAGAATAGAGAAAGGGATGCTAGAGTGGTTTGGGCATGTGGAACGGATGGATGAAAGTAGACTGACCAAAACGATTTATGAAGCTGGAGTGAGTGGAGATACGGGACGAGGAAGACCTAGGCGAACATATTTCGAACAAATCGAAAGTGTCCTCAAAAAAGACCAGGTCAGAAGTACCCGCAATCGTCGAGCATGTATGAGGAATGTTATGAAAGTAGATGAAGCGAAAGAGATATGTAAAGACCGTAGCAAGTGGAAAGACGTAATCTCTGCCTACCCCCGTGGAAAAAAGGCGTGAGTGTATGTATGTATGTTTAAAGTAGTGTATATTATGTATTAAGGTTTTTCATTAATTCCATATATTACATTTGTTTTTAATGTTTGTACATCTTTGTATTTCTGCATCACTTGTTAAATGGTAGAAAATACCTAAGGCATTAAGTCCGCTATCGTGCAGTAATATATATAAATAAAGTATAAATAATGTATGCACAAGTGTGACCAAATTTTTACTATTGTTTTATGCGACAAACATTCGACTTTCTGTACTCGTTTATTTTGTGACATAAATCAAGGTAACACCGTTCCGACGGATCGCAAGCGGAATCCGGTATTTACGTGGAATACAAACACGCAGGTGAATGCTGAGTGACACAGTTACATTCATTTAGAGGCACGACCATCGTGGTCCTAGAAGCAAAGTGGTCTAACTCAAAAGTCTTGTGACGCAGCATTGGTTCATCCCTACTCTGCGAAAATTTGGATGGTCGGATGTTTTTGTTGGTGTTTCGGGAATTAGCAATAAACTTGTGGTATCACCATTTCAAGTGTGGTACCAATAACAAAATTTTACACTTACCAACATTTTATTATGGGGTATTTTTATCGTGTTCAGCTGTTATAGCTGCTAGCGTTGAAAGTATTTTTGTTCTTCAAAAAGAGCAGTCCGCGCTATTTATAATTTACGAACAAGGGATTCTTTTAGAGATTTATATAATGACTTTAGCGGGACAGTATATTTATGGAAATTTAATTTATGTGTATAAAAATGAGTATGAAATTGTGTTCAACAAGAAGTAAAAATAAACTTTACGTTCCAACGTAAAGGCTACAAAAAACTAGTGGTTCGATTATTGGCAAATGTATACATTTTTATAACAAGATTCTACATAGTGTAGTTGAATTGCCTTTTCATAAGTTCAAGGTACATGTTAAAAAGACGCTAATGAGTAAGGGCTTCAAAGATATATATTTTTTATAAAGTAACTAGCTGTTGCCCGCGACTTCGTCTGCGTAAATTTCGAGTTGAATGTTATTGATACACAAAAAGCAAAACAAAATCCGAAATCAACACAGAAGAAATTATTAAATTAATTAAAGCAAAATTCACAGAAAATTTCCTATTCGATTCTCAGCGCGAAGATCATGAAAAGATACGAAGGAGATTTTCGCCTTATGTCGAAACACATTCCTTTATTAGGCTTTATTTGAAAAAACTACAATAGCGCATTGTAGAAATTGATTAAATGAAACAGCGCCATCTAGTGATTTATGAAAAAACTAACATGCGTAATGAAACTGATTTACACTTAAATATTTTTTCTGTTCTATTATATGTATAGATTAAGCGTGAAGAGGTAATAAACAAACAAACTTTCGCATTTATCATATTATTTTGTTATGTATGTATTGTATCATGATGGTGAATTGTCTTTAGATTTTAAATTTCCCATGTAACTTATGTAAGAATGGTGTACATTATAATTCGCAATATTATCATGCCTTGAGTTCATTAAAATGACGATAACTTTTTTTTAATGAACCTATTTTGATGAAACAAAGTTTAGATATTATTCTGAGTTAAAACAAAGCAAATAGTGAAAGTTTCAAGCAAATCGGTTCAGTACTTTCGGAGACAAACGTGAACATACATACAGACAGACAGACAAAAAATTCCAAAAAATTTTTTTTGCTTTCTAATAATCTATTTAAGTGCCCCTCTATCCATTTCAGTCAAAAGTACTAAATGTACAGACAAAATATTTTTACTGGCTTATTATATGTATAGATAAAAAATATATACCTTTGAAGCCTGTGTATAGGTTACACGAGGATTTCAAAGGATGATAGACGAGAAAGGATTTAACGTTTCTATTAAAAACCGTGTTTATAAAGCAATTGTATAAATTTTGAGCTATATGAAAATTCGTGTAATTTGAAATGTATTACATTTTTTACAAAATTGTAATAGACTTAGAAAAGACAGCTTAAAGTTTGAATTTGTAAACAAAGGAATTTTGAGTTGCGTTACTTTAATACCAAAAGTGCGGCGTGTGGGCTCGTGTATTTTTCAGATGTCTAAAGCGACATTTCCAGCCTCTGCAAACCTATACATTTGTCTACATACGTACACAGGAATATGCAAATGTTCATTAGGTATATAAATGTTTTGTTAGTGTATTTTAAATATGTGTCCACGCTAGTAATGTTAACTAATAGAAGTGTTACGGAAAAATTATATATATATATATTATATATATATATATAATATATATATATATATATATATATATATCTTAATATATATATTTCTTGTGTGCGTGTGTATGTGACTGAACTCCTCCTAAACGACTGGACCAATTTTGATGAAATTTTTTGTGTGTATTCCAGGGGGCTTGAGAATGGTTTAGATTCACAATACGGTCATATAGATATTGTTTTTCAGCTAAATTATTTATTTAAAAACATTTGAGACAACGTGAGACAACGTGACATTTGAGACATTTGACATTTGAGACATTTGACAGGACAACGTCTGTTGGGCCAGCTAGTATATATATATATATATATATATACGTCACGTCAAATTGTTATCTCACTATGCCTTTGAAGAACCTAGGTCGACCGTAGGAATTACCCACTGAGTTCTTCTCATCTCTTCAATATTCTCATTGGCAAATGTAAAGGCGCGGGTCGCGTATAGATCGATCTGAGGGCCTAGACAAGATGCCTTTCTATTTTCGTAATCGCATCGCTGAAATAATAACTGTATGGTATTGAAATAACCGATCGCTTGACTTTTCGATTGGTTATGTCAATACCATACATTTTTTATGTTAGCGATGCGATTACGATTATCGAAAGGTATCTTGTCTAAGCCCTCTGTTATTGTCGCGTCAGTCCAGCCACCACGTTGCAACACACAGTAACTAATATTACGCAGCTCGAAACAGGTTTTTAGCGTAAACAGAAGACTTGCATATGAGTGTTTCTCCGAAATTGCGTTCTTTGTCTGATTCATATGGCCTAATTTTTTTTTCACATTTAAGCTTATAAAACATATTTTTACGAAAGATGGTAACCTAAGATACAATGTGTGAAAAAGGCACACTTTTTGATAAAATGGTTTCCGAGATAATTAACTTTAAAAATTTTGGGGCCATATGAATCAGAATCTGTGATATATGAATCAGAAATTAGGGATAGAAATGAAATTCTAGTTAGAAAAATCAGTCAATTATTTATTAAAATCACAGTAAATGCACATGATGCTTATCATAATACCTAAATCTAGTCATCACAGCGTAATATAGCACTTGACAATATCAATCATCACAATATTAATTACTTTTAATACGTTCTGCAATTTTCTTCTTCTCTCTTTTTTCTTCCTTAGATATTACTGGTGGCATTTTTGTGTACTGTAATATAAAAACGAAGATTACAAATTTATTAATAATCATACTTAAAATGCCTTTAAATAAGACTGTCTCAATTTTGACAACATGCAGGTACAGTATTGTATTTGTATTTGCCACTACAGTAGGTATGTATACAAATAATACACTGTTTGACACATGACTGAAATTTCAATATTTTAAGGAATTTCAAGTTACAGATACCTTATTATTGACCTGACGTTTCAACCCAATTATGAATAATGTATACCTATTAAAAGGTGGGTAAAAATTGTAAGAAAAATTCTTGAGCGGAATCGAACCCACGACTTATCACGTTACGTTATAACGGTCTTAAAAGTTAATATATTGTTACAGTATATTACCCTTTTCGTCTAAGCAGTAGTTTGAGCCTATAAACTACCGCTAAAACTAATAGTTGAGTAAGTAGGTAGTTTCATTAACCACTCGTTATTATTTTTTATTTATGTTATTTAGTTAATTAATTTTATTTTTAAACTCTCATTTAAACGAAGTTTCTTTTTATTGTTTACCTTTATTTTATTACCTAGACGAACGGAATTTAATACCAATATATTAGTTTTAATTTCAGGTATAGTCTAATTTTCGAAAATTTTGTCGTCCATAGATATGAAACCCCTTTGACGTTATTAGGACTGCTGCGAAATTTACAGCTACTGTTTTTAGACACGTAAATAACATTAGGTTCATACGAAATGACTTGTTACAGGCGTAACGTGCCGCCAATGTAACGTTTCATTAACAATATGTGTGACATTCTGATTAATATGGTATTTTTACCATATGAATCAGACACATATCAATCAGAATTTTACCCATAAACATCGATAAATCATCACACGTGTGCAATTAAAGATTGTTATTTATACATAGGTTTCTGTTCCCAATGGCATTATATTTCCCGCAGATTCAAGTTTGAAAACCATTTACTTTAATTATAAAAACGAACATACTAATCAGAAACACGGGTGTACCAAGGCTATATGAATCAGATATTTACCTTTATATCTCCGCGACGACACGAACCAGCCACACTTCTCGTCGCCACCACGTCAACCGAGCCACTGGCTACCCCCAGCGCGGGAAAGGGTCGCCTCATGTTTCTTAATTAGCTGGGTACGTTCGAGTGAAGCGCGTGAATATGAATCAGACTTTTGTGCCGGACACTCACTATTTTTTATTTATAAATAAACAATCGTAAATATTAGTACCATTTTTTTTGGTGTAAAGAAACAACTAATATTCTTTCGTAATAATTATAATTTACATCAATTTATCAATATGAAATAATGTTATTGTTAGTAATGTTCAAGAAACTGGGTTACGGACACACCATATTAGTCAGAGAAGAACTACTTTTAAATATTTTTTTGAAATATTTATATAAATATTATTTAAAAAAAATAACTTGTGCAAGATAGACAATAGTCTGAAATATGTTATAAAATTAATTGCAGACTGATTTGTCAGTTACTTACAAAAATAAACCTCAAGACATCGAAAATTTAGGGTTCGAAGAATCACTCATATAATATAAGACTATGTATGAGCGCGGATAAAATAATTATTTCGCTAACTAGTTATGAAAAGTGGACTGTATTAATTTAAAGTATTGTCACATCACGTTCGAAAAAAATAGGAATATATATTTTTTTTTATATATTAGAGCAGGCAAACGAGCAAACGGGTCACCTGGTGGTAAGTGATCACCGCCGCCCATAGCACAAACAACACCAGAGGTTCGGAAATACCGCGGCCGAAAGTTGGTTCCATAACTTTGTCGTTCGCGGGAAAAACGTACGCGAAAACCGCACTGTGGAGGACAGCCAACCATTAAGATGGTGGGAATGGAAAGCAAGTCCCCTCCGTGACGCACGGTATGAATATGAACTGTCTACGGAGAAATAACAAGAAAAACAGTTCGTAAGGAAGTGCAAAAGAAATGCACAGTATCTTAGTGATCTTCACCACACTGTCTGGTCGTGGTGGTTGGTATGTTCGCCCGATTTGTTGGTCTCAGAAATTGTGTTTTTCACTTTTGCACTGACTCACTACAATTTATTGCTTTATATATTTGTATTTCACTTCATTTCCGACAATTAATTTGCGGTTGAAGCGTGCGGTTTCAAAAGTAGTGCAACCCAGCTCATGCCATCTTGCGGAATATTCAGAACCTACGGTAAGCGCGGGAATGGGATAGGGGTGTTAAAGGATGTGACGATCGTGAGTGACAATACTCAATTAAACTAACTTAATGTTAATCGGTGCAACCAGACTATAATTAGTTAAAATAGAAAGAAACATTTGTTTCTGATAGTATAGAAATTCTGAACCACAATTGACGCGAGACCCAAGCCCAATTCCTCTGCTCGCGGTGCATTATGCTAATCACCAGACATAACTTAAGCTCGGCTCGTCCGTCGGCTTCACCCCGCACTTATTGCAACTGTTCGCCAGTTACATGAGGGACAGAAAGCAGTACGTGTTCAGTTCTTGGTATGTCACCGAACACCGCCACTGACGTCACTCGCTTGACTGTCGCCGACGGCGTGCATATTTCATTGAGTGCATTCGCGATCATCAGCGCAACCGGGTGCATTCTAAGCAATTATTGTTATCATAAAATTCATTATCACTTATCAGTTAAGTTTAATATATCATTATCAAATTATCAGTTGTTTTATGTTCCTAACCCGAACATAAATTGGTCTATCGAGCAAAAAAGGACCTCGCGCGTGCCGGGACTCTTTAGTGTCTCAAGACGCGAGTGAGGTTTTATCAGTGACAAGTGAATAGTTCACTAGTGGAGTGATATTGGATTGCCCACTTTGCTAAGAATAAGCAAAGTTCCAGCCAAGCAGCAGCTATAAACGAGCACACCGACATCATCAAAGTAAGATCATTCCATTTTATAAGATAGAAGGATGGAAGGTTTGTACGCCCAACAATTTGAAATATTTGATTCAATATCAAAATTATTAACTAATTTTAAAAAAGATGGAGCAGAGCGAAACACAGTAGAGTACTGTCAACAGCGCCTGGAACGGTTGGAAACGAGTTGGCTTAGTTTTAAGGCTAATCATCAAAAGTTACAACGTTTCGGAACATCTGATGATGATTATTTTGTCAAAAATGAGTATGAGCAAATGTGGGAACTGTATAACACAGCGAAAGGTGCCCACGGAAAGCCTAGAAGATAGGAACAGGTTACAGAGGAACATAGATCGGGTGGTGGCATGGAGTGTAGAAAACCAACTGCAACGCCGCCTAATGTGTTATAATGACACTATCACGAGCACATAGGGCCATCATGCATGACTATAATATCGAAGGAGTTCCTATGAAAAGGGTAACAGAGGTCAGAGATCTGGGGGTACGGGTGACTGCTGATCTTACCTTCAGAGATCACATTAGTAATATATGCAAAAAAGTGTACCGTAATTTAGGCTTCATCTTACGCAGATCTCACGACTTCTCTAACATTAAGGCAGTCATTGCACTATACAACGTGTTAGTAAGAAGTCACTTGGAGTGTAATGCACAGATCTGGGCACCGCATGCGGCTAAATACAGTCTTATGTTGGAGAGAGTGCAAAATAAATATCTCCGATTTTTATATTTAAAGCTATATGGAGTTTATCCGTTTTATCCCCTCATGTATCCCCTCGTGGGATACAACGAACTCAGGGTTAGGAGTGATTTTGCGCTGGTCAACTATATCGTGCAGGTGCTGAGGGGCCGAATACACAACGCAGATGTACTGGGGCAGATAAAGCTCAGCATGCCAGACCGGTACGCGGAGCGCCGGCGGCGGCCGCCGCTGCTGGCGGTGCCGCGCGCGCGCACAAACCTGCTGGCCGAGCCATGCGCACTATTAACGAGGTAGCGGAACTTACGGACATATTCTTTTGTCCTCCGAGTGAATTCGCAAGGACGACACTGTATATTTTATGTTATAAGTAGACAGGATTAAGTACATATTTATTAGTTTAGTTTATAATGCTAATTTGTATATACATATAAGTGGATAGCTTTATCTATACTAATATTATAAAGAAGTAAAGTTTGTGTGTTTGAATATTTGTTAAATTGTAAGGGGTAATCTCGGGATCTACTGAACCGATTTTAAAAATTCTTTCACCAATAGAAAGCCACATTATTGCTGAATGTCATAAATTATATAAAAAACCGAAAAATTAAAAAGGTTTTTACGTGGTAGTCCGTTTTGCAAAGTGAATCGGAGAAAAACGGGCAGCGGACGGCGCGCGGTGGCTTCGGGTTTAATTCGGTTCGCGTTCGTGCTCGCTTCGGAAATTATTAATATTATGCCCAACAAAGTGGGCACGGGTCAGCTAGTCTATACTTCTATACTAATATTATAAAGAAGTAAAGTTTGTGTGTTTGTATATTTGTTAAATTGTAAAGGTAATCTCGGGATCTACTGAACCGATTTTAAAAATTCTTTCACCAATAGAAAGTCACATTATTGCTGAGTGTCATAGGTTATATAAAAAACCGAAAAATAAAAAGGCTTTTATGTGGTAGCCCGTTTTGCAAAGTGAATCGGAGAAAAACCGGTCGAATGAAAGCGTTTCTTGCGAACGCTGCCTTAACTATGAAAGATATATTTTTGAGTTCTAGAGAAAAAATGTGGAGCTTGAAAATGCCTACAAAAAAGTCAACGACAGCATATGTCTAACTTTTATATTTAAATTACAAAAAGTATATTTTTTAACATTAGCATAGACAATTTAATTTTTTATATTAATAAAATAATTCAAATCATTAGGTCATATTTATTAGTCATATATTACGAAAAATTATGAATCTATGAAAACAAGTAAACTCATCTTCATAAGTGTGAAGGCCAAAGCAGCGGACGGCGCGCGATGGCTTCGGGTTTAATTCGGTTCGCGTTCGTGCTCGCTTCGGGGATTATTAATATTATGCCCAACGAAGTGGGCACGGGTCAGCTAGTATTAAATAATTAGATAGTTGCACTATCGCATTAGGCTAAGCCCTGTAAAGATAGTGTAAGAAGAGAGATAAATAAATAAATAAAATAACTTAAGCTGTCGTCAACAACTCGCACTGGTCTAGCATGGTTGGAGATGGTTCATAATCTCCTTTTTAATTATTCCACACAAATCTGTGGTAACCTTTGGGGTAGATCTATATCCAGTCCGGTAATCACCGTCTCCAGAAATGGTGATGACCAAATAAATTCACAGTTTGGTAGCCAAATACAAAAGCTGCTAATCTATCATCCTAATGAACTCGCTCGCCAATTTGTCATGGACCAGTGTATTACATGACTGAATGTTATCACAGCCCATAGCTGGTAGACCGACAGTAGCTCTAGGCATATGCTTCCAATGGAAAATGATTCCGCACGACCGCATTCAGAACAGACTATATACGTGAAGGAAATAACATTTTACATCGGACAGAATTAAGTCATTGTTTCATCGATAAGTTACACTGCGCTTTTTCTCGTTCCTTACCCCCTTGTTTTTTTTTTTTTTTTTATAGGATAGGCCAGCAAACGAGCAAACGGATCACCTGATGGTAAGCGATAACCGTTGCCCATGGACACCCGCAACACCAGAGGAGTCACAGATGCGTTGCCGGCCTTTTAAAAGGGAATAGGGGAATAAGGGAATAGGGGGGAATAAGGGGGGTTGGGCCTCCGGTACCCTCACTCACTCGGCGAAACACAGCGCAAGCGCTATTTTACGCCGGTATTCTGTGAGGCCGTGGTATCACTCCGGTCGAGCCGCCCCAATTCGTGCCGAAGCATGGCTTCCCACGGTAAACCCCTTTTTTTTCCCCTGAGGAAAATGCATTAAATTGCATACCCCAGCTGTGGCGAGCCGGCCGCGTTATGTGGGGCTCTCCTCCCCAGAAGGGGGAGGCCTACCCACTAAAAACCTCAGGGACGGCCTTCCTCAGGCATGTAGGGAACCCCCAGGAACATCAAGCCACTTCCGGGTACCCCCAGCCTCCGCTCCCCAGCCGATACAGGGGAGCCCTCCTCAGGGGAGGCTCACTACCTCCCCCGGTCTCCTCCACCGACGACGCCCCCCGGCCACGGAAGGGGCGTGGTCCATCCCGGGTCGCCGTAGCGGTCGCGACTTCCTCGCGCCCGCCAGCGACCCGCGGCGGCGCCGTAGCTGTGCTACCGAGCCCGGCGCCGTTCCTTATCCCCTTATCAGGACTTATGCGTAAAAATTGTCTAATATTCTTTTTAATAATATTTGCTACCCTTAATCATATTATATAATTTGAATTAAGATCACTGTTCTAATATATTGTCACAAGTTTCGACATACAATTCCGATTCCCATTTCGAGAGAGCGCCGAAATCACAGGCCACAGATAAAATATATCGCTTGCGAAGACGAAGGTGTCTCGCAGTGGTGTTAAAGGCACTTATTGGGTTTCGGGAATTAGCAATAAACTTGTGGTGTCACCATTGTAAGGTGGTCCAAGTGGGCGAATTTCACACTTAACAACATTTTATTAAGGGTTAATTTTAACATGTTTAATTTTTATCCCCACTTATATTATAAACGTGAAAGTTTCTTTCTTTGACGATCTTCGTAGTCGAGTGGTTGTTATACCGGGTTCGAGTCCCGGTGGGGGCAGATGTTTGTGTGATGATTGCAGCATATGAACCTTAGTCAGCGTGGTTGTTATAATATATTTCTACCAAATTTATTTATATATGTATGTGTGTCCGTTACCCTTTTTTTCCGAGGGGAAATGAATACCCCGGGATACATGGCGGTCGAATTGCGCACCCCGCCATGTGCCCCGTATGGGCCCAGAGAACTCGGGAGGGTTTTAGTGGGTAGGCCGATCCTCTTGCCCGGAGAGCCCCACACACGGCCGCGTCTTGCCATGCGGTGTCATGGTGCACAAGGTCGCATTTCCACCCCTCAAAATGAATGGGCGAATGAATACAAGTGTGGGGGGGGAAGGCCGGCATGGTGCGGCCGGCCTTTTACCCTAGATCCCATAACACAAGCCTTACAGAGCTAACTTTGGGCTAGGCTAATTGGTGTGAGTGTAAGAAATATGAAACGGACTATAATAGTAACAACGAAATGAAAATGAACTGTAATCCTGAATACGAGATGTATTATTTTTTTTTTATATATATATGTCTACTCCACGGACTCGTAGTCCGTGCCTTTTTTAAACTGTCCTCGTTTGGATCTACTATATACGTACTGTACGTACAGCGTCATATTATCTTATAATACTATTCCGTGACTTAACATTAACGTGAGTTGCGCAGCATTTACTTATCTAATAACTATCCTAATTTATACCTTCATACAACAATTTAACAATACACTTAATTTTAATACTTTATACAATAAAATTAATTAATCTAATAATAATAAGCTATCCTAACATAATTAAATTAACCCTGCAATGGTGTCGATTCTAGCGTGATTCTCTAAACCCAAAAACCAATCCGACAACAGTCCCCCCCTGTCATTTTGTATAGAGTATGACAAGGACAGACCGCCGCCAAACTCAGCTCTAGGTTCGGAGAATGATTATTTACAAAGTGAGATGTATTATTTACAAATTAAAAGAAAATCCACCAACTTTAGAACAACAACAAACCACAATAGAAAAATATGACAAGATCGCTAAGAATTTTGTGTCACAATCGTATGCCAAAGAGCTTAAAACTAAGTACAAAAGAGGTGCACAACAAAATATATATTTATATTTTCTTTATATATTTGTATTGAAAGTTGTTTGTTACTCTTTCAAGTAAACAGTATTAAATGGATTGTAATGAAATTTAACAATGATATAGCTTATATATCAGAATAACATATAGGCTAAAATTTATATAAATAATATCTGAGGCCTGCGACTCTCTTCGTCTGCACAGATGGTACGGTCGGCCAAGAAAGTGGTCTACCAGTTTTGACGAAATTTCATATGTGAGTAAAATAGCGATAAGGTTGAACTCCTGTACTTATTACCTTTTTAAGATTATGCAGAGTGATGACATTTTTTTTGCTGACATTTGAGTTTGACCTTTATTATCAACGCATTAAACGATAAATTCCAACCAACAGTATTAAAACCTAAAATAATCTGACAGCTATTAATCTGTCAATTTTGTCAGAATATTTTTGCACGGGAAAATCAACTCTGTTACTTTATAGCGCGCGAATGATTTTCAACCTTAGGGTGGTAGACCACTTTCTTGGCCGACCGTACAACTTATCCTAATTACTTGACACTTATTTTATTTTTTTAATTTGGACAATTAATAGCAGAGGGTTTCGTAGAGCAACTGTAAAATTTAATGTGTTATTAATAAAAAAAATTAAAAGTAAAAAATATTTTTTTTAATCCAAGCTTTTATTAAATGCGCTATAAAGAACAAATAAACTTTGACATATAAAAGCTTGCCGCGAGATTTACTTACTTATAGAATACTTTTAACGACAAGCTTTTATATGTAAAAGTTTATTTTGTTCTTGTTAGCGCATTTAATAAAAGCTTGTATTAATATTTTTTGCGACTAATAAACCAAGCTTAGCAAACCCTTTCATTTGATACCCATATTGTAGGGGTACATTATTAATAATTGGTCCGCCATCTTGGGAAAGTCTGCCATATTGGATTAAGAGTGACGTCACATTTTTTATCGAGGTGTTCTTTGCAAGCCCTTTCATTTAATACCCATATTGTAGGGGTGCATTAAAAATAAGTCCTCCGTCATCTTGGTAATACCGCCATGTTGGATTTAGAACGACGTCACATACTTAACCATGCAATGTCATACGACTTACACGTGCATGCAAAATTTCAGCTCAGTCGGAGACCGGGAAGTGGATCAAATTAAGTTTCCAAGATTTTCTTACATAGTTACAAGTGAAGCTAATACAAGCTTGTAAAAAGCGACCAAATGCGAGTCGGACTCGCCCATGAAGGATTTATGACGTATTAAAATACTCAACGTCTTAGATCTCGTCCAAACTAATTTTCGAGGGAAATTTGTGTTGTGCTGTATAACATATATATTTTTTATTATTTTATGACGTTTTATAAAACATTTTACCACTTTGGTAGTGTATGGCGCAAACTGTACAGTTTAGAACAAAATAATATTAAAAACTTCGATAGCTTTTTTGAAAATCTATTCATAGATTTTTTTTTTCTATTTTGTATGAAGATCTTAATGCGATTCACAGAATACATCTACTTACCAAGTTGCAATGGTATAGTTTTTATAATTTCGAAAAAAGTGGCTGTGACTCACGGACGGACAAACAGACAGACAGGCATGATGAATCCATAACAGTTCCGTTTTTTTCTGTTTGGCTACAGAACCCTAAACAGAAATAGAAAAAAGAGAGGGATGTAGTAGAAGTTCTATTTAATAGCAGATTGTGTTGTTATTATCGCTATCGTCTTTACCTTGATCAGGCGATAACAACGGAAACTCTGATCGTAGTAAAGGTTCTCAGCGCAGTTTCAATTAGCACACAACCGTTTCTGGTCTAGATTTCAGCAACGCTTTCACGAATATTGCTTGCAATAACTTAGTTGAATTAGAAAAAATGGATTATCTCTAGCGTTTGTTATTTGTTTTTAGGTTTGTATAAATTTTTATAACAATATTCCACATAGTGTAGCTGAATTGCCTTTTCATAAGTTCAAGGTACATGTTAAAATGACGCTAATGAGTAAGGTCCATTACAAAGTCAATGATTATTTAAATGATGATAATGCGCGGTGTTGATTTGAAAACATTACATTCCAAAGTGTAAATATTTGTTTTCCCGTATAAATTCTTCTAGACACATATGTAGTACATTGTATGATAACGACATAATTTATTTTATACTAGCGACCCGCCCCGGCTTCGCACGGGTGCAGTGAAAAAATGGTTATGGTGGGTTATCATCCCTAAGAGATAGACATATACCATCGCGGACTTTTTTGTGGATTTTTGTAAGTTGTACAATACTGTAGTACATTATTTTGGTCTATCTCGTAGGGTTCAGCCAGCGTTTGTAATATAAGCGCAAAAAAACGTGCTTATTTACGACATCACATTAGAAACCTTTAAATTTATCAGTGTTTCTCTACTATATTATGCATTTATTATACATACAAACCTTCCTTAAGAATCACTCTATCTATTAAAAAAAACCGCGTCAAAATCCGTTGCGTAGATTAAAGATCTAAGCATACATACGGACATACAGCGAAAGCGACTTTGTTTTATACTACGAGTATGTATTGATGATTCCACATAGTGTAGCTGAATTGCCTTTTCATAAGTTCAAGGTACCTACATGTTAAAAAGACGCTAATGAGTAAAGTCCATTACAAAGTCAATGATTATTTAAATGATGATAATGCGCGGTGTTGATTTGAAAACATTACATTCCAAAGTCTAAATATTTGTTTTCCCGTATAAATTCTTCTAGACACATATGTAGATACATATGTATGTAGACACATATGTATTGTATGATACCGACATAATTTATTTTATATGTTGTTATTACTTTTGATAAAGCTGATAAGTTTCTTGCGCCTATTTTTCTTATCAGCTAAAAATACGACCTGGTGGTAGGAAAAATAATTTGGACGATTGAAAAGAGTTTTATATAAAGTCATATTTGATTAAAGTTAATTTTGTTTTTGATTACAAACAATGAGAATATTGACAACATTCACGAATCGAACGGAAATCGTTTTTAACGAATTAGTAGTTAGAGATGTGATATTTTAATGACATTCGATATTCAAAGGTTATTATTAGAGATCGGATAATCGGATGCATATTTACCTAAAGTTAGTTTAAGACAAAGCATGGAAACGGCTTTTTATTGTTTTGTTAAATTAAATTTTTCACCATTTCTGTTTTTTTATTCAATTATTTAATTGATTATTGTTTTAGTCAAACTAGCTCACTACTTTCGTATAACACTCTTCATGTAATAAATCGTACATTCATAAATCGCACGGGGAACTGAAACTAAACTTCATGTAAATACGTATGCATAGTTGTATAAATGAACCCGGAGTCTCGGTCTTTTGAAAATAAATACCACGTGCTAATTTAGTAATTTTCAAACAATATCACTACGTTAAATTTGCAGTCCCGGGATTTTCATTTAACAAAATGTATTTTAAAAAGCCGCTTCCATAATTTGTGAGCCACAAATTAACTTTAGGTAAATATGCATCCGATTATCCGATCTCTAGTTATTATACTGTCAAGGATTACTTAAATGATAACAATGATATCAATGCTTGGGTTTAATTTTAATGACTCGATAGTTACGTTGTAAAATGTTTTGACTATAGTAAATAATACAATGAACTTATAGCTTTTATAAATATAAAGGCGAATGTCTATCTTCATCAGGATCAGCCATAGTGTGACTCGTCAGTGTAAGTGAAGGTAGCAGCAAAATAATACGCCGAAACTCAATCGAAAGGTTATTTAATTAACTAAATATCTCCCTAATTATATTAACAAAAAAATCAAGACACTAGTATATAGCTTAACACTTATTAAATTTTTGATAATCACATAACATATTAAAAGCCACTAAATTACGCGGATCAAAAGCGATTCGTCGCATTCGTGGTGCGCTCGCCATGCACGCCTCACAAGAAGTGAAGTCCAATATGGCCGCGCCAACCATCGACACGACGTTCCGCTAGAGTGACTACAGTCAATCTAGTTCCGACGTAATATAACAGGCGGCGCTAGCAATGCGCCGTCAAATATAATGTGAATGTGTAATATATATACTTGTATAGGAATTTGGGTTCAGACTATTTGAAGTCAGCTTCTGGAAAGAACCAGCAAGGGCTATTTTTTCTTCTTCCTATATTTTTTTACAGTCGTCAGTTAGAAACTGACTTCAGATAAATAGTCTGAACCCAACTTCCTTTACATGTGTAAACAAATTCATATTCACTATAGTTTCACTATGTTATTTACTATAGTCAAAATATTTGGCAACGAATCATTTTATAAGAGTTATTTCATAACAGTATTTTTGATAAATGATTTAAATTTACGAAAAAGCAAATCGGACACACTCTGTGGAACTTGAACTTGAACCTGTGGAAAAAGGTTATGCATTTCCCCATAAAAGTTTTCTACAAGCCTCTAGTTTGTTGAAACGATAAGCTTATTTTTATTTCTCCTAATGAAATGTTATAATAGACAGGTAAAGATATAGAAAATGTCTTTTTTTTAAGCACCGATTTACGAAACTCTGCGAGGATCCTGTGACCACTGACGAAGCGAATTCATAATACGAAGTCCCAAGGCACAGTTAAGGCAGTAATCTGCCGAAAATAGCAGTTCATAATACGTCCCCAGGGAAGAAGGGGATTTCAATGTAGGCCACTGACACGACGGCGTTTCGTTTTAGAAAAATAGCCGTTTCCCTATTTCATTACTCTGCTATTTGCTAAATAATACTCAAGTAAATAGAATAATTAATCTATACTTATAATAAACCTGTACAGAGGTCGATTCTGTTTATGAAATATATTTCTAAAATAACTATCAGGGGGTGATTAGGGATCGATACTGATGCTAAAATGCAATCAGTAAAATGTTTGTCTGTCTGTCTGTATAACCGTTATTGACACAAAAACTACTAGACAGATTTTAACGAAACTTGGTACAATTATTTTTCATACTCCTGCCTGAGCTGATTAATATATAGTATATTTTTCATCACGCTACAATCAATAGGAGCAAAGCAATGACGGGAAATATTGGAAAAAGGGAGAAGTTGCTCCATTTTTCTCTATTAGTTTTGTCCATGTTATTTGCGCAATATAAAACTGGATTTCATAAAATGCATGACTAGAATTTCACTCACATATTAAATCCTTGGCAAACTAATTTTTACGGCGGTTTACTCAGTTGAAAGATAAGTTGAAAGAGCAAGAATGATTTTTTTCAGGTTCTTTTATAGTATGGATTATTCTTTTATAGTATGGATTATTCTTTTTTAGTATGGATTATTTATGGATTATTTATTCTTCTTCCTATGGATTATTTCAATATTAAAAGCACTACTATTACTGAAATAAGCAATTCGTTTCGTATATAGTTTACGATCTAGAGGCTCGTTAAAAGAATATTTCAAAGAATTCAATAGCTCAACTTCAACTGGTCAATATATATATAACTATTTAGTGTTTTTTTTAAATACTATGATATTTTCGACAAAAACAATAATTAAATTACAAGAAATAACTAAGAATATTGTAAATTAAATTTAGTTTACATCAAAAACCAGTCTCGCGCTTTCTAGTAGATAGTTGTTAGTGTGTTGCGACGTGGTGGTAGCACTGACGCGACAGGCCAGGATAGAACAGGCCAGGATAACAGGCCGACGTATACGCGACCCGCGCCTCTACATGTTTATTCCTATTTATGTGAGTGTATCTTTTTTTTTTTTTAAACCTCAAGGATGGCCTTCCTCAGGCATGTAGGGAGCCCCCGGGAACATCAAGCCACTTCCGGGAACCCCCAGCCTCCGAATATGTGAGTGTACCTAAACTGTGCTAGTGAGAATATTGAAGAGAAGAGAAGAACTCAGTGGATAATTCTTATGGTCGACCTAGGGTTCTCCGAAGGCGAAGCGGAAGCGAAAATAACAGGTCCCAGCATGTTGTTTACATATATATTTTTTTCCCTAACAAAT
Source organism: Scirpophaga incertulas (assembly GCA_036419045.1). Classification (NCBI taxonomy): domain Eukaryota; kingdom Metazoa; phylum Arthropoda; class Insecta; order Lepidoptera; family Crambidae; genus Scirpophaga; species Scirpophaga incertulas. The sequence goes on from CM071633.1 coordinate 1,983,908, forward strand.
TTGAAAAGAGAAGATAAATAATATACCTTAAGAGTTTCTTACCAATTCTTTACGAGAGAGCTTATCCAATTTTCAAACATGTCATTTTTCATACCTTATTTATACACTTTAGTTTATTTTGTCGTCATAATTACCTGTGTTATGTTATGTTGAATGAAGACTATTTTTATTTGGATTTTTATACCAAAAATTTGATTTATTCTTCATAGGTATTCACATATCGTCAATGTGGTGGCGAACATTCATATGTAGATAACTTACTCCTAAACTCGCTTCAAGAATATCACGATGCACCCAAGATCTCAGAAACAATTCCGAGCCAATAGGCAGAAACCTATCCTTTGAGACGCGATGCTCTTAAGCGAATTGATTGAATCCAGAAAATTAATTCCATTTATAGATTGTGGCAACATTGGCAGTAAGTTACTTCTGTAGCTGTCAACGCTACTAAGAAAAGTTTGAATGCGAATTTGAATTTAAGTGCTGTTAATGCTAATTTAAGGGGCTGTGCTGCTGACATAGATACTATTTTTGTGCTTCAAAAGAGGGCTATAAGGGCAATCTATAAGATTAGCTGCAGGGAATCGCTAAGGGAGAAGTTTAAAGATATTAACATATTGACTGTTCAATCGCAATATATTTATGAAAATCTTTTGTATGTTCTCAAGAATATAAATACATATAAAAGAAATCACAATATTCATAATTTAAATCTAAGAAATAAAAATGACCTTACTGTGCCCGGAAGTAGGCTCCATAAAATAAGCAAATCCTTTGGTTGCGCTGGCATTCGTTTTTACAATAAGCTACCAGGAGATATACGAGATTTGTCAATTAACAAATTTAAAAAATACATAAAATGTAAACTTATGAAAAAGGCGTACTATAACACTGCTTGTTACCTCGAAGATAAAAGCCCCTGGGCATAATTATCCTGGTCCCAGTTCTTGGTTATATATATAATGTATATGTGTATAATGTGTATATATATATATATATATATATATAGCTTATGTATAGCTTATACTTCATCAGCTAATCTCTTCAGTTCATAATAAATAAGTACACATAAAGTCAATTGAACAATACAACATTATAATCTTTTTTTCTTAACACGAGTAATTGTAATAGAAAATTTGATACTGCACGTTCCAAAGTTTCAACCAGATATTGACTTCCCTAACATAAAGGTAAGTTTGATAGCAAAACAATTATTAACAAAATAGTGTTGAGTCGAATACAAACAGAAATATGAACTCTTAATTAAACACATAAAAACTAAACGCGATCAATTTTCTAGAAATCGCTAAAAAACAATTGCCTATCATCAAATAACTACTGCATTCATCACTACATCATATAAAACAAAGTCGCTTAAATCTTTAAAACTACGCAATGGATTTTAAAGCGGTTTTTTTAATAGATAGAGTAATGAAGAGGAAGGTTTATATGTATGATAACATCCATTAAATAGTGGAGAAATACTGTTATTTTTGTGGTTTCTAATGTGATGTCGTAAATAATATTTTTTTGTTTGCAAACGCAGGCTGAACTCTGCGAGATTATAAATTATTTATATAACATTCGGTATTTTCGCTAGTGCAGAATAAACATAGAATATTTCCATTTTTTTTAACAAGAGTAAATGAAAATTTCATACTGCGTACTCCCAAGTGTCATCCAGATATTGATTTCCCTGGAATAAAAGGACGGTTTGATGGCAAAATAATTAATAACAAAAATGACTAGGGGAAAATAGACACGAAATAGTGTTGAGCTGAACACAAAGAGGAATAGGACAGTCACGGTTAGTCAGATGTTATGAGTTTTATAAATACAACAATGACACTCTTCTTTTATCGTCACCAAATAGTATACGAAATAACGGTTATTCGACAGTGGAATGACTATTCATAATGACATACCTACTCAGATATATGAACTTAAATCAAAAGAACAAAATAATAATAAAATCAATAAATTGTCATTCACGTGATAGATTCGAGTTATTTTAAAGTTTTAAACAGCTCGACTCGGCCCAGCACACGCTGGTGGAATGCCCCGCATGGGCTTCCGAGCGCCGAGTCTTGGTCGCAGAGATCGGGCGAGCTCTGTCTTCGCTGGCATTGATTGCGGCGCGTATCTGCGGCGGTAACTGCGGGCGCGATTTCCTTGCGCCCGCCGGCGACCCGCGGCAGCGCCGCAGCTGTGCTACCGAGCCCGGCGCCGCCTCCTTCGAGCGGGATCGGCCATCTCCCGATCACAATCGGCGGCCTCCTTCTGGAGCACTGCTTCACAGAAGGAGGCCACAGCCCTCCAACCTCCCTCGTCCGCCAGCATTGCCGCAATCAATGCCGGCGGAGACAGATCTCGCCCGATCTCTGCGACCAAGACTCGGCGCTCGGAGGCCCACGCGGGGCACTCCGTCAGCGTGTGCTGGGCCGAGTCGAGGTCGGATGCGCAGTGGTGGCTATGTGTCGATCCCTCCCGTCCTATTCGACACAGATACTCACCGAAGCAGCCGTGCCCGGTGAGTATCTGAGTCAATCGGTAGGTGACCTCCTCCTTCCCGTGGAGCCAAGCTTCGAGGAGCGGGAGTACGGCACCGACGGCCCGCTGGCGCGCGCAGATCCGTAATTCGAGCTGCGCACGCCAGGCCGCCACAATCCGTCGGTGCCACTCCCGCTTAGGCACTTCGTGCGCGGGTTCCAGGGCGCTCCCCTCATCGCTCCCCCGGTCGACACGCCGCGACGCATACGTCGCCGCGTACATGTCGGCCAGGATGTCAATTGGGGGGGAGCGTCCCAGAACCGTCGCCGCCTCGTACGAGCCGTACCACTATACATCTATATAAATGTTTTTCTTTATTCTTTATTATATTGGAGTTGATTGAATGAAAGGTAAAATGCAGTTTACGACTTATAAAGTATTGAAAAAAACTAATTATTATATCTCGTTCAAACCAATTTTCGGTGGAAGTTTGCATGGTATTGTACATCATATATTATTTTTACATTTATCATTCTCTTATTTTAGAAGTTCTAGCGCAAACTATTTAGTTTGGAAAAACAATATATTAGAAACCTCAATATCATTTTTGAAGACTTATCTATAGATACTAGTCAAAACGTTTGTGGACTATTGCATTTCGATTTTGGTGGTAATGAGAACCGAGCTATGGAAGAGACCGGTCACCTGCCTTCTCAAAGCCTCCTAATTGATTTAAATATGGCAGGTGTTGACTCGTCGCTTACTAAAAGGGCCCCTCAAAAAGCCAAATATTTTTATTATTGTTATAAAAGTATCGAACAAGTCTATCTATATTTTATTAGAAATATCTTCTGAGAATAGGCGAATGTGGGCACAAAACATGTCTATACCAATCACCGAAGCAATAAAACTCCCTACAGACCAACTTCTTATCGTTGCCGACATGAATGAGGGGAAAACATCCGTAGAACTGCACCGTACTAAGCTCATGCAGGACGATAGAATCGTCGATATTAGGAGCACCGTGAACGAGCAAACAACGGAAAAATCGGCTTATTTCCACAGAGACGCGTCACGAGTATTGGTGCCGTAAATTACGGAGTGGCCTTTGTTGAGGAAATTAGTTTCATTTGATTCTGACGAGAAGGGATTCCTTGTTTCTCACTCTTTGATGGAAGGATTTCTTTGTTTCGAAATGGGAAGGGCGAAAAAATAACATTTTTTTTTGGACACAGGACTCAAGCGATTTGTGAACGTGTGAAACCTTACGTAACTGTTGACTGTTCATAAAGATACAAACTTTGCTCTGATAAAATAATCTTAGTTTGAAATATAATAATGCGTTGTAAATATCATGGATTAATGGAAAATTACAGGGATAGTATGTCTTCATTGTTAAGAACAAAACGATTTTACAAAAGCTTATTATCGCACCAATCTTTGAAAATGCTAAAGAGGAGTAAAATTTCAAAAAAATATTCAAATTTAACAACATGAGACTTTAACAGCTACTAAAATATTATAGTTAGCTTAGCGCCGCCATTTTGTAAAACATCACGTGGCGGTGGCTATGTCGCAGCCAACTGGTTAAAATAGCCGTTCAATCACACAGCTAGCTAGCTTCTGAATTGTATTCTGCGTAGTAAGTAGTAGTAGTTCTGCGTAGTTTTTGTAGTCGCGGGCACTAACTAGTCTTAAATAAAAAAGGAGTTCAAACTTTATTATCATATAGAGTACGTCTAATGACTGTCATGAAAAATAAATTATGCTATTTAAAATTGCAGTAAGTTGGCTCGTGAAACATTCTGCGTGCACCGGAAATGACCGCCATAAAAATTCGCTGCGACCGGTGCTCTGTGTAGTATCGTACCCGTAATTATTGTTCAAAATGGCGGATGCTAAAAGTAGACAGTTAAATTGGACTCTATAATCGTAACTATTCTCTCTGAAACGAGTTGAATGATAGTTTTTGATGCTTTGTAGGTCCTGTTTGACTTCGATTCTGTGTCACTAGAAATTTCATTTACAAGAACAGAAAATAAACAAAAGTTTTGTTTCAAGTACCGGATTATAATTTCGTTTTAATTTATTAAATAAATCCTTACTAATATTATAAGCGAGAAAATATTGAAAGTTTGGCTGGATATTTGTTACTTTATTATTATTAATGTTGTAGTGTATAATTTGTATTATTTATTATTATTATGTTTATTAATTTTTACCGTGGGTGTTAATGAAAGCATGGTTATAATTTATATTAGGTTAATGAAAGCACGGTTATGTGTTGTAATGGTTTGGGCACGCGTCAATAGATGGCGGTGATTGTGTTCTGCCTCTCGGTGGCATTGTAATTGTCGTGTCTATATAAATAGGGCTTTGAAATATTTAGAAATCGTCGGACTGTCTACTGTGTTCATGCGCTCGGGCATACTTCTGCGACCTCCAAGTGCCGCGCACACAGTACTCTGCTCCGTTTGGCCGATCTTCCGTCTGTGGGATACTCCCGGGTGGCGAAGGCCAGTCGGGAGTCCTGAGACGTTGAGGGTCGGACACCCCGCGCTTTCGAGAATTTTTCTCGGACTACCCACTCGAAATTTTTCTTCGGAAAAATTTCCATCAACATGGATACGCCCGTCACCAAGACGCCGAAGAAACGAGGCCCTACCCTGTCGTCACCGATGCCCTCCACCCCACCTATGGAAGGCGGACAGGAGACGTTGTTCCTGCCACCACCGCCCAGTACGGACGAAAGGCGAGCAGGACTCACTAGAACGAATCTGCAATTCAAAGAGATTGCCACACCACCTTCGCAACCATCGTCGCGCAACATTACGCCACGCGGCTCGGCTGAATCATCGCGGCAACCGTCGCGACAACCATCCAGCGAGCGCCCCGTTGATGCCCCGCCCACCTCACAAGATGCATCTACCCCCATGATGTTGAAGAAAGTTTTCTACGCACTGAAGCCGATGGAACGCTCCGCATCGTTGCAGAACGTGGCTACCACGTCGTATGCAACCATTACGGGCAGCCCACGCGAACAAAGAGATCCGCGACTGCGTACAAGAACGCAACAAAAGACCCCCGAAACTCCACGAGGCCCCTTCGACAAGGCTCATAGATCGCCTGTCAAGACGCCCGTGGCACCGAAGCCGTTCTGCAGGCCACCCAAACGCCAGCAGGACCCCGAAGATGAACCCAGCACCGCCGGAAGATCGATCCGGCAGAAAATCGATGATGTGGGTACATCTAAAATAAACTCACCGAACGCTACCAGACCACCTACGCCTACCCCCGTAGGAAAAGAAAAATCTACAGCCAAATACCCACCACTGGTTGTAGAATCGATGCCGAACTGGGACAGACATTTCCAGAAGATCCGGGAAAAAATCGGCAGATACCCGAATGCCCGCCCATATAGATCCGGCATTAGATTCCTCCCGACGTCCGAGGAAGAGTACCGGGCAATACAAAAGTACCTCTCGGACGTCGAGAAGACGGAAAACCTTTCATGGTTTTGCTATTCCTTAGCCGCCGATAGAAACCTGAAGGTTGCGATTAGAGGCCTCCCTACGGGCACACCAATGGAGACAATCGTCGAGGGCTTCGCGGAGCACGGCATGACGGTCGAGCACACGAAGCAAATTGACGCCAGACAAGGCAGATTCGGCTGCATACACTTCGTGCAACTGGAACGCACCGCAGATTTGACCCCCCGTATATATAACATCACACATATACGGGGTTTTAGCATCAAAATTGAAGCCTGGAGGGGTAAACGAGGACCGGCACAATGTCATCGGTGCCAATCCTTTCGTCACTCCTCCGCCAATTGTCACCGCACGCAGGCATGTGTCCGCTGTGGAGGCCCCCACGCAGCCCGCGACTGCCCACGGCCCCTTGAAGAGCCGCCAACGTGCGCCAATTGTAACGGCGCCCACACGGCCAACAGTGCTTCTTGCCCCGTTTATCAACGTGAGGCGAGAAACAAAAAGGCGGGAACCGTCGCACGTACTAGCCGCGCCGCAACTCTCCCTGAGAGACCGGCGGTCGGGGAAGAGGAACCATGCGCCCCGACTTCGCTGATGGCCGCAGCGAACGACGGGACCAAAATAGCAGCCAAACCGCGCCGACCCAAGAGGAAACGCCGGCCTACCACTTCCACTACGCAACCCGATGCCGCACAAGAGCCGGAACAACCGGAAAAACCGGTTAAACCGGCAAAACCGGAGAAACCGGCTCGCATCGAGAAACCGGCACGAACGGTACAGCTGAAGACGACCACGACGGCCCGCCCGATGCCGGCCCAACCGACACCAACCGCGCCGGCGCCAGGACCGGCTACTACATATGAAGCCGCTATACACACAGCCCCGACCGATACGCTGGTGGTCGCCGCCCTCCCCGGAGAGACGAAGGCGAAGCCGAGCGAATCGGAACCGAGGCCCCGAAATGCCCAGCACAACATAGTTACCTGTCTACAGATTCTGGTAGAAATAATAGGCAAAGTGCTGGCAGCCGTCTCCCTTGGACTCGACCCGGTCCAGGAAATAATCACAGGACTGACCCAGATCAAAAACCAGTATGGATTCCAATAAATTACGAATCATACACTGGAACGCCGGGGGCCTCTCACCCACCAAGAAGGTACTCCTAAGACACACCTTAGCAGAATACAGGGTTGATATAGCCCTGCTAAGCGAGACACACTTTAAACCACAGACGGTTTTCAAACTCGCAGGATACCAAGTTTACCGGCGGGACGAAATCTCCCCGTCAGGAACCGCCTACCGGGGTCTGGCGGTACTGATAAGGACGAAGATTGTCCACCACACCCTGCCGCCAATCGACCTGGCGTCTGCATATGGTCTGGGCGTAGAAGTCCACACCCAAGATGGGCCAACCAGGCTGTTTGCCTTCTACAAACCACCAGGGCGCATCCTAAACTTAACTGACATCCATAAGCTGCTTGATTCGCCGGCACCTACCATCATAGCCGGCGACTTTAACACTAAAAGCACGGCATGGAATGCCACCACCACATGCCCAAGCGGTCGACGCCTAGTAGCTGACGCGGACGCCAGGGGATACCACATCCTGGCCCCTGAGACGCCCACCCATTACCCCTACACTGCGAGCTACCTACCAGACATCATTGACTTCGTGGTGGCCTCAAACTTGGACACCAACTCCATCACCCAGGTTGTCCTGGACGACCACCTACTCTCTGACCACCAACCTGTCCTGGTCACATACCACCCGCCGACCAGAATAGAAGCACCGATCAGGCGTCAGAGAGTAGACTGGATCACCTTTGAGGCCGCTGTCACTAAGGACTGCCCCACCAGACCCATCAGGGAGGCTGAAGACGTGGAAGTGCTTGCGAGAGACCTGCAGCTACACATCCAACAGGCCCTCGAACAGGCCAAACAAGCCAATACGCATCGGCCTAAAACTGATCCCCTCCCACTGGCCACGAGACAGCTGATAGAGGAAAAGCGCAGGACCCGCCGACTCTGGCAAACCACCAGATGTCCCGTGCTCTACCAACGGTTGAATACCCTCGCAAACCGAATCAAGACTCTGCTGAAGAACCAGAGAAGCGAGTCTTGGTTGAGGACAATTGATACCGCTAGTGAAGACACGCACAATCTACATCGCCTGTGCCGTGCCTTCACCAAACAACGACCACCAGTTCGTCCCTTGAAGGCCCCTGACGGTACTCTGAAGTATCGCGCTGAAGAAAGAGCCCAGATCCTAGCGAACTATCTGGAGGAAGTCTTTCAGCCGAACGAAGATACCGTCAGGGAACATACCGAAATAGTCCAGCAGCACCTGAAAGACTACTTCGAGAGACCACCAGAAAAAGAGGAAGGAAATAACATATTCTTCACCCCGGGACAGGTCACGAAAGCCCTCAGGCGATGCCCGCCCAGGAAGGCCCCTGGACCCGACGGAGTCCCTAACGAGGCGCTACGCCACCTACCACCAAGAGCAGTCGCTGCGGTCACTCGACTCTATAATGGTATCGTGAGAACCACCCACTTTCCAACTCAATGGAAGGAAGGGCGTGTGACCATGATACCCAAGGCCAGGAAGAATACCACCATAGCAGCCAGCTACCGGCCAATAACTTTGTTGGATACAATATCCAAAGTTTTTGAGAAGCTGCTGCTGATGCATCTGACGCCCCACATAGAGCCGAGGCCTGAGCAATTCGGATTCCGGCCGTCGGAGCACTCAACCACCCACCAGATCTCCAGGGTGCTCCACTATGCTGCTACCGCACTAAATAAAAAGGAACATCCCATCGCTGTGCTGCTGGACGTCGAGAAGGCTTTTGACAGGGTGTGGCACGAGGGCCTGCTCTATAAGCTGGCCACGTCTACTACTCCCAGTCGAGTAGTCAAGACTGTGGCCTCCTACTTAACGGGCAGGAGCTTCAGAGTTGTAGTGGAGAACGTAGAGTCGACCATCAGACCCATCAGAGCGGGGGTGCCGCAAGGCAGCTGCCTGGCCCCCTGTATGTATTCCCACTACACGAACGACATCCCGGTTACCCCCGGAGTGGAGCTGGCCCTCTACGCAGACGACGCCGCTTTCCTCTCGTCGTCCATCAGTACAAAGTTCGCCGCCCGGAGACTCCAGCAGCAGCTTGATGCACTACCAGAGTGGCTGAAGAAATGGAGGCTGGAGGTCAACGTGGCCAAAACCCAGGCCATAGTACTGAGTGGGGCGAACAAAATCCCGCCCGCCCTCAGCCTCCTAAACACTCAGGTGCCGTGGTTGAGCACAGTGACCTATCTGGGGGTCACTATAGACCGGCGCTTGAAATTCAACCACCATGTGAGCGAGACGGTCAATAAGGCAAGAGCAGCCAGAACCATACTGAGGCCCATCTTATACTCAGAGTTGCCCTTACGTCAAAAAATGACGATATATAAAACATACGTCCGCCCCCGCATAACTTACGCAGGAGCGGCTTGGATGGCCCTCATCAATAAGACAGCCCGGAACAAACTTGAGGCTCAACAAAATCTCGCCCTCCGTACGATAGTGAAGGCCCCGCGCTACGTACGGAACAATGTCATCCGGCGAGACCTCAAGATTGATACCATCAGGGAGCACGCGATACACCTAGCCCGCAAGATGTATGAGAGGGCAGAAAAATCCACTCACCCTCTCATACAAGACATAGCGCCACAACACGCTAGGCCCCCCGAGGGCAGACGGAGGAACCTGCCGCGGGACCTAGTAGAAGACCCCACATAATAGAAGACTAAAAACTCAAATGAAGCCACGAAATCTTCTCCACAAAAAAGATGAAGCTATAAGGCCCAAAAATGGCCTAACTTAATGACCCACCCGTCGTTACGGGTGGCGACAGCATCCACCGAAGAGGACTACGTCCTGAAACGGTTACCCCAGCCAAAACTGGCTGAGACGACAGCTGCGATCGATAGAAATCGTCCATATCACTGTATTTGTTTTACACTGATTGTGGATCCGTGGTGAAGAACGGATCTTCAAGGAATAGGGTGTGTGTTTGTGTAAGCAAAAATAAAGTTGTGAACAACATCACCCGCGGTTTTAATCTGTCCATATCGGACAGATCCAGACTCCTTCGACCAATCGGAGGAGGCGCACTACGTGCTGTGCGACAGAAGAATCAACAGTGGGAGCCATGCTTCGGCACGAATTGGGCCGGCTCGACCGGAGTGATACCACGGCCTCACAGAAAACCGGCGTAAAATAGCGCTTGCGCTGTGTTTCGCCGAGTGTGTGAGGGTACCGGAGGCCCAACCCCCCTTCCCCCTTATTTCCTTTTAAAAGGCCAGCGACGCATCTGTGACTCCTCTGGTGTTGCGGGTGTCCATGAGCAACGATTATCGCTTACCATCAGGTGATCCGTTTGCTCGTTTGCTGCTCTATTCTATAAAAAAAATCTCTCTCACATAAAAAGTACTGAATGGCTTTTAATCAAACTTTACAATAATATAGACAATACATTGCAATTACATATAGGTTGTAATGTAAATTTCTGGTAACTATAATATTTTTATAATATAAAATTATCTTTTTTTTTTTTTTTTTATTATTAATTGTTAACTCCACGGACTCTTGGTCCATGCTCTTTTTACTTACTTAATGATTAATTACTTAGTGATCTTTACAATACAACAATTGTCTTAAAATAACTTATAGGTACTCATTTAGAGTTGCGCAGCTCCTAACCTAATTATGTATACAATTATTTATGAATTTATATAATATGGTTTAGTAAGTTAGATATACATACATACACATACACACACACACACGTATAAACACTCTTATAATACACACATAGAATTTAAGCAGCATCTAGACCGCTGCCGCGTTGTTTTGGTATTTGAACATCATCTGCGTGTTATAGTCAGCGAGGTCTTTATCTGTTGCCATATCACTGAGGGCGATAAAATGTCTAATGGCGTCGTCCTCCCTTTGCTCCCTATAAAAGTACGTCAAGGACTCAGTATGTCTAGATATTGCGACAACTGCATGAGGAACACTGTCATGGACCGGATTTCTGGGTTCATTCCCTCTCAATAAAATTATCTTGGTTCTCTCTAACTATATGAAAAAAAACAATCAATTCTATGTACAACAGATTTATTACAACTTAGGTTTTCTAAGGCTATTATAGGTTTTTCTATGGTATACAGTTATACAAAATATAATACAACACTTCCAAGCAATAGTTTGCTGACAGTTAGGTCGATACAGCTCAACCGAAACCTGCCAACATGCACGCTTCCAGATAAAATTTTGACAAAATAAAACCCTAAATCTAAACGAAGAACGATTACAAGTGACATAAATAATAATAATAATAATAATAATAATCCTGAGTGAGTGTTGAAGATTACTGATAAAGAAACTATCTTTGTAGACTACACCCGGCTATACCCGGTCACCCAACAAAACTCTGCTTGTCTATGCGCCACGATCAAGAGAAACCATTATAGTCTCATTACAACTGTCAGTGTCAAAGTGACGATTAACGTAAACACGTGTGTGTCACGCGTGTAACAAATAAATGTTAAATTGTGACGTTCATAATATGACCTAAAGAAGAAAAAAAATGTGTCTAACGGTACTCCCGCTCAGTGAAAAAAAAAGTGTTACAAGGTTACAATTTATAAAGTTATTTTGTGAATTGTCCAAAGTATGCTCTGAGCTCAACGGGACGTTGGATCTCATCTCCGAATGGGGCTCCAGCAATCTCGTTGAGTTCAATGCTAAGAAAACTCAGGTGTGCGCGTTCTCGGCTAAAAAGTAACCTTTCCTCCCCCTTCCCTGTCTTCAGGGCGCTACTCTTCCCGCCCAGAGCATCATCACCTTGCTTGGTATGAACATTCGTTGCGATCTTAATACCAGAGACTACATAGAGTCCGTCATAACGACTGCCTCAAGGAAACTCTGTGTCCTGAATAAGGTGCGACGGTATTTTACCCCGGACCAACTCTGCCTGCTTTATAAAACTCAGGTCAGGTCCTGCGTGGAATATTGCTCGCACCTATGGGACGGCCCCGCTCAATACCTTCTCGAAGCTCTGTACAGATTGCAGCGGCGCGCAATCCGCATAATCGGCGATGTAGAGGCAACCAACACCCTCAAGCCTCTACAACTTCGTCGTGATATCGCCTCTCTTAGCGCCTTCTATCGGATGTTTCATGGGGAATGCTCTAAAGAAATCTTTAGCCTTATCTTTCCCTCTCCTTTCCTTTATAGAAACACACGTAAGGGTCTTCGGAGCCATCCGTACACTCCGTCCCCCATTCCACACCGCACTAAGAAATTCCAAGATTCCTTCTTCTGCCGTACTTCCCGCACTTGGAATTCTCTGCCTGAGTATGTGTTTCCTACATCCTATAACATGGGTTCCTTCAAAAGAGGCGTGAAAAGGCATCTTTTGATGAAAAAAAATGCTGATAAACGTGAAGTAAGAAAAAAATCCACCGTCTGCCAGCTATTTTCACGTGCGCTGCGAAAACCTCTGGTAATGTAAGATGGAAATGTTTATCTTAATATAGATTAACATAGTATATATTTTTATCTTATGTGTAAGCTATTATATCCGAAATGGTATGTAATAAATCTCGTGTGAAGTTAATTTGATTCAAAAATAGGTAGAGGAGAACATGCCTACATTGATTTTGATATATTTGTTTATTTTTGGGGTCCATAAATCTATACTAATAATATTATAAAGCTACAGCTTCGCATTTAAACAAACAAACTCTTCAGAGTTTGTTTGGATGCGCTAATCTTAACAATTACCGGTTCGAGTTGATTTTTTTAAAATTACAAACGCCTTTTTTCAACAAAGGTTTTAGGTTATATAACATTACGCTGCGACTAATAGGAGCGAATGAACAGTGGAAAATGATGAAATAAGGAAAAAAATTATTCATCTTTGAGGGCTTCCGTTGTTTGAACACGCTGATCTCAGGAACCTAGACCGAATTCTAAAATTATTTTTGTATTAATGCCCATTTATTGAAGAAAAACTTTAGGCCATATAACATCAAGCTGCGACCAAAATAGACGACCTCCATAGTCGAGTGGATAGTACACCGGTTTCAAGGTGTCGCCATCTCTGAGGTCCTGGGTTCGAATCCCGGTGGGGGCAGATGTTTGTGTGATGAATGCCAGCATTTGTATCTTAGTAATGGTTGTTGATATATATTTCAATAAAAAATATTTATATATGTATAATATATGTATGTCTATCCGTTACCCTAGATCCCATAGCACAAGCCTTACAGAGCTTACCTTGGGCTAGGCTAATTGGTGTAATTGTAACAAATATTTTTATATTTGTTACAATTACATTACATTTGTTATTTTTATATTTATATTTAAAAACTTCTGAATCGTGATCACAATAACAGAAATTGACACCGACGAAGTCGCGGGCATAAGCTAGTATTCAGTAAAGCTCTTTATCATGATTAAATGGAAACTTGTCAACAATAAATAATGCAAATATTTAACTCGAATAATATCTGTGATCTTCCTGCGCTCCTTTTCCTCCTGCGTGGCATTTTTAAATCCACTCAATCAACTGAATAATACCTGCAACCTTTTTAAATCTTTTTACATACATACATACATACACTCACGCCTTTTTCCCACGGGGGTAGGCAGAGATTACGTCCTTCCACTTGCTACGGTCCTTACATATCTCTTTCGCTTCATCTACTTTCATAACATTCCTCATACATGCTCGACGATTGCGGGTACTTCTGACCTGGCCTTTTTTGAGGACACTTTCGATTTGTTCGAAATATGTTCGCCTAGGTCTTCCTCGTCCCGTGTCTCCACTCACTCCAGCTTCATAAATCTTTTTAAATCCACTTAATCAACTGTGCATTGACATTTACGGTTTATAAATCACCACAAGTGGATTCCACGTTGACAATGGCGCGTATTGTGTTAAGCGAAACAATCTGAAATTAATATTAACTTTTGTCCCGACTATTAGCTGGCAATCCAACATTGGATTCAAAGCTTGCGTTTAAGAGACACTCGTTTAATAAAGCATCAAATTAAACGGTGAAAGAGGAAACAATTGCCACGATAACGCCGTGCCTATTTCGCGTCTCTTCCATTCGTAAGTCAGATGTTCTAATGTCGCTGATAATATTTTCTCAAATAATATTCTTATCTCTCTCAGATGTAATACGAAGTAGAAAATTATATTTATCATTTCTCTCAATTGTCTTTAACAGATACATTTTTTTTTTATTTGAGACGAGACGTTATGTATTTGGGAAACCATATTATTAACTTTTCTGTAATGTTCATCATTTTCTTCGGTTTATTTTGATGTGCCTTTTTGATGGGTCCAAGCGTTTTTAAGATGTTTTAATGTGTTATTTATCCCTCCCATTAGTCCCACTTTGGAGATTCGTGCCTTCTTCTAGCGCATATGCCCTCACCATGGGGCAGCGCTAACCGTGCCACTCCTGAGGTGCGGCCCTCTAGTCAATAAAGCCAGTAGGGTCAATAGGACCAAAGGCTAGGCTGAGTTTAGTCGGTAGGTCTGTTGGGTCGAGCCGCCTCGATTCACCAGGAGTCCGACATAATCAACGCATCCCTGCTTGCCTGTTGCGTTGGTATCCATGATGGATTCTCAGCCTCCTCTCCTGAGGAAAAAAAAAAAAACGGACCGAGTCATTCTGTCTTTGGCTGTAGCCTTGTCCGCGCGTTTAAATGTGATATTGAGCACACCTGATTCAGAATTAAATTATTATAAATATCATTTATAAAATTGATTTTATTATTTTATTTAATTTTTTAAATTAGTTTCCTTTTTTGTTTATTATTAATTTTGAATATGGAAAATAATACAGAGGATGTTGATAATAGGTGTGTCTCGCCAATTATTAGTACCCCTCGCTCCGAAAAATATAACAAAAATATTCAAATATTGCAGTTGCAAAAAGTACGTATCTTAGAATCAGATATCATCACAAATTATAAAGCTAGGATGCACCATAATACAATATTAAAACAGAAAATATGGATAGCATTTTTCCGGAGCAAAAGATAATTCCGTCTTTTTGTAAAGCGAAATGTCCAAACAATTACCCTTAACCGGCGCGCCGAGTAAAAAACACAGAAACCACTTGGTAAATAACGTTTGACGTCAACGAAGCGTAACGCGACGTAACTACTGTGCTATAGGATAGGGCTGTGTGGTTTTGCTTTCCCTTTGCGCGAGACGTTGAAAACAAAATGAATTTGGTCACGTCAGCACGGTTGCAGTTAGAAAATAAGATCTGTTTAGTTCGTTAATATTTTGTATCGCTCCGATTGTCGGAACCATAATCGATTTAGATGTCTTGATTAAAAAAAATCGATTAAGTGCTAGTCAGACTCTCGCACGAAGGGCTTCGTATAATTATGCTTTATTTATGCATTTCTCTTAGAACATCCTGGTAAAAAAAGCAGAGGATGTTCTGGTTACTTACAGAATACTTTTAACGACAAGCTTTTATATGTAAAAGTTTATTTTGTACTTTTTAGCGCATTTAATAAAATCTTGTATTAAAAAAAAATACTTTTAATTTATTTTCCGACTAAAAAACAAAACCCTTTCATTTGAAACCCATATTATAGGGGTGCATTATAAATAATTGGTCCGCCATCTTGGGAAAGTCCGCCATATTGGATGAAGAGTGACGTCACATTATTTATCGATGTGTTCTTTGCAGCCCCTTTTATTTGATAGCCATATTGTAGGAATGCATTAAAAATAATAAATTGATCCGCCATCTTGGTAATGCCGCCATGTTAGATTTAGAATGACGTCACATACATAACCATGCATTGTCACCCGACTTACACGTGCATACAAATTTTCAGCTCAATCGGTGACCGGCAAGTGGGTCAAATTAAGATTCAAAGATTTTCTTAAATAGTTACAAGTGAGCTTGTAAAAAAGAAGAGAAATGCGTTCGCTTGCTTCCTCCCTTTGCTTACCTGATACTGAATGCCAACATCCTACAATTGAAAAAAATTTATAAACATATATTATATTTTTTTTACTACATAAGTACTTATATAATAATGTCTATGTCTCCTGTCAATACTGGCCAGTCCCACTTTGGAGATTCGTGCCTTCTTCTAGCGCATATGCCCTCACCATGGGGCAGCGCTAACCGTGCCTCTCCTGAGGTGCGGCCCTCTCGTCAATAAAGCCAGTAGGGTCAATAGGACCAAAGGCTAGGCTGAGTTTAGTCGGTAGGTCTGTGTAGTCGAGCCGTCTCGACAGTACCAGGAGTCCGACATAATCAACGCATCCCTGCTTGCCTGTTGCGTTGGTATCCATGATGGATTCTCAGCCTCCTCTCCTGAGGAAAAAAAAATGTCTATATCTTTAGAAGATAATATAATGTAAGGTAGTAAATAGGTACTATCAGTTTATCTTGAGATCCATGATCGTGGACCCCAGGCTTCGTTTCATGGACCCTTATCTTATGGTTGTCATAAACCCCTAGGGGTCGACAACACTTTGGGTGTCACGGGATTAGCTGATTAATCATTGAAAAACAGATCGAATTCGATTTTTTTTCTAATTGTCCAGAATCAACCCATTGCTCAACGACTATATTTTACGTTTTTCGACACTTCTATCAGAATTAGAACGGTAAATATGCACGGATGCTCGACAAAAGATATAAATTACATACATAAACCAGAATTGTTGTTCATTTAGATGTGATGCGAGCCCGGATGTTTTATGCTGATGATGTAAGGAGACGTCGGTGGGCCGTAATTTTTCATCTTCAAACATTCTGTCATCATTTTTGATTACAGAGTAATGTTTTTTACTGGCATATTTTTCGCGTGTGCCATATTGACACATTGTCGTAATGTGTTCGGATGCTTCATTCATATTATGTTTGTGTTGTGTGAATCAGACGTCTTAATTTGAAAAGTGGTTTTATTTGTCACAGCTTTATTTTTCAGGTTATTGGGACATTGATAGATTGAAATTGGCAATACCGTATTTACAAATGTATGTACGAACGTAAAATATTATACTTGACTTAAAATACGATGTCTTCCTGTCAGAAATAGTATAGTATAGGCCCCAGCCTATTGAACATTTTTGCTTGTGATAATTTTATATAACGACTTCAGCAGTTAATTATTAAACGACATAAAATGTTTTGGAACCTCTAGTGTACACTATATTATTAATATATATACTTATATAGGTATAATACTTATATATGTATATATACATATATACGTAAATTTATATATTAGCTATATATGCTAACTATATATAATGCTAACTATATACATATGATTTATCTTAATTTTTTTAGTAATTTCATTTTCTTTCACCGGTTTAAACACACTATTGTTGGATAGTTATGTAAAAGTTGTTTAGGTTTGAAGACTGTAATGGCTTATTGTTTTCATCCCGTTTTATTATACATAATTAAATAGCTGTTTGTTTTTTAGGCAATAAATAAATAAAATAAAATAAGTCTGAACTCTAATTTCTATTCATATTTGGTCACACTAGCTGGTGCCCGCGACTTCGTCTGTGCTATTAGTAATTAGCGATGTCACGTAGCGGAAGGCTACGGAGCAAAATAGGTTAAGGATAATAAGAAAAAGATAAGAACAAGAGACTAATATATTAAAATAATTATTAAGACAGCACGGCCCAAACTTATGAAATAAATTAAAATTACAAAATGACAATAATAAAATGGTAGAGAAGGGGTAAGAAAGGAAGGCGGTACCAGGATCTAGGTAGACCAAGTATCGGTAGGCTGGCAGTATACAGCAGCAGGCAGGCAGGTATTCAGCGGCAGGCTGGCAGGTATTCCGCAGCAGGCTGGTAGACACACAGCAACAGGTTGGCAGGTGTGCAGCGGCGAGCTGGCAGGTATTCAACGGCAGGCTGGTAGGTATTTTGCAGCAGGCTGATAGTTATGCAGCAGCAGGCTGGCCAGTATTCCACAGCAGACAGGCAGGGATGCAGCAGCAGGCAGGCAGGCAGAGAACGTAGGAGGCTCGATGTGGCAGCAATAGTACGTGGTTCTTTTTATGTAGTGTGCAGCCGAGTTTCCACAGTACTTTTAGAGTTGAAGACTTTTATCTTCACAGAGAGCTAAGGTAGTATAGAAGGTTGTTTGTAGCTTCAGAAGTAGAAGTAGAATGTTCGTCTAGAGACCCTGGACCGCCTTTTATAATAGCCAGATATGATGTTCGAAACTAAATACAAAAATTTAAAATTATGACATAAAATTCATAAAAAGGAGTCCAACATGGCATAAAAAATAATAAACATATTTAAATTTAGACATTTGGAATTATGTGACGTCACGTCAGACTGTTGTCATACGTTGTCAAAATCTAGAATGTTCCTAACAAACCAAGAGAAATCGTTGAAAATAATAAAAATTACTAAGAAATTACAACAAATATACAGCAAAAAGCAAAGAGAAAAGCAAATTACAAGTGTTCAGTCTAACAAAAGTACTAAAAGTGAAAGTTATAAACCAAAACAGTGCAATTCAGCGATACAACAAGATTACATAATATAAGATGATTTATAAGTGTTAAACGTATTTGTACATAGTTAAATTAAAAATAAAATATTATTCCAAGGCAAAGCCGAGACACTCCCACCTGTAGTTACACCAAAGACTCATATTTAAACATTACTAAGGTAGGTAGCAACTGAGAATTCAATGATACATACAAATCAGTCTATAAAGTAACAAATATATTCGTCCATCTATTAGTTTTCTAATAGTATATGATTTATAGCTAATAGCATATGCGTAGCCCCCAGCATATCAAACATAACACTTACAGTACACCTGCAGTACACATTACAAACAGAATACAACCATTTGCACACACAGCAATACTATACGCGATTCCCAATGGAATCAACACAAAGTTGTGTTGGGCTTGGGTGCCAATAGATCACCTCTGTCCAGCTCGCTTAACACTAACGGCAGTGCTGTGGGGGAGTACCCCCAGTGCATCCCACATACAAGCTGGGTGCAGCGAGCACTTTCCTAGGGCAATCCATGCCGACTATCTAGAGGTGTTCAATATTCCCATACTTGAACTCTGTACATGCATGGCACGATTTATCATAGAAATGCAGAAGCGCAGGTTGCATGAGCGTAGCTTGAAAACTAGCAGATGGGCAGATTTGCATTAAAAGATAACAATTTACTTATAATTGCGAGACCTGAGAAAATTCTAGAACATTCTAATAATATAGACGTTAGAAGATTAAAACTTTGCATATAATTGCAAGTTTCGAGAAATTTCCAGAATGTTCTAAAAGTATAGACGTTACAGCGTAGCTTATATTTTCACGCAGTCACTACACAGTATAAAGTCGCTTTCACTGTCCCTATATCTCTATGTATGCTTAAATCTATAAAACTAGGCACCGGATTTTGATGCGGTGTGATGAACGGTTGCCGGTGTCGTTAGTTGGCTAGGCGTTGAACCTTCCGTTCGTGCGCCTTCCTCAAACACACTTCAGCTTCAGGCTTCAGCATTCATTTTTTTTGACGGATCTATCCGTCAAAAAAAATAGTTTCTTATGTGATGTCGGAAATAAATACATTTTTTCCGCTTACTTTGCAAACGCAGGAGATACTCGTATATCAAAATAATAATAGACCTAGTTTATTGTCGTGAGGCTGCGTGCGCGTCCGGCTAAGCGCGCACGCCGTGGTGGAGTCTCTCTGTCTGGGGGACTGTCCAGGGGTTCTCGGACAGTCCCTCCTTTGGCGGTGGCTTGACCAACTCTTGGTCGAGCCGGCCTCGAGACACATGGCAGTCGAATCGCGAGAGCGCACCCCGCCATGTGCCCCGTATGGGCCCAGAGAACTCGGGGGGGTTTTAGTGACTAGGACCGGCTCTTGATCGGAGAGCCCCACACACGGCCGCGTCTTGCCAGCGCGGTGTCACGGTGCACAAGGTCGCATTTCCCCCCCTCATAAAAAAAGGTGGGGTGTATTGAACTCGACTGGATTTTATTGTTAATCTATCTGTTATCTATTGATATCACCAAATTCTACGGCACTAAACTAACTAGAACAATAACTGAGACATCGAGAACAAAGATCGTTAACTTATTACTAACAAGGAAGAATGTATTATTTATTAAGAGAATACCTTCCAAGGAGCCCATTACTAATCAGAAATCAATAAATCATTAATACCTCCCGTCTATTAGAACAGCTTTACGAACATTCGCGTTAGTCTCTAATGAAATATCAGATATTGGGGCTCGATCTTAATCGAAAGTATCTTTACTAGCGGAACAAATGAAAGTAAGCTTTGCACTGTAATCGTTATTATCAACACTGAATCACTATTTTAAACAAATAAACATAATGCAATTTATGATAATTTGGCCAATTCTTATTTGTTAATGTTCGTTGAAGTTCAAGGAGGGTTTTTTCAATGAGAAAAATTCGAATAATTATCGGAAATACCCTAAAAACAGCCCTTTTATTTTCCCATGCAAACGTTTTCTAACTAAAACGTACAGTCGAATTGAGCTTTATTGTTATTGTATAAAGTTCATATTGCAGGCACTCACTGTTGTCTAAGCAATGAAGGTGTGTTCCTAACATCAAAGAGTAAATTTGCGCTTTATCAACGCTACATATAGTTGAAATTCAATCATATCTATCAAAACAGTGTGCGTGCGTGCGTTGGAGCACAGAATACATCGTTGGAGGATTTAATGTCACGTTCCAAAATTGAATAGCCACAAAATGTAATAGGTCATTTAGACTTTTTTTGCGATTTGGTTGGCTATGCGACATTATCTATAAAATAATTAGGAACAAAAAACTGCCACTGTACAAATCTTTATGACAGGACGAAGTCTGTCGGGTCCGCTAGTTTGTTATAGATATAAGCGGATGGATGAACAAAGATTCCATGTTGCTGAAATGCATATGTTAAGACGGATGTGTGGAGTAGACAAGAAAGGATAGAGTGAGGAATGAATATATCAGGGGAAGTCTGAAAGTAGCCCCTATTGATAAAAGAGAGAGAGAGTACTTTTCTGGTACGATCATGTATTAAAAAGAGGGAATGATCATGTTACTTGGAAAGTTATGGACATGAAATTGAATGGGCGTGTGGGAAGAAGAAGACCGAAGAAAAGATGGACGGACTGTGTGAATGTTGATATGTTGAAGAAGGAAGCGAGTGTCGAAATGGCGAGTGATAGAAGACAGTGGAAGAGGAAGACATATTGCACCGACCCCAAATAAAATTGGAAACAAGGCAAAAGAAAGAAGAAGACAAACTGCCCCAAAAACATCGCTCCACATTAGCATTTTTATCTCGTATTGTAGATGTAATCACAAACATATAAATTTCACACACAAACCACACAGGAACAAAGTTTTTTCAGCCATACGAATCTGTCCCGTGGGAACCCGCGAACCATTGCGTAATCATCACAGCTCGTAATCATCACGGCTTCTAAGCAAATTGTTCGGGATAGAATAGCTAATAATGTATACGATTATGTAATAAGAAATAAATATGATAAAAATAAGATAGTAATAAAACGGCGGAATAATATTAAGAATAGCACTAAGCATAGCTAAGGAATAGAAATAAGTTTTAGCTAAGGAAATAAATAAACTATATAGAATAGGTTCCCATAACAATAAGAATACATATAGTATGTAAGATTGATATATATATATATATATATATATATATATATATATATATATATATATATATATATATATTGATTAAAAACCCATAGACAGAGATAGTAGCGTAAGCATAAGAATATATGAGTTTATTAGGGAAAGTATGTTAGATATATGAAAACTATTGTTGAATTTGGGCATACTATATGTTAATGTATTAAATGAACAATATAATGGATAACTAGGGCATAATAAATTATAAAACTGTAAAAAGGTAGCCAGTGTGAAATTGCAAAATGTATGAAAATGTCGGATAAATATCCTATCGCACACATATAAAAGTGCCTGTATATGTATGCTGCCGAGCATTCTCAGTGACCACTGGTTAAGATATAGTATTTGATATACTCTCCGAACATATGCCCTAGAGAGTGAGGACTTAAGTCCTGTAGGTAATTTGTGGGGGGTAAATTAAGCCGAAAACAGGGATGAAAATTCACCCTGGCAGACGTATTATCGTATATATCTCGAGTACTATAATAGATATAGTGACATAGTAAACGGTAAAATAGAGGGGAAAATGAGCTCCCACAGATTACTTATATATGAAAGGGATGAAAATAAGGAAACATATAGCAAATAAGCATTTATTGTATAAACAAAGGTATAAATAAAGAGCAAAAAGGGTTCGACGGGTGCTTTCTGTACGGTATAGCCTCCCTAGGGGGGTCTCAAAAATAGAATTTTTAGAATTTGGGAATAAATTGAGAGACTCCCCCTTCTCGGCACGGATTACGACGGGCACCACATACTGAAGCGGACGACTGCCCAACCGCAACGACAGAAAGCTCCTGTAGACCCTGCTGGCCGACTGAACACAAGAAAACTGGCGTTTTGATTTCTTACTGGAACAACCCCCGGGCCGCACCGTTCGGAATCCTTCACCAATCCCAGCAAGCGAAGTGTGCCGTCGTGCACACAAATCTTCATGATTAGTTACTATTGACTTGTTAATTACTTCCGATTGTAAATATTTTATTGTTATAGCCACAAGATGATAAAAATGGGACCGTTTAAATATTCCAGTTCTACCAGATACAGTCGACCCCTTTATAATCGCATATAGATTTAATCAAAATAATCTTCATTAAATCATAGCACTTACACGAGACAAATCAGGCAAGATAAATTTTCACTTAAGAAAACAAACACCTTGGACGTGCATACGAACAAAACAAAATTACACCTAATCGGAAATAGGAAGAGATTGGGTGGGACAGGATTATAAACTGATATTTATTACAATAATATGATATTGGGGAGTCCATTTAAAGCTCGCTTTTGAGCGTGCCAAACATTATTTTGCTTATTAGTTGAGATGAGATAAGAACTACCGATGACTGAAAACTACCACCCAAGTCCCATGATTTCTGACATAATAAAAAAATTGGTAGTAATTATCAGATGACAAACATATTCAATTTTCTAAAATATGGTAACTCTTTTTTTTTTTTGCGAGACATCATCGCATCACCCATCGTGACACCGCGCTGACAAGGCCGGTGTTCTCTGGACCCATATCGGGGCACATAATGGTGGGGTGCGTTTTCACGATTCTACCGCCACAAAAATATGGTAAACACATAGACAAAACTTCATTTCTAGAGATTATGATAAGACATTGCATTTCTAATCTAAAGAGAGTCATATTGCATGACCACATAGTGACTAGATATTCAAAAGTGAATTTGAGCTAAGGTGGAGCACAAAAACTCAAATAAAACCACTAACTCACCTTGCTTGAAAATCGTGCCACAGTTTGGCAATTTGCATTATGAATGCGGACGCGAATCAATTGGGTGGAATGTTGACTACATATGATAGAATACCCTCACCACGTCCGTCAACCGATGGTGGAGTGGTGTAGATGGATTTATACTGTGCAAATTTAATTCTGTAGAACACACATGCAACTTAACGGCCATGTTCGAGGCTCTGTAACTCCTTGGATACTAGGAGTTCATCACCAGGGTTCCCTGAAGTCGCTTAGCGTTCCCAGGGGCTCCATTCATGCCTGAGAAAGTCCATCGCTGAGGTTTTTATTGGGTAGGCCTTCTGGGGAGGAGAGCCCCACATAACCGCCGGCTCGCTACAGCCACATGCAACTTAATGCATGTTCCTCAGTGGAACAAAAAAAAAGGCCTCTCCTTTTGGGGAGGAGCCCCACATAACCGCCAGCTCTCCGCAGCCGGGTATGCAATTTAATGCATTTTCCTCACAGCGGAACATAAAAAAGGTGTTCATCACCAACAAAGCAGAGTTGCGAGCTGGTAGCCAGTAAAATATCATATCAGAGTTGGTTCCATATTGATGATCTGAACCGCTTAATACAGCCGAACCAAAAATAACCTTATATGCATCTGAATGAGATAGACAACGAAAAGCTCGTGCAGATAACATTCACAGTAAAATATTTTGTCTCGCTATCGATGGATAGTTATCGATGGATTCCCGCCGCCAGCCAGCTTGTCACGTGACATGGCAATAAATAAAGGAATTGAACCTTTCACGCAATCTGTTTTTTTCGCTCGCCTTCAAACAAAACAATACTGTCATCGGCTAAAAGCTTCGATACAACTGTCCTCGGCAATAAAAGAAAATTATAATATGTGAAGCTACCATGACTAGATATAGAGGCTAAGGGCTTTTGTACACTGTGACTTTTGGAAATATGAAGACGCGTTTCCTAGCTAAAATGCTTCGTAGTTCTTGGTTTTGTGTGCTAGCATTGGTGTGGCGTGCGTGGTAGACCCAAGAGAGTACGTTTGCGGAATTTTTAAGAAGAAAATATTTGCGCATTAGATGAAATCTATGAATAAACAAATGCTTCTAATTCGCGTGAAGATTCAAAGGTTAATAAAATATTATACAAGAATCACAGTAATGAAATCTTTGATAATTGATCATCAAAACAGATGCTAAACCTCTTGATAATGTTGTGTCCTATTAAATCATTTATATCACTTCTAAAAGGCACAGTATGCAAAGGGTCTAAAGAGATCTCAGAACAGCTTCTAAATCTGATATGGAAATATACAGGGCCATTATTTTCGCTATATTCGCATCTTTCATACCTCTTACGCTCGCCTGTTTCGTATTTATAATTATTCTAAATGGAGAGACATACTCATAAGTATAACGACCGCGTTCTTCACTTGAGATTTTGATTCAACACCATATAAACTAAATTGGTCAAATATGTTATCAACAAAATAACGAGATAAAGCGATAATTTGGTTCATAATTTTCAATGTTTCTTAATGGGCATATGGGCAGAGGAAGACCGAAGAAAACCAAGAATACTTACCTGCTAAGTACCTAGTATTCGCCATTTTATTTTCTTTTTGACTTTGTTATATCCAACGTCGCTCTCACAGTAAATACAAATCTAACGACACCTCTCAATCCAAAATCCATCTAGCCGTTCAGGCTACAGAGCGTGCCAAACATTTGAATTCGGCGCCTAGAATCCGCCATTATGTTTTCTTTTTCACTTTGATATATGCAATGTCGCTCTCACAGTAAATACAAATCTAACGACACTTCTCGACCTAAAATCCATCTAGCCGTTCAGGTTGCAGAGCGCGCCAAACATTCGAATTCGACGCTAGAATCCGCCATTTTGTTTTCCTTTTCATTTTGGTCTATCCAGTGTTGCTCTCACAGAAAATACAAATCTAACGACGAAAATAAAGATAATTAAAGAAGAAAATAATACATCGGTCCTTATGGATATATGACGGTATATTATATTATTAATAATTTTTAAGTTTTAGTAGACATTTTACAAAACCTTCATGTTTATTTTTATTTAATGCTTTAGTTAGTATCATTAAATCAGCCAACATTAAATCAGTAGAAAGATATTTGATTTCAATAGTCTTGCTTTTAAACTGTATTTCTTACGAAGTGATATTTAACATCTGTGTATCGTGCGTTTATGATGTACGGGATTTGTAGCTAATTTGGTAGCAGATTGGTTATCGCTATAAATTATGACTTTCTTACAAAAACAAGTAACTCCCGCAAGAGATCACTAGAGTACACTGCTTCTTTGCATGTTTCACTCAGCGCAATATGCTCTGTTATACCTAATTAAAAGAAAAAAAAAATTAATAAGACTTATATTGTATTCCACATTCAATCGACTTAATTGAAATTGGTTTAAAATAATAAATACACTATGGGTATAAAAGACAGTATAAAAGAAAGCAGCCAGGATTAGTCTACCAACAAAAACAATCCCCTGGCGAAGTCGGGTAAAAATAAATAAGACACTTTACACTAACGAATATTTATTTTAATTTAATTTTAATCAATATACTGTCCTCCTTCTTATATATATTATAAGCGGATACCCCCCACACGTTGCGTAAGGTTGCCGGCCGTTGCCTATAAAAGCCGCTGCGGTTGGCTAGCGACTTTCCCGTCAATACCACCAACTGTGAGCCTGTCTCAAGGCAACACTAATCAATACCGGCAGAGGATTCGTAGACCGCGACATGTCCTTAGCGACCCTCCCAACCAACTCACGCAGGAACTTCTAGACCTGCAAGCGGCGGCGTCTGAGCCGTCGCTCCCCCTTGTCAACCCCTAAACGGCAGCCTTCTGCTTAGCCTGAATAGGTTCTCATCAATACTGGCCGGTCCCACTCTGGAGATCCGTGCCTTCTTCTAGCGCATATACCCTCACCATGGGGTAGCGCTAACCGTGCCTCTCCTGAGGTGCGGCCCTCTCGTCAATAAAGCCAGTAGGGTCAATAGGACCAAAGGCTAGGCGGAGTTTAGTCGGTAGGTCTGTGTAGTCGAGCCGTCTCGACAGTACCAGGAGTCCGACATAATCAACGCATCCCTGCTTGCCTGTTGCGTTGGTATCCATGATGGATTCTCAGCCTCCTCTCCTGAGGAAAAAAAAAAAAAAAAAAAAAAAAAAAAAAAAAAAAAAAAAAAAAAACTAGCGACTTACTTATCATCGGGCATTCGGAGCGGGTAGACCGGTCGTAACGTTATTACGTGTTGCGTTGCGTAACGTTGCGTAATTCGTAAAGTAGGCGTTAGGCTGATTTTGTTCCTCTGTAAAATTATGTTGGTGCCAAATTATTTTTTTTAAGGAATTTCTCTTCTGATTCCTAAAATCAGAAGTGGGATAAGCAACTCTTAGCCCACAATTACGAGGAACAAAGTCTTCTGCGTACTTTAGTGTTCGTGTTTGTGATAATGGCTGGCGGATCCAGTCGGAGTGACCGTAGGTCGCGAAGTCGTTCCCGTGATAAGTCGCGGCACCGTTCACGTAGCCGTCACGAAGTGTCCACTAGGAACCGCCGATCGCGACGTCGGTCATATAGTAGGACGCGTAATGAAAATTTCACACCGTCAGAAAAAACGCCTAATCGTGATCGCCATCATCGTCGCTTGAACAGATCGCGGTCTTCAAGCAGGTCACATACCCCGGATTTGGCTATTCATTCCACATTGAATTCGATCATGGACCGTCTTGCGTCGATCTTAGCAATATAAGTGAAGGTCAGGTTAGGCCGAGTCAGGAGAAGGTTAGACCTTTGATTGACTCAGCTGAACCTCAAAATGTTAAGCAGATGCAAATACGGACGAATGTAATGCGTCAGGGACGTCATCAGATCGCGATGCGGCCTTGGCGTTCAGTGTGAAGACATACAGTTTTGTATGTATTGGACTTTATGTCCGGCAGACATACAGTTTTGTATGTATTGGACTTTGTGTCCGGCAGACATACAGTTTTGTATGTATTGGACTTTGTGTCCGGCAGACATACAGTTTTGTATGTATTGGACTTTGTGTCCGGCAGACATACAGTTTTGTATGTATTGGACTTTGTGTCCGGCAGACATACAGTTTTGTATGTATTGGACTTTGTGTCCGGCAGGCATACAGTTTTGTATGTATTGGACTTTGTGTCCGGCAGACATACAGTTTTGTATGTATTGGACTTTGTGTCCGGCAGACATACAGTTTTGTATGTATTGGACTTTGTGTCCGGCAGACATACAGTTTTGTATGTATTGGACTTTGTGTCCGGCAGACATACAGTTTTGTATGTATTGGACTTTGTGTCCGGCAGACATACAGTTTTGTATGTATTGGACTTTGTGTCCGGCAGACATACAGTTTTGTATGTATTGGACTTTATGTCCGGCAGACATACAGTTTTGTATGTATTGGACTTTGTGTCCGGCAGACATACAGTTTTGTATGTATTGGACTTTGTGTCCGGCAGACATACAGTTTTGTATGTATTGGACTTTGTGTCCGGCAGACATACAGTTTTGTATGTATTGGACTTTGTGTCCGGCAGACATACAGTTTTGTATGTATTGGACTTTATGTCCGGCAGACATACAGTTTTGTATGTATTGGACTTTATGTCCGGCAGACATACAGTTTTGTATGTATTGAACGTACGAATGGACGTAGCTTGAATATGATGATACAGGTATAAGAATGAATGAATGACTGACAGACGAGGATGGTGGAGTTGAAGCAGATGGCAGCATACAAAGTGGTGACAACCCTGAGGCTCGTGTCGAGGACGACACTATGTCAGGAGAGGCCGTATAAGCGGATACCCCCCACACGTTGCGTAAGGTTGCCGGCCGTTGCCTATAAAAGCCGCTGCGGTTGGCTAGCAACTTACTTATCATCGGGCATTCGGAGCGGGTAGACCGGTCGTAACGTTATTACGTGTTGCATTGCGTAACGTTGCGTAATTCGTAAAGTAGGCGTTAGGCTGATTTTGTTCCTCTGTAAAATTATGTTGGTGCCAAATTATTTTTTTTTAAGGAATTTCTCTTCTGATTCCTAAAAATATTATTATAAGCGTTTGTGGATGGATGTTTGTTACACTTTCAAGTTAAAACTGCAACCGCGAACTGTGAAAACTACAACTCTTCCCGTGGCAGAGCCATGCTTCGGCACGAATTGGGCCAGCTCGACCGGAGTGATACCACGGCCTCACAGAAAACCGGCGTAAAATAGCGCTTGCGCTGTGTTTCGAGTGAGTGAGGGTACCGGAGGCCCAACCCCCCCTTGCCCCCTTATTCCCTTTTAAAAGGCTGGCAACGCATCTGTGACTCATCTGGTGTTGCGGGTGTCCATGGGCAACGGTTATTGCTTACCATCAGGTGATCCGTTCGCTCGCTTGCTGCCCTATCCTATAAAAATTGGTTGTCTGTAGAACTCCGTCTACTGCCGATATTTGAACGTGACAACGTCTATTACATGGTAATTTTTTCTGGGTGCAATGAAATTATTTAAAATAAAGTAATGTATAACATTTATATTTTTATTTAATAGTTTGTTTAAATTTTCTGCTTCTGAAGTTATACATAAATTAATTATTATGAGTAATGTGCACTTGCACACTAAATACAATAAGCATATGATTGCACATACATATGAACATACATTCATTCATCTTCATACAGAAGTTTATAGTTACAATAAAATTAAGCGTGGACTCCGTGTGGCGTCAGATTCGGCCGTTACGGTGTTTTCGAGAATGACTCCACGCCGTACCAATTTAATAGACGTTGTCACGTCAATAAAGTAATGTATAACATTTATATTTTTATTATGTTGCCGTGTGGCGTCAGATCGGCCGTTACGCCGTTCGTGGACTCCGTGTGGCGTCAGATTCGGCCGTTACGGTGTTTTCGAGAATGACTCCACGCCGTACCAATTTAATAGACGTTGTCACGTCAAAAAAAAATTGTAGCCTAAGCTATATTCTTGTAAAGTTTTTTCAAAATCCGTTTAGTAGTTTTTACGTGAAAAAATAACAAATATCCATAACTATCGCATTTGTTATATTACTAGGGATGAAGTGCTCACAAAAACATGAGCCATTTGTGTACATTTACGAGGAAACTCAAACACCTCGAAAGGAATAAAATATAATGCAGAATACATTTACCGAACAAGTCGCCGTCTTCGCTGTACAAATTTATTCGTCGCCAGAAGTATATTCAAACGATTCCTATCGCTATGGTCCGAGAAATCAGATGAAATTTCGATTCCACCGTACCAAAGCAAAGCAGATCTTGATACCGCACTTTTATTACTTGGTATTGTGCCCCCCTCTTAACTGGGGTAAAGATATTCTTTTGTCATGCTGTTCGGCTGAGGCGTCTGCCGACTTTTTTTCTCTTTTGGCAAATCAAGGGAAATTCGCGACATTCTCGGAGTTTCTAACAATTAGGTACGTTCTTGATAATCTAATGTTGAACAAATTTGACTTGAACGTGGCATGGATTTTGGCTTCAGAATGAATTTATATGAATATTTTGTGATAATGTGATGAAAATGTAATATGAATAATTGAACTGATAGGATTTTTACAATAACTGTGGCACGTCAAATATGTTACGCCTTTGGTTCACCAAACCGACTCGCACTTGTCTGATTTTTGTTGATTCGTACGTTGCTCCAAAGTGTGGAATTCTCCATCGAAATTCATTGTCCGAATCTGCAATTACGTATTCACGTGTTCTTATTACTCGCGATTGACTCAGCATAAATTATTCAAATATCAACCTTAAGAAATTTAATTCTAATAAAAAAGGAAGTTAGGGTTGTACATAAGACCGCCGAGCGGGGTCGGGAGATGGCCGATCCCGCTCGAAGAAGGCGGCGCCGGGCTCGGTAGCACAGCTGCGGCGCCGCCGCGGGTCGCCGGCGGGCGTGAGGAAGTCGCGACTGCTACGGCGACCCGGGATGGACCACGCCCCTTCCGTGGCCGGGGGGCGTCGTCGGTGGAGGAGACCGGGGGAGGTAGTGTAGCCTCCCCTGAGGAGGGCTCCCCTCTAGGCAGGGGAGCAGAGGCTGGGGGTTCCCGGAGGTGGCTTGGTCTTCCCGGGGGCTCCCTACATGCCTGAGGAAGGCCATCCCTGAGGTTTTTAGTGGGTAGGCCTCCCCCTTCTAGGGAGGAGAGCCCCACATAACCGCCGGCTCGCCACAGCCGGGGTATGCAATTTAATGCATTTTCCTCAGGGAATCAAAAAAAAGGGTTGTACATAAGAAGCTACCTTGAAACTACGAAGGATTGTGAAAGAGAGGGGATACAGATTATAAATCAAAATCAAAACCAAAAGTTATTCCTCAAATATTTGCAATCACTTTTGCACGGAATAGATGCCACGCTATTGATTCGCAAGTCTACTAGGAGACTTTGTACTGAAAAAAACTAGCAACGGCTATATTTTATTCTCCCTGTATTTTTTCAGAGTCTTCAATTAGATGCTAGCCTCAGATAAATAGTCCGAACCCAACTTCCTTTACAAGTTAATACAACTTCACATTATATCTATAAAAGGTATAGTTTCATTAGGTTATTTATTGCAGCTAAAATATTTATTTTTCCGGATTTTGGTTATTTGATATAAATATATGACGACCTCCGTAGTCGAAGTGGTATACCGATTTCAAGGTGTCGCCATCTCTGAGGTCCCGGGTTCGAGTCACGGTGGGGGCAGATGTTTGCGTGATGAATGCGAGCATTTGTATCTTCGTCATGGTTGTTATAATATATTTCTATCAAAAATATTTATACATATATAATATATGTATGTCTATCCATTACTCTAGATCCCATAACACAAGCTTTACACAGCTTACTTTGGGCTTGGTTAATTGGTGTGAGTGTGAGAAATATTTATTAATTATATTTGCATATGGAACTAAAGAGCCGCAGTTTTCAGGCTGCCGACTCCTGAGCTAGACCAACTTTGTAAGGATAGCGCAATTCCAATGAGATACAATAAAAATGTAACTGCTCGTAAAACATTTGTCACGGCACTTAGTTCCTTGAGGTTTCTTTGGGGGGATTTTAGATGGCTTACGGTCTTATTATTTCATAAAGACAGCTTACACTAATATTTGCCTCTAGGACTTATTACGAATTTTTAGATGTCTATAACAATCTATCATCATACATTTTTAAATACTACATTTAGAATTTACAAAGTTTATAAAAAAAATTACCCTAAAGGGAGTTAAAGTTTAAGGGATGAACGGAACGGACTGCTCAGAAACTACTAAATCGATTTTAATGAAAATTGATATAGGGTTAGTTTGAGATCCTGAGAAAGACAGGGAAATTCTCACCACGGGAAAATATATATTGAAACAGAAAAATTAAAAGTATTTTTTTTTAATACAAGCTTTTATTGTTATCTTAGCTTTTATTATTATTTATATGTAAAAGTTTATTTTGTTCTTTTTAGCGCATTTAGTAAAAGCTTCTATTATTTTTTTTTTATTTATTTTCTGATTAAAAAACCAAGCATAGCAAACCCTTTCATTTGATACCCATCGTGTAGGGGTGCGTTATAAATAATTGGTCCGCCATCTTGGGAAAGTCTGCAAAATTGGATTAAGAGTGACGTCACATTATTTATCGAGGTGTTCTTTGCAAGCCCTTTCATTTGATACCCATATTGTAGGCGTGCATTAAAAATAATTGATCCGCCATCTTGGTAATGCCGCCATGTTGGATTTAGAATGACGTCCCACACATAACCATGCATTATCATCCGACTTACACGTGCATGCAAAATTTCAACAAATTAACATTTTATCTAAACATAATTTTGGGATTGAGAATAAAAGGTTGTTCGCAAACATTTAAGAGTAGCTGCTCATGTTCTTAACAATTCATACAATATCTTTATATATTGTAGCCTATGTGTTATTCTGATATATAAGATACTAAGCTTTTGCCCGCGACTTCGTTCGCGTGGACTTCAGGTTCGTCCCGTCTAGTACCTGTGATATCTTAGAAAATATATATTTAATTTACATGCTGTAAAAAGCCATATTGATCTTTACAAATGCACAATGTATTTAAGATACTTAATTGGATAAGGATTAATACTGTATTGCTTAAAATCGCTTCGTAAATAAGGCATTATTTCTCGTACAAAGTAAAGGATAAAAAATGGTTATTGTGGGTTATTCCTAAGAGATAAACATATACCATCACGGACTTTTTTTTAGACCTTTTTAAGTTGTACAATACTGTAGTAAATTGTTTTGATCTATCTTGTAGGATTCAGTCAGCGTTTGCAATGTAAGCGCAAAAAATATGTTTTTTTTACGACCTCACATTAGAAACCTCAAAAATTGTAGCCTATGTGTTATTCTGATGTATAAGCTATATTGTGGTAAAGTTTCATTCAAATCCATTCAGCAGTTTTTACGTGAAAGAGTAACAAACATCCATACATCCATACTTACAAACTTTCGCCTTTATAATAGTAGTAGGATATTACTGCAAAGTTTCATTAAAATCCATTTAATAAGTTTAACGTGAAATAGTAACAAATATTTATTCATACTTACAAATATTTGCATTTATATAATATTGGTAAAGTTGCGGTTATAATAAACGAAAAACATTAGTACTATTGTGATGTAAATAATTAACCTAAATAATTAAAATTAAATGTAAATAATCAACTTAAGTAATTCGTCATTTAACTACAACAGTCCAATAGGACTACGGGATCACAAATGCAATTGCCAGTTTAATCATACTAGTGGGTGTATGAAGGTTGCCTCACGAAGTTTTTCTTCACCGTAGGAACGAAATATACAGTGAAATGCGCTAAAGGAAAACGGTACATACATAACAATATTTAAACAGAAAGTTCACAGCTTTTCTCAGCTTGAAAGTCAATTGCTTTCCGTGTTTGTTGAGCCATCATGGAGGCACGGAAACCATTGCTCTTACCCCGACATGTTTCAGTGCACACGAGAAACTTCTGCGTTTATATTTTGAAACATTGCTCTTCGCTCGTATAGTATTTAAATATTTGAAATAAAACATTGAAAAAAGAACATTTATAGACGACTAGCTGACCCGACAGACGTTGTCCTGTAAAATGTCTCAAATGTCATGTTGTTTCATGTTGTCTCGCTGTATGTGAAAAGACTTTCCCGCCTTTCTGTTGAAATTTTTCCTGATTTTTCTTTGCTACATACCTCACGGAGCCCGAGACCTTTCCAACAAATGCAAAACCGTGGAAATCGGTTCGTGCGTTCTGGAGTTATAGCATCAGGAAGGAAAACCCGACTTATTTTTATATAGTAGATATACAATAAAAAATTACGTTAAATAAAAAGGAACAGGCCTAATCTCGAATCTTCGAATTCAGGAATAATCTCGAACATTGTTGATATTTCTTCTATGAAGGTAGATAAATAATAAGAACTGTTATTCTGCTCTGACAAGTTCCGAGAAAAGCATTTATTTTTATACGTTAAAATAGCTCCTTTATTTATCTCTTACATTGAAAAATTGAGGTCAAAATATAAGAATGTTGACTAAATTTAAACTAGTGACTTAAATTAAGTAAACTATTCGAAAATTCTTAATAATAGTTAAACTAGATGCTAGTTTTTTTTTCAGCTTTTATCAATAACGAGAAAAACAAATTAATTTTTGAAGGGATTCGAACATTGTGTAGTTTACACATATAAAATAATAATCAACATTTGTTTTCAAAATGAAGAAAAATACATTTATTTATTGATTCTTCTTAAATTCTATTGGCACAACTATATAAAACAACTAACGCGCACGAGATGAACAAAATGTCCGATCTGTCAAAGGAAAATACCCCGGGACTCTCTTGACAAGGCTTTTATACCAAGCCTTCTATTATATTTACCCGTTCTTAATTCAAATTTATAAATTCGCGGAAAACGAGTTTAACATTAGAAACTCTTTCGATAAATATGCAATGAGGTAATTACAATAGGAAGGTCGAATAAGGCAGTAACATAACCGTTTGTAGCTTCAGAATTTGCTGAAATATCAACTCGTTGAATAAAAGCTAAGAATAGAGTTTCACGAGTGTGGCATTTGTAAGTAGTAGCAGCTAAGGAAACATCGGACCGCATCAAACTATCATGAATCACGAATATAAAGTTTTCAAAGACCCTACCATAGTAAGCTAAAGTTTTGTCCAACTTTAGCGGAGCTGTGGTTTTGGAACTTGTGAAAACATATCTGCTTGCTGACCAATATGACAGATCATTTGTAAATATAATATTTTAAGATTTGATTCAAATATAACAGAATTCAAATAGACTGCGATCTTTTTACTAACTTAGAAATTACTAGCGACGGCTTCGCACGGGTTCAATGCTTATCTACGTCCTTGCATTTTAAATTTGTAATATCTTGGGAAATATTCACTTAAATTACATGCTGTAAAAGCATACTGATCTATAATAAATGCACAAATTATTTAAGGTTTAAAATTACTTAATTATATAAGGATTAATGCTGTATTGTTTAAAATCACTTCGTAATAACCCGATTTTAGTAAAGGATAAAAATGGTTATGGTGGGTTATCCCTAAGAGATCGACATAGTATAAAAAAGATTTAATGGAACTCATTAAAAGAAACCAATTGAATTATGATAAACCAATGCAATTACAACTCTTTCATTCCACTAGAAGCTGTTAGTTCTAATACTGTTGACAAATGGGATTTATAATTTAATTATCATTACGCCATTGAAACGCCCCGCTCCTGACTATTAAGATGTTATGTCTGTCGTTCTTGTAATTACGGGGATGTATGTTATTCATGAGACAGTAATTGCTATCTTATGATAGGAGGTGAAGGGATTCTTATTAGCTTGTTCCAAGAATAGGCCTTTGTTATCTTACGAGATATTAGCTTAATAAATGGTAAGATTCACAAATTTTTATGACAATGTTCAGAATGCGGCTGTGGAATGAGACGGGGATTTTAAAGCGGAAGACGCATTCTCTATGGTTTCGAGTCTAGCTTGTCTATGGATTTGTCTAAAAGCGCTGCCTGTTAAAAAATATATATGGTAAATTTAAATGAAAGGCTTTTTAATAATAATGATTAATTTACCGAAACAATTTTTTTTTTTCGGATCATTTGCTTGGGTTTTCTTCTTTGTCCTTCTTATTTCTGGAGCGAAATAGCAGTATTTGCATCGATATGAAGAGTGAGGGAGACAGTGAAATTTCTGGATACTGAGTCTGTACATATTGTATGATGTGGTTACGCTAATCCCAACTAATATTATAAATGCGAAAGTAAGTCTGTCTGTCTGTCTGTCTGTCTGTTACGCTTTCCCGCGTTAACCTCTCAACCGACTTTAATGAAACTTGGTACAGACAATCTTTAGACTATCAGACAGAACATATGTTACTTTTTATTTCGAAGAAAAGGGATGTAGGGGTTGAAATAGAGGTTGAAATTTTGTATGGGATTTCTTAATTTTAATAGATAAAACCATGAAACTTTATATTTAAGCACTTGATAAGAAATTATTAAACATTTGTTCTAGCATTTTTGAAATTTCGACCAGCTAGGGGGTGAAATAAGGGTTGAAAGTTAGTTTG
Organism: Scirpophaga incertulas; assembly: GCA_036419045.1. Taxonomy (NCBI): domain Eukaryota; kingdom Metazoa; phylum Arthropoda; class Insecta; order Lepidoptera; family Crambidae; genus Scirpophaga; species Scirpophaga incertulas. The sequence continues at coordinate 2,020,118 of CM071633.1, forward strand.
CAAGGGACCAGGATTGACAAAAACTAATTTCACGCGGGCGAAGCCGCGGGTGGAAGATATATAAGACGACCTCCATAGTCGAGTGGATAGTACACCCGTTTCAAGGTGTCGCCATCTCTGAGGTCCCGGGTTCGAATCCCGGTGGGGGCAGATGTTTGTGTGATGAATGCGAGCATTTGTACCTTAGTCATGGTTGTTGATATATATTTCAATAAAAATTATTTATATATGTATAATATATGTATGTCTATCCGTTGCCCTAGATCCCATAGCACAAGCCTTACAGAGCTTAGTTTGGGCTAGGCTAATTGGTGTAAGTGTAACAAATATTTATATTTATATTTTATATATAGCATTATCACGCATTTATTATCTATGGTACATTAACAGCCTTTCTATCCTATCCTTATGCCCGTACAGCAGACTACAGAGTGTGAGATATGAACCTTCTTATTGTTGCAACGCGCGAACGGACATTATACTCCTCGCTAATGGCATATTAATATTATTCAACCCCGGACATTGCGTCTCAGTAATTTCAAAATAGTTGTGCCAGCCTCGCGATTATGTCATAGATTGTGAAGTATATGGATAATGTTAAAATCTTCATATCCTGGAAGAAAGACGGGTCCGTCGAAGCTCTCGAGGGTACGAACAAGAGGCGAGCCACCGCCATCCCGAAGGGTGCGTACGTGCATTTCACATATTCCTTTGCTTTGACGTCTGTGCCATTTTTATAATTTAATAGTCCATTGCCTACTACTACTATCTTGAATTTTTATCGGAGAAATATTTTATATACTTGGCGGGACTATGTTTGAATGCGCGATTAATTTATACTGTCTTTTTTGTGAGGGTTGTGAATTAGCTGCGAATTTCACAGAAGCCCCTTTATGTATTTTTTTTAACGTGAACTATCCTTGTTACTATTATACATAGGTCCCTACTTTTACAGCGGAGCACGAGAGAGTTGAATCATAATACACCTGGAAGGTAAGTCAAAGAAACTTTCACTCTTTCTTAGAATAAACGTAGAAAAGGGTAGCCTTATTTCACCGACGCAAGTTACGTCAAGTTGTTATGATGGATAAGGTCCATTGAAGCTTTAGGATCTAAACACGCTGTCAGGGTTGTAATCATATTGATCTAAGTTACCATACTTTAATAATACTTTGAACTGTCAAGTTAACTGGCACGGTGGTACTGCGCTGTCGCAACAGTTGTTACTAGTGCGGAGGCTAGTTATAATTTGTGTTTATACAACTCTTGTAATGCATTGACTACTCATATGTTCCATTCAAGTCGCAGGGCTATTATGGCCAAGACTAAGTCTGAGTTAAGTCGGTAGGTCACGTGGTCAGACCGCTCTGGCCGCGTAGAGTCCAACATAACTACTATGACACTTGCCGTTGCGGAGGTATCTTGGATACATTTCGTGCTCTTTAGTGAGGATTCTCAGCCTCTCTCTCCTGAGGGAAAAACAAAAAAAAATACACATATGTATTACTTATTATTTTTTTGTAACTACCTACTTGTAACAGCAAACCTTTGTTATTTGCAAAACAAGCCATTTCATTTAAAACCATTTGATTTCAATAAGTCCTGGCGAGCATTTAGTTCAACAGGAGTTTGTGATCGGGATAGATCCGTTCGGCGCATTACAGAATTAGGCCCTGATCAGTCATCCCTGCAGTATGTGTTCCGGATCGGGCGATCTATTATAGATGTGTTGACTGACCTGCGACCGCTTGTCAGAGAAGCGTGGAATAATTTTGAGCAAGTGTTGGCCTAATGATTCTCAGATAGAAGATACGACCTTCAGATGACACCAGTGCTAAACACAGAAAAAAGTTGTTTGGCTTTCATTAAATAAGGCATGGGGAAGTGATCATATTATCAAGTTTGATCTCTTACTTCACACAGTGGCTTGTGCCATGTTAAAGAAACAGTGGTCCGGTAAAGGCAGAGAGTATTAGGGAGTTTAACTGGAGATCAAGCCAGCCACGATATTGGAGAAGCCAGTTAGTCAAAGAGTTGAACAACTTAATGACTATTCATTTACAAAGAGACCCCTAAGTTGGTCACTGGAAATCCACAAGGCCCAAGCACCCATCATTGTTCTTACTCTGCCAAAATAAGTCTCTGTCAAGATGACTCTATAAGATCTTCTGAGGCTCACAGAGTGCGAGAAGAACATGAATAAACAAATCAATAAAAGGTGATTTTTTTAGTATATTCTATGGGCTATTTCACGGTGATATGCTCGCGTATGTTCCAATTAACAACCGTTTGTTTGCACCTGGGGCCTCGTAAAATTGACGATCAAAGCGAAAACGTCCCATGTGCCGCTAGATTGCGGAAATTAACTTCAGCGAGTGGTCTGCGCTTCGTACGTCAGCCGAAAATTTTAATGTCTGCTAGTAATGTGTGCTCTGGGGATGTATCGTTTGCGAAACGTCGATATAAAATAGGAAAACAACTTTAAAGCAACAAAACTGTGTCGATAATATTTAGTCTTCTCATAAATTCTGTCACAATTAGGACAAAATATTACATTTGAATTCGGAATCTGTCATTTTTGTATGAATGTTCATGGGTTCCAGTTTCGCGCCAATCGGTTGTCAACTGTAAGGTGTCCAGGTTACAACGCCGCAGGTATGATTCCCGCACGGAACAATTGTTCAGTTCCCACGACACAAAAATAAATATCTACTACGTATTTTTTAAATTTTAAGAAAAGAAAATTGAGAATTTTTGTGATATTAAAATGGAATAAAGAGAACCGAATTTCTCTGCTGAATCTCTCTGCACAGAAGAAATTGGGAGGTAGTCAAATATAAGTTCTTAATCTGTCCATCCAATTGTATTAATCGAATGTTTGTGCAATGAACTATTAATAGATACAATAAAACCTCTGTTTGTGACAGAAAAAAAAGATCTTACACGCAGAGTTAGTATGAAAAAGGCGAAAGCAGCAAGGGAAAAAGAATTCGAAGAAATCCTGACAAAAATAAAAAGCTGTTATGACACGAGATAAAAGTAGAACCTAGAACCATGCTTCTTATTTTAAAAGGTTACTTAGAATTTTCATTCTATATATGGATAGTAATATATTTTATGTGACATAGAAAATAAAAGGATTTATCTTTGTTATAAATAAAGTTTATTGGCAAGACAAAGTATATATTTTGTATACTTTACTAATATTATAAAGTTTGTTTATTTGTTTGGCTAAACGCGCTAATCTCAGAAACTACTGGTTCGAATTACAAAATAATTTTTGTGCTAGCCAATCCATTTATCTAAGAAGGCGATCTAATATCACGCTGCGAATAAAGGAAGCGGAGCGTCAATGGAATTTGTAGCAAAAACGGGAAAATTTATTTCTATTTGAGAGCTTTCGTTGTATGCGCTTAAACGGTTCAAGTTACTTTAAAACTATGTATGATGGAATCGTTCTTGTTTATAAGATGTAAAAAAAGATGGCGACAGCATCTCTGTTTTTTAATATTGACTTACTAAAGCGTTTTTTTTGGAAATCAAACACAAAATCTTGAAATTTGATAGCTAATCCTCTGCCTTATCTACATTCCTTAGTAGGAATCATTTTCATAGTTCTCCCTGCAAGGTGCGATAAAAGCTACGAGAACTGCTAGTAATTAATATTATCATTAAGCATTCATGCTACCAAAGACGGCGTTCGTTTTCCGGGATGGTGTTGAAATGTAGCTTCCAGCAGTAGATGTATCTTAAGATCTTAACATAGATCTACAGCTGGAAGCGGGACTAGATATCTTAAGATAAGCGTGTTAACATCTATACTTACAGTAACTATTACGTCACTACGCTATCGCAAACAGTTGACTTACCCTGAAATAAGCTGGCACCTGCGAGCTCAGTTTGCTACATAACTTATCCATCAGAATAATACATAGGCTATAATTTTTAATAATACTGTGTGAATTGTACAAAATATCTGATGTATAATTTATATTATTGTAAAGTTTTATTAAAATCCATTCAGTAGTTTTTACGTGACAAAGTAACACACATCCAACCATACGTACAAACTTTCGCGTTTATAATATTATTAATATTATAAGCGATGCTCTAAAAATAATAAATATACCACAATAATTAAAAGTTCATGTATTATTTATTTACTCAAATTATTTTTATTTAATAATAAACAAAGCGTTAAATTTGAAGACATTTGGCAACACGGGCGAAGTCGCAGATGTAAAACAAGGGGGCTTATAAACAATAATATTTAAGGTTTAGCGTACAATTTTTGTTTGTTTGTTTGTTTGACGCGCTAATCTCAGAAACTCCTGGTTCGAATTGAAAAATTATTTTTTTATTGAATAGACCATTTATCGAGGAAAGCTTTAGGCTACATAATATCACGCTGCGACTAATAGAAGCGAAGAAATAATGGAAAATGTGGAAAAAACGGGGAAAATTATTAATCTTTGAGGGCTTCCGTTGCGTGCGCTGCGAAAACCAGATACCAAAAAAAATATGTATGAAAGAATTATTCCTCTTGAAATGATCTAAAAAAATGTCCGGGACAGTATGTCTATCTTTTAAGATTAACTCAATAGAATCGTTTTTGTGGTAATTAAATTTGGATATGTCGCGTTGTCAAGATCGATGAAAAATAAAACAAAAAATATAATTTACGCAGAAGTACCTACTTTAAAATAATTATGTTCTTTTAAAAACTTAAACCTAAATTGTCTAAGATAATAACAGAAATTGCCCCGGACAATGTCGTGGGTAACAGCTGAGGTGGTTGTTTCCAAAAATGAATATGATGCTCAAAATAACTATTCCACGCGGACGAAGTCGCGGGCACAGTTAGTTTGTATATAAATTTGATGAAGCTCTCAAGGTGCTGGATACTGCAGGGTAGACCTAATTAATGTGAAGATCCATGTGACAAACGCTTCCAGCTGAGATAATTATGAATTTATTAGTAAAGATTTCACTTTATCAAAATATATTGTCTTCTTCTTCCTGCCCTTTTCCCACCTTAAGTAGGGTCGGCACAACATGTTTTCTTCTTCCATTCTCCTCTGTCACTCGTCAGCTCAACATCGACTTATCAGAATTCACACATTCAATATGGAAGAAAGCGATGGCGCTTTCTTGGTCTACCTCTCATCCTAGGTCCATCTATATTCATATCCATCATTCTTCTTGTTATATGGCTTTCATCCCTCCTCATTACATGCCCAAACCATGCTAACCTACTGCTCCTTACCTTCTCAGTCACTGGCGCTACTTTCAAACTTCCTCTTATATACTCATTCTTGATCTTGTCCATTCTTGTAACCCCACACATCCATCGTAACATTCGCATCTCTGAAGCGTGCAGTTTCCTTTCGTCCTTCGCTTTCGTTGCCCAACATTCAGATCCATACATAAGGACAGGTCTAACGATTGCTTTATAAACTTTCCCCTTAAGCTTAAGACTGCCCGTCTTGGGTCGCATACAACTCCAGAGACCTGTCGCCATTTCATCCATCCCGCAGTTATTCTATTCCTTACAGCACGGTCAATATCGCCATCGTTTTGGAATAATGATCCAAGGTACCGGAAATCGGAACAAACCGGAAGAGTTTCGCCGCTTAAGGCAAGCTTTATCAAAATATATTGTAATTTAATGAATTTAATAGCACCGCCCTCTCCTGAAGAGCGGTCACTCTCACTTCAAGTCGCAGTCATTAGGACCATTGGTGTTAGGCTGAGTTTGGTCAGTACGTCACATCGGTCTGGAGTTGTATATAACCACTGTGAAACTTCCTCTCCTGAGGGATCAAAAACCCTATATTTAACATAGATTTACAATATATTAATGTTAAATTTTCAATAGAATCAATCGTGTAACATCTATTTGTGTAAGAAAAAGACTTTCAACTTGAGAAAAAGGAGAAGTGAGTAGCAGAGCTTACAACTAGCTCCCGGCGAAGAAACTCGGCGTCAAGACAAGTCAAAAATTATAAAGTTGAGGTTATACGAAAAACATATTTATTATTTCGCTATACTAAATTACAAATTAAAAGCAATTGTATGATCTATTTAATATATAAAATACTAGCTGACCCGTGCCCACTTCGTTGGGCATAATATTAATAATCCTTATTTAGTACAGTGTTGTTTTAATTTGTAACTGTATTATTAAAAAAGCTACTTTTTTTAACTTAAATATAAAAGTTAGACATATGCTGTCGTTGTCTTTTTTGTAGGCATTTTCAAGCTCCACATCTTTTCTCTAGATCTGAAAAATATATCTTTCATAGTTAAGACAGCGTTCGTAAGAAACGCTTTCATTCGACTGTTTTTTCTCCGATTCACTTTGCAAAACGAACTACCACGTAAAAACCTTCTTATTTTTCTTTTGTTAATATAACCTATGACAGTCAGCATTAATTTGGCTTTCTATTGGTGAAAGAATTTTTAAAATCGGTTCAGTAGATCCCGAGATTACCCCTTACAATTTAACAAATATACAAACACACAAACTTTACTTCTTTATAATATTAGTATAGATAATAGAAAGAAATTATTGAATTGAACTTACATGTGAAATGAATAATACTGTTTTCCTTTCCTAGCTGAATTGTAATCAGATACTGCACGCGATACCGTAATTGCTTATGTCTATAATACACGGGATTTATTTGATATCTTTACTAGTCACGTCGAACCAATGCAAGCCTCTACGAGTATCATATTTTTATTTATGTTCATAAGAACCATAATAATTTCGATAAAAAATGTAAAATTCATAAATAAATTAAAGAAATTAAATTATGCAGTCAATTTTTTATCAGATCTAATTTGACAATGTATATATGTAAATATGACGCTTCTATTATTAATATTTCAAAAACAGATGTATGGAAATGTTGTTGAGAAAGAGTTGTCTGAACTAGACATTAACTTTCAAAGCTTTCCTAAATTTACGAGTGTCTTGAAAACGTTTGATGCTCTCATGTTTAGCTTCATGTCGTGTACGCTTTTTTATCCGTTTTTATTATATTAAAAAGACATGTTATTATTTGTGCACGCTGTGGTTACTGACAGTTGTAAGTGCGGTTAGTTGATAACATATATAGTACAATTTACTGTTTACGAAGAGTTTACTGTCTACTGTCACTTATGTTGGTAATCCTATAAATAAATAAATATTTATACTGTCTTAAAATTCAAATTGGAGAAAAATAATACATTTGTTGTTTTTTGCATGATATCCCAAATAATATTAATGCGAAAGTAACTGTCTGTTTGTCTGTTACGCTTTCCCGCTTAAGCCTCGCAACCGATTTTGATGAAATTTGGTACAGACAATCTTTAAACCCTGAGCCAGAACATAGACTACTTTTTATTTCGAAAAAATGGGATGATAGGGTTAAAATAGAGGTTAAAAGTTTGTATGGGATTTCTTAATTTTAAAAGATAAAAACATGTAACTTTATATTTAAGCACTTGATAAGAAATCATTAAATATTTGTTCTAGCATTTTTGAAGCCAGCTAGGGGGTGAAATAAGGGTTAAAAGTTAATATGCAAGTTCGTCAAATATCATGTCATAAAAAATTTTTTGTTCTAGCATTTTGAAATTTTTACCAGTGTGGGGGTGAAATGGGGGTTGAATTGAAGATAAGACCATGAATCTTGGTAGCTTAGACATAAGGGACCAGGATTGACAAAAACTAATTTCACGCGGGCGAAGCCGCGGGCGGAAGCTAGTACTGTAATACAACTTTATTCAAGCGTACCGTTCAGAGGTTTTTCACAGAATGCCCCCGATCAGCTTTTTTTTCGAACGGGGGATGGTAGTGAATCCTCAAAAGGGATGCGCTACTATTGTAGTCGTCTTAATAACCCCTTGGTGCTCGGACGACCTTACACCGGATACCCCGCGCCCGGTCTACGGCGGGTGGTTATGTTGGACTCTACCAGAAGGCCAGCCTACCAACTAAACACTGCCTGCAAGCCTTTGGTCGGGCAGAAGGGCTGGGAACTTATCGGCTTTGAACTAAAGCGCCCGCCCTCCAGAGCGGTGGGCGGTTCCCCGATCAGCCGAGTGTATTCCTTTTTAACCCCTTGTTACCCCACTTTTGTATAACTGAGTGTTGCCAGTTTATTAAAGCAAGGTATGGCATTAATAATTTGTCTTATTTTATGAAACATTCTTATAATTATGTTCTATTATTTTAATATTATTCTATTTCTTATTTTATTACCCAGTCAATCCGCGTAACACAGAATATCGTCGACCCTGACACGTCCTTTCTGACCCTCCCGACTCATTGACGCTGACTCTTCAAGCCTTGCGAGAGGCGGCATCTGCGCCGCCATCCCTTAGTTAGTCCATACTTCGCAGCTTGCTGCACATGTACGAGTAGGCCCCATCATTTCAAGGCCGGACCCACTTTGGCGTACCGAGCCTTCTTTCGCGCATATCTCCTCTTCGGAGGGCAGCGCTGACGTGCCCTCTCCTGAGGGTGCGCAAACCATTCCATTCAAGCCGTAGGGCCATTAAGGCCAAGGCTAGGCTGAGTTTAGTCGGTAGGTCTGTGTGGTCGAGCCGCCTCGACAGCACCAGGAGTCCGACATAATCAACGCATCCCTGCTTGCCTGTTGCGTTGGTATCCATGAGGATTCTCAGCCTCCTCTCCTGAGGAAAAAAAATGTTTTATTAGATATGTTTAGGAAAAAGCATACAATACGTTTATCCAATTTAACTCTCAGCGGGAATTAGTGAAACTGCTTCTGCAGACGTCCCGTTCGAGTTTACTTCGAACTATTGCCAGTTATTCCCGAAATTAATGAAAGTTTACGAGTACGCGGGATGTAAACAAATGCTCGGCCATTAAGGCGAACGATGTAATTTTCTGTTAGCGAACCTCTTCATTCTGTGGTCCAAGTTAGTAGCGCTAAGTCAAGCCTTTACTAGCCTTAGCCTTTAGCTTAACTGAACATTAAGATAGCGAAATAAAAATACAAATCAATACAACAACGGTCAAGAATAACATACAGTTATACATATATAAAAAATAGAAAAAAATTAATGTCATTTTTAGCGTTCTAAATTATTTATTTTTCAACGATACTTCTGAAGGTAAAATCCATCGAGCCGTTTAGTATGGGTCAGAACGTGCTAAACATTTAAATTCGGTGCCTAAAATCCGCCATCTTGTTTTTTTCGTTGAGATGAACCCAGTGTCATTCTCACAGTAAAGAAGAATCTAACGAAATCTCGCGAGCTAAACTTGACCACACTATTAAAAAACTCTTATTCTGGTAATAATAGGGGTAAATCAAAGTCAAAGTCAAAGTCAAAATATTTATTTCAAGTAGGCAATTAGATATGCTCTTTTGAATAGTCCAAATTTTTTTTTTCCCTACTACCCATTCGGACTTCTTTTAGTTATAGAGAAGAACGGGCGCAAGAAACTCTATAACTTTTACAGAAGCAACGACATTTACAAAAATATATATCGTTACCAAGTCATACAAAAGTCAACTTATAGGTACAAGTATAATTACAAAGGTTCATGGCAATGCCTGGTGGAACTAAGAAACATTAAGTCCAAGCATTCATGTCTTTTATATAATCAGTAACCGTATAATAGGCTTTGCTAATAAGTACACTTTTAACAATGATTTTAAATTTATTTAGGCTTAATTGTACAATATTGCTTGGAACTTTGTTGTAAAAACGCACACAGTTACCTCTGAATGAATTATTAATTTTATGGAGTCTAGTGTGAGGCAAATGTAATTTATTCTTATTTCTAGTATTGAAGCTATGGACATCACTGTTTTTACTAAATAAATGAATGTTTTTATGGGTATATATTAGATTTTCATAAATATATTGAGACACAACTGTCATTATACCAGTGTCTTTAAATTTATCTCTTAAAGAGTCTTGCATTTTTAGATTATAAATTGCTCGAATGGCCCTCTTCTGCAGCACAAATATAGTTTGAATGTCGGCAGCATTTCCCCACAGCAAAATACCATACGACATTACACTATGAAAGTAACTAAAGTACACCAATCTAGCTGTTTCTACGTCAGTTAATTGGCGTATTCTCAAAACTGCAAATGCTGCAGTGCTGAGCCGTTTTGATAGTTTATCAATATGTGGGCCCCACTGAAGTTTGGAATCGAGAGTAATTCCTAAAAATACTGTGGTGTCCACGAGGTCCACATTTCTATCCTTTATAATTACTTCGGTTTTCACCTGTTTTACATTTGGCAATACAAATTTGATACATTTAGTTTTACTTTCATTTAGAAGCAAGTTATTAACGTTAAACCAGTGGACTACTTTAGAGATTGCATCGTTCACAGTGTCATTAATATTTTGTCTCCGTTTAATTTTGAATATAAGTGATGTATCATCTGCAAAGAGTACAATTTCGTGTTTATTATTAACATAAAAGGGAAGGTCATTTATATATATTAAAAATAAAAAGGGACCAAGAATTGAGCCCTGTGGGACGCCCATCTTAAGCAAAGATCCCTGAGATCTCGTACCATTAATATCGACTCTCTGAATCCTGTCACTCAAATATGAAATAAGAAGGTTCAGAGAAGAGCCTTTGAAACCATAATAACGTAATTTCTTAATCAGAGTTTCATGGAGAACACAATCAAATGCTTTGGATAAGTCGCAAAAGACACCCAAAGCATCGTGTGAATCCTCCCAGGCGTCAAATATCTTATTTAAAAGCTCTACACCTGCATCAGTTGTTGAGCGACCCCTACTAAAACCGAACTGATTATTATGCAGAAGATTATTAATACGAAAATAGCTTTGCATTTGGTCTAACATTATTTTCTCAAAAATTTTACTAAACGTTGGTAGCACTGAAATAGGTCTAAAGTTTGTGGGATCAAATGAGCTACCAGACTTAAACAAAGGAGTTATCTTGCTATGTTTCATTAAATCAGGAAAAACACCACCTTCAATAGAATCATTAAATATACAAGCTAGAATTGGAGCTATTATTTCAATTACTGATTCTGTGACAACTACGGAGTTTCCCCAAAGGTCCGCGGTTTTCTTTTTATTTAATGTTTTAAAAGTCTTAATTATATTAACCGATTCAATTTGTCGAAATTTAAAAAGAGTCTGACTATCCTTAACATTTTCTTTTAGGATGGATTCTGCTACAGTTGGGGAAGAGTTTAAAAAATTTGTTGATAAAATAGGAATATTGGTAAAAAAGGTTTCAAACTCTTTAGCTACCTCACTATCTGAAGTTATTCTTTTAGTTCCTATATTTAAACTGTAGTTACTGTCACGAAGTTTAACTCGTCCAGTTTCAGCGTTAATAATGCTCCAGGTCATTTTAATTTTATCAGCACTGTTTTTAATTTTCGAACTTAAAAAACTTGACTTTGCTTGGCGACAAACCATTTTAAACAATTTAGAGTATTTTTTTACATATTCATAAAATTCTACACTCGTGTTATAGTTACGTTCATTATAAAGTTCAAAAAGTCTTTTTCTACTTTTATATATTCCGGGTGTGGCCCACTCACTAAAAGTAACAACATCATTAATTGAAATCCTTTTTGGCACAAAGATATTATTGAATTCTTTGCAAAATAGATTAAAAAAATCATTGTAAAATTTATTTGGATTATTTGTGTATTTTAAGTAAGGTATTTTATCAAAAAGGTTACTTTTAAAATGTTCTAATCTATTTATAGTTTTAGGTATAACAGTGATGTCTCTCTTTGCCTCATGTTTACACTGATGTGGGACAGCGATTATTAGTCCACAGTGGTCAGAATCTAATTGATTGATAACTTGTTTAGATTTTAGAATAAGATCTGTATAAATATTGTCAATACATGTGGCAGAGTTAGCAGTTATTCTGGTTGGCTCAAGAAAAATATTTTTGAGATTGTATGATTGAAATAAGCTAATAATTTTAGTACATAAACTAGAATTTTCCAATAAATTAATATTAAAATCACCACATATAATCAAACTCTTGCCCAATTTACAAATCTTCCTTAAAACTTCATCCATGGTAGCCTCAAAGCAATCATATAATGCTGAAGGGGGCCTATAAATGCTTAATACAACAAGATGCTCCAGTTCCACACAAGCAATCTCAATCGTTCGTTCAACTGAGAGATTCACAACATCTCTGCGTTCTTTAAATTTAATTTTCTTTTTCAATAAAATTAAGGAGCCACCACGTATTGCATTTTCACGACAAAAAGAACTAGCTATTAGATGATTGTTAAAATTAAGCATGATCTGATAATTTTTAAGCCAATGCTCTGTTACACAAAATATATCTATATTATTACAATTTATAAATAATTCAATTTCTAAGTCCTTTCCTAACATTCCTTGAATGTTTTGATGCATTACTTTAATTACATTTTTACTATGTAGATTAGTACTAAGTGGACTCTTTAAATTTATTTCAGTATTACTAATGTTTTCTAAGCGAGAGGAATTCTCTTTTGTCTTAGAAATTAATTTAAAGAAATATCAATAATATTGTCAGTACAAGAATTACTGACAGTCAAATCTATAAAAGCACATTGCTCAATAGGAGCAGTTATTGTAGCCAAGTTCTTGGCTGTTACTGAAAAAAAATAAGATAGCGATACTGCTATTTGTCGCTTAAAATAATTACAAATATAATATTTATTTTTAGTCAAATAAAAATTACTAACTAGTCTGTTAGTGTCAATCATATGCAATTTTTTATTACTGTTGCATACAGTATTTAATGTCAAATTTAATTTATACCTATAACTATTTTCAACCTGTGACAAGTTGCTGCAATAAGGCAATGAGAACAATACAATATTGTGTATGTTAATGTTACAATTTAGATTATCTAATAACTTTAATAGGGTCCTTTTATTCAAATCACCTCTATTTCCTATGAGAAATATTAATGTTGTATCAGGTAAGTAATTTTGTAGTGTTGCTTTTTGCAATATTTCTATGAAAGAGGCACCTGGCATACAATTATTGACTACAGAAATAGGTGGTTTTATTGAAATATTTTACAATTCTTGAAAAAAAAACGTAATAAAAATCACAAGTTTCTAAAGTAAGCCGTTCGGATGAGTCTTTCACTATTTACACTCACACCAATTAGCCTAGTCCAAATTGCTCTGTAAGGCTTGTGTTATGGGATCTAGATTAACGGACAGACATACATATATTACACATATATATCACGACTAAGGAATGCTAGCAATCATCAAACAAACATCTGTCCCCACCGGGACTCAAACCCGGGACCTCAGAGATGGTGACACCACAAAACCGGTGCACTAACCATTCGACTAATGCGGTTTATACTATTTTATTTACAAACTAGCGACCCGCCCCGGCTTCGCACGGGTTCAGTGAAAAAATGGTTATGGTGGGTTATCCCTAAGAGATAGACATATACCATCGCGGACTTTTTTGTGGATTTTTGTAAGTTGTACAATACTGTAGTACATTATTTTGGTCTATCTCGTAGGGTTCAGCCAGCGTTTGCAATATAAGCGCAAAAAAACGTGCTTATTTACGATATCACATTAGAAACCTTTAAATTTATCAGTGTTCCTCTACTATATTATGCATTTATTATACACACAAACCTTCCTTAAGAATCACTCTATCTATTAAAAAAAACCGCGTCAAAATCCGTTGCGTAGTTTTAAAGATCTAAGCATACATACGGACATACAGCGAAAGCGACTTTGTTTTATACTATGTATTGATTGATGTATCAAGCAAGCAAGCAATCAAAACATTAAAAGAAATCCATAAAAATGTATTTATATTATTAATTCGTATTTAATCGCATTGTTTCCTATATTTTAATATATGCTCGTTATGAAAACTCACACATATATTATATTCCATAACAATAAGCCAGCTTTGATTTAATCTATCTTACGTTAATCGTTTAAACCAGGAATAAAACCACAATATAAAAGAGGTGGCGTTATACGCTGCAAGAGCTATGTCTCTGCTTCAATGTCGTTTTAACACTACTCTAAGCGGTCAGGGTAAAGCTTCATTTATCTATACATATAAATAAAATTGGAGTTTCGTCTGTCTGTCTTCTTGTTTGTCCCGGCTAATCTCTAAAATGGCTGGACCGATTTTCATGAGACCTTTATTGGTAGGTAGTTGATGTAATAAGGAGTAACTTACTTTTATGTTAGATTAATTCTTTATTAAATAATAATGTTGCAATGTTGTTGTAGTGTTGTTGTTTTAGCCCAAGAAAATCGTACACCACATAAATTGTATATAAAGAAATTTGTCAATAAAGCTTATACAAAAAACTGGACAATAAATGTTACTTAAAATAAAAATGTATAAACCAAAAAAAAACTCAATCTAACTTTTTTGTTAAATTTCACGTGAACGAAGTCGCAGATATACGAGTAGCTAGTCACATATAAAATTATATAATTTCCTAAAACAAGAACATTGTAAATGGAATTGGTAAAAAAATCGTCTACGCGTTTTGTATATACTTTGAACTTTTTTCGTTGATCTATGTTTTGTTGTAAATAATAAAATAAAATGTAAATAAAAAAGAACGAATATAAAAGTAATTTTTTATATTACTATATTATAGAACGCATTTTTTTTTATATACCGCAACACCATATTAATTACGCACTGAGCTCGGTAATAACCTTTTTTAAGTTTGCCTTCTTTAAGCTCTATTCAAGCCCTTATGACCAAGGCTAAGGCTGAGTTTTGTCGGTAGATCACGTGGCTGGACCGCTTTGGCCGCGTGGAGTCCGACATAACCTCCGTAACACTTTCCGTTGCGGGGGTATCCTGGCCACGTTTCGTGCTCCTTGTGAGGATTCTTAGACTCTCTCCCCTGGGAGAAAAAAAAGCAATTAGAGCTATAGCCAAGAATAGTAAAAAGGTCTTAAGAAACTGTTATTTAATAACCAGTAAGCAATTTGGGTTATTACAAACATTGCTACTTTAAGGACTCAACATAAAAAACGAGTCCTTAAGGAAACGCTAGGGAACTCCGATATTGGCTTAGATATAAGGATTAATATGTCTAGTTGTTGTTGTTGCAAATAAAAGTTGTTTCTAGAAAATAATTAGCAGTTGCCGTCTGATCACGTGACCTACCAACTAAACAGCCTGTTCCTAAGTTCTAAGAACCATATGGGCAAATCGTGAGGGCGACCGCCCCTCAGGAGAGGGGCGATGCAGCGCTAGCCCATAAAAGGGGCCCAAAGCGCTTGCAGAGGCGCGGGAAGCCAAAGTATCGCTGGCCATATCATGAGGGAATCTAGTCATGGCCATGCTGAAGGTTGTCGAACTAATGGATCATGGAGGGTTTGGCGGCGCAGATGCCGCCTACAAGAAGAGGTCCTGCGTAAGTTGATTGTCAGGGCGTGACTAAGTGTACGATATCGATGACGCGAGGGTGGCGCAAGGACGTAGTCCACTGTCTTTCTCATGAGCGGATTAGGGTGTTGCTCTGCGGCTTTGAAGAAGCGTACGGAGTAAAATTCGAAATGATTTTATGGTCGTTAATTCGAGGTCCTTAGCAGTTGCTGCTAAACAACAAGTTTTTATTGTAATAACAATCATATTTATTTTAAGTTACAATAGACACAAATATGTAACGGAGCATTTATAAGAGTACAGATATGATCTTTATTAACATTGTCTCAAAGTCGATCATTATTTGTATATGCATTTTAGCTGTATTATATATTAAATAAGTCTGGAAATCCGCCAAATCTATTAACTTGAACCAGCCGTCAGAAAATATAATTATGTTATAACATTTAACCTCCTAATTAAGGCTAAAATTTATGAATTACATAATTTCCGTAGTCTTAGTACTAGGATATAATATATGAAGCAGGATTAGGACAGTAACTAAAACGAATTAACCGAAGCTTCTAACATTGTAATACACAATAATTACAAATAAAGTTTTATAATTTATACATCTAATGAATTTGAAAATATAGCCACTTGTTTGCCACTTAGACCTTTTTTTTTTTTTTTTTTTTTTTTTTTTTTTAGGGGGGAAAATGCTCCTTATTCACCTTGACGCCGCGCTGGCTAGGCGCGGCCGTGTGTGGGGCTCTCCGGCAGAGTGCCGGCCTACCCACTAAAAACCCCCCAGGTTCTCTGGGCCCATGCAGGGCACATGGCGGGGTGCGCTTTCGCGATTCGACCGCCATGTGTCCCGGGTTGCCACCTAGACCTGGCCAGATTGTTCTCAAGAAAATATAATAATAACAATAAGAGGGAAGTGACGACCCCATCGCCCTAACATAGTTTAGGTACAATATATTAGGAACATAGGTAGGCCCGTGCCCCTCGGTGAGGACCTATAGAGCTGTGATGATGATATATTACTAATAACAAAATACATCACTGTTAGGTTAGGTTAGGTTAGGTTTTAACAGTACTTTACAGCTACCGATGCGGGGAGCCGGGACATAAAGCTGCGACGTGTTCGTCAAAGCCGAAATGTCCCCTTTGCACAGCGGCTGGGAAACCAGCGGATCATCGCCTTGGGGACAAGACATGTTCTTCCCCCAAGACTAATGTGAGCAGGAGACGACAGAGGCGGGCTATAAGACCCGAGACCTCCGAAGAAACGGCGATGGAGGTCACCGATGGCTCCAACGCCCAAGAGACGGCCGCGGGTGGAGAGGAAGCACGCCCTCCTCGCGTTATAAAAATTGTGCAGCCCCGTGACACGTAGTACCGGGGAATTGCGGTGACGAGAGCCGTGCATGAACACCTGCGTTGCTCCCCACAAGATGCTCAGGGAAAATGGGAGGGGCTTGCTACGGCGAGTACGCACCGACAGGGCCGCGGTTGTGTACTGTGTGTTCCCGTAGCCCCGTCACTTTTCGGTGCAGATGCGAGGTCCGTAGGGTCCGGAGGGTCCGTAGAGTCGGTAGGCCGCATTTACCATCTGGCGGAGAGTCCAACATAACCTCGTGCTGCTCCCGAGCACGAGGTATGCGTAACTGCATTTCCCTACATAAAAAAAAAAGGTTTTAACAGTACATTTCAGTAACACAAATACCAAATATGTTTTTACAATTACAAGTGATTCTTATACCGCCCGCCCTGGTTTAGCAGTTAAGAATTAGCATTCTAGCAACTACGTGGATATTAATAACGATTTCCTGGGAGCTCTATCAAACAAAGTAGACGCGGTCGCATTATAAGACCTAAAGCGACGCAATAAATCACAAAATATAGCACAAACAGCGAGGTTTCCAAATTTGCAATTATTCCGTATAATGAGCCCGAAGCTCCTGGCTTAGTCTACGTTAAATAGAGTGTAGAAAATTAATGTCGAAAGACTCGAGCCAGCCGATTCAAATAACCAGCAACAGATATTGTTAGCTGCCTCGAATTTAATAATTCACTCGCAGGATGAGATTAGAAATTAAGTTGATAATTAAAACTGGGACGAAGATTTCGCCTTTCACGATGCTTGAAGCAATGCTGATGTAAAAGTCGTTTGGAATCATCCTTATGTCAGAAACGAGAGAAATAATATTCGTCGAGTGATAAAAGTAGGTTTAAGTTTGAAATTGTTGACACATGCTTTGCTTTCACTTTAAACTTATAGCAGATAGGTTAGGTTAGGTTAGGTTAGCCTATACCTGTGGGGCGGCCGAGGACACCGCGCTGCACACGCTCGCGCACTGTCCTGCGTGGGCACAGCAGCGCCGTGATCTGACGGCCGTCGTTGGGAGCGACCTCACGCTGCCCGGCGCGGTTCGAGCGATGCTCACCGGCCCGGCGGAGTGGGATGCCCTCTCTCGCTTCTGCGAGGAAGTGATGGAGAGGAAGGAGGCGAGCGAGCGAAAGCGCGAGCTCGATCCCCTCGCGAGTGCGAGGAGACGCCGAAGGACAGGGCGGCGAAGGAGGGGCTATAATGCCCTGATACCGCCGTCCTAGTGGGGGTCGGCGGGCGATGCGGCCTGGGAACCGTGTCGTCCGCATTGCACCGATCCCTGCGACGGTGGGGGCGGCTGAACGATGCCAGCTGTCCCCATGCCTTTGGCGGAGAGGGTGCCCGCACTAACATCAGTGCGGGCTAGGCCGAGCGGCTCACGCGGGTGAAGCGCCCTGCGCACTGCCCGTAGCCGCTCATTATGGCCAGTGAGGTGTCGTCGAGGGTTTTTAGTGGGTATTGCGGCCTTCTGCCGCTGAGTCCCACACCTCCGGCCCTCCCCAAGGGTCGGCCTACAAGTGCGTAAATGCATTTTCCCTCGATAAAAAAAAAAGTTAGCCTATACCTATCTGCTATAACTTTAAAGTGACATCACTACATAGTATAAAACAAAGTCGCTATCCGCTGTCTGTCTCTCCCTATGTATGCTTAGATCTTTAAAACTACGCAACGGATTTTGTGCGGTTTTTTAAATAGATAGAGTGACTAAAGAGGAAGAATTGTATGTATAATACTATAAAATATATACAATAATAACATAAGCACCCCAGGTGTTTTGTTTAATAATATCAATTTTTCTCTTGATTAATACAGTTTTTTTTAATTCAATTATTTTTAAAAGCGTGTTTTTTTTCTTTTTTAAACTATTTTGTATACAACGTTCTCAGCTTCTCTGTAGTGTATTTAGTATCTGCAGTGCACGGGTCGTTAGTAAGAACATAAAACTAGCATCTGTACATCGCAGCTGAGTATCGCTGACGTAGCTCTCTCAGGCTGCAACTGCAGACAGGAAATCGGTGATGTTCATGTCCATTAAGAAATATTGACTTGAAATGTCAACACCGTGGCTCTATAATTATTGTCCTGTGTTTAATTATTTTTCCTGCACTTTCAGCATTTTTCACTCCTTGTTTTTTCTGTATAATATAATTTCTATCTATGAAATAACAATGTATATCACAGAAGGCTAGGCCTGACCTGTTGTCTCTTCCAGGACCTAGATTGCCCTAAGTGAGGAAAGAATGGATATCGAAGTGGACTAGTGAGTATGCCCTGCTTCCCGCTAGGTGATTCCCGACGGGAGTAGGAGTAGACAGACAGATGAAAATTTTACTGATTGCATTATCCCTTCTAAATATGAAAAAGGGTTTTAATCTGCTAAAGATTAAAGTGATATTTGGATATCCAATACATAAAGTCTGGCCGATTGGTGGCGATCGCTTCACTATCAGATGATAAGAACTCATTAGCTGGTAAAGTTCAAACTCTCGTAACATGATACTGAATTTCAAACTCATCGCCCACAGAAACAAAGCTTATTTTCTCATTATTTTCGTCACGTTCAGTAAGATACAGTTGGTGTGTCGTATTTATAAGTCGACAGGATTAGCTAGGCCGCTGGCAGCTGACACGAGTTCAAGTCCCAGTACAGAGAATTTATTTTTGTTTCTTGAATTTTGTAAAAAAAAATTATTGTAAATTTTTATTAATATTTTATTGTTTTTTTTTTCTTGATCAATGAAATAAGGAAGTATTGAGAAAAATGAAATCTGAGTACATAACGATTCGAAAGCATAAGAGATCAAGTTCTTTATGTGAGTTATTAACTTCAGATAACTCAACACTGTTTGACGCTACTATAACAAGTTTGCCCAACACTTCACTAAATGACAATGAAAGTACTATCGACCTGAAGGAAACCATTCATCGACTGACTATTGAGCTTCAGAGCGCTCATCAGGAAATTGATAATCTTAATTGCCTAAAAATGAAATTAAAATCGGAATTGGAAAAGAGCAACCAGGTCATAGAGGCTTATAAGAAGGTACAATTACCAACTAGGAAGCCTGCCACCCCATTAACTAACCGTGAGAAGAAACAGAAGTTTTCCGAAAATTATGATACACCTGTTAAATCAGCAATTAGGACTACTATCATAAGTCTCACGGATGGACTCAGTAGCTCAAAGTCCTGCGAAATAAAAACTGCTACAATCCCTGAAGGTTGTTTAAGTAAAACAATTAATAATAGCATTGCAACGAATGAAAGACTTAAACTGAAAGAGAAAAATTACATTTACAACGAAAATTATACTACAGGAAACGACAGCAGAGAGAAAAGTCAAATAATCGTTCTGGCAGATCAACAGGGGCGGAATATTAGAAAAGTTCTTCAAAGTTATGTTGGTGATCAATATATGGTTACGTGCTTATGGAAAGCTGGTGCTAAAACTCAAGAAGTACTTAACTGGAATAGAGACATTATATTCAATCTAACTAAAAACGACTCAGTAATAATATTATCAGGCTCAAATGACCGAAACCCATACGAATTTAAAAACTTTATAAAAGAATTTTGCAAAATTGTTAAGAATACTAATATTATTGTACCTAAAATTTCATGTAATAAAAATCTGCGTATTGAAAGTTTAAACTATGAACTTGAAAATATTTGTAAAATTTTTGCTAATGTAATTTACATTGACGTGGATTATTCTAGATTTATACCCAACCGATTTATTTTTTCCTATTTACTTGTGCCGGTCATTGTTGAGAGAGTTGTTACGAGTAGAAAATAAAAACAAATTGACAACCAACTCTGACAATCTAAATAATAATTCAAGGTTTGTATACGTGGCACATAGGAGTACTCAAACGGACTCAACCGAATTTCCCTTCACTAATGCAACTACATACGAGTACATGTGAGGTTTCGGCACGCTCTAATGATTTTTTTCGTTGCTCAGAATATTAACATAATGCATCAAAATATTAATGGTCTCATGAATAAAGTGGATTTGCTATATGTAGGTTTCGACTCACTACTCGACAATGGTATTAACTTAGATATAATATCTGTAACATAATATGACTTACAATGACACAAAATTATTCAGAATGCCAAATTTTAACCTAGGCTCATCCAGTACGCGTAAAAAGAGACACGGTGGCTCATGCATATTAATCAGAAACTATTATCTTTATAACCCAATCTCTGGCATATGTAAGTTTATTGTACCGAATATTATATAATGTAGTGCCATTGAATTTATTAACTACAAATTAATTATTGACTCCAGCGTTCGCGCTCTCCTATTACCCTCCGGAGGAGAGTTCCACAACCGGAGGGCATAAGCCAAAAAAGAATATGAAAATAAGTCGGTACTTCGGGGCGGTATATCCAGAGTCAGATTAAAATTAGAACACAAGAAAAGGATGGGACGAATGGGATCAAAAAGAGAACAAAGATTTAAGGTAGGATGGAGATGTTGGAAGGTACAAAATATTGTAAAGTAGGGCTAAAACATGTTGGCGTTCCCGGGGGCTCCCTACATGCCTGAGGAAGGCCGTCCCTGAGGTTTGTAGTGGGTAGACCTCCCCCCTCTGGGGAGGAGAGCCCCACATAACCGCCGGCTCGCCACAGCCGGGATATGCAATTTAATGCATTTTCCTCAGGGGAACAAAAAAGAAAGGGATAAAACATGTAAGTCTCTGCGCTGGCGAATAGGTAACCATTTCAGTTGAAAGCGAAAGTTAGAAACATGGTCAAATCTACGCAGATTGAAAATGATCCTGACGGCAATATTTTGCAGCCGCTCCATGCTGTCAAGTAGTTCCTCAGATAAATTACTCAACGTAGCGTCAGCGTAGTCAATCATGGAAAGCAAGAGTGACCGAGCTAACACTGTCTTTGTAGCTATCGGGAGAAAGTTTTTAAGTCCACTATCTCTCTGATACTTATTTCCCGTCAACACCAACTGTGAGCCAGTCTCAAGGCAACACTAGTCAATACCGGCAGAGGATACGTAGACCGCGACATGTCCTTAGCGACCCCCCTAACCAACTCACGCAGGAACTTCTAGACCTGCAAGCGGCGGCGTCTGAGCCGTCGCTCCCCCTTGTCAACCCCTAAACGGCAGCCTTCTGCTTAGCCATGATTAGGTTCTTGTCAATACTGGCCGGTCCCACTTTGGAGATTCGTGCCTTCTTCTAGCGCATATGCCCTCACCATGGGGTAGCGCCAACCGTGCCTCTCCTGAGGTGCGGCCCTCTCGTCAATAAAGCCAGTAGGGTCAATAGGACTAGGCTGAGTTTAGTCGGTAGGTCTGTGTAGTCGAGCCGTCTCGACAGTACCAGGAGTCTGAAATAATCAACGCATCCCTGCTTGCCTGTTGCGTTGGTATCCATGATGGATTCTCAGCCTCCTCTCCTGAGGAAAAAAAAATGATACTTATTTATGAGAAGTTTTGTCATTATACGAAAAAAGGGAGAAAGAATTTAGAAGAAAGAATAGGAAGGTATAAATTTTCTGGATATCGACGTCCGTAGTTTCAAGTAGTTTCACCAGCTTCAAGGTGTCGCCAACTCTGATGTACCAGGTTCAGATGATTGTGTGATGAATACGAGCATTTGTAACTTTGTCATACCTAGTTGTTAAAATATATGTTATATGTATATAACATATATATCTATACATATAATAAAACAGTAGGACCCGGTGTGTCTGTACATTGAAGATAATTGACAAAAATGGAGTCAGGGCGATAAAAGAAAACCAAAGAAACACAAAAAAAATTTTTTTGAATTTTTTGTCTGTCTGTCTGTCTGTCTGTCTGTCTGTCTGTTTGTTCGAGCACATCTTCGTAACTACTGAATGGATTTTTATGCGGTTTTCACTAATGAAGAATGCACACTCCCGGGCAGTGTATAGACTTTGTTTCATCAAAATCGGTTCATTAAAAAAAAAGTTATCGTCATTTTAATGAGTCTATACTAATATTATAGAGAAGTAAAGTTTGTGTGTTTGTATATTTGTAAGGGGTAATCTCGGGATCTACTGAACCGATTTTAAAAACTCTTTCACCAATAGAAAGCCACATTATTGCGGAGTGTCATCATCATCATCATCATCATCATCATCATCATCGATTTTAAAAATTCTTTCACCAATAGAAAGCCACATTATTGCTGAGTGTCGTCATCATCATCATCATCATCATCATCAGCGGACGGCGCGCGATGGCTTCGGGTTTAATTCCGTTCGCTTTCGTGCTCGCTTCGGGGATTATTAATATTATGCCCAACGAAGTGGGCGCGGGTCAGCTAGTATATATATATACACTAATATTATAAAGAGGAAAGATTTGTGTTTTTGTATTCAACGAATAAACTCGAAAAGTACTGGACCGATTTTAATACTTCTTTTTTCATTAGAAAGCTACATTATCCCTGAGTAACATAGGCTTTTGTACTAGATTATTATAGAAATTCTTATTAAAACCAACCGAAGGTGCAAAAAAATTAGCCATAAAATGTCTTTCATCGTATACGCTGCGAAGAGTAATGTCTACTCGTGCGAAGCCAGGACGGGCCGCTAGTGTATAATATATGAATGTTTATCCTATCTCCTATCCCATAACACAAGCCTTATCGAGCTTACTTTGGGCTACGCTTATTGGTGTGAGTGTAAGAAATAGTACATTACTGCAGCGGCCAGCAATAGAGGCATTGATGAACAAACGTGTATATGTGGGCCGAGGCGAAACCAAGCCACAGATACGTAAGTCCATCAATGTCTAGTTGTGGCCAAGGCTTGTATAGTACTTTTCTCAAATAATGCGCGGAAATTAAAACTAAGTAGTACCAAGCAGAACTTTTCGTCGCCAACGCCGCAAACGGGTGAATCTCATTTAAGAAAATTGTTCAGGAGAGCAAAAAAAAAACGTTTTTTTTCTCCCGATGGCGTGCATATTTTAGCTGTATTTCTATTTAGAAAAAAACTATTATAATGATAAAAATCAATTGTAATAGTATACTATGGAGACGTAGCTACTAAATTAATACAGCAGTAATATTTTACATTGCTGTATTTTAGACTGTTTTGTATGAAGTTCGCCCCTTTGCGGCGTCGTCAGCGACGTTTTATTTGAAAAACAGGTTTTTTTGCAAGCCAGTTCGATATTCAAATAAAACTCTGATAAGCTGCCTCCTTGGTTTGCCTTTTTTCGGAGCAACAAATCATTCCATTTTTAAAATACACGACAGATATGAATTTACATGTATATTTATTTGGCCGCTAAAACACGACAGATATGGATTTTCATACATTTTTTGCCGGCCGCTGCTCGCATGTATTTTGCCAGTATAGCAATTTCGATTTATCTCGAAGAAGGTCAATATCATGCTCAAATTTCCAAGCATGTTTGACAAATAATTATTTATTTAATATTGATAAGTAACATGTGAAAACACGAACTTAGATTGAAATTTATGACCGGTCAATACTTGAAAATATATCGCACTAATAATACAATAGTGTATCAACTCAAAACGTCGTACTTGACATAATACTATAACACACGCAAAATTTGATTCCTCACGCGTGATCAAGACCGTCGTTCGATTAGTGCAAAAACAGAATAAGGATAAATTAAAAAACTTATGTTACAGTTATTCAATTTGCAACTATTACATGAAGTGAGTAATAAGTTTTTTGTTGATTCTGAAAAATGTTCGATTTTGAGTTGATACACTATTGTATTATTAGTGCGATATATCTGTCACCGGAAAATAACAAGATCTGTAAGTTCATCAATCTACTAGGAAGTTTATAAATTTCCGTAGGATTCCAAACGGGAGATAAATTGTAATATTTTACGTCCACATTTTCATAAATTGATAAACTTACTAAACTCACTCGTAAAATAATAAGTAAACAATAACCAAACGCTAATCGCGATCTGATTGGTTGACTGTCACGTGTCACTTTAAATAGAGCAAAGTAGTGTGTTTTGTAAGAGTATTCCTGTATTTTAGCTAGTAACTGTCAAATAGCTTATTGAAACTGATAATAAATCAAATCAATCAAAATCAAAATCAAATCAAAATCAAAATAATCTTTATTCAACATGACCTTTACAGGCACTTATTGACGTCAACAAACAAAACAAAAAAAAAGCTTAAAAAAAACAAAAACCTTGTCCGTACGTACGAATAAGGAAAAAAAAAAGAATATTGACTCGACACCTGTTCGGAAATTGGAAGAGCCTTCTCGAGAAGAACAGGCAAGAAACTCTGAAGGTCTATTTTTTATCTCATCTTTTCAATGTTAATAATTATAATAATATAATAAAAAATACAATGTAATATAAGATACAATCATACCTAATACGATTGCAGTCGTATGTATGTTTACATACACATATAAAAAATGCAATATTATAAATATTGTTGTTTAAATTTATGCAAAGGCAAATCAATGACACTTTGCGGAAGTTTGTTAAACATAGATATACATTTCCCCAAGAACGAACAGCTAGTTTTATGGAGTCTGAACATTGGAACGGCAAGTTTATTTTTGTTTCTAGTATTCACATTATGTACATCACTGTTTTTATTGAATTTATTATAGTTTCTATTATATATATTATTATAATATAGCAATCTCAACTCACTATGCATTGCCACTATGACATTGACCAATGGGTATATTTAAAAGAGTTTCTGTGATTGGTCGAACCATATAAAATCTTACGCTTCGATCATATATTTCTGTAGATACACAATTCCATAGAAAATCAAACAAAATATCGACCCCGCGTCTATACATAGAGGAATAAGATGTATATTATAGTACCAATTTTGAAAAAAGTTCTAAAGTGTCATATAATTTAAGCCAATTTAAATCTTAAGTAACGTAGTGAAGTATGAAAATAAATCCTTGTTAAGGTCGTTACATATTATTTTCTGGTTTCGATGATATAATGATGCCGTGAAATCAGAAATGAACAACACATATTTGAAAACAAATATATTGGATAATAAGCCCTTAGTCCGTTGCAATTAAGCACAAATTCATTTCATATAATAATGCTCCTACGTTCCATTTGACTCCGAATATTGTGCTCGCGTCTTATCGCATCCTACTTGAACATAGACAGCAGTGAAGATGCTTAGTTTTTTTTTTTTACACTTATCTTAACAGTACGGAAACTTTTAAATTTTAAACATAAACCAAGAAGTATGTAGAATTAGGTGCTAAGGAAAGTACAGATTTTATTAAGACAGGGTTTCTCAACCTTTATTTTGCCGAGCCTTACAAACAAAGAAAGCGGAAAACTAAAATAAAAGAAAGAAAATCACAAAAAATGGTATAGGCGACTCCATCATTCCACTGACCTTTTTCTGAAACATTAGCTCTGTGCTATTTTTTCCTATGAGTGAGCCACTCGAGACAGAAAGAGATAGATGCGATGCGTTACGCATCGTGGCATGGTACGCAAGCGTTTTAAATTGATATTTTAGTAATACATAATATGAATAAAAGTGTTCTACTCATAAAAAATGCGCTAATAAATTAAGATAAAGATATACTTATTGAAGTATGACATTCCATCCTTCTTTTGCACTTTACGTGTGTCATTTTTACAAGTATAAACTACGCATGTCGGCATTGCTGACGTTATCAATCGCGCGCGGCCACCGAATGAATGAGAGCGAAACAAGGCACATTTACTGTTTGTGCCTTGTTTCGCCGGTGCCACTTTTTAGACGGTAACTGTGTATCTACAGAAATATATGATCGAAGATCTTACGAATAGATATCGGTTAGTTTATAAATGCACCGTGTGACGTCGGAAATTGATAAATTTGAAAATTTGAAAATGTGTGCGTATGTTTGATGTGACATACTATTTAAGAACTGGGGCAAGAGCTTTAATATTTTTTATTATATATTTATATAATTACAACTTTAATCTTACTTCAATATAAAAATCAAAATAGCAAAAATTGTACGCGTAAACAAACAGTTTCCGTTCGCGTAACCAAACAAAATGGACAGCGCGTCAAAACAAATGATTTATCAATACACGAAAAATTAGAAGCGTTATTTCCGCCACATATGTACACACAGCAACAAAACAGAACGTTGACGACAAGACCATCCATATTTATTTATGTATATATGTTCTCAATAATTCAGAGAGGTAAACACAATATACAAAATGTCTGACAAAAAACGCGCGTCTGAAATAACAATTACGAGCGACACAAAAGCTGCCTCGAAACCGCAAAGTCTGACGTGTTGCTTTATGTACCACTTTTTATAACGCCAATGTTAATTAGATTTATTTTTTGACTAAACAATATTTTTCTAAAAGAATAGATAAACAATAAAGTCTTCGTTATATACACGGAATGAATTTTCTATAATCATGACAACACATCTGTATGACATTTTTTTTCTTAGAAGCTAAAACTATACTCCAATAATTTAGAAAAAGAATAACGGAGTTGTTGAGGGCGCCATGAAATTTATTTTTTCGGTTCGGATTGGTCACGAGACACGGGACGAGGAAGACCTAGGCGAACATATTTCGAACAAATCGAAAGTGTCCTCAAAAAAGGCCAGGTCAGAAGTACCCGCAATCGTCGAGCATGTATGAGGAATGTTATGAAAGTAGATGAAGCGAAAGAGATATGTAAGGACCGTAGCAAGTGGAAGGACGTAATCTCTGCCTACCCCGTGGGAAAAAGGCGTGAGTGTATGTATGTATGTATTGGTCTTGACGTCATATATGATAATCATCTGAGCTGTTTTATGTTATTTTCTTTTTGTGATTTTTTTTAACAGTGTAATATGTTTCACTGCTTTAAAAAAATGGTTATATTCTATACGATTGTAATATTGTTGAGGATTTGTAATATTTAGATGTAATAATATAACAATTGCTCGTGGTCCTAATCACAATAAACAAAATAAAGATAAAATAAATAAAACTATCCGAGATCTTACCCGATCGAATATCAAAGTTTTAAAATACAGTAGCAAGATATAGCGAGATTCAATTTTAAATTCTTGCGAGCTCGCTGCTAGTTTTGTAGAAACTTATGCACGAATAGTCACACGCGAGTGGAATGCTACGTACCTTCATTTTTCCATTCACAAAAGCAGATAAACAGACTGGATATATTAATTAAACATTAACCATTAACAGGAAAATAATTTGGCCCATTTTAAGGGAATTCGTTGTCCCGTGAGAGTAACATTTTAATTATCCCAAAAAAACATTCCACTCCGGGTCGCTTAAACTTTCTGGATGATTTTAATCTCTTGTGATTTTCCATTTGAAAAGCTCCAGGGCAAGATGTTCAGAAAGCACCGGAATTAAAATCCAATAGCGCCGGTTAACTGATTAGAGAAATGAAACAAGTATAAATTTCATATCGTTTTATTAAAATGTTCAAGTCTGTCTGTAAGTATGTCATCTGAAGTCTCGAACCAACTTCACTATACACTAATTAAAAAATGTGCACGATTTCCGAGGAACGTCAACGGCTTACTACACGAAATAATGGCGAAGTAATTAAATACTTAACAAACATACCTCGCGGCACTGGATAATATAAAACACATATCGAAGGCAACATTTTTTATAATATCAACAAAGGATCACGGCTGAGACAATTCGACATAGTAGTTAACCTAAAATTGGGCAAATGACTTTTTTTAATTTGATATATACTATATAAGAGTACTCTTTTAACTGATAAATATTGTCGAACCAATAATATACCTGCGCTTATTACTTTTGAGGATAAATCGACATGTTCGTGGCGCTGTCGCGGATTGTTCAAAATCGCTCTATACTAAAAACACTGCAATCGTGACTTCATAATTTAGTAAACTCGCCTAATTTGTATGAGCGTATAAAAAAAAATGTATGCTTATAAACATACTTTCAATATTAAATAACGTTATATTTAATGTGAGAAAACTAGAAATGTATTCGTTTCATTAGAATTAAGTAAACAATAATTGCGCATTTTTTAGAAATCTAAAAACAATATTAATAAAACTAAATATTTCTATATTGACATACGTTCATCAGATAGAAATTGCTCAACTTTTATAATCTTATATATTCTTATGTATAAAAATAAATCGCAAAATGTGTTTGTAAGCGCATAACTCAACAACACCTGGACCAATTTGGCCAATCCTTTTTTGAAATGTTCGTCAAAGTTCAAGGATGGTTTTTACGGCAGAGAAAAATTGAGTTTTATCGGAAAAACTCTAAAAACAGACATTTTCTCCCATACAAACGTTTTTTTAACTAAAACGTACAGTCGATTTGAGCTTTACTGTTATTGTATAAAGTTCATATTGCAAGCACTCACTGTTGTCTAAGCAATTTAGGTGTGTTTATAATATCAGAGTCAATTTGCGCTTTACTAACGCTATATAAAGTTGAAATTCAATCACATCTATCAAAACAGTGTGCGTCACAAAATGTAATAGTTCATTTGCACTCATTTCTGCAATTTGGTTGGCGATGCGATATTATCCATAAAATAAATAGGAACAAAAAACTGCCATTTTACAAATATTCTTGACAGAACGAAGTCTGTCGGGTCCGCTAGTTATGTAACAAAAACAGCCATATTCCGTTGTAGTTATCTACCCTATTGATATTGATTTAATTTTGCCCTCAGTCATTATTCCACCTCAATATGCCAACGGGATTTATACCACCTGTTATCCGATACACATCATTTTCTAAGACTATGTACATATTTACAATCGCTATTGGTCCATCTATGTAATGAAAGGAATATGCATACATTTTCGCAGGAGTTGAAATGTCTGAATAGAGATTTAAAAAGGTTCTCTTAGTAGTAAATACAATAATCGATTATTTACTCCCAACGCGTCGTTTCCATAAATACATTGTACAAATCAAAGTTTCCCGCAATATATGATAAGTCAATACTGTTAATATATTGTTAAAACATATTACAATATAAAAAACAACAAGGATCCATTGCAACAAGTCGAAAGTCAACCTTTTGTCAAGGCATTATTGCTAACTCGATATCAGGATCTAAATTGGTGTCATATAACATTAAGTTTAGTAATTTTAAATTCCAATACAATAAATTCCATCAGTCCATTATTACAACAGATTAGATTTAAGAACTAACATTACACCTTGTCTCAAAATTTACATCGACTGAACATTCTCATTACCTATCATCATTTTCATCACAAATAGTCACCCCCACTAGTTTCGAGATAACAATAGTATTTAGGATGGATATGCGGCTGAGCTGCTGTACTATTTACATCAAATTACACAATAGTCCCTTTTATTTACAATCATTTACATTATTCAATAACATTGTCCGCTATGCAATCAACTATCAACACTTGGAATTTCCACTTTCACTTCACTGTCTTTAAAGTTTAATAGTATACCGATATGATTCTGAAAGTCTATGATCACTTCAGGGTATTCACCTTCTACTGGCCAGTGCACAGATTGTAAAGTTTATATGTAGTCTGTGACGCACTTGAGAAGGTCCGGCTCGAGTCACACGATCTCGTCGTGATGCACCACGTCGCTGCAACTGCCGGCTCGTTGCAGTCAGGCGCGCTGTCACACCCTCAACTCCTCCATCGTGACGTTCGACTTAGCGTTCAGTTGCGTGTTTTTCTTTGTCAGTGTATTCGTATTAATCATTTGCATCTGGTGGGCAGACAACAGAGGCTGATTCTCTTGAAGTTGCCCTGTAGCCAGCGTGTTGATGTTACTTTTCCCGATTTTAGGGGGAGGAGGTGCTCTTGGTAGCGTAGCCATACCGGCGACATTATTGCTGGGAAGATCAGCGAATTCCGGCGGTGGCAGCTGATGATGCGAATGCGTATGGTGATGGCTCAAGATTGTTGCTGGATCATTTTTCAGACTCGTCTGGTACGTCAACGCGCCCTCTAGGTCACCGCAAATATTATTGGGCATTTGACCATTTTCAGCGCGCTTTTTCAAATGCGAACCATTTGCGTGATCTTGTCCGTTCATTCTAGTTTTATCTCTTTGGTAGTATACTCCGGCGAATATGAGAACATTTAGTATGAGTAAAGAGCAGCCTATGGCTATAGTTACACTTAAAGCAGTGGAGTAAGCAGCAAACCCGTCTTCAGGTGGTGACGAAGTCGAAGAATCAGATTTGTGTTCTGATCCAGATGTGCTCTGGGTTGGCGGGCTCAAGCCAATTATATTGAAATTCAATGGAGATGTGATGTTTAATATATTGACTATAGGTATTTTAGTTGCCAGCCCAGTGTCTGGTATCACTTCGGTTACTTTTTTGAATGCTGGACTGAATGTTTTCAGAGTTGGTTGAACGGATGATTCCTCGTTCTCTAGCTGATGATGTGACGCTGGAACCTCGTCGCCACCAGGCCTATGAAGATCTGGTACTAAGTTTAGCCAAAATGATAGTCTGTGGACAAGTCAATGAACAAGTTTTCAAATTACCTTAATTATCACAAAAATTGCACAACTGTCAATTAACTGACTATTGTATTCATTCTTACCTATGCGCTCTATAATGATTCTTTAATTTGGATTTAGTGTCTATATTAAGATATTTCTTGTGAACGGCTTCGTAAGCAATCCAGTCGATATTCTTCAGTCTAACTCGCTCCTGTCTGCCAGCGCGGATCGGGTCATTGTCTTGTCCTTCATTTGGATTCCTGGTAATAAAGAATCGTAATAAATAAAATGGTTTATTATTTAATAATTATTAAGCAGCTTATAATAGTCAAATACAAGATAAGATATTACTGAACGATGAAGAAAATTTAAAGCTTATTATAGTCATCCAAACAATGATGCAAATTAAAAACGAAATAAGTTCAAACTTAATCCAAGATTGTTTGTGGAAATTAATTTTTTCCTCCTTGTCTTAGACTATTTTTAATTTGTAACGACATCTATTATTCATTGTGGATGTAGCAATTAAGGAAATTAACATTTAAATTGCCTTCTATGTTCAATATTCGGAGCTCACCCGGTTTTCACGAAGTTTCCCCAGTAGGTCATGACAGATTCGGATAAGGCTATCTCGGCTTTAGTGTAGTTGCGGGAAAAATGGGCCAGTCCACCGACGAGCGGTGCTCCAAATATGTAAGGCAACTCTTCCCCGTGAATGCAGCCTTGTCGCTGTACAGAGGAAAAACACATTGTATTCATGAATACGACGTACCTGACTCTTTAGATGAAATTTTCACATTGAAAAATCTGAAATTGCATGTTTTTGTTAGTACAATTGTGAAACTGAAATAAATGGCGCAGATTTTTATGTTACTTTCCTAACGTATTTCGTTATTATAAATAGGTTTATTAGTTTTAGTATATAAGCTTTGATTTAGTCGAAGTCTGTTAATGAGAAAATAATAAATGTACTTGACGTTATTAGTTAAGTAGTTAGTTTCAAGGTGTCACGGTGGGGGCAGATATTTGTGTGATGAATGCGAGCATTTGACTGTTAATCATGGTTGTTGATATATATTTTTTATTAAAAATATGTATGTCTATCCGTTACCCTAGATCACATATATATAACATAACACAAGCCTTACAGAACATACTTTGCGCTAGGCTAATTGGTGCGAGTGTAAGAAATATTTATTTATTTATCTATACATATAAATAAAATTGGAATGTCGTCTGTCTGTTTGTTTCGGCTAATTTGTGAAATGGCTGGCCTGATTTTGACGGAACTTTTATTGGCAGGAACTGATGTAATAAGGAGTAACTTAGGCTACTTTTATTTTTGTTACTCTTTCACATAAAAATTACTAAATGGATTTTAATAGAACTTTACAATAATATATCTTCTAGATCAGAAGAACATATAGGTAGTATTATGTAATGGAAAGTGACTTCTAAATTATCCATATTGAAGGCATTTTCCAAATTGACGACTCTGTATCTATTTAATACAGGGAAAAAAAACAGCCCTTGCTGAGTTCTTCTCAGTACAAGGTCTCCCGCCGTAGATTTGCGAACCGATGGCGTAGCGTTTCGACTCTCACAAGTGCTTGTAACAGCCTAGACTGAATAAATGATTTTGAATTTGAATTTGAGTAATTTGTAAAGATTTTGTCTGAATTGTTGAACTGAAAATATGACGAATAAATGTCCTGCGAGATGAAGATGAATTTAAAAAATCTTATGATATACATAGCTTATCAAGAATGATTGATAACTGATGAGTTCTGCAATTCTATATTTTACGACTTTCTTACTACAAACTGCAGCTAAAAAGCTTGGCATTTTATCAAAAGTTAGGCGCTACTTTACTGCAGAACAGGTGCTCAACCTATATCAAGCCCAAGTTCGATCCTGCATGGAGTACTGCTGCCATCTTTGGGAAGGCTCTGCCCGCTATCAGTTGGCTGCCTTGGACTCAGTAGAAAAGCGAGCTAGAAAACTTATCGACGACGAAATACTTATAAACTCACGTCTCCAGAGTCTAGAACACCGTCGAAGAGTTGCTTGCCTTTCGGTTTTCTATAGGTTGCATTTCGGAGAGTGTGCGTTGGAATTACATGCATTAATTCCACCCGCTCCTTTCCACCACCAGTCAACCAGACGTAGGCTTAACTACCATCCATACGTGGTGGACTATCCTCGTATACGTACAAAACGGTTCCAGTCTTAGTTTTTAATACGAACAGCTAAGATGTGGAACTCTTTGCCGACGTCTGTGTTCCCGGAACAATATAATCTTACGGTCTTCAAGTCACGAGTGAATAGGCATTTGCTAGGTAAGCGTGTTCCATCCTAGTTCTCATCGTCACCATCAGGTGAGATTGTGGACAAACGCAAACCTATTTAAAAAAAAATCTTA
Organism: Scirpophaga incertulas; assembly: GCA_036419045.1. Taxonomy (NCBI): domain Eukaryota; kingdom Metazoa; phylum Arthropoda; class Insecta; order Lepidoptera; family Crambidae; genus Scirpophaga; species Scirpophaga incertulas. The sequence goes on from CM071633.1 coordinate 2,053,802, forward strand.
CTTCAGACGCAAGTTTAAAGTCAAAGTTCGCTCTAGTCTAGTCTATGTATTCTCTCCGGAAATTCACGGTAAGTATTGCAAAATTATTGGCTTCAGTCTCGTTAGTCGGAAGGTAGCTTGAGATTACAAGTATTAATAACAGGAGCTGACTGCAGCCAGACCGTTTAACTTAGATCCCGTGCGCCCATGTAACGATAGCGTGCGCGGTCCCAGCTTTAATTGGCATCGTTAATTACTCCGAAAATTAAGTTAGTATCGGGAGGAGCTGGATAATTACAGGCGCTCGTCATGCCCGGTGCAGTAATTAAGCAGGTAAATCGAGATGTTATGATTCGAAACAGCTTCTCGTTTTCACCTGTTTGGGAACCGCTAACAACTATTGGTAGTCTGTTAATCGGTAAGTTTGCGTCAAAATTTATCATAACACTACCACTACACTGAGAAAAAAAATGGCTAACAAAGTGTCCATAAAAGCTTTGTTAAATAATTACAGTAACTGCAACAAAACACTTGACACACAATAACAAAGGTCTCATAGTGCCCTCTGCAATTTTTTTATTGTTGGAGAATTATTGCTCCTGCGACTTCGGAAATCTGAATCAAAGTAACAATGTTTATTAACGTTGTTAAGACAGCAACCGCGACTGTTGTTCGAATATTAACTTTAGTGTTTAGAGTATGACAAAATAATCTGTAACAAGGCTAAAGTTGTTGTCATGTTTATTTATTACGATGCTAGATGAACAATATTCAAAACTAACAAAATTTAGATTGTTCGCTTAGCAAATAAATTAGTGTATTGTGACAACTTCCGAGTAGTTGTTTCACTTCACTCGGGCGCCGGCACTAAGTACTTTTTATATACGCAGGACTCGGCTCGGCTCGTCCATTTCCTTCGCGAATGTTCGACCGAGCGGGCGTGTGTTGTGTCGGTGTGCACAATTGCGGAATATACTTTAATCACGGTTGTGAACACTAAATACTTCTGCTCTACTATTTAATGTGAATTTAAAAGCAAGACAATTTACAACTAGTGCTTAGATTTAAGAACGGACATGAAGCAGGTTGAGTTAATCGTTGGGGTTACCTACGAAATATCGAATTCCAAATGGTTGAATATCGAAATATACTGATAATATTTTGATATTCGATCAAATGATTCCAAATGGAATTCGATATTTCGTAGGTAACCCCAACGGTTCACCCAACCTGCTTCATGTCCGTTCTTAATCATGGCAAAACGGGAATATTTATGGTGACAAAGCTAAATTTTTGGTGTAACTAATATGGGTTGTGATATGGCACACGATCACAATTGTTGTTTTAGCAACATATTATTGTTGCTGAATCTACCTAATTGTCGATTTCATTTGACAATAAAAAAATTGTTATGGTAACAATTCACTATGAACGGCTCTCCCGGATTAACTTGTTGTTAATTTAGCAGGATTTTTTTCTCAGTGTAAATACACAACAGAAAATCACAATGTATGTAAGGTATTTAATTGGATAAGGATTAATGCTGTATTGGTTAAAATCGCTTCGGAAATTTGCCATTATTTGTCGTCTTTTTACGAAGTTTTAAATGACAAAAAAAAAGTTACTGTGGGATATCCATAAGAGACAGACCTTATACCATGGCGGAGTTTTCTGTACACCTTTTCAATGTGTGCAATACTTAGTACACTATTTTGATAAATCTCGTAAAGTTCAACCTGCGTTTGCAATGTAAACGAAAAAAATGTAATTATTTACGACATCACATTAGGAAACTCCAAAAATAACAGTACATCTTCATGGATATTATAATTATAATACAAATAAATAAAATAGGCTATAATTTATAAAGATACTAGCTAGTGCTGGCGACTTTGTCTGTATAAATGATAGATTTTTTTCCTACTTACTAGACACTTATCGTCACATTATGGACAATTTACATAATATCTGTATTCAATATTTTTTCAATTCAACAGTTTTTGTTTCATATGGCGTACTAGCTTTCTGCCCGCGGCTTCGCCCGCGTGGATTTCGGGATTGGGTCTATAGAGGGTTAAGAGTCATGGCTTTTGCCCACGGCTACATATGCGCGGAAGTCGGTTTATGGCGCGAAGGTTTTATCGCGCTTCCCGTGGGACTATCCGTTTTTCCGAGATAAAAAATACCGCAAAATCTTGTTCAAAAATCACTCTATCTATTGATGAAAACCGCATGAAAATCTGTGCAGTAGTTTTTGAGCGAAGCCTTTATTGCACATCCCGTGGGATCTGTCGATTTTACCGGCATAAAAAGTAGCCTATGTTACTCTTCATCCCTTCAACTATCTCCACGTGAAAGATCACGTCAATTCGTCGCTCCGTTTTGCCGTGAAAGACGAACAAACAGACAGACACAGTTTCCCATTTATAATATTAGAATGGATATTTATTTAAATGTGTCACTGTACGATAGCGTAGCTTTTCGACTTTCACAAGTGCTTGTAACGGCCTTTTTTTTTATTTTTTTTTTGTTCCCCTGAGGAAAATGTATTAAATTGCATACCCCGGCTGTGGCGAGCCGACGGTTATGTGGGGCTCTCCTCCCCAGAAGGGTGAGGCCTACCCACTAAAAACTTTAGGGATGGCCTTCCTCAGTCATGTAGGGAGCCCCCGGGAACATCAAGCCACTTCCGGGAACCCCCAGCCTCCGCTCCCCTGTCTAGAGGGGAGCCCTCCTCGGGGGAGGCTACTACCTCCCCCGGTCTCCTCCACCGACGACGCCCCCCGGCCACGGAAGGGGCGTGGTCCATCCCGGGTCGCCGTAGTAGTCGCGACTTCCTCGCGCCCGCCGGCGACCCGCGGCGGCGCCGCAGCTGTGCTACCGAGCCCGGCGCCGCCTCCTTCGAGCGGGATCGGCCATCTCCCGACCCCGCTCGGCGGCCTCCTTCTGGAGCATCACTGCTTCACAGAAGGAGGCCACAGCCCTCCAACCTCCCTCGTCCGCCAGCATTGCCGCAATCAATGCCGGCGGAGACAGATCTCGCCCGATCTCTGCGACCAAGACTCGGCGCTCGGAGGCCCACGCGGGGCACTCCGCCAAGTGCTTGTAATAGCCTAGACTGAATAAATGATTTTGAATTTGAATTGAATTTGAATATGACATAAAATCACAAATGACAATAAATTAACATTTATCAATATAAACTGAGCCCTTCTCAACTATGATTTAATCATTGTTAGTATAACTTATAATGAAACTACAGAAAAACATGATAGAGTTGAAACGGTCCGATAACAAAGCATCGAAGCTTTAAAGCTCTTAAAAGTGTAACCTAGATTGTATTATATCTCGGCAACAGCCCCTTGCGAGCTTCGCGTCAATACTCCTCAACAAACAAGTATTACAGAGAACTAAACTCTAACTTCATCGCCGTAAGCGTCAATACCGCGTGCCACTGTAACACCGCTCCGCTTGGCTAAATGTAATTCATTTGGTTTTGGACAATGTAGCTCGTAACAGCTTCTCCGATAAATTTACCAATTCATCTTAGGTATTATGCAAGTGGTTAGTTCTGCAATGATTAAATATTAGCTATTATTATAAATGCGAAATAAACTTATCTCTCGGTCTGTCACGCTTTCAAGCCAAAAGTGATTTAAATGAAATTTGGTACACAGACAATGTATGTGCCTGAGAAAGGACGTAGACTAATTTTTAATGCTAAAATAGAGTTGTAATTGGTTGAAATAGGTAACGAAATTTGTAATTTGAAGTTTGAAAGTTATTATGTATTTGTATTTTACTGTAAAAATGTTACCATAATGATGGTAAATAAGGCATCATACAAATTATTGTAATGATTTCGATAAAAATTTGGTATAAAATAGTTTTGTGACTTGAAGAAGTACATGGGCAATTTTTATGCACGAGAAAATTTATTTTTTCTAGGGGAAAATGTAATAAAAACAGCCGGCCGAATTTCGATGCAATTTGGACAATTAGAGATGTAACAGCGCTAATATCGCAATTATCGCTCTCATAAATCGTTTGGACTTAGTGTTAACATGATTATAATATCCATTGTTTTAAGCGCAAAACAAATGCGGCCTTGTACAAATCTACAGTTGTCTGGCTGAAAATAACATGACAAGTTTGACAGACACTTATGGACCCTATAAATATTGATCCGAAATGCGCATTTTATCAGTAATGTAGAAATCTGAATAACTTAGTGCTCAACTAATAAAAATAATTTTTCAACTTTTTAGAAACAGTATATTAAGTTGAGCTAGTTTTAAATTAACTAAAAAAGTGACCATTGTTTTTTCTACAAAAATAAGTTGAGGGAATGTAAGTTCTTAATTAGCCGAATTCTCAATTGTTAAATTTTTTTAACATATGTCGGACTTGTCAGGTAGTTAGTTTTATTGAACAAGGTCTAGGCGACCCAAATTTTGTATGACATTTGTAATATCCTTGTTGAAGTCTGGCTGGCAATGTCATAACAGAGATTGACATAACAGACACTGACAGACAATTTCGGACCCCATAATATTGGTCCGAAATGCGTATTTTATCAGTAGTTTAGAAATCTTAATAACCCGGTGTTTAAATAAGAAAAATAACATTTCATCAACATTTTTCAAGTTAAGCTAATATTTTGTCGGGATTTTTTAAGTGAAATGCACCTAAAGGAAGTGACCATTGATTCTTCTATAAAAACAATTTGATGGCATATATCTTTTAGTAATAAAGGAGATGTCCCATATTGGTTTATAATAACTAACTCGGGTAAATTTGATATATTTGGATAGAAGGCTCTAAAAAAAGAAAATCGCCGTAAGTCATGTTATTTTCAAGACCCCCGATTTTTAATAATTCGTATTCTAGTATAATAAAAATTTAAATATTTTTAATGCAATAATTACACATTACTTAAAAAAAAATATCAACAAGCCTTTTAAAAATCTAAATACATACATAATTGCTTTTATGAACCGAATATTTCTAATTCTGAGAAGTTTTTAACTAACAAAATATAGGGACTGCTATGTTACTTAATGTATGTTATCTAGAGCCAGAAAAAAATATTAATAAAAAATCAACTGACAAGTCAGGCACCTGCTGTCAATGTCATAACTCAACGGAAAATATCAAACATAGAGTAAGATACCGGTAGTCACAGATAATAAAAACATCATTAAGGTGTTGCCATAATGAAATATTTCTTAAAAACATGTTTTATTTATTTAAAAATAATTGGGGTTTGTAAAAATATTTCTTTTATTTGTTTCATACTTCATATTTTTTCGGCTTTCAATTTAATGTAGTTTGGTGTTTGTTAGTTAACGCTGATCACAAAAAACCAACCTCCTTGTAATAAGAGGACATCTCCTTTGTCAAATTCTTTCTTCTTTCTGACATATGTCGGACTTATCTGATAGACCATAGATTACACATACACTCTTAATATTAACGAAGGTTACCTGCGGATAGTCTCCATACTTTGTCTGGTAGTCGAACACGTACAGATAGGAGTTTCTTCGCAATGCTGAGTGGGTGTCAGCCGTGAGGACGATGGGAGCAACCACTTGTGCGTCACTCAAGGCTTCAAGGGTCTCGTCCCTGTTCGCAAATATTCAAAAATAAATGTCGAGTGTTCGATCGATGACTAATGATCCGTGATCCGAGAGCGTCTGGAGGATTTTCCATTTATATAACATTCATTACGCCATTGTCTCAGTAAATCAAATTACATAGACACAGAGGCCTTTATTACACATCAATGGTAAATATGTGAATTGTTTTGGAATCATTTTTTTCAGTTTCTATTTCTATTTACTCGACATGGTATCGAGTTATGGCTTAGTATGTATTTTTTTTTGGAAGCCACTGTCAGGACTGAACTAGATTGAAATGGGACCACACGAGGAGCATCAGCATTCAAATAAAAAATCTCCAGAATCAGATCATCTATTTAAGTTCTTAGGTAGCAAAAATAAAAAGAGAATCGAATTGAGAACTTCTTCCTTTCTTGAATTCTGTTAAAAATACTAAGAATTATTAGAATTTCTGGTACATCATCGACGACAGTATCAAAAACTCACCTAATATTAATCGGGTGTTGCACTGGCCTTTCCCAATCGGTGTACTCGTTAATGATCGTGGCCAGTATCTCCGACAGGTGGAAGTTGTACGTATTCCTGACGAACGATTTCAGTATCTTCGACCTTCTGTCAGCTTCTATGCCGTACTGCACATCGTCGCCGCTGAACGCGAAGTACGCCTCTGCTTTGGTCACCCCCAGCAAAAGGTCATATCTGATAAAAGAAATCCACTTGAAACTATCTCTTATTTTTGGAGCTTTATATCAAAATCAAAATAATATTTATTCAACATAGACCTTTACAGGCACTTATTGACGTCAACAAACAAAACAAAAAAAAGCTTAAGTAATAAAAAAAAAAACAAAAACCTTGTCCGTACGTACGAATAATAAAAAAAAAAGAAAAAATATATTGACTCGACACCTGTTCGGAAATTGGGAGAGCCTTCTCGAAAAGAACAGGCAAGAAACTCTGAAGGTCTATTTTTTATCTCCTCTTTTCAATGTTAATAATTATAATAATATAATATAAAAATACAATATAGTATAAGATACAATCATACCTAATACGATTACAGTCGTATGTATGTTTACATACACATATAAAATAATACAATATTATAAATAATGTTGTTAGCAAACATGGCTCTATGAATAGTGTCCCTATTCCCAAATACTGTGATCATTTAGATAGTCACTTACTTGATAATAACCTTTACTCATGAGTGTATTTTTGATATAGATTTTAAATTTATATGAAGGCAAATCAATGACACTTTGCGGAAGCTTGTTAAACATAGATATACATTTCCCCAAGAACGAACAGCTAGTTTTATGGAGTCTGAACATTGGAACGGCAAGTTTATTATAGCTTATATTGTATATTTATTTATTTAAGGAAAATATGTGAAAGTGATCAAAGAATGAATCAAGTGAATGGAGCTATCAATGTTTTCATTGGCAACTGTCAATGAAACCATTGCCAATGAAACTTATAAAAGCTTATGAAGCCTGGTAGCACACTACCTAATAGCGACGGACTGTTGAACTAGTCCTTTTATATAGTTTTAGTTATATAAATATTTTTGTACATAGGTACACCGGTTCTGTTTAATTATAACATTATAACAAACTATATATATACATACCATATACCAATAAACTATAAAAGCAATCAATGGTAATTAATGCTAGAGACAGGATTTCAAATAGTGCTCTCTAACGTAGAAGTACACATTTGGTGCAGCGGTCGAGTGATCTGCTACCGATACGGGACAAGTATTTTGTTTGACCTACAAAAAAATGTCCCTGTCTGGGTGTATGTGCACGAGAGATTTATGTTTGTAACTGCACCAACGCCAAAATCTTAGTGTGGGGCGACGTTAAAATAATGATCTTACTTTGTCAATTGGGCCACAGCACTCTTCCTCATAAATACTGCGTTGATAATGTTGATGGCGTTTTGCGCCTGCTTGCCTGTTGGAGGCCGCGCGATGGGCTGCCCACCCCACTCGTAGCCGTTCTCGGGAGACACCAGCAAGTCACCTGTGTCTGACAAGGAATGAGATACAATGTGTCAGTAATGCAGTACAAAGCCGCAAGGCTTGACTATAGGTGGTCATCTGTTCCGTTCTAATAAATATTTGTTATTATTGCTGTCAGCTATCCTAATAAAATATAATAAAAATAATATATAATTTCATTTCTGCTGTTAGGTGCCGAGCCCCACAAATTTACACAGTACCAACGTCCAATCTGTGATGAGCAACGTTGTGATGTTATAACGTTGCTCCTCACAACCGATGAGGTTTACTTCATCGTCATCATCGATAATCAAATAAAATCTTCGGTATTCACAAAAGCAATCACACACTAATCTTATGATGTTACAAATACTAGCGTACATGCCCGTATCGGTTAAGGAAATGAATGAGCAAAGGAGAGACTTATAAATTTCGTTACAGTTTAGACTGCATATAATATTGGGAAGATTTTTCCCAATAGAATGGTTTTGTTTATCAGATGAAATTTAAACGCATTGAAGCGTATGAAAATCTAGTCCAACGAAAACAAACACAAAACAAAACTTTAATGCAACAACAATCTCCCACTTCCGAAATGAGAAAGTTTGTGTTCATAAAAAAGGTAATGTTTCCTATTACCTCCAACTCTCGCAATGAATAAGTTAGTTTCCAAAATTTATACAACAACGAGTTGAATTACCGCTTCGGAGCAATTTCACGAAACGCCATTTTGAAGTGGCATAATTCACTATTGCCGAGTAAAAAGCTTCCGTTTAAACACATTCTGAGTGGACTATAATAGCGTGTTTAACTTCCCAAAATGGAGTATGCGGAACTGAAAAAAATGGCGGAGCCAGATACTACAAAGTGCGGGCGTGGACGAGATGAGAAAAGTTCGCGGAGACAATTTAATAACGAGCTTTTGACGACAACCGGAAAGAATGCTTCTACGTCGAAGCTCCAACTTCTGTTTAATGGCGGTGAGCGAATAATGATAAATTAAGCTAATTTTATTCTAAAGCTTGACTTTGCAAATGTTCGCAAGGAGGATGTAGTTAGTAAAATTGATTGACACTTGGATTTGACATCTGATTAGGAACATTGTTAAATAAATTCACCTCCATTAAGATACAATATAACTTAGAACTTTGGTGACTTGCTAAGAATAAATTTCGTAAGAGAGAAGTCCTGTTGCTCAACATGTCCAAACACTAGTCTAGGAACTGGTTGAATTGTATCCAATACATTATCCTACCCGACCGAGTCTTGGTCATGGCGGTCGATTTGTGTCAACAGAGACAAACTATATTCCCGGGGGAGATATTATGTTCGCAAATGTGCGCACCAATACAGGTGCACTCTCCGCCCTCTGTTCGTATGGAATAATGCTTTACACAACCTTTCACAATTGTATTGCGATATGAATTCCACAATCATTACGGCATCAATATATTGAAGATATTATATCTCCAATAAACAAATAATGAACATGCAGTAGAGGAGCGAAAAGGATCGCAACTTTTCAAATTGGTTTAACGGGCACATTTATTTTTGAAACCGTATAAGTGAAAATTATGTTTTCATGTTTAATAATTAAAGTTCAAAATTTAATGTATCCACACTGATATTTAATTCGTTAAGTTATTCCGGTCAAACGTGAAATCCGTAGTCCTGTACGGGTGTGAGACGTGGAAGGTCACAAAATCTTCGCAGGTATTTACTGACCAGAAAAAAAAAACCTAGCGAGCAGCTTTGGGAACGTTGTGATGAAGTCCGGTTCGACCAGAAATCAAACGCCATAAATAGAGTTGGATAGGCCACACTCTCCGAAGGAAGCCAAACCACATACCGAGGCAAGCCCTAGACTGGAATCCCAAGGAAAGCGCACACGTGGTCGCCTAAAACAGACCTGGCGGCGAACTGTCATTAGCGAAGCGAAAGCCATTGAAAAACCTGGAGCGAAATCAAATGCGTTGCTCAAGACCGTGTGAGATGGAGACTCAGAGTGGACGCCATCTGCGCCAGCTAGGGGGCAAACCTTAATGATAATGACACTGATATTTCCTCTTTACCCTAAAATATGGGTGACCATGCAAACTATCGATTATAACCACTGTCATATTTGCTAGTTATTATAGTTTTGTTAAAGTCTCCTCTTTTAGTAAATCTCATTGTTTATCGATAGTGTGGCTACATTATTCAAAATTAAGATCAAAATAATCTTTATTCAACATGACGTCAAACAAGTATAGAATTTAAGGACACAAAGAGCGGTACATAATCTACAAGGGAAAAAAATAGCCAGTTTGGAAATTGGGAAAACCTTCCAGAGAAGATTTATCTTCTCCTACAAACTTTCTTCATACTTACAAACTTTCGCATTTATTATATTAGTAAGGACTATTTACACAATATCTTTATAAACTGTAGCTTATGTATTATTCTGATGGATAAGCTATATTACTGTAAAGTTTTATTAAAATTCATTTAATAGTTTTTACATGAAAGAGTAACAAACATCCATCCATACATTATAGTACATACATAATTAGTGTCTTTACATACACACATAATTAGTATCTTTATTTAAATGAATAAACAACTATATTATTAACGATAGCCTCAAACTAAACAAACCTTTTATACTAACAAGGATTTATGCCGCTTATTTTCCTGGAGACATGCCATGGGCTGGACTTCTATAATTGAAATTCCTTTAGGCAGGTGGCTAAGATCTTGGGTCTGATAAGTATCCGAACTATTTTAGTCCGATCTGCAAGACGACCCTCTCGTTGCTATTAAGGTTAATTGTATTGACGTGATGTCGAAATTCGGCAATTTGTCTCTACTCGATAAATTTGCTACTTTGTGTATTCGTTCGTTCGTACTTCGTTCTGTTTGTTCTTTAAATAGAGGGATGATTAATGCGATATCGCTTTCAGTTTGTTATATATATATATTGACCAATTTTTTTCTACAGAAACCTCTGATGGAAATTTCCTATTAGTATCATAAAATCTAAGCAAACTTTTAAAGATAAACTTAAAATTCTTCTACTGCAGAGTCAAAAAAAAAAATGGAGTATCGAAATGTTTTGCACAGATAGTTGTGGTGGTTTTAATACATAAAGAACCCAATTCCTTTCAAAAATATATGTAAATAAATGTATGTAAATATATTTATTAGTACATAATGACTTGTGTTTTAAGTGAACCTATATTATTTTATTTATTTATTTATTTATTTAAGATAAGGTACACAAACAGATGACAATCCTAACAACAATATATATACATCACAAAACAGAATGACTAGACTGCCATCCAACAAAGTGTACACAGCATGATCTCATGAAACAGTCACAAATAGATATACAAAAAAAAAATATATACACAATTATACAAACAAAAAAATAGATATACAATTATACAAAAAAAAGAAAAAAAAATATATATATGTAATAATAAAAAGTATAAAACCCGTAATAGCTACAAATCCTGGGATCCAGCCCTGAGTACATCTGAAATGCTTCTTTTAAATGAGATAAAGTTATTATCAAAAATATCAATGTCATTGTTGCTCCTTGCCAACTCATTGTAGGCTCTCGCCATCCTAACTATCGGATTGTAGTAGGAAGTGTTATTAGTGTAAGTCTGACAAGTGAAGGTGTTAGGTCGGCGAGATCTATACAGAGTATTAATAGATACTGAGGAGAGCAGAACTGGTGCATCAATATACGAGTGCAAGATTTTATGCAGACATAAAAGGTCGTATCTTTTGCGTCGGTCCTGCAAGGTAACAACACCAAACTTTGCCAACCTTTCATTATGAGAGTTTAGGCTTCGGCCGAAATTTAATTTATGGGAAATGTATCTCAAACATCGCTTTTGTACACCTTCGATTCTGTCAACATGAACTCCGTAAAAAATATTGACATATACTCGTATTTTTATTTATTTAACATTGACATAAATCTATTGTTATTAAATATAATTCTTAAATGCAAATAATTAAAGTCTACATTGACATAAGCATATAAAAATATATACAATCAGTACATCACAGCTGAGTGTCGCAAATGTAGTTCCGTCAGGCTATAAATGAAAATCAGCGTTTTGCTCATGTCTCATGCGGAAATATTCGACGCTGAATTGAATCTTTCATGAATCTTTTTGTATTGCCACAGCGCACACGCACGATGTTGTAATCTGGCAGAGAGGATTGTGATTGTTACGTGTGTTATAATGTTGTGTTTTATTTTTGTTATTCAACTTTATAATTGTACTGTAAACTCCTTGTGTGTTTGTGTTCTATTTATTATCTGTGTGTTTGTGGCCCAAATAAAGAATCTATCTATACGCCATTAAATATTAAAGTTAGAAATGATACAATTGAAAATTAAGATTTAATTTTCTAAAATATCAATTTTTTTCATACAATACTTAAAACTCGTTCATCTTTGTTGAGTTTTGGTAACAATATCAGCTTAGCAGTTACGAACAGTTCAATTCAATGATCTGCCTTATTCAATTCATATGTGTTTATTTAAATATCTTAAATGATAATAATCACATTCTACTATTTAGAAAAAAGGTCAAGCTAAAATTAAGAACCACTTCAAATAAATAAATTGTTGTATCACAATTCCGGGACAGATTGACTTCTGTGACAATACTCACTCTGAGAAATAATTTTAGCAATTCTCAGTTATCGGTCAGCGATAAAACTTGCATTTTAAATAATAATAATCACTTTCTACTATTTAGAAACAAAGGTCATGATAAAGTTAAGAACCACTTTAAACAAATAAATTGTAATGTCACAATTCCGACTGACTTCTGTCACAATAGTCACTCCGAGAAATAACTTTAGCAATTCTCAAGTATCGGTCAGCGATAAAACTAAGTTACTCGTACAATTGCCAAACAGCCGCGTGGCTCACTGATCAATGAGTTTTCATTATTTCGTTTGTTCGCCAACTTAGTCCTTATCTCGGCAAAGTTCAAGTGCCTCTGATAAGGGACCCACTTCTGTCCTATAAACGACTTTCACTGTCTAAGTGGAATTATTATCGTCCTTATTCAAATAGGGTGGACGGTGAATACGAGACTTAGGTAACATTTCGTAATATTTATAGTTGCAAGTGCCTTACTAGATTCAATGTGAAAATGGACTTGTTTTATTTAGTGTGTTTATTAGTACTTCGAGTATCTTATATTAGCGTGACGTATATCTTTATAATTTGTAGTCTTCTGTTATTCTGATGTATGAACTACGAGTATATTAATGTACAGTTTTGTCAAAATCAATTCCGTAGTTTTTACGCGAGTGACAAACATCCATCCATACAAACTTTCGCAAAAAACAGCAGATTTCATAAAAAATGGACACTGAAAGGTCACAATTTTTTGACCTTTGTAGACGTTGGCCCCATTTGTTGACCTCATTCTGAAGCCATATCATTACGTTGAATTGATAAGCCCTTAAGAAAAGTACAAATAGCTATCAATCAAATGTCAAATTAATTGCTGGCCTCGACCGGCGACCCGAAATGAAGCACTCTGTCTAATGTGTTTACCAAAGTAGAAACAAAAGAATAAACAAGCCGGTAATTACAAAAGTAGCCGGCGAACACGACAAATAAAATCTTCATTTGGAATACAAGAAGCGTTTCTTAGTTTGATTAACCTGTTTGTGCGCTAACGACAATTTCTATTCTTTTCCGTCCCGTTGTCTTATTAACAGGAAAATTGCCAATTTCGACATGAAAGTCGCATTTTTGTTTTTCCGTATACAAATCATCGACCCCGATTTTTACAGTATCACTTAGTTTTGAAAATGCATACATTAAAACAGCAGCTATAAATATTAATGTGCTTTTGTAATTTACGGTCAATGCTACCGTGATGGTTTCATGATGGAAAAAATAATTAGGACGATTCAAAAGAGCTTTCTATAAAGTCATATTTGAATAAAGTTATTTTTGATTTGATTGATTGAATAGAGAGAAATGGCTTTTGATTTTATAGATTCAAAAGAAACTAATTTAGCGTCATATTTATCGCAACTTTTTATATGCAACTTCACATTTTGAGTAACATTTCCATCGTCTCCTGGCAGGTGGTTCAAACAAGTTTATCACTGCGGTCGGCCATTACAGGCGTACAAATCTTTAGACATTTTATTTTATTTTATTTTATTTATTTATTTGGACAACCAACAAGATAAACACCGGTATTAACAAAAACAGGAATAATTCAAAAATACAAACTTAAAGCTAAGTATTTTCTTAATTATAGGTCGCCACGGCATGCAATGTGGACTACAGTATGCTTAAATATATACACATACGAACATACATACATATATTGGAATAAAAAGAAATATATATAAAAAAAAAATTAAAATTAAGAAAGTGCAAATTAATATTGTAATGTGTAAACAATACTGCATCAAGCTCAGTCACTAAATACGCATCTTATTAAAAGATCGAAGTATTTGACGCCTGAATGTCTGGGGCTCATCTGCAAATATATCGATGTGACTCCATTTAATTATTACAGTCACAAAAGCGCGTGAAAGTTATTAAAGTATAATATATAATTAAATTAAATAGTGTATATGTACATTTTTCATTATATAAAAGTCAAATATCATTTAGATGCCCACGAATAAATTCTAGGAGTATGTCATTGTTTTACTTATAACTCAGATAAACAAATTATTGCAAAAATACTATTTTTGATCGTGCATGTTCTTAATATGATAATAATTTTGGGTCTGTCGTCGATCTTTATATGAATGATATAGCAAAGTTTAAAAGCAGCATTCGGGTTATTATCCATGACCCGTAGCTTCCCTGTTTGTTGTTTAATTTAATGATACTATTTTGTTGTTTAAAATTCTGCGATCTATTTATTATAAGTTTAAATAATTAAGCGGAAACTTCACTGGTGAATGATTAGATGTTTTATGTATAGTGAAATGTAAAACCCAGACATTATACTCGTTGAAGACGACGGCGAAGATACAGTCTATATTCTATGTCTGGTAAGACATTGTGACATTGTCATTGGGATAACAATTAGCGATTAGGCTGATGGCTCTCTAAAGCTTTAATCTTTCCGAAGTTATCTCAAGGTAATATTAACAGTAGCTGAGCAAATCTGTTCCTTACCTATAACAACACCGTCAACGCTGGGCCCGAACGCATAAGCGAAGTCAGGTGCCAGCACAGGAGCACCTAACAGCGCCTCTAGCGGCCGCTCCCGCAAACACCGTAGCAACGCCGGCGGAGTCAGCTCTGCAGAAAACGTACGTGCTTCAAAGACATTGTTAAAAATACAAATCTCGCACTCACCAAAATTCTGTAAGTTCCCCGTTATTCACACGTTTTGTCTCTCATCAAACTTAACAATGAAATGCTTAATTCATAAAATCCATAAAACTTGTTTTTGGGCAATCAAACTTTATTTTATTAACAACTAGCGGACCCGACAGACTTCGTCCTGTCAAAAAGATTTGTACAGTGGCAGTTTTTTGTTCCTAATTATTTTATAGATAATGTCGCATAGCCAACCAAATCGCAAAAAAAGTCTAAATGACCTATTACATTTTGTGGCTATTCAATTTTGGAACGTGACATTATATCCTCCAACGATGTATTCTGTGCTCCAACGCACGCACGCACACTGTTTTGATAGATATGATTGAATTTCAACTATATGTAGCGTTAATAAAGCGCAAATTGACTCTTTGATGTTAGGAATACACCTTCATTGCTTAGACAACAGTGAGTGCTTGCAATATGAACTTTATACAATAACAATAAAGCTCAATTCGACTGTACGTTTTAGTTAGAAAACGTTTGCATGGGAAAATAAAAGGGCTGTTTTTAGGGTATTTCCGATAATTATTCGAATTTTCCTCATTGTAAAAACCCTCCTTGAACTTCAACGAACATTAACAAAAAAGAATTGGCCAAATTGGTCCAGGCATTGTTGAGTTATGAGCTTACCAACACATTTTGCGATTCATTTTTATATATAAGAAGATGACTTATACATAGAAATTACGCTTCACAATGAAAGGAACGATGGTGATTTAAATCTTCTCACATAAAACTAGTTTTGACATTTGATGTAAAGCCAGAGTTCAACCATTACATGTAGCATACAATTGTCAAGTAATTGGAGAAGTTTCGCAAAACAAATTCTTGGGTTTAAATGTTGATTGCTACTGTAGTTGGAAAAATCACATTGAAGATCTGTGCATAAAAGTCAATAAATTTATACATGCTCTAAGAAAAGCAAGCAAAGCAGTTTCGACTAAATCAGCCGTAACTGCGTACTGGTTAGGTACAATCTATTTTACGCTACGGCATCATTTTGTGGGGCAACTCTATAGACAAAAAAGAAATAGTTCTGTTACAAAAACGTTGTATACGAGCTATATTTGGCCTGAAAAGTAACATATCGTGCCGCCCTTATTTTACGAAATATTTGTACATATTCGAAATATGTGTGTTTGTGTATAAAAACAAACATCTTTTTCAAACTAAGCAGGAGGCGACTATTAGAAAAGTTCGCTCACAATATATTTTAAAGTTACATAAACCTCGTGCTCAGTTGCCAATAGCAGCGAGCAACTCATTTAATATGTGTATTGAAATATTAAATAAATTACCAGATTGTTTTAAGGATAGTACTCTTAAATCAAATAACTTCAAAAGAATTCTCAAGGCGTGGCTTTTAGATTATTGTTTTTATAGCTTAAGCGAATTTTTTCAATTGTAATTATATGGTATGTGCTTATTGTGTTTTGATATATGTAAAGGGTGTTTTTTTTAGAGGTATAGAACTTTAAATTGCAGTAAAACAACGATGGATTATTCGATTGACAAGATTTTTTTTTTATTAGAAAGATAATCTTGTGGCTACTACTACATTTTAAATATAATTTCTGCCATATGACCGCCACGGCTGGCTCGGATGTAGTCCAATCTGGACGTCGAATTTTCGATGATTTTTTCCAACATTTGTGGCCGTATATCGGCAATAACACGGCGAATGTTGTCTTCCAAATGGTCAAGCGTTTGTGGCTTGTCCGCATAGACCAATAACTTTACATAGCCCCACAGAAAGTAGTCTAGCGGTGTTAAATCACAAGATCTTGCAGGCCAATTCACAGGTCCAAAACGTGAAATTAGGCGGTCACCAAACGTGTCTTTCAATAAATCGATTGTGGCACGAGCTGTGTGACATGTTGCGCCGTCTTGTTGAACCACAGCTCCTGGACATCATGGTTGTTCAATTCAGGAATGAAAAAGTTTGTAATCATGGCTCTATACCTATCACCATTGACTGTAACGTTCTGGCCATCATCATTTTTGAAGAAGTACGGACCAATGATTCCACCAGCCCATAAAGCGCACCAAACAGTCAGTTTTTCTGCATGTAACGGTGTTTTGACATACACTTGAGGATTATCTTCACTCCAAATGCGGCAGTTTTGTTTGTTGAGGTAACCATTCAACCAGAAGTGCGCTTCATCGCTAAAGAAAATTCGCTTATGAAAATCGGGAACAACGGCAATCTCGTTTTGAGCCCATTCGACGAATCTACGCCTTGCTTGATGATCGTTTGGCTTTAATTCTTGCACGAGTTGGATTTTGTAAGCACGCATACCAAGATCCTTCCGCAAAATCTTCCATACAGTGGATGGACACAGATCCAATTCCTGTGCTCGATGGCGGATGGACTCATTCGGGTCTTCCGCAATGCTACGCTCTACAGTAGCAATAGCTTCTTCTGTACGCACCGTACGGCGTCTCTGGGGATGCGAGTTATCAATAAGAGTAAACGTGGTGCGAAAACGCTCCATGGTTAATCGAATTAACTGCTCTGATGGACGATTTTGTCGAGGATAAAATGGACGTAGTGCGCGATACGTATTCCGCACAGAACCATTATTTTCGAAATAAAATTGAACTATTTGCAAGCGTTGTTCAGGCGTGAGTCTATTCATGATGAATTGCCAAACCAAACTGAGAATAAAGCACTTGTCACCTGTTAAATTGGTCGCCATCTTGAACAGTTATGCCAACTTAAAGTTCTATACCTCTAAAAAAACACCCTTTATTATTGGTATAGAATTTAATTAAATACCTACTGAATTATAATGTGAATACATCTGTAAAGATAAAATTTGGCGATTCTATTGTCTTCTGCTCAAAATGTACCCAAATTTATGTTCACAATAAAAAAAATTGTTGTTGTTGTTGTTGTAAATCTATGAAAAGGCAAATCTGTAAGTTTGTTTATTGTAAAAAGCCCCATATAGCTCTCTAGTTTTTTGCGGCCTATATTTTGCTACGACAAGCTTATTTTATTATTTCTCACTAATATCATAATGTGCTATAAATGTCAAATTTTGACTATAAGTGTAGTATGTAAATTTTTACCAGGATTGACAGAATTTTAATAAACACCGTGTTTTATGTAAATCTATTATAGTATGCTGTAAGAAGAGAACATAACTGTGAAATGATTTTACTGGTATTATTGTAACGTTTTGCCTAAAATATTTGCGAGTGTTGCCATATAGAAGGCGCTTTTATGTGCATTTATTTGACACTATATTCACAATTACTAAACAGTGTATTCTGTTTATGTATGTCGCAGCCAACTGGTTAAAATAGCCGTTCAATCAAACAGCTAGCCCTTTGACTGAACAACGTCGTTCAATGACACAGCTATACGTCGTTTAGCTGACTTGTTGATTGCAACGTTCAACATTACAGCTGGACGATGCTTAGTCAACTGGTTAAATGGCAAGTTAACTAAGGTGACCATTAGTTTAGTATTTAATTTGAGAGAATAGGAAGACTATTTGTAATTTCTTGGGAGGTTATTCTTGAATTAAGTTTAACAGGTGACTGAAAGTTTGATGAAATAAGTAAAAATGAAAAACAAATTATTAATTATAATATTGTTTATTGCACCAAGAAAAAATTTCAAACTCAAAAATTTACTAAGCAAGAATCATTTCATAATCCCGTAATTTCTCCTCGAATATTTGTTTAAATTTTGACTCACTCGTATCATTCGTAAGTGACCTCATAATTTCTGTGTCTTCAATAACACGTGTAACGTATATTTACTACTTACTTTCCGAAATATATCTTGAAACAATCACAAACCACGGCTAGTTGACGCCATATTGAGAACAAAACGCACTTAACGCCGCGGTGGTGAGTGCTGACCTGATTCAATTAGACGGCGGCTTTTGTATCAGCTGTAGTGTTGAACGTTTTGAGCGACACAAATATTCAATTAAAAAGCTAGATGTTTGGTTGATTGGCGTTATTCAGCCAAAGGGCTAGCTGTATGATTGAACGGCTATTTTAACCAGTTGGCTGTGATATGTACATTGATTTAACGAATTTACTTGTTTAATTTAATATATATGCCACCTTACTTATGGTAATAAATTATCAATGTTTAAAATAAATAGACAGTTATAAAAAGGTTGACATAGGCACAAAATTTTATTATGTAATGCCTTCGAGAAAAATTGCACCCCCGTACCATTTTGCTCATCTTGTCGCTCTCATGCCTCGACGACGAATAAGCGACGTGATACCTACGTTATAAAATGTTTTGTAAACAAAATTTACTATTTATTCCTCTTTCATTTCTGAGAACAGATTATTTTCATTAAATTACGGAAATTGAAAATCTGCCTGGATAGACTGTTTTCTGGCGCGCGTCAAAAAAAATGGACAAAGAAAGTTACTTTAATCTTTGGATTTACTGTCATCTTTCGCTATTTAATGATATGCTTCCTTGATGCTTTAATGAGATGATTCTATTTCCTACTGTTATTTTAAGGATACAATTTTTACTAATTTTCAATTACACTTTTATAACTTATAAACAAACTTTTATATATCTAACCAACAATTTAAAATTAAAGCACACGCTTCAAGCTTTTAAAATTACGATCCATACAACCTTTCATCCCCCTTGCGACCCTTTACAATATTTTTTTCGCATTAATAAGTCTAAGCACATTCTAAGGCTACAGACTATGTATATTTCAAATAATATGTAAATCAGTCTAATAGTTTTTACAATAATTATAATATTAAATGTAACCTAAGTTAAATTAGTTATTTTAAGCTAAACATACTTTCATTCATTCAAATATATTTTTATATTTAGCGGCCGTTTGGATACCATAATAATGTATTTTATGAAAATATTCAACATTCAGTTGAAAATCCATCACAGATTTGGATAGTTATCCGTCTAACATATATATCATTTTAAAGGTTCCTGATCATGAAAGTCATATATGTATAAAATGATAATCATATTATATTAATATTGAAATGAATATAATAATAAAATGAAACACATAAAATAAGAGCAATTTTTTATAAATATCAAAAAGATAAAACCTTAATTTATAAACAGAATTATCAATGTCTTAATATAGGACGCAGTTCGTAAAGGAGACGCAACAGATTATAGCGCCACCTCTTGGCGCATTTGGTAAGTACACTTACAACTTCGATAAAGCTGTCTCCCTGTAGACAGACAGCGACATCTATCGAAATCTCTTTGAGTCAGTAGTTCCAGCATGTAATTCGAGATGGCGTTCTGATGACGTCACGTCCACCTGGTGTGTCTATAGGATAAGGTGTGACGTTTAGACTTAGAACGCTCTCATTAGTTCGTAGAAGCTCGACCGCGACAGACGTGTGCACTGACTCGATCAATAACACCACGTGCAAAATGGCGGACGCAGGCGAAAGAATTCAGCCTAATCCGACTCAATCTCCGACATATATATACACACACACATATGCATTAAAGACATTCAGAATAAACTATTAATAAAATAAAACTATCAAAGTTTTACAAGACAACGGTTGGTACGACCCCAGAACTAAAATTTACATTGTTTTTTTCCTGAAACCTCCAACTTCAGCTCTATCTCTCTTAAAAAAATTACTAGTAGCTATTCCAGTAAGTTGTACTAAAAACATCACTGTTTATCAAGCTACACAAAAAGGTACAATAGTTAGGTAAAATATTTTATAATTCTTAGAATAAATGGTGACAAACAAATAAGCAGGAGGTAGGTACGTTGCGCTTAACACAATAGGATTCCCTTTGTTATTGCCGCCGCACTACTTGCGGTTTGACATAAAGGAGATAGGTAATGTTATTGTTTACAACTTATGGTTCTTTGTTACTGTTGATTCAAAGAATTAAAGAGATAAGCAACCTGCTTAACTATAGGGTAGGAGTCAAGGGTCAAGTTTAGTGTGCTTTCCGTCATTCGTGTCGTGAATATCATTAATACCCTGCAATCATCACCTGTAAAATTGTAACTTCGCTTGTTTAACGGACTGATTATTCTCTTACTTGTGACCCTGCTGTGTCTGGACTTCTGTATTATTCTCTAACTCATTTGATCCGGCTTACCCAATTCGGACTTCGATTTCTCATGTGGATTGGATTTTGACGTTTTGTGCTCAAATCAATAAAAAATTCTAGCCTAAACGCTGGAAATAAAAAAAAAATAGCCATAACCTTAGCATCAGTGACCTTTAGTAAAAAAAATCTAAAATATCAAATATCTTGAAAACGGTTAACTTTTGGATAAGGCAATATGGGCTGAAAATTGTTTGTTTTGACCAAAACTATCACCTCACGACGGATGTGGGTCGACTTTCCAGTAATCCTGTATATATGGGTACTGGGTTTCAGATTATTTTTAATCAGTTATCCTGACGGGGTACATTGTGTGCATGATTAAGTGGTAATACCTGAAATTATCGTGGAATGCTTTCCACTTATTAAAAAACTTTTTTAAAAAGAAATGGTAGCATTTATCTAATAAAACCCACCTGGAGAACAGTTTGCGTGTGTGGCGACGATCGCCGCGTACTTATTCGGGTCCGCTACTAGCGACCAAGGGCTGAGTCCAGATCCAGACATCAGGATCGCTCTGTGAAACAATAGGCCTGGAACAAAGAAACGCAGTTGTAACAGATTGCAAGAATACAGCACTTTTACTTATCGAAATAGACGTTTATGTAACTGATGAAAGAAGGTAATTAAAAAAGTAGAGGATAAATTGTGAAATTTGTGATAATGGAAATGTGCGGTGTGAAAGAAGATGTAGTGTTGAAAACCGTGAGAGTGTTGTCAAACCTAAATTTATGTACTTTATATATGTACGAGTATATCGTTTTACGAATGAAAGGTGTGCTTTAAAACATTAACTGTATGCGCTTGTCATTTCTGGCACACACTGGCACACTGGCAACGTACACAGCTTAGCCGAATGAAACAATCAATAGATTTGGTGATTCCAACCTTTTTTTTTTTTTTTTTGTTTCCCTGAGGAAAATGCATTAAATTGCATACCCCGGCTGTGGCGAGCCGGCGGTTATGTGGGGCTCTCCTCCCAGAAGGGGGAAGCCTACCCACTAAAAACCTCAGGGATGGCCTTCCTCAGGCATGTAGGGAGCCCCCGGGAACACCAAGCCACTCCGGGAACCCCAGCCTCTGCTCCCCTGCCTAGAGGGGAGCCCTCCTCAGGGGAGGCTACACTACCTCCTCCGGTCTCCTCCACCGACGACGCCCCCGGCCACGGAAGGGGCGTGGTCCATCCCGGGTCGCCGTAGCAGTCGCGACTTCCTCGCGCCCGCCGGCGACCCGCGGCGGCGCCGCAGCTGTGCTACCGAGCCCGGCGCCGCCTTCTTCGAGCGGGATCGGCCATCTCCCGACCCCGCTCGGCGGTCTCCTTCTGGAGCATCACTGCTTTACAGAAGGAGACCACAGCCCTCCAACCTCCCTCATCCGCCAGCATTGCCGCAATCAACGCTGGCGGAGACAGATCTTGCCCGATCTCTGCGACCAAGACTCGGCGCTCGGAGGCCCACGCGGGGCACTCCGCCAGCGTGTGCTGGGCCGAGTCGAGGTCGGTGGTAATTCCAACCTATATATATAATTGTTGATTTATTTTCTGCAGGTCGTGTATTTTATTTTATTGTATTATTTTGTAACTTATTTGAACAAATAAATATCTAAAACCCACCCACCAACAAAAATGAATATTAAATAGACATATGAAAATATTATTTCGTCACCAAAAAACCCATCTTAGAATAAAAGCGCCATCTATGTTTTAGTACGTGTAAAATCAGAATCTGTCAGAAAACCCTTCATTCTTCTTGTACCATCGCTGCACGAAGGAAGTATTTGTGACTATTACAAAATAGCATTATGTAAAATATGTTTCTATTCTTCTTTCTGATGCTCTGTTCCCAATTTTATTTGAGGTCGCCGCATTCTCTCATCTTAACACCTGATCATACCACCAAAGAATGTTTTCTCTCAATTTGTTAACAATAAAGGCTACTTTCAGACTTACCCTGATATATTCATTCCCTACTCTATTCTTTCTTGTTACTCCACAAATCCATCTTAACATGTGCATTTCAGCAACATGCAACCTTTGTTCATCCATCCTCTTTACAATCCAACAATAAGATCTCATAACGACAGGTCTATTACTAATAAAATTTAAGGACGTAAAGAGTTTAAGGACTACAAACCTTGTATGCTGAAAGGTAATCTACAGTTGTTCAGAAATTGGGAGAGCCTTTTAGAGAAAAATAGACAAGAAACTGAAAGTTATTATCTCCTCTTTTCAAAATCATAAAATAACATAATTACATTTATTGACATATCAACACAATATATTTATCCGATGAAAACATTTATTTGTTTGATGTTAGGAACACATCTACGAGTACATTGCTTAGACAACAGTGAGTGCTTGCAATATGAACGTTATACAATAACAATAATGCTCAAATTGACTTCATGTTTTAGTTAGAAAACGTATGTATGGGAAAAAGGGCTGTTTTTTGGGTTTTTTCGATAATTATTCAACTTATTAACTTCAACGAACTTTTTAAAAAAAGAATTGGCCAAATTGGTCCAGGCGTTGTTGAATTATGCGCTTACCAACACATTTTGAGATTCATTTTTATAAATATATACATATAAAAAAGTTTAATCTTAATAAGTCACAAATTGTTGGAAGCTTGACTGGACGTAGCATTAACATTTTCAGGTTAGTTAAATACAAATACAAATATCACAAAGAATCGAATTAAGTTTCTGTGTGTCTTAATAAAATGAATCGTTAAATTCCAGATTCCTATTCAAATCGTGAGCATATAGGAAATTTACATCTGCAACCAATCCCAACTCTATTGAGAGCGGAAACTGCACACAGCGCTGATGGATTTATTTTTGCAATCGCCTCTGTTCTTGGAATAAAAAATCCAGTTGCTGGCTGCAGTAGATTTGAGATTTATTTTTGCGTCCCGCCATAGTTTCCTGTTTGCATTAATCGCGTGTTTTCCCCGTAAAAGTGGCAATTACTATATTGAACTGACTTCAGTATGTGAAACAATCAAATCTAGCAAAAATCATTGATCGAGTTTACAATTAATTAGATAAAAAAAAACATTTTATTATAAGCGTGTTGTGCTGACATCTGTATTTATTATTTATATTCTGTATTTATTGAAATAAAAGCAGCAGAATATAACTCGGGTTTTATTATAACTTTATTTTGATTTTAACAAACTAGCCACGTTTGTGACTTATTAAGCTTTGTAGAGGCTTTTAGGTCAATTTACGTGTTTTCACAAGTAATGTTCTTTATAGTTCTTCTCCGGTATATTTAAACACCTTTATTATTAAAGGCGTTTAAATAATAATAGGATATTTAGGTAGGATAATGTCTCTTTTTAAGAAAGAATTTCTCGAACTGAGAAGTGCTGTAAGATCTGCGGACGCAGACAATATTGTTACAAGGATCACACTGTAAACTGTTGATTATTAATTAATAAAATTCTGTACTCTTTTCATAAAAATCACGTTCAAAAGATTTCAAAGCTGATGTTCATTCAAATCTTCATGGGAAACTGAAGGAAATATATTAATAAGACTTTTATGATACTGTTGCACCAACGAATCAATAAACTTATCCTCGAACATTCGGAAACAATCGAGAACCTTCCAATACCGTAGAAGCGATTCGAGCACATCGAACTTTCTGGAAGATAAAAAACTCAAAGAATGTTTTAGAATATTCGAGAAAAATACCGAACCTTTGTCGGTAGTGCCCTCTAGCGTTGAGTCGCGGAGTTAGAGATAATAGATCTTTATAGATTCGCCTAGGTTACTATATAAGCGGAGCGTGTCAATTACGATACAAATACACATCAAAGCTACAAGAATCAACTAAGTGATTAATTACTGTTATTGATAATGGTGTAAATAAATCATCATTCAAGTATAACTTATAGTAGAAACCGCATTTTATTTACTGTGAAGAAACACAGCTCGTAACAATACTTTTCTTTAATACCGCAATGATTAATAAAAATTTAATAGTTAAATTATATTTGTAAAAAATTATAATTTTTTAATTGTTTAGTTTTTTTTTATTCTATTTTCTTTTTATTTGTTGTAGCGTAAAGGTTTTTTTTTTCCTTTTAGTATTCTTTGACAGATACGTAGGTATAGCATTCCAGTGCCCTTTAAATAAAATTGTGAAAGCCCCCACAGGATAATAAATTGTACATCTGTTTGAAAATAAAGTATTATTATTATTAAAGTATTATTATTAATACAAATTAATGATTTTAAGCGTGTAGGTCTTGCAATATTTCTAGATTAATCTGATATTAGAACACCCGCTGCAAATAATTATTTTTTTTATTTTTTTACTATTACCGTTTCCACTATAATTCGATAGGATAATTCAACCATACTAATTTAGATAAATTTGTAGTTAGAACAGTATCCAATTTATCAAAGTCACAGGTAAGTTTTTGTTTAATTACATCGACGTATCTATCATATTTCCGACACTGTACACAAGCTCTCAAAGCTTACTAAGATTTCGAAATTAGAATAAACTCTCAACTTGTGGCGGGTGTAAATAATAATTTACCTGGAACACAATTGCCGAAACTTGAAAAGCGAACTGCTCAACGTGTTACCAACTCACCACCACACCAAACTTCAAATTGTTCGTTGGAGTTCTCACTTAATTCACTTTTACCACATTATGGTGAAAAGGAATAAAGTATAATAACTTGTCAGCCTTATACATGTAACAGACTTGATATTGCTATACAGCATCAGGAATATTCTGCAGAATTTTTTTAATTGGAGAAGTAGCTAAAGCACGTATTATTCATGATTTTGTGTCTTTTACTTTTATAAAATTATTTCAGTTGTTTATATTCGTAACTAGCTGTATCCACGACTTCATCCGCATGGAATTTACGTTGGCATTTACAAGTACTTGTAAATATTCCATCAGTGCAGTCAGTCTCCCTCAGAGCTGCTTGTGGCGAGCTGTCAGTGAGTTGCGGTACTGTCATATTCGAATCAATTAGGAGGCTTTGAGAAGGCAGGTGATCGGACCTGACCGATCGCGGTTTTCAGTACCACCAACACCGAAACGCAATAGTCCACAATCGTTTTGATCAGTAATGATAATAGTTTTTGTGTATTTAACTAGCTGCATTTCTCATTGTGCTGATTGGAGATTAGACCCAATTAGGACACTCCAGATATATTTTTTTAAATAGATATCAATAGATATCTTCTTACACTTCCACCTTTACTTTCTTGTGATATGGGATCTGGGGTAACGGATACATATATTATTCATATATTGACGTGACAACGTCTATTAAATTGGTACGGCGTGGAGTCATTCTCGAAAACACCATAACGGCCGAATCTGACGCCACACGGAGTCCACGAACGGCGTAACGGCCGATCTGACGCCACACGGCAACGTAATAAAAATATAAATGTTATATATTACTTTATTTTAAATAATTTTTCCTGTAAGTTAACATTTTGAATTAATATTCGGAATATTCGAATTAATTTTGTTTATTTCATATTATTTTTGACGTGACAACGTCTATTAAATTGGTACGGCGTGGAGTCATTCTCGAAAACACCATAACGGCCGAATCTGACGCCACACGGAGTCCACGAACGGCGTAACGGCCGATCTGACGCCACACGGCAACGTAATAAAAATATAAATGTTATATATTACTTTATTTTAAATAATTTTTCCTGTAAGTTAACATTTTGAATTAATATTCGGAATATTCGAATTAATTTTGTTTATTTCATATTATTTTTGACGTGACAACGTCTATTAAATTGGTACGGCGTGGAGTCATTCTCGAAAACACCGTAACGGCCGAATCTGACGCCACACGGAGCCACGCACATTACTCATTATAATTAATTTATGTATAACTTCAGAAGCAGAAAATTTAAACAAACTATTAAATAAAAATATAAATGTTATACATTACTTTATTTTAAATAATTTCATTGCACCCAGAAAAAAATACCATGTAATTGACGTTGTCACGTTCAAATATCGGCAGTAGACGGAGTTCTACAGACAACCAATTTTTGTCTTTATAGATTTTTTTTAATAACCGTGACTTAGGTGCAAATGGTCGCATTCATTACATATACATCTGCCCCCAACTGGATTCGAAATTGAGATCTCGAGATGGCGACACCGTGTCTTATAATCAACATATTTTTTTTTGTATATCTTTCTGGTCTTCTGCGGACTCTTTGGTCCACACTCTATTTTGTTTGTGTTAATATTATTACATTTCCTTATTTATTATCTATTCTACAAGTAACATATCAATTCTCGTTCAGGAGAAAGGTGTTTGTTCTCCGTTTTGTGGGGACAGATGGTCTTGTCCCCCCACAGTCGTAGCCCCATCTATATCTATTTCTAACTATTCCTTAACACTAACAATATTTAAGTAATATCTATGATTAGTATTTATATTTTGTTTGTTATAATTTATATACCATTACTAATATAATTAAAGAATTCTAAAAAAGAAAAAAAAACAACATATTAATAACACGGTGCCCGTCTGTATTATTATCCCTCAGGACCAAAACCTCGCGTAAGCAAAGAAGGATAGTCTTTCCACGTTGGCAATTAAAATCTTGATTTATTGTAAGGACTTAAAGAAGTCCAATCGTTTGTAAAAATAATGTGAAATATAATAGCATTCTCCATGTTGTACGAAGCACTGCAACATCTTACTAAAATAAATTAAGGAATATGAAAGCTGCTTCATAGGTGTTGTTTTCTTTACACCATTAGATAATAGCTCCGTTTTGTTTTGTACCTTCGCTTATTTATTCAGAGCTCGTCCGTCGCGCAGAGATATGGAAAATGCGTTTGCTTCGTTCATTTTTCCCGCTTCGCTCCGGTAATGATTTTGTCTCGGCGAGGACGCTGAGGCTCCCACGGCGATTCCGCTTAATCAGTTCATTTATTCATAGTTCTCTTCATTTTCATCGGCAATGCATATTTAAAAGAGCTCTTTAATATTTGACTTAAGAAATCTCTACTCATTATGATACTTTTGCATTTTTTGTATGTAAGCTTTCAGTGAGTTGAGACGTCGTAAGTTCAGTGAGGCTACAGTTCCGATACAGTTCAGTGAGGCTTCAGAAGTGTGGCCGTCTTGTGTAAAATGTCCCCTAAATTTAGAATGGATACCAAGCTTTTGTATTAATATTTTAATTAACATAACATAACCCTTTATTGTATTCATAAAATATTCACACACAAAAAAAAGAAAATAACAATTGTACAAAAGGCGGCCTTATTGCTAAACAGCAATCTTTTCCAGGCAACCTAGGACCAGGGAAATATTAAAAGGAGATTTAAATATAGGATGGGTACAGTAATTGGACAGGACAATAGGCTATAACTAGTTTAAGTTAAGGAATCTTTGACAGGAAGTGAACACGGACTTGATTCTTAAAGGACTCCAGCGTTCGCGCTCCCCTAATACCCTAAGGGAGAGAGTTTCACAACCGGACGACATAAACCGAAAAAGAATATGAAAAATAGTCGGTACTTCGGGGCGGTATATCCAGAGTCAGATTAAAATTAGAACGCAAAGCACGACATGACGAATGGGATCAAAAAGAGAACAAAGATTTAAGGTAGGATAGAGATGTTGGAAGATACAAAATATTGTAAAGTAGGGATAAAACATGTAAGTCTCTGCGCTGGCGAATAGGTAACCATTTCAGTTGAAAGCGACAATTAGAAACATGGTCAAACCTACGCAGATTAAAAATGAACCTGATGGCTACATTTTGCAGCCGCTCCAAACTGTCAAGTAGTTCCTCAGATAAATTAATCCACGCAGCGTCAGCGTAGTCAATCAAGGAAAGCAAGAGAGACTGAGCTAACACTGTCTTTGTAGCTATAGCGAGAAAGCTTCTTAATCTATTTAGAGTACTATATGCAGCAAATAACTTCTTCCGGATAGCCTCAACCTGCGGCCGCCATGTCATGCACTGGTCAAATACAATTCCTAAGTTTTTAACCACTTTGATGAATGGAATAATTGTTCCTCCAAAGATTACTGCAGGTAACAAACTATAGTCAAGACCCTTTAAATAATACGAGCTTAATTGTGGGGGTTGGCTGTGGATTTTCGTCAGTACCTAGACTATTAATGGAAAACGGACATTTAATCTGTTCCATAAGAAACAGCAAGCGTGACTTGGGGATCTCAAGATAGAGTGGATCGAGATTGGAGTGCATTCCAAGTGTCTTAGTGTAGTGCAAATACAGATGCATGGTGACCAGCTACGACCAAAGCCTATAAACTTTTGCTACCGCTTGCCACTTCCCGGAGGTCTTTAGCAAATCGTATGAAGATGGTATTAAAATTATCAAAATTTTACTAAAACTTGTGTCGGTAGCGAATTCTAGCGTCGAGTAGCAGAGTTAATGATAATAAATCTTTGTAGGATCGCCTATACTTTTCAATGTAACTACATAACAACGACCTCCATAGTCTAGTGGTTGGTATACCGGTTTCAAGGTGTCGCCCTCTCTGAGGTCCCGGGTTCGAGACCTGGTGGTGGCAAATGCGTGATGAATTCTCATATTTGTACCTTAGTCACAGTTGTTATAATATATTTCTACCAAATTTATTTATTTATTAGAAACACAAACAGATGGTTATCAATACATATAAAATAAGATATACAGCAGTTTTGTACTAGATACCATCCCAAAGTAGTGTTTACAGTACGACAAAAGAAACACAGCTTACTAACAAACTCTTAACAAGAGTTCACACAATTATCAAAACAGTACTACTATACACACTATATAAAAGTAATATACAACAATATATACAAATATACATACCAAGACCAAAACAAGAACAGGACAAGGCACAGCCGCGAAGGAGCGCAGCAAGACCCATCGTCATTAATATTTCGAAAAATTACGAAGCATCACCCAACACCATCCGCCGCAACTGTGCCTTAAACACTGTGTACTTATAAAAAATGTCTAACTCGCTGCATTTGCAACACAGTTCATTATAGTCCCGACACACTCGATACAGGGGGTTGTGGAATGCTCTTCGAGTGTCACATATAGGTACAACAAACACCACTTCTCTTCTGGCTTGCCTACCTCGTATGGTAGGAACTTTTAAGTTGATAGATGAGAGCAATGTAGATTTTGTCACATTGTTCAAGATTTTATATATGTATAATATCTGTATGTCTATCCGTTAGCCTAGATCCAATAACACAAACCTTACAGAGCTTACTTTGGGCCAGGTTAATTGGTGCAAGTGTAAGAAATATATATTTTTATAAGCGGAGCATATCGACAGGGAGAGAATTCATACATACAATACAAGAGCGAACTACGAAGTGATTGGTCAGCGTTAATTAGTGTTGGTTATTGTTGATTAATTAAGTAGTGTATTTTTTTATGATATAAAGCCGCATTTTATTTACTGAGAAGAACCACAGGTCGTAATAATATAACAGATATGTTCATTGCTAGATTAATAAAAGCAATAACCAATGCCACAGATACACAAACACTAACGAATCCATTTGGTTTTCATGAAGCTGGAACGAAATTCCATATAGGCTCATTGTTATTGGATTCATTTATTCATTGGAACAAAACAGTGTGGCATGTGAAATGTGATGAGAAATGTATTACGAAACGAAATAAATTTGCGAGGTTCGATCTGGGGTGCACGACTCGCTCAATTAATCTTTTGTGTAACATCGCTGTTTGATGAGGACGAGTTTTCGATTGATGAACATTTTCCAGTAAATATTGTAGCGACACGGAAATGTGGATTTTGCGATTTAAATGTAACCTGTAGGCCTACTGTACTAGCTTAAAACATGAATAAAGCAAGTGCAGGCAAGATGACGCTATACGCTACTAGCGTGGTGTCTCTGTTTGACTATTATTTTAACCCTATTCTAAGCGGTCATGGTAAGGTCTGTTTCTTTGAAGCTAAATAGTACTCTTAAAGTTGTTCCTGTGCGACCCTCTGTACTTTAATGACAGTTAACTATTTATTTACTTATTGTAATTAAGACAACCAGTAATTTTTATATTATTACATCAAAATATTACGAATCCTTAACCTATAGAATATAACAATTTTTAAAAGGCAGCCACAACATACACTACAAAAAAAAATACATAGAACAACTCAGGTAATTAATATCATGAATGATGGCAAGATGAATCCGAATCGAAAAAAGAATTTTTAGGCGCCTTCATCAAATCTTTTAACCTTCTTCTAAATAACTTTATTAGAAAATGTATAGAGAGAATGATCATGTTAATAGGAAAGTTATGAACATGAAAATGGATGGACGTATGGGAAAAGGAAGACCAAAGATAGATGATCTTTGTGAATGTTAATTTGTTGAAGAAGGAAGATAGAGGAGAATGGAAGAGGAAGACTTGTTGCGCCGACCCCAAATAAAATTGGGAAAAGAGAAAGAAGAAGAATAATATTAGAAAATTATTAAAATAAGTGAAATGAAATAAGAAACGTATTTAAACATAAAAAAACAATCCAGAACAATAAATACAATAAATTGCTAAAATAAAATTCATTACAAAAAATACCCAGTCCAAGAAATCAGCAGTATAAAAATAACAAATTATTCAAATGTAGCTTAAGAATTAAACAAAAATGTATAATAAATAAATATTTCTTGCACTCACACCAATCAGCAAAAACTGTGACGCTTGTATTATGACACCTAAAGTAACGTATCATCATAGCTTGTACCACCCCCGCCAAAGGGTAAAAACTATTACTTTTTTGGTGGAAGATTAATCATGGATACGATGGGGTGTTCCCGCTTACAGGTGGGATCGCTTCACACTTATGGAGAAGTCTCCGTCTTGGCACAGGCTATACTCCTGCGTGAAGTGCTGCCTAACCTTGGGAAGGATGACATGCTTTTTAGTGAATCCTATTTTCGGCCCGATAATGTACTCGAAACTCATCATCAATGCCGATCAGAATTAAATATTCTGTTAAGATATACTCTGAAAAGTAAGCCGATTTGAACATCTGATATATGGAGGCAATATGTTCGACTCTATTAGCATTTCTACAATTTGTTTGAATTTGTTTGCAGACACAAGTTCACGCCTTGCGCCAGCTTCATTCTAGGTAATGCTGTTTCAACCTTACTAGTTCCTGCATCGGAAATCAGCATTGATGAAAAATTGAGTTATCTCACTGGCAAGTTTTGGCAACACATCGTTCAGAATAGCGCAGGGAGTTACAGGAGAAAGTAAGACATTTCGATTAACTGAAAACTTGCCAGCCTGCTACCATTTGCACCCGTTACGTAAACTATCACGTCTTCTCAATGCGCACGGAAGTTCAGTACTAAGGCATGTAGAAGCCTTAGTACTGAACTGACGTAGGTTAGTCGAAGTGGTCGCCATGATTGGAATCGGCCGGAAGAATGTTTTTGAAATGAGAAAATTATCAGCAGTTTAACGGACAATATATTTAGATTACGACCTTGGCATCAATTTAGACCATGTGAAAGATGTAATGAAATAAACTTGTGAAATTTGTATATGTTTAATATTAAACAAAGTAAAATTTGTGACACCGGCACTTTGGTTTCTATATATCAGACATAGATAACATAGAGATGTAGCTTTCCTATGTATCCTCTATCGCTTATATTATGGAGAGTGCTCCGAGGAATTGTTCGGACTAATTCCTGCTGCTGGTTTCCGTCACCGTTCTACGCGACACAACATTCATCCTCATCACCTAGACGCTTGGCAGTCCACCACAATGCCTTTTTCTAGGAATTTTCTGCTACACATTACTAAATTGTGGAATGAATTGTCATCTTTTATTATTTCCGAACCGATGTGATATCGAAACCTTCAATAAAAGAGCATATTCCCGTTTAAAAGGCCGGCAATGGATCTGTGACTCTTCTGTGTTGCGTAGCGGTTATCGCTTACCATCAGGTGACCCGTTTGCTCGTTTGCTACCCTATCCTATAAAAAACCGGCCAAGTGCATGTCAGACTGCTGCACAAAGGGTTCCGTACCATTGATTTATGAAATTAAAGGAAGCGGCTTACGATTTACGAGATGTTTAAAAAATCTTCTTACTAGATCTCGTTCAAAACAATTTTTGTTGGTAGTTTTTATAGTAGGTAATGTACATTATATGTTTTTTTTTAGATTTTTCATTTTTTTATTTTAGAAGTTAGAGGAGACCAACTTTTTTCCACTTTGGATGCGTCTGTCATGGTCTTTATCTATCTTATATTCGGTTTAGAAAAAAATATTTTAGAATTCCTCAATATCATTTTTGAAGACCTATCCATAGATATCCCACACGTATGAGTTTGATAAAAAAAAATGAGTTTAAGTTCTAAGTATGGGGAGCCCCCAATATTTTTTTTTTTATTTTTGCATCAAAATCTTAAAGCGGGTCACAGAATACATTATATACATTCACCTACTAAGTTTCAACAGTACAGCTTTTACAGTTTCGGAAAAAAATGGCTGTGACAGACGGACAGACAGACATGACGAATCTAAAAGGCTCCGAACCCTAAAAAAGACCATCTTACAGATAAAGATAATATATATAATAGTAAAGGCGCGAAATTTAAAATATATTGGTACTACAACTTTATCATATAACAATAAGCCACAAAACCAAATACAATCAAGAATAAACGTAATTTACAAAAGTTATAAATAACGCAACAAACTTTTTCACCTTCGTCATTATTGGCGCTAATAATCTTATATTTCGAACGTAGTTCAAACACCACAATTCTCCACTCTGCTTGAACTAATGCCAGAGATAAATGCTCAAGTAATTTACGTTTGCAGCGAACATAGTCCCAGAGGTTTTAAAGCACCGGCTACCTATCTTATTTATTCACGTCCAGCTGGCAGATAATACAGTGCATTTGCGGATGCGTCTCTAGTATTGCAGTTAATAATACGTTAACATAAATCGTTTAGTCCATTGTCCTCTCTGAATTTTCCGTGCGGGTGTTATCAAGCCCCGCCTTTTGTAATTGGATAGGAAAAACGAATTCCGCATGTTTCTGCTGGTAACGGTCGAGATCCGTGTTTTTCCGATTGAAATTATTATTTATTGGTTGGCATACGAGTATTTTATCGTTTCCTATTCTTCTCAGAAGTATATTTTCTCGTTAAGTATATTCTGAGAAGTTAAAGATATGAGAATATTGTTATATTTTATTATTACAGAAACGTTTTCTTTCGTTAACAAACTCGTGACTTGTTTTATTATCAATTTCTAGCATTTGTCCCGTAAATACAATTTTTAGGGGTTGGTTTAGGCTATAGGCATATTCAGTATCATATACTTATTATAAATTTCATATTATTATATAGTACTTTAAAGTAGTTGTATGTTGAATCAAACGTAATAATCTAAAAAATTACTTGAAAGACACACAAGATTCAGCGTTTTCAATTATCTATTCGAGGTAGTAAACAAATCTTATAATATACTCCAACTAATATTATAAATGCGAAAGTAACTCTGTCTGTCTGTCTTTCTGTTACGCTTTCCCGCTTAAACCTCGCAACCGATTTTGATGAAATTTTGTACAGACAATCTTTAAGCCCTGAGACAGAACTTAGACTACTTTTTATTTCGAAAAAATGGGATGAAGGGGTTGAAATAGAGGTTGAAAGTTTGTATGGGATTTCTTAATTTTAAAAGATAAAAACATGTAACTTTATATTTAAGCACTTGTTAAGAAATCATTAAACATTTGTTCTGGTATTTTTGAAATTTCGACCAGCTAGGGGGTGAAATAAGGGTTGAAAGTTAGTATGCAAGTTCGTCAAATATCACGTCATAAGAAATAAAAAATGGTTTCTTCTAGCATTTTTTAATTTTTACCAGTGTGGGAGTGAAATAGGGGTCGAATTGAAGATAAGACCATGAATCTTAGTACCTTAGACATAAGGGACCAGGATTGACAAAAACTAATTTCATTCGGGCGAAACCGCGGGCGGAAACTAGTTATTAATCTTCCCAAATCTTTTCAGTAGACTAGTTAGCGGAAAGTTCAAGATAGGAATACTTTATTATAAGCCTGTATGTACAGACAACATAAAGCTTTTCATAATCTTGACAGAGATTTGAATTAATTTAGTTATTAATGAAATCTTATGTAAAATACCTCGCCTCTTTCACTTCGAATGCGACAGAACCAAATTTTTTATTTAGTTATTAGGCTATTAGATAAGATAACGTTTATTTGCTTCAGGAATAGAAAAGTAGACTTTATGTAAAGTTGCACAAAATATACAGTTAACTGGAATTCGAATTTAATCCTTACTAATATTATAAATCGGAAAGTCAGTTTGTTTGTTCCGCTTTCACGCTGTAACTACTGAACCGATTGCTTTGAAATTTTGCAGACGTAAAGATAAAAGTACGGATAGGCTACTTTTTATCCCGGAAAATGGACAGATCCTACGGGATGCGCAATAAAGGCTTCGCTCAAAAACTACTGCACAGATTTTCATGCGGTTTTCATCAATAGATAGAGGGATTCTTGAGCAAAGTTTTGCAGTATTTTTTATCTCGGAAAAACGGATAGTCCCATGGGAAGCGCGATTAAACCTTCGCGCCATAAGCCGAATTCCGGCGCGCATATGTAGCCGTAGGCAAAAGCTATGACCCTTAACCCTCTATAGACCCAATCCCGAAATCCATGCAGGCAAAGCCGCGGGCAGAAAACTAGTTATTAAAATAATAAAAACATACAATAAATTCTTTTGTATTGTAGCATGTAGCAAATTATTCGACATTTCGTAAATGGGCAAGTCTGACACAGCCGTTTAAGCTTCATCAGTTTGAATTGATGACCAAATAAAAAGTAAAATTTACAAAGACGAAAAAAAAAATTCAAGCTTAGCAAAAAATCAGAACATTGCAAAAAAAATTGATACTTAAAAGAAGACTCAAATCGATCGAGCTTATTCGATTTAGCCGTCAATAAGAAAGATAAGATAAAAATAGGAGAAAGTATAACAGGAACACCGTTTTAAATCACATTTTGTGCTTTATGGTTTCTGAAAAACACTTTGAACGGTGTTTCTCACATGACAATAGTTGTTCTGAATAAAGAGCTTGTTCGTTGCATAATTAAATTTTTTTAAGGAATGTTGGACTTTGATTTTCCGTGAAGAAGTTAGTCGGAGGCAAACAAGCTTACAGTGACAAACGCTGATAATGAATTAATTATTCATCAAAAATATTGAAGATCTTAACATAATCTTTAGGAAGTAATACAATTCAAGACATGACAATCATATAACTACAGACATTTGCCATTCTAAATCAATCGGTAACGGCTAAATCTTCTACGTGGTCTAATATCAGTTCTCATATCACCAAGTTCTGTTTCAATTACAACAACCGCTTTGGAGAGATACACCAAATCGTATAAATGACAGTCCTAAGCCATATCATTGTTAAGAATAACTAAGCTCGACTCGGCACACGCTGGCGGAGTGCCCCGCGTGGGCCTCCGAGCGCCGAGTCTTGGTCGCAGAGATCGGGCGAGATCTGTCTCCGCCGGCATTGATTGCGGCAATGCTGGCGGACGAGGGAGGTTGGAGGGCTGTGGCCTCCTTCTGTGAAGCAGTGATGCTCCAGAAGGAGGCCGCGGAGCGGGGTCGGGAGATGGCCGATCCCGCTCGAAGGAGGCGGCGCCGGGCTCGGTAGCACAGCTGCGGCGTCGCCGCGGGTCGCCGGCGGGCGCGAGGAAGTCGTGACCGCTACGGCGACCCGGGATGGACCACGCCCTTCCGTGGCCGAGGTGCGTCGTCGGTGGAGGAGACCGGGGGAGGTAGTGTAGCCACCCCCGAGGAGGGCTCCCCTGTATCGACGGGGGAGCGAAGGCTGGGGGTTCCCGGAAGTAGCTTGGTAAGTTCCCGGGGGCTCCCTTCATGCCTGAGGAAGGCCATCCCTGAGGTTTTTAGTGGGTAGGCCTCCCCCTTCCGGGGAGGAGAGCCTCACATAACCGCCGGCTCGCCACAGCCGGGGTATGCAATTTAATGCATTTTCCTCAGGGAGACAAAAAAAAAAAAAAAAGAATAACTAAGCTAGCTATAATAACAATAACAATCGTACTCAACAACATTTGTCAAAACAGCAATATAACAGGATAACAGACAACAGTTTACAATAACAGTTATAGGAAAATAACACAACAGTGTTATTCATTATTACAAAACAGTCGTTATTGTCATCACTGCTAATTAGTGTAAGTGTAATACTTATGTATACATACTTATTTATGTACGAGGTTTGTATTTCTTTTTTCAACGTTTTTACATTTCTCTTATTTAATGATTTCAACTTCACGTCACATACATTCTAATGCAGAAAGCATTTTAATTTGAACACACACATACTTTAATTATTGATTCATATTCTTTAACATGTAGACATATGTTGATGAATCTAGAACAGATTTTATGATATATTTATATGAGTTACTAAGAAATTAAATATTCAATCTGTGAGTGATTTATATCTACGTTGTAGTTAATTGCTTTGGATGTACTTGTAATTTGCTGAAAATATTGCTTAGCTGTTCTGAATATTCATGTTAAAGTAAATTGCTTTCCTTACTACTTGTAATCTTCTAATATATAAAAATGAATAGCAAAATGTGTTGGTAAGCGCATAACTCGACAACGCCTGCACCAATTCGGCCAATTCTTTTTTAAAATGTTTGTCGAAGTTCAAGAAAGGTTTTTACGGCGAGAAAAATTCGAATAATTATTGGAAAAACCTTAAAAACAACCCTTTTTTCCATACAAACGTCTTCTAACTAAAACGTACAGTCAATTTGAGGTTTAATGTTATTGAATAAAGTTCACATTGCAAGCATTCACTTATGTCTAAGCAATGAAAGTTTGTTCTTAACATCAAAAAGTCAATTTACGCTGTATTAACGCTGTATAAAGTTGAAATTCAATCATATCTATCGAAAAAGTGCGCGTGTGTGCGTTGGAGCACAGAATACATCGTCGGAGGATTTAATGCCACGTTCCAAAGTTGAATAGTCACAAAATGTAATAGTTCATTTGGACCTTTCTGCAATTTGGTTGGCTATGCGACATTATCAATAAAATAAGTATTAACAAAAAACTGCTACTTTACAGATCTTTTTGACAGGACGAAGTCTGTCGGGTCCGCTAGTTTGTTATTAATATTGCTTAGCTGTTCTGTATTGGCCTCCTGCATGCCAGCTAACGCCATTACAAACGCGTATATTCTACCTTAGTTTACAAAGGACTGTTTGCGTTTCTCCATTTTAGTGTGTGAACACGTACTGCTTAGATTGGACGGGCTATGAATATTAACGTGTGTTAAATTTACAACGACCGCATCTAATTTTTATGATTCTGCTGTCGCTAAATGAATTTTGAACACGTATACATGAGAATGAATATATTCATTATGTCATTTCATATTGAGGTTTCGTAAACTTTTTTAAACGACTATCAAGAAAGTTCTATTTGCCATACGTTTTTGTATGTTTGTAATTTACTTTATTATCGCATAGTTTGCAAACTGCTGGTTGTGTATCCACGTGAACTAAGATTTACATAGTAAGATTCTTAACAATGATCTGTGACCTAAATTACTAAATAAATAAATATTCCTTACACTTACATCAATTAAACACCACCTTAGTTGTGGTTTTAATATGTATTTCTATCAAAAATATTAACATATGTATATTTTACTTGTATCATAATAAATTATTGCTCGTTTTTAAATGATTGTATGCGCGTGTCCTGCGGTTGTTTTATTTTTTTAGTTGTGCTAATTTACACGGGTACCTGTTTTTGGTAATTTGTATCCTTTTGTGGCTTAAGGGTAGTCATACTCTCATTAAAATCTCTTCGGCAGTGTCGTGTGAGGCGGGTCGTTATGTTCCCTAAAACATGGTTGAGCGAAGCGATGGCTGGTTCATGCGTCATGCTCGTGAACGGGCGCTGCCAGCGGAGATGAGTCTGCTCTTTGCTATACTGGGTACTACTAGTATTTATTATAATTTTAATTTAACTTTAATATATTCTATTACAAAGGATATTGTTTTTTGCTGATTCATTAAACAAAAGGCCTGTTTTCAACTACAATACAGCTTAAAAAATAGTCTTCAACTCATTGAACACATTCGAGATCTCGAGGTTCCCAACAACGCCAGACTATTCTCACTAGACGTTGAAAGCCTGTTCACAAATGTACCTTATTAAGAGTGTATGAATATATTAAAGGACTCATTAAATAATCAACACATACATCCCACTGAACTAGACGATTTACTTAAATTAACTAACCTATGTATGAATCAAAATTACTTTAAATTTAATAACAAATTTTACAAACAAAAAGAAGGACTTGCTATGGGGTCTCCATTAAGCCCCTTAATGGCTGATATCTTTATGGACGACTTTGAAAATAGACATGTCATCGGAGATCCAAATTTACTATATTACTACAGATATGTTGATGATGTTCTTATCTGTTGGAAAGGCTCAGATCAGGAATTGCATAATTTTTTAAATAAAATCAATAACTTACACCATAAAATTAAATTTAAACTAGAGAGCGAAAGTAATGGCAGCATCAATTTTCTAGATTTAACTATTTCAAGAATCCAAGGAAGACATCGATTTCAAATTTATAGAAAACCTTCTCAGACTGATGTTGCAATCCCAATTTCATCATGTCATCCTTGGCAACACAAATTAGCTGCATTCAAATGTTACGTCCATAGATTACTCGAAATCCCATTAGACAAAGACAGTTATAAAAAAGAATTAGAAACAATCTACCACATTGCAATTTCTAATGGTTACACTACAAAATTGATTGACAAATTAATTAATAAAAAACAAAATTCCTTAATACGGAAACAATTATACTCCGCTTCATGTAATACTGAACCCTTCAAATGTACAGCTAGTGTAACGTATTATGGTAAAGTCACAGATAAAGTTGTTAATATTTTACATAAAAATAATATTCAGGTAGCCTTTAAAACCGATAACAACATCCGTCGCATATTCAACGCAAAAGAAAAGTATAATTTAACAAAAAAATCTGGCATTTACAAACTAACGTGCGAAGAATGCAACGGAGTTTACGTAGGACAAACGGGTAGAAATTTTGAAACAAGATACAAAGAACATACGGCAGCCTATAAAAATAAACATCCGGAGCGATCTCATTTTGCTAAACACCTGTTGGATACAGATCACCACCTAGTAGACAACCATACTTATAAAGTGCTTCATACTTGTGAAAAAGGACATATTATGAATATTCGGGAACAATTGGAAATCTACAAACATAAAAATATACCTAATATTACATTGCTGAACGAACAAACAAATCTTACACATTCGCCTATTATACAAACAGTTGCCCAATGGTCGGTAGCCCCACCTACCGAGAGGAGGGGCCAAGCCCCTCGGCCTATAAATACAAGCGTGCAAGGCGCCGCAAGCCAGCCGCTGGTGAGTCATCGAGCGGGCAACAAATCCTGAAGATGTCTCGCTGAGAGACGAAACACGTGTCGACCTTGTCTGCTTGTTGGACAAGTCATCATGAACTGCGCGGAATCAGCAAAAAACAATATCCTTTGTAATACAATGGACTTCCGCAAAATAACACCTGCTACAATAGAGTACTTAATATATTCTTTTAAAACTGTATGACACGGCATTCCTAATATAGGCATGTTTTCCAAATAAATTTTTACTAATTATATTATGTAATGGAAAGTGACTTCATGAATTATCAATATTGAAGTCATTTTCCAAATTGACGACTCTGTATCTATTTAATACAGGGAAAAAAAAACAGCCCTTGCTGAGTTTCTTGCCGGTTCTTCTCAGTACAAGGTCTCCCGCCGTAGATTTGCGAACCGATGGCGTAGCTTTTCGACATTCACAAGTGCTTGTAACAGCCCAGACTGAATAAATGATTTTGAATTTGAATTTGAATTTAGAGCATGACTATTTTTATTTGGTTCTTATGTAATTAATAACGAGAATAGCAATTATTTCTACAATGACAATGTACTCATAGTGATACTATAGAAGAAATATTTGCCGTAGTATCTTCAACACAGGTCGAAATCAGGTAGAGTTATTTACGAACTTGCATGGAAATGGTGATATTAATGTAGACCTTCCCGGGATTTCTAATGGACAATCCCGTGTGGCCAACAATATTGCAAATAAATAATAATAAAATACCTCAGAGATAGACAAATAAAACAAACGTAATTAACATACAATTTCTATTAGTTTACATTAATTCACAATGCAAATTATTGATAGTCTTAAGCAAATTCTCATACGCATATTTCGCCTTTCATTCATTCCGATTCATTACCAGTAAGGTTACTGTAGAACTTTTGTGAGAATTAAAATATAATCATTTTTCTATATTTTCCGGCTTCAATGAATTTCTCCGAACGTCTAAAATTCATTTGTGCATTGAAAAAGATCGCTCTATGTCAACTAAGGTAAGAGCTGAGTAAATGAGTAAACCGATTTATTGCCAACTAGCTTTTGCCCGCGGTTTCGCCTGCGTGGATTTCGGGATTGGGTCTATGAGGGTTAAGGGTCATAGCTTTTGCCCACGGTTACATATGCGCGTAAGTCGGTATATGGCGGGAAGGTTTTATCGCGCTTCCCGTGGGACTATCCGTTTTTCCGAGATAAAAAATACCGCAAAACTTTGCTCAGGAATCACTCTATTGATGAAAACCGCATGAAAATCTCTGCAGTAGTTTTTGAGCGAAGCCTTTATTGCGCATCCCGTGGGATCTGTCGATTTTTCCGGGATAAAAGTAGCCTATGTTGCTCGGGAATAATGTAGCTTTCCAAAGGTGAAAGAATTTTTGAAATCGCTCAAGTAGTTTTGCAGTCTATTCATTACAAACAAACAAACAAATCTTTCGTCTTTATAATATTAGTATAGATAAATAGTTTGATACATACATACATTATGTCACGCCTTGTTCCCAATGGGGTAGGTAGATATCACCTCTCTCCACTTGCTACTATCCTGACACACTTCTCTTTCATGAGCGTCTTCATGCATGCTCGTCGGTTGCGACTACTCTTGACCCGACCTTTCTTTAGGACATCTTCGATTTGATCGAGATATGTCCGCCTAGGTCGATCTGCATCGATTCGTCTTATCATTCTTACCTTGTGTATCTCTTTCTTTAATGTTGTGTCCATTCCGTTAAGCGCGGGGTTCCGCATTTCCGCTATTGTATTATTTTGTCCTCACAAGCTATGTTGTGTGAACTACAAATGTGGCAAGATCGCGAGTATTGGAATTTTACTACTTCGGACATCCGATGTCATTGATGTAAGTTTGGTAACGTCGCGTGTGCAGTAGTTTAAATTGTACTATTGTATTGTTTTACTTTGTATTTAAAAAAGAAATCCCGCATTTCTTTCTGCTCTTTAAAATCGGGATTTGAGGCATATCCATTTTCTTCTTTCGCTGTATGAAATCACTGTATGTTCACGAACAACTCACCTTATCTTACTCACTCATTAACTAATAGTACTTCTGTTGCTTGATACTGACGGCTGTATTTGATGTGTAAATGCAATTTATGCTAACAGTAAATCTTGGACAATAAACTAATGTTTTGATAAGAATACAATGATATATCAATACAGTTAGTTCAACTCAGTTGTGCGCGCC
Organism: Scirpophaga incertulas; assembly: GCA_036419045.1. Taxonomy (NCBI): domain Eukaryota; kingdom Metazoa; phylum Arthropoda; class Insecta; order Lepidoptera; family Crambidae; genus Scirpophaga; species Scirpophaga incertulas. Next base: position 2,096,709 of record CM071633.1, read on the forward strand.
CTATGTGTGGGTAAATCTTGTACATATACAGTGACTGTGTGCGTCACAAGAGGTACAGTCGAGTACAAATACAGTTATTTACAAGTTATATACGGGTTTTAAAAAAAGGGTTATTTTGTAATTTAATGTTTATTTATTGAACATTATTATCAGAGATTTAAATTTAGAGTCAAATTATTTTCTTTCAGCCAATATATTAGTAATTGTTCTCTCTGATACCCCCGCTGCCGTTACCGTTCTTTTTCGTACGCTATTCAAAATGTTCACTTAATTTCGATATTAAAATTGGACTTGCACTGCAAACTGGATCACTTACTAGTTCCAATATATCTCTCGCATCTATTTTCAGAAATTCGTATACCTTAGCAATGGTTTCTCGAGTCTAAAACAATAATACGTAAACGTCAACAACGATATATATTTTCGTAATCATAATAAATATTGATTACATCTAAATTTAAAATATATTTACCTTAAACATTTTCTCCGTGAAGAACTAGACATTTTCGTAAACGACTGTATCCTTAAGAAAAAGCGATAAGAACACGTCTTGCTCGGACGACGACTGACACGTCACTGCCACACGAATGAAAGTTGTTTATTTACAAGCGCACGCACACATAGGGCTGCGCGCTTAACTGAGTTGAACTATCTGTAGTAGCCTGTCTATTTGCACTGACTTAAAAATAAAAATCTTACCTTCAGGCACAGCTAGAGAGGTGAGCAGAAAGTGCACACATGCGGCTCCAGTGCCATGACCTAGCAAAGTCACGTTCGTCGGGTCTCCCCCGAACATCGCTACGTTCTCCTTGATCCAGTGCATTGCTGCTATCTGATCCATGAGGCCGTAATTAGCCGGGGATCTTGGAAACTCCTCAGAGCGCGGGTTCAGGAAACCTGTTGACAAAATATATTTTTTTAAATATATGTATAACATTATAAAGCTGTGATTGCGTGTATGATGCTGATTCCACAATATACGAGTATGAACGGTTAATTTGTTTTTATTACGTACAGACTACAAAAAACTAGAGGTTCCACATGTTAAAAAGACGCTAATGAGTAAGGACTATTACAAAGTCAATGATTATTTAAATGATGCCAATGCTTGGTGTTGATTTGAAGACATTACGTTCTAAAGTGTAAATATTTGTTTTCCCGTATAAATTGTAAACACATATGTACGTTGTATGATAACGACATAATTTATTGTAACTGTTGTTATTACTTTGATAAAGCCGATAAGTTTCTTGCGCCCGTTCTTCTTATCAGCTAAAAAATACGCCCTGTATACCCATACAGGTAGGAAAAAAATTAGGACGATTCAAAAGAGCTTTCTATAAAGTCATATTTGAATAAGGTTAATTTAGATTTTGATTATTTAGTATTTTTTTGTCAGGCATCAAAGGCCAAGACTTACAAACAAAATAAACATTATTATATAACCATTTTGTTAGTAGATAAATATTAAATTTGGCGTTTTGTATATCGTGTCTGTGGTATCCTCTTTTTTTTTTTATGTTACGCTGAGGAAAATGCATTGAATTGCATACCTCGGCTGCGGAGAGCCGGTGGTTATGTGGGGCTCTCCTCCCTAGAAGGGGGAGGCCTACCCACTAAAACCTCAGCGATGGCCATCCTCTGGCGTTGTAGGGGGCCCTCAGGATCAAGTATCGCATCTGAGGACCCCTGGCCTTGCACCCCTGGGTGCGTTAGGGGAGCCCTTCTCGGGGAGGAGTGATCTTGCCGCCTCCTCTCCTCCAACCTCCTACGACGTCACCCCCCGGCCATCCGGGGGTGAGGTCCCTCCCGGGTCGCCTCCACGGGCACGAACTGCGTCGTGCCCGCCAGCGACCCGTGGCGGCGCCTCAGGCCAGGCTATCTGGCCGCGAGGCCGCCTTCTTCGAGCGGGATCGGCCATCTCCCGATCCCGCTCGGCGGCCTCCTTCTGGAGCATCACCGCTTCACAGAAGGAGACACAGCCCTCCAGTCTGTGGTATCCTACCCCTGAATCCCCTGCACACCAAACTTTCAGGCAAAAGTCCCCCTTATGAAGGTGTTCATCGCAGTGGTATGGACTCGCACCACATAACTCTTTAAAATTACCTGCAAACGCGTCATGCGTTTCGAACGTCTGCAACCACAGATTGAAGTTGGCCTTCCATAAAATGTACTGTCACATATCCTGCCATGGGGTTGAAATTCAGACCACGACTCAGACAGGTTATGCTGTACTACTGTTGCGGACTGTGGAAGTTAGACCCTGGTCTCCGGCGCCTATCGGCAACATTAGCTCGCTTCGCTCTTTGTGTCTCTATTTGGCCCAGATCGTGTTTACATTTGAGGCAATTGTTTATACATTCTTTTAATAAATAAATCATTTAAATGTGTTTTTAAATATTAATTTTATATGTAGTAGTTAGAATATATAGTGAAACACTCGTGGAATTGAATTTATCAAGATCCATCAAGTGCAAGTTTTTTGAAAAATCATCGTATGAAGTTTTCTCTGCAACCGATTCTTCTAAAGGAATAAACAGCTGTATTACCCAATTAAAACTGTGGACTGCTGCAATATAAACCGGGGGAGTACTTTTTTCTTTGTTTATAACTCTTAATTATTATCTGGGTACCTAATTTCGATATAGTACTTGGTTTTGGTTTTGTTTTTTTTTTCAATTTTATGTAGGTACATCAATACTTTTCAATCAAAACCAATTGATTTACTCAGATATTTATTTATTTACTTATTACTAAATATTTTTCGGATCTGGCATATAACTTATTAATACCGTCGAAAAAATAGGTTTTGTCTTGGGCGTCAAAATACGCCGAAATCGCCGACTTGACTTCATCATCGTCTCTAAATTTTTTTCCACGCAGCTCTTTCTTCATCTTTGGGAATAAATAAAAATCGCTAGGGGCCAGGTCTGGACTGTAGGGTGGATGGCGTAGTTGTTCAAACCGCATCGATGAATGGCAGCCGTCGCAACATGACTCGTGTGAACGGGCGCGTTGTCGTGCAAAAGGAGTACACCTTTTGTCAGTTTTCCTCTTCTTTTTTCTTAATAGCTTCTTTTAATCGGTCCAATAGGGAAGCGTAGTACTCTCCCGTTATAGAAACACCACGTTCTTTATAATCGATCAAAAGAATACCTTCAGTATCCCAAAAAAAGTCGCCATGATCTTTCCGGCCGATTGCGACACTTTAAATTTTTTAGGGGGTGGTGTGCCTTTTTTGTGCCACTGCATCGACTCCTGCTTTGACTCAGGCTCATAGTGGTGAACCCAAGTTTCATCACCGGTTACAATTCGGGCCATAATTTCTTCCCTATCTTCTCCACAGCGGTCCAAAAACTCGCGGGAACAGTTGACGCGCTCACGTTTTTGCAGCGGCGTGAGCATTCTCGGGACCCACCTTGAACACACTTTACTCATGCCAAGATGTTGATGAAGAATATTTAAAATTGTGGTTTCTGATACTCCAACTGATGCTGCAAGTTGTTTCTTCTTCAACCTTCCGTCTTCCAATACAAGTTTTTCAACTTTTTCAATGATTTCCGGCGTAGTGGCCTCAATGGGCCGTCCAGGTCGAGGATCATCTTCAATTGACTCCCTTCCTTGCTTGAAAAGGCCGTGCCATTTGTAAATCATGGTTTTACCAGGAGCAGAGTCTCCGTAAACAGCTAACATCTCTTGCAAAATAGTTTGAGGCGTTTTTCCTTGTTTGGTGAGGAACTTTACGACGGCGCGATGTTCAATTTTCTCCATAGTGGCTAGTTTGTTCCCGATTTACTTGTTTACTCGTTTGTAACTCGAAAGCTAATGACCCAATTAGGCTAGAAATTGGCATATATAGTTTATTATGAGTTACTCAAGTAGCGGCTACCTGGAGGAGCGACCTCACCCCCGCCAACCCCGCCATTCCGCGAACTTTTTGACCGCCCCTCGTATGATGCGCAAAGCGCTGATATTCTGGCAGGGCCTTTCCATTTGTGACGTACGGGAAACAATAAATAATACACAATTATATATTAATTGATAAATATACATAATTTATATTAAACATAACTAAAATATACATACATAACTTATAACAAACATGATAAAAGTATATGATAGTACTATAAAAATTAAAATAAAGTTATATATAAATGTGATATTTTGGTGGTAGTAGTGGCGTTAGGACCATCTTATACGTGCTTGTGTTTGCGTCCAGAGTCGTTTCGAATATTCAATCTATGGTGCCATTTTATAGTGTATTCCAAAAGTAAGGTAATACCATTTGTTATTTTCATTTATGTTTGTTAATTTGAGTTCTTAGTGTTAGTTATTTTTAACATATTATTCACTTATATTAATATTATAATATAATTGGTACGTGATTAAGCTGATGGCCTATGGCCAATGCTTTAAAATAAATAAAAAAAAATTATATAGTGTATTCCAATCACAGAGTATTTTTTAATTCCAATTCACTTATTTTGTGCTAAAATAGTAACATAATCGAATTTTAATCTATTTCGTATTTTCGTCAAAAATAAAAATGGTTCCTTTGTCTTTGTGCACGAGATTAAACTATTAAAATTATGCTAAAAGTTTTCAAAAGAAATATGAAGTGGTTGCTACTGAAAGATAATCGCGTAAGTTAAAAACAGTCATATTAACCTTTTTGCAATTTAAGTAAAAGAGATTTGTATTGTTTTCTAAAAACATGTTGTATAACAATAAATTACGAATATAAAATCAATTACAAAAACATACCTAGCCCAAGGAATTAGATGTATAAAAATAACAAATTATTCCAATATAGCGTAAGAATTAAACAAAAATGTATAATAAATAAATATTTCTTGCACTCACACCAATCAGTAAGAACTGTGAGGCTTGTATTATGACACCCAAAGTAACGTATCATCATAGCTTGTACCACCCCCGCCAAGGGGTAAAAACCATTACTTTTTTGGTGGAAGATTAATTATGGATACGATGGGGTGTTTCCGCTTACAGGTGGGATCGCTTCAAACTTATGGGGAAGTCTCCATCTTGGCACAGGATATTTCAACGGTTGCGTGTAAGGATCTATGTTGAATAAGGTTTAATTTGATTTTGATTTAATAATGTCCGTGGTTGGCTTCAAATAAATCTTTTAGTTAAAGGGTCGGAGAAATATACATGTACAATTTGAATAACAAAAATACATTTTTACAGAAACCATTAGAAGATTTCTATCGATTTTAAATATATGTCAACAAAAGAATCAAACAAAATATATAAGTCTTGCTTACAAAATGAGAAGTCAATAATAGTAATACTGTAGTTGAAGAACATTTAAGTAATGTTCTATTTTTTAAAGTAACATTTTAGTTTACCAAATAAATAAACGATAACAATACAAATTTGTTGATGTAATTACGTTTTTATTTTCAAAAATTCTCTGAATTAACAATGTTTTCGAACAAAATACTAGTACACAAAAAGGGATTTGTCGACTGTCGTAAATTGTTAAAAGTTCTCCAAATTAACAATAAGTATATTAGACGGAATCAAAGAAATAATTGAAGCTCCGAGCAAAACTGAAAACTTTTAGGTTCTTAATAATTTTGAAACGAATTACTTTCCCCCTCGTTTTTAACGAGATGTAGACGAAATCGATGAAAATCGCCAATCACATTAAAAGTTCAAGGCTGAAAATCTACCACAGACTAAGGACGCCTGCGGAAGATCTAAGTTGCCCCTTGATTTCCTTATAGTTACATGAATATTGACAAACAATACTACTTTCTAAAAAAGCAAAGATGATTTTATTATATAATCATATATTCAATAATTCAATGCTATACAAGGCAGCGATCTCTTCCACGTAACCTTGGACTAGAGAAATACTAAAATAAGATTTAAATAGGACACGGAGGCAGTAATTGGTCTGGAGAAGGATAGGCTATAAATATTTTAAGTTAAAGAATCATTTACAGGAAGTGAATACGGACTTGTAATATTTGTACAATAAGCAACATATTAGGCTTGATTTGCACAACGAAAACCGCTGCTATTATTAGCTACATAAGAAATGTCTTAAGATCAACTTGTAAAGCCTACAGCGTTGCGTTGTGTACATATGGTGGAAAGCTCGACTGTTGTGTATTTCCAGACATAGGCCTGTAACGTCGACTTTTCTCAAGGAAAGTTGTCAAAATAAAGCACACATTTTAAGTAAAAATTCTTATCGATATAGAGCCTGTATTTATATGTGATACAGATCCGTAGATTTTAGAGAAAGAACCTGATCGTCCAGTTATTGAGTGTTTGAACTTGCAATGTTTTATTTTCATTATAAATAGTCTTATGACGCTAAAACCGAGTGTCATTGTTTCAACATTGAAATAATTTTCATAAATATTTTGTCAGGTAAATTGCAGCAGGTTGATTTAAAATTAAGTCTCTTAACGATTCGATTTTTTTAAATAACATGAAATCCAATTAGCCTAGTCCAAAGTAAGTTCTATAAGGCTTGTGTTATGAGATCTTTTTTTATTGCGTGGAGAAATGCGCTCCTTATGCACCATACCGCTGCGCTGGCAAGTCGCGGCCATGTGTGGGGCTCTCCGGTCTTCTTAGACCGGACAGCCCCACACATGGCCGCGGACCGGCCTACCCACTAAAACCCCCTGGTGTTCTTTCAAATTCAAATTCAAATTCAAAATCATTTATTCAGTCTGGGCTGTTACAAGCACTTGTGAATGTCGAAAAGCTACGCCATCGGTTCGCAAATCTACGGCGGGAGACCTTGTACTGAGAAGAACCGGCAAGAAACTCAGCAAGGGCTGTTTTTTTTTCCCTGTATTAAATAGATACAGAGTCGTCAATTCTCTGGGCCCATATCAAGGCGCGTGTGGCGGGGTGCGCTTTTGCGATTCTACCGCCACACCGCCCACCGTGTTATGGGTTTGGTATATGAAATCTTCAAAAAAAGAGCATGTTCCCATTTAAAAGGCCGGCAACGCATCTGTGATTCTTCTGGTTTGGTGTCTATGGGCAACAGTTACCGCTTACCATCAGGTGATCCATTTGCTCGTTTGCTGCCCTATCTAATTAAAAAAAATTATTAACAACCATGACTAAGGTACAGTCGCATTCATCACACAAGCATCTACCCCCACCAAAATCAAAATAATATTTATTCAACATAGACCTTTACTGGCACTTATTGACGTCAACAAACAAAACAAAAAAAGCTTAAATAAAAAAAAACAAAAACCTTGTCCGTACGTACGAATAAGGAAAAAAAAAAGAAAAAATATATTGACTCGACACCTGTTCGGAAATTGGGAGAGCCTTCTCGAGAAGAACAGGCAAGAAACTCTGAAGGTCTATTTTTTATCTCCTCTTTTCAATGTTAATTATAATAATACTAGCGACCCGCCCCGGCTTCGCACGGGTGCAGTGAAAAAATGGTTATGGTGGGTTATCCCTAAGAGATAGACATATACCATCGCGGACTTTTTTGTGGATTTTTGTAAGTTGTACAATACTGTAGTACATTATTTTGGTCTATCTCGTAGGGTTCAGCCAGCGTTTGCACATTAGAAACCTTTAAATTTATCAGTGTTTCTCTACTATATTATGCATTTATTATACATACAAACCTTTCTTAAGAATCACTCTATCTATTAAAAAAAACCGCGTCAAAATCCGTTGCGTAGTTTTAAAGATCTAAGCATACATACGGACATACAGCGAAAGCGACTTTGTTTTATACTATGTATTGATTGATAATATAAAAATAAAATATAGTATAAGATAAAATATTAATAGTATAAAATAAATAATACAATATTATAAATAATGTTGTTACCAAACATGGCTCTATGAATAGTGTCCCTATTCCCAAATAGTGTGATCACTGGGACTCGAACCCGGGTCTTCAGAGACACCTTGAAATCGGTGTACTAACCAATCGACTACGGCCATTTATCTACAAAAATACAGCAATAAACACATTTTATGTTTATTTATAATAATACTTATTAAGAAGCTTCAGTCATAGAGTCTCCTTTTAAATTTTTTACTCTTTCGACAATATCAGATCCAGCAGATGTCGAACCTCTGCAAGCTATACCTTATACTGTGGTACTCTGGTCTCAAAGCAAATATTGGCCCACTTAAACAATTCAGAACCCTCGAAAAGACAGATTTATTTGTTTTCATTTAATTCGAGGGTGTCAATTAACGTTCTTTTTATTAATGACCGGTTTGGAAACTGTGACTACTAAGCGAAACTCTTAAGAGGATTAGCCGTTTCAATAATTAAAATCTTTAATTGTTTCTCTCCAGTCCGCAATGGAGGTCCATGAGCTCCAACTTGGGATTTATTAACCTAAACGTTAACGGCGGGCAGCATATTTATTAATGAAGGAATTGCCATACTTTGAACATGTTTGATTAATGAAACCGATTGCTTTGTGATTTTTGGGAACATTTATACTGTGACTTATCCCACGCCATTCTCAGTCGTTGGTACCAAAAAATATTATGAGACGAGTCTTTTTATGTAAGTAAGAACAGTTTTGAAATGAGAATTAAAATTCTCATGCAAACCAGTTTTGTTGATCAGAGCTGTTGTTGTTATTTAATTCCATTTCCATTCATTTCCATATTTATTCACCTTTTAAGCATTAAAGATAAAATTTATTACCAAAATAAAATATAAGTTAGCACTATACACACTATATATATTATATCGAAAAGCAATAGTCCACAAACAAAAATTTTATCTGATGTACACCGTAAAAAAAAAATATGTTGCTCCTAACAAGATTGTGGATTATTTTGATCAATACGAGCCTAACAAGATGTTAAATACTTCAAATAATATAATATAGATTATTCTTACTATTGTTACTTAGCTAAGGCAAATACGAAAAATGTCTGATCTAACAAATTCATCTAATAGTTTCAACAAGGAACTTATTCAATGTTAACATAAAAAATTATTATTCTTTCTAATTCACCTAGTGAGTCCAGCTAAGAGCTTGGTCAATATCAACACGAAAGAGGACTATTAATCGATTTAACCCATACCATAGTTAAAAGGTTTAATGCTCTAAGGTTAAAACAAACATGTCGAAGTTGCTATTTAATAATAAGGATTGTTGAAACTATTATTAAACGTAGGTAATTATTTTGACATTTTACAAATAATAGGGTACTTCCCTCTATATTAGAAAAGATCTAAAAGCATATAACTATGATAGCTTATGCATTAAATAGTCGGAACCATCATGTTTAAGTACATAAAATAACAAAAATAATATAAAAATTAGTTTCAAAGTATTCACTTTTTTAATCTATACGTAAAACAAGAGCGAAACATAGGCCGCCATGTCGCGACGTCATAAGGTACTGTAAACTTATGCGTGTCAATGTCATTATGAATCATAGTACGTATAAAGCCGCAAAACAATAAAAAAAGAAGTTTGTAGGTTGTTTTCTTAGTGTAAGAGAACGTTATAAATACGTAAGTTAAATTGAAATAGCACGTGAATCACACTATGGAAAGCAGTTTTGTAAAAGGAGATAGTACGAATTTACCAAAAATAAATGCATTAATGGTCGGAAAATTCTTTGCTGCAAATCCGACTTTTGTTCTGCCGAGTTACGGAGTATTAAAACATCGATGTCAGTATTACTCTTTTATTATTATTCCTTTATTAGTTGTTTATATATAAAAGATAATAACTCATTTTTAAATTATGAATATAATAATACATAGCCCCAAACATAGAGCTTTGTTTATTATTTACATGCCGTATTGACGTCATCGCTACAGAGTAACAACTCGTGCGGCACCTTCGTCGAATTACGCGCGAAATTTGAAAATATTAAATTTTTATGCAATTTTTATAGTATTTAACGAGTGTATAAAATTGTTATATTTTTAGTATATGGTTTACTGACACGCAAGGATCAAATTAAGATTATTTACAAAAAAGAGATTAATTCCCTATTGGTTCAACATATTTAGTGCTCGTCGTTCGAATCGAACATAAAGATACAACAACAGTCGAAACGACGATTGTGCTTATTAGTATTAATAACTAGCGGACCCGACAGACTTCGTCCTGTCAAAAAGATTTGTACAGTGGCAGTTTTTTGTTCCTAATTATTTTATAGATAATGTCGCATAGCCAACCAAATCGCAAAAAATGTCTAAATGACCTATTACATTTTGTGGCTATTCAATTTTGGAACGTGACATTAAATCCTCCAACGATGTATTCTGTGCTCCAACGCACGCACGCACACTGTTTTGATAGATATGATTGAATTTCAACTATATGTAGCGTTAATAAAGCGCAAATTGACTCTTTGATGTTAGGAGCACACCTTCATTGCTTAGACAACAGTGAGTGCTTGCAATATGAACTTTATACAATAACAATAAAGCTCAATTCGACTATACGTTTTAGTTAGAAAACGTTTGCATGGGAAAATAAAAGGGCTGTTTTTAGGGTATTTCTGATAATTATTCGAATTTTCCACATTGTAAAAACCCTCCTTGAACTTCAACGAACATTAACAAAAAAGAATTTGCCAAAATGGTCCAGGCGTTGTTGAGTTATGAGCTTACCAACACATTTTGCGATTCATTTTTATATATAAGAAGATTATTAATACTCTTTATGTTCAATTCAATCGTAGGCCTTCGTTTTAACTTAACTAATCGTCTTTGTTTAATGTTATTATTATCATAGTTGATTCTGTTCTCCCCCCCCCTCCCCTCTTCAGTGGGGAGGCGAGAGGGGCCCGCTAAATGCGGGCCGACGCCGAGTTCCCATGACCTTGTCACGCCGCGATGCAGCTCTCCTCGGCGTGTCCGCCCCCCCTCATCTGATGGGGGGACCCGCCGACGATCGAAGCTCTATCGATAAGGCATCATTGAGGGGCATTGTTAGATTGGCACTCGGCCCCCAAGCGCGCGGAGAGTCCGACATAACCCCGCGGTTTTCCCGAGCCGCGGGGTATGCGTAACGCATTTTCCTAATATTAAAAAAAACGGATGGACACAGCTAAGCCGCTGCCTACCGTGATAAGATTACTAATTTGTTAATTAATAATTATTAAATATAAATACTACTGTTAATTTATAAATACAATACAGCTCGACTACACTTTGTATATCTTTCAAATTTTCTAATACCATATGAACGTGAAACAAATTCAGTAACGGATTCCTGCGTTTTTGTTGTTGTTTTTCCTCTTATAAATATATATGTATGCATATATATTTATAAAAGGAAAAACATCTCGAATCCCTACGCCGATTTAGCTGACAGTTGTAAGAACTCTACCGACTTTATTGCTCTTAAAACAAAACAATGTTTATATGATCTTATTTTTCCATTACATCTTCTAAGAACTGCTATATGATATTCTATATTGCTCAGTAATAACCCTTCGTATTACTAGATCTATAGATTGTATCGCATTTTTCAACCACAGATTTAGTATCTTAAAATTTTGTGTACCAAGCCCGTTCCATTAGTTTTATTCTCTTCACCTTTTTAAGTCAATTTGTTTTGTTGTTTCTCTCGTTTTAAGATTAACTTACGTTCTGTATATATAGTTACGTAAGAAAGATTTTTTTGTTTGCAATGAATAAGCTCCGAAACAACTAGACCGATTCGAAAAATTCTTTCAATTTTGGCAAGTCACACTATCTCCGGTGTACATAAGCTATATTGAATTTTGAAAGAGTTGGGATCCACATTGTAACCTAACGTATGAAAAATTACAAAAAACTTTTTTATATCACGTGCGCTACGAAAACTACTGATTATAGAAGAAAATAATGTGCTAATTTTCATAGAACATACAATTACCTACAAAAAATATCGCAAAATCATATATGTAACTGTTATAGTTATGTCACAATAAGTATTTGTCAATTTAAGAAATATATATGAATGCCACCGCCGTAAAAGCTCTTTTATTACAAGCTTTTCTATTAGCTTCACTTGTAACTATGTAAGAAAATCTTGGAATCTTAATTTGACCCACTTCCCGGTCTCCGATTAAGCTGAAATTTTGCAGGCACGTGTAAGTCGGATGACAATGCATGGTTATGTGACGTCATTCTAAATCCAAAGTGGCGTCATTACCAAGATGGCGGATCAGTTATTTTGAATGCACCATATGGGTATCAAATGAAAGGGCTCGCAAAGAACACCTCGATAAATAATGTGACGTCATTCTTAGTCCAATATGGCGGACTTTACCAAGATGGCGGAACAATTATTTATAATGCACCCCTACAATATGGGTATCTAATGAAAGGGTTTGCTAAGCTTGGTTTTTTAGTCGGAAAATAAATTAAAAGTAAAAACAAAAATTTTAATAAGCGCATTTAATAAAAGCTTGTATTATTATTTTTTATTTTTTTATACTTTGGAATTGATCCTTATCAAAATAAATAACTTCAAATTTAAATCGCCTTCAATACCATTATATAACTTTTTGAATTATTAAATTTGTACATTCCATTCGAAAGATATTACAAATTTTTTTTTTTAATATTTGTTACACTTACACCAATTAGCCTAGCCCAAGGTAAGCTCTGTAAGGCTTGTGCTATGGGATCTAGGGTAACGGATAGACATACATATATTATACATATATAAATAATTTTTATTGAAATATATATCAACAACCATGACTAAGGTACAAATGCTCGCATTCATCACACAAACATCTGCCCCCACCGGGATTCGAACCCGGGACCTCAGAGATGGCGACACCTTGAAACCAGTGTATTATCCACTCGACTATGGAGGTCGTCAAAGTTTAAAACTTATTTGCAAAATGTCACATGGTCGCCGCTGACGCCGTTCGGTTCGACGGCACCATAATAATAATAAGCGATGTAGGCGTTCTTTATTGTGCCCTTTTTTTTACCCACGCAAGAACGAGAAAATATGTTTAAAAAAAAAATCAAAATAATCTTTATTCAACATAGACCTTTACAGGCACTTATTGACGTCAACAGACAAAACAAAAAAACAAAGCTTAAAAAAAAACAAAAACCTTGTCCGTACGTACGAATAAGGAAAAAAAAAGAAAAAAATAAAAAAATTGACTCGACACCTGTTCGGAAATTGGGAGAGCCTTCTGGAGAAGAACAGGCAAGAAACTCTGAAGGTCTATTTTTATCTCCTCTTTACAATGTTAATAATTATAATAATATAATATAAAAATACAATATAGTATAAGATACAATCATACCTAATACGATTACAGTCGTATGTATGTTTACATACACATATAAAATAATACAATATTATAAATAATGTTGTTACCAAACATGGCTCAATGAATAGTGTCCCTATTCCCAAATAGTGTGATCATTAAGATAGTCACTTACTTTATAATAACCTTTACTCATGAGTGTCTTTTTGATATGGATTTTAAATTTATATAAAGGCAAATCAATGACACTTTGCGGAAGTTTGTTAAACATAGATATACATTTCCCCAAGAACGAACAGCTAGTTTTATGGAGTCTGAACATTGGAACGGCAAGTTTATTTTTGTTTCTAGTATTCACATTATGTAGATCACTGTTTTTATTGAATTTTTTATAGTTTCTATATACAAAAACTAAATTATCATATATATATTGACTAGCTAAAGTTAAAATATGTTTGAGTGTGTGGGTGTGTAAAAAATTATAACTTTTGAAATGTTCATTATAATATCTTGTGTGTATCAATAAATGTTGTTTCTTTCTTAATATCTTCCAAAATAAAGTTAAATATACACTTAGCTATAAAAATAATTAGCCGAGACGGAAATGAAGGCTTCACTACCAACTTCATCCAGCAAAATGTCTTTACCTCAATAAGTGAGTACTCTTATACAAAGTTTGTACTGGGCAAATATTGTCTCTGAAGTTGTTTACATATCCAACTAGGCGAGTCAACACAACATCAGATTGTTGTAAACTTTCGTCACAATTGAGATAATGACGTAATAGGGTCTTGGACTGTTTCATGAAAACCACTTCAACCTATTGTTTACTTTTCTAAAAAGCTGCTAAAAATATTTTCCTACTGAAATTACTTTATTCTTTGTAAAAAAATTGATAATTATTTTTCACATTTGAATTTCGCGCTAAAACACCACTCTTTTATTATGTCTCGAATAACCTAAAGGGAATGACGCACGCCAAGCTCTTTATGGGCTTGGCGTGCGTGAAAACTGGTTGAGATTCACACTGAGCTCAAGTAGGCTCCACACCCGCCTGGTGCTTGGTGCCGTTACAGGACACTTTGGTACTAGAACTATGCTGCACAAGATGGGCCTCACTGAGACCAATCTGCAGGGCCTGCAAGACCGAGGAGGAGAGCATGACACATCTATTGTGCAGCTGCGATGCTCTGGCCGGCAGTAGGCAAAGGTTGATAGGGATTGGATACCCAAAACCCAACGACTTTAGGGTAATGCCACCAAGGGACATAATCAGGCTCTTGAGCACGATTGATTGGACTGACGGTGGTCAAGTAACTGTCTAATGACATTAAGGAGTAGGAACTAATGGGGTAGCACAAAAGACCCATAATGGGTCGAAGTGCGTTGGCACCTCACGGTAGCCACCCCGGCCCCTAAGATAAGAGATGTCTCGATTATGACGTCACTTATCATACAGAGATTACTTGCTCATTGACACAGCGTGTGTAAACGTTCGGTTGTATATCGTAATCTATATCGAAAATGAGTGCAATTAAATATTATCAGTATTATTCAGTTCCCCTGTGCGAAAATAATACTCGTACAAATAAGACACCTGACAAACTATTTATACCTGTGCCTCATGATTAGAGATCGGATAATCGGATGCATATTTACCTAAAGTTAGTTTAAGACAAAGTATGGAAACGGCTTTTTATTGTTTTGTTAAATAAAAATCCCGTCTGTACTTACTCACAACTGCCGTCTCACTCACACTCATTAAATCGGAAGTTAACTCAGAGTGAGATACTAGACCATACTTACGCCCGGGCACCATTTCTGTTTTTTTATTCAATTATTTAATTGATTACTGTTTATAGTCAAACTAGCTCACTACTTTCGTATAACACTCTTCATGTAATAAATCGTACATTCATAAATCGCATGGGGAACTGAAACTAAACTTCATGTAAATACGTATGCATAGTTGTATAAATGACCCGGAGTCTCGGTCTTTTGAAAATAAATACCACGTGCTAATTTAGTAATTTTCAAACAATATCACTACGTTAAATTTGCAGTTCCGTATTTTCCCGGGATTTTTATTTGACAGAATGTATTTTAAAAAGCCGCTTCCATAATTTGTGACGCAAAAATTAACTTTAGGTAAATATGCATCCGATTATCCGATCTCTACTCATGATATAAATATGCGAAAAAAATGGATGGTACTGGCAAGACGAGACTGGAAAAATCAATCAATAAAGTCGATGATTTACTTTATATTGTTTATTGTGAACTTTGTGCTGTGGGCACATTTTGCATTTAACTACACATACATATATCGTTTACTCGGCACAGTTCCACATAAAACCTATAGCATCATCTCCATACGTTTCCCTGCACGATCTAAAACAGAAACAATATATTTAAGGTTACATTGCAACCAACCATGGGTCACTTAAAATCAAATTTAAAGAAATTTTTTATTTACTTTTCTTGTGTGTAATAATACTGTTTTTAACAAAAAATTCTGCCACCATCATGACGTCGATACGTGGCAAATTCGAACTATCACCTCTCACGAATTTCTTTGCCATCGTAAATAAACTGAAATTTTACTTCAAGCAAACGACTAAAACTTTATAACATAGAGAATATGCAAGATATAAACGAGGTTTCGAAATCACAATCAACGTAAACAAGTAGCAGGTGACAAGTGACAATGATTAATGACGTCACGCGCTGTGATTCACGTGACGTGACTTTCACATTAAAAATAATAATTTATTATCTATACTAATATTATAAAGAAGTAAAGTTTGTGTGTTTGTAAATTGTAAAGGGTAATCTCAGGGTCTACTGAACCGATTTAAAATTTTTTTTCACCAATAGAAAGACACAATGTTGCTGAGTGTCATAGGTTATATTAAAATCCGAAAAATAAAAAGGCTTTTACGCGGTAGTCCGTTTTGCAAAGTAAATGGGTGAAAAATCGGGTAGCGTACGGAGCGCGATGGCTTCGGGTTTAATTCGGTTCGCGTTCGTGCTCGCTTCGGGGATATTAGTATTATGCCCAACGAAGTGGGCACGGGTTAGCTAGTGTTAAATATAAAGAAAAGTTGTAATTCTTATTTAATTATTCCTTACAAAGGATATTGATTACGTTTGCTGATTCCGCGCAGTTGATGATGACTTGTCCAACAAGCAGACAAGGTCGACACGTGTTTCGTCTCTCAGCGAGACATCTTCAGGATATGTTGCCCGCTCGGTGTCTCACGAGCGACTGGACTGGCCAGGGAGAGACGAAACACGTGTCGACCTTGTCTGCTTGTTGGACAAGTCATCATCAACTGCGCGGAATCAGCAAACGTAATCAATATCCTTTGTAATACAATGGACTTCCGCAAAATAACACCTGCTACAATAGAGTACTTAATTATTCCTGTTAATAATTAATTCTAACCGCACACACTATCCCTGTACAAAACAACATATCATTTTATTACTACAGTCCAAGACCCTATTGAGATAATGACGTAATTCATATTACTCGTAAAAGAGCACACCGCCCAAATAAGTGTACAAAATTTAAAATTTCCGCAATTCTTGTAGTAAATTTTATATACCAAGAGACTACTTGAAAAAGCGTTTAGTACGTCAGTCTTTGTTGTTCTTAAGTTCCTTCGAGGCGCTATAAAATTACAACTCGAGTAATTAGTTTTGAATCTTTCTAAAGTTTACTCAAGGAAGTAAGTGCAAATATTAAGCGCTGGCGAGAGTTTACGTGATGTCAGCGAATTACCTCCTAATTAATCTGAGCTTATAAGTTTGACTTTAGATAAGAAGCCTTGAGTTTTCTATTTAAAAATTCTTCAAACATCTCTAAGAGAAGATCTTACAATTTTGTTACCACATTATTCAAGCTGACAAGATAATTGCTTTGAAAACTTTCATTTTTAATTCACAGACTCTGATTGTGAATTTGCCAAAAGAAAGATTGGATACGTATGGGTAAAGTACTGTCTTTGCTTACATTATTAAAAAAAATATGTAGAGATGTAGCGAATATTCAAGTTCGTATTCAAAATCAAAAATTTGTTCTTCAAATAGGATTTTTACAATCATTTTGCAAAGATTTTTACAATCATTTTGCAAAGATGTTACGCCATTAGTTTGCAAGTCTAGGACGGTAGACCTTGTACTGGAAAAAAACCGCAAGAAAACCAGCAAATGCTATTTTTTCTCACTGTGTTTCCACAGAGTCTTCAATTAGAAGTTGGCCGCAGATAAATAGGCCGAACCCAACTTTCTTTACAAGTTTAAACAAGTTCAAATTATACTTATGAAAGTTAACGTTTCATTATGTAACTATTGATGTTTGGGCTTTAATTTCGTAAACATAATACTTTAATGATTTTATTGCTTTAAAAAGGTTGGACAGTAAAAAAATATTACGAGCAAAGATCGCGGTCGATAGCCGAATAATATAATTTAATAATGGGTTAACTAAAAAAAATGTGTTATACATATCTCGATGACGGTTGATTCCGTAGACGCACTTCTGTGTTTGGGATATTAAAATTAAACCCTGTTACTAGTTAGGTAATCCTTAACAGAATAATAACTTTTTACATAGGATAATTTTTGACGAATGGTTTAAATTTGTGAAAAGACTAATCGCTAACATTTTGTGGAACTATGTCGTGAAAGAATATGCACTTAATTATTATGCGAATATTTCGTAAAAGATCAATGAAGAAGGGCATCTGGCATAGGATATTGTAGTGCGAACTTGCTAAAGTACTCGTATCAAGTAATAAAGGTCTCCCGCCCTAGACATGTGAACCAATGGCGTAGCATCTTTGACATTCAAAAGTGATTGTAAAATCCTATTTGAAGAATAAACTTTTGATTTGATTTGATTTGATCATAGTTTGTGGAATTATGGCTGAGAAGTTAAATAATAAAATCTTTTAAAAAGAGAAGTTACTGATGCGTCTACGATCAGGAAACGTATTTTTGGATCATTAGACATGAATTTGGAATTCGAATAGGAAAACAAATCGTGCGCGAAGTTATTTTCTCCTGCTTACAATTTCATAGATTTTTGAATCACTCGAATTCAGTGTTGTCATTAAAAACAAATTCTTAATTAGATTCCGTTTCACGCAGAAAAATTAAAAATCACAACAACGAAAACAAAAAACCGGCGATGACCCACCCGTGAAACCGATCACTGTCAACGTCACTTCAGCGTTGGATATTCTACTAGTAGAAATCAAAAACGAGTGGATTGAACCACTCGTTGCACAACGCACGAAATGAAGGTTCAAAAATAGTGAATTCGGTAATTCGTATACGAATCTCACGATTTCGAATGCGAATTTGGTTTTCTATTGTTTCAAAAAATCGTCTCCTGTGTCCCCGCGCATGTCTTATAAAGGACCGTGTCTTATAAAGAGCAATAATAATTTAATAATACTAAGTTATTTTCAATTTAAGTGCCTGATAGAATTCTGAAAAGCATTCGACACGTCGAGTTAGTAAGTAACATACATGATAAGATAAATTCGAAAGATATTTTTTTGGAGGGACCTATGCTAAAGCCGCAGCTGGATATATTCAGGAATATCTTGAGTGTGTTTCTGGAAGGCACGAGAATTGAAGGTTTTGCCCCTTGCCTGCTAATAGATCCGGCGGCGCCGTTCTGGGCTGTTAGGGTGGAAGCAAAAAGATAGGTGTCATTGTTATAGTCAGAGATCGGAAGTAGGTGGAGTTATTCATGTACTGACACTGATTTCATACAGCGAAAGAATAAAATGGATATGCCTCTTTTTTTTATAGGATAGGGCAGCAAACGAGCAAACGGATCACCTGATGGCAACACCAAATGATTCACAGATGCGTTGCCGGCCTTTTAAAAGGAAATAAGGGGGGGTTGCGCTGGATCTTCAGTACCCTCACTCACTCGGCAAAACACAGCGCAAGCGCTATTTTACGCCGATTTTCTGTGAGGCCGTAGTATCACTCCGGTCGAGTCGGCCCAATTCGTGCTGAAGCATGGCTCTCCCACAGTAAAAAAGCCTCAAATCCCGAGTTTAATTTTAAAGAGTAGAATTGAAAATTTATTTTCAATGTACAAATGAATTTTAGACGTTCAGAGAAATTCATTGAAGCCAGAAAATATTGCAAAATTAATGGTGATATATTTTAATTCTTACAAAAGTTATACAGTATTGTCGGAAGCGAACACTTCAAATCTGAAATCAAAATGATTCTGATGGGCCGTTTGAATAACCTCACGAGTCTAGGCTAGAAGCAAAAGTATTCGCTCGTATTTATAAAAAAGGCTAAATATGTGTATGAGAATTTGCTTAAGACTATCAATAATTTGTATTGTGAATTAATATAAGCTAATAAAAATTGTATGTTAATTACGTTTGTTTTATTTGTATATCTCTGAGGTTTTTATTATTATTTATGTGTAATATTGTTGGCCACACGGAATTGTCCATTAGAAATCCCGGGAAGGTCCACATTAATATCAACATTTCGATACAAGTACATAAATCATCATCATCATCATCATCATCAGCCCCTCTTCGTCCACTGCTGGACAGATCTCAGTGGCGTACACTCGAAGAGTACATAAATAACTCTACCTAATTCCGACCTCTGGTTAGAGTGTATCTGTCGAAACTGACATTTTGAAGGATACACTAAGGTTATGACAGCTGTCAAAACGAAATCTAATATGGCAGCGTAACTAGTGAGTTATTAATACATTACTAAAGCAAAGACGCTATTCGCCGTCTGTCTGTCCCTATATATGCTTAGATCTTTAAAACTACGCAACGGATTTTGATGCGGTCATTTTTGATTGAATAATGATAAGTTTTTAATTTGAAGGCTTAATACATGATATGTATAATACATGCATAATATAGCAGAGAAACACTGATAAATATAGAGGTTTCTAATGTGATGTGGTAAATAAGCACGTTCTTTGCGTTTATATTGCAAAAACGCTGTTGAACCCTACGAGATAGACCCAAATAATGTACTACAGTATTATCCACCTTAAAAAGTTCAACAAAAACGTCCGCGGTGGTATATGTCTATCTCTTAGGCATAACCCACAATTACCATTTTTTCATTGCACCCGTGCGAAGCCGGGGCGGGTTAAAATTAAACTGAAGCATTGTTAACATTTTAATAATCCTTAACAGTAGGTAATAATAATCTTTTTTCATAAAAGTATTTTTGGCAAATCATTTAAATTTG
This sequence comes from Scirpophaga incertulas, assembly GCA_036419045.1. Classification (NCBI taxonomy): domain Eukaryota; kingdom Metazoa; phylum Arthropoda; class Insecta; order Lepidoptera; family Crambidae; genus Scirpophaga; species Scirpophaga incertulas. The sequence continues at coordinate 2,117,223 of CM071633.1, forward strand.
TAAAAACTCTTTTAATAATAGTATTTAATATACTACTAACAATTATTCTTCTAATTCCAACACATTGTACGGTCTATTTAAATCTTATCATTAATAACAATAATGAGAAAGCGTTTGACTTAACAAACGCTCTTGGGACCGGAGCAACCCAAAATTGAAATACAAAGCTGTGTGTCGTACAGCAAAATTTTACCGTGTTAATAACGGTGATAGTATTCACAACTGTTCTAGATACAAGTTCAACCCTCAAAGCTTAATATAATAACAGTACTATAAAGTTAATGTCGACCTCCCCTATTCTCTTGCCAACCGTTTGTTCCCGTAATAGCCCAAGGGCTCTCTAGATAACAAGTTATGTTAAGGCAGAATAACATTTAAGGGCATTAAGACAAACGCCACGATGGGAATTTTGTCAGCGGCATCTGCTGGTGATCTATTATAACGAGATCAACATCTTATAAAAGCATATTAAAATACCATTTACATTCAAACAACGAAGAGTTCATAAAAAATACAATAAATCTTATTTCTACAAAATAGTTACCGTTTTCTAATTCACAAATTTGAATGATATATTTTGAATCTATTTTAATCTAAATCAGATGTTCCAAAACTTTTTTGTGTCGTAGACCCCGGCGACCCGGGATGAACCACGCCCTTTCCGCGGCCGGGGGGCGTCGTCGGTGGAAGAGACCAGGGGAGGTAGTGTAGCCTCCCCCGAGGAGCGCTCCCCTGTATCGGCGGGGTAGCGGAGACTGGGGGTTTCCGGAAGTGGCTTGATATTCCCGGGGGCTCCCTACATGCCTGAGGAAGGCCATCCCTGAGGTTTTAGTGGGTAGGTCCCCCCTTCTGGGGAGGAGAGCCCCACATAACCGCCGGCTCGCCACAGCCGGGGTATGCAATTTAATGCATTTTCCTCAGGGGAACAAAAAAAAAAAGACCCTTTCCCCTATTTCATGGATGTTATTATACATATAAACCTTCCTCTTTAATCACTATCTATTTAAAAAAAACGCATCAAAATCCATTGGGTAGTTTTCTAGATTTAAGCATACATAGGAATATAGGGACAGAGAAAGCGATTTTATACTGTGTAGTGATTGTGTGAAAATATAAGCTACTCGAATTACTAACAGCACAGACGAAGTCGTGGGCACCAGCTATTGTGACCAAATATGAATAGAAATTATGGTTCAGATTTATTTTATATTATTTATTTATCTTCTATTGCCCTTGCTGGTTTTCTTGCTGGTTCTTTCCAGCACAAGGTCTCCCGCCGTAGACTTGTGACCCAATGGCGTAGCATCCTTGACATTCAAAAGTGATTGTAAAATCCTATTTGAAGAATAAATTTTTGATTTTGATTTTGAATATTCCAATGGAGTACTTAGCTTATTATAGAATAAATCTCGGATACCCCTCTTCCTCCAAAATTGTTTTCAAGTTCGCGATGAAAATGATTCCGCGCAATCTCAAGGACTGGTGGGCTCAGCTTGAAGAGCTGGGATAATTGAATCAATACATTTCAGCTTTGTTGGTGATGAAATTAATGTCATTCGTAGATGACTCGCAGCTAATTTCGTCAGGAGGCTTGTTTCGTAGTTCGGAATCAAGTTATTGTTTTCTATCTATGGATTAGTCAAAAATTGGCGTTGGGATAGTGTTGGTTGATTAGAATCTGCGGCCGACGAAATATAACAGCTGAACGTTCTTTGCCGTGGCTACTCATTATAAAATCATATTATATGGACAAGTGTAATAAATCCCAACTAATATTATAAATGCGAAAGTAACTCTGTCTGTCTGTCTATTACGCTTTCCCGCTTAAATCTCGCAACCGATTTTGATGAAATTTGGTACAGACAATCTTTAGACCAGATAGAACCTAGGCTACTTTTTATTTCGAAATAAAGCAATGAAGGGGTTAAAGATTAAACCATGTAACTTTATAACATATCTTTCTATTGCATTGACTTAGAAATTTGATATTTTCACTGCTTTGAGAGATTGAGTATATGATATTAATTTCGGCTTGATATCTCGACGCGTTTTTGAGAAAAATAGTCTTGACAGACAGACGGACGGACAGCAAAGTGATCCTATAAAGTTCCGTTTTTACCTTTGTAAGTACGGAACCCTAAAAAGAGTACATATATAAACTTATATTATACAATAAGAGTTGTAAGTATTTTTCATGTTGTTAAATCTTAACAACATTTTCAGACCATTACCTTTTTTTCCCAGACTCACTTGACATTCACAAAACATTTCATAAAAATCGACGTAGCCGATAACAAGCGCTGTGATACGAGATTTTTGTATATTTGATAAGCTGAGTCTCGAAAAATTATAATTGTACCTCTAAGAATTTTAACGTAATAACTGAGGCATGCTTTTGTCAACAAAAGACGGTGAAAAGTTTAGAAACTCTGCCAAAAATGTCGATGAGCGGTCCTTTGAATGTCTCCGCACTAAGTATTCTCAACTCCGTCGAGGTATTTCTTTCGACTTTCCCTCAGTATTTTTATATTACAGGTTAAGCTGACGAGACGAATGATAAAAGTAAATGATAAAATTGCAACACTGACACAAGTCTGGCTTTGACGTTTGTTTTCCTTTGTTTTTCAAGTTGTTTATTATAATTTATTAACGAACTAAAGATATAACGAATATAACTTTTACATTTATGCACTTTTGAATTTACCGCCATTTAATTACGTCTTCATTTTGACAGCTTACGTAGTTGGTGTATGTCAAACAAAAATATATATATTTAGGTAACAAATACTTACCTTAATTAGTATAATAACTAACGTAGATTGTGTAAATTCGTGACGGCGAAATTTTAATAATAAACTCTATAATTATCCATAAAGATAAAGATAAAACACGAATTATCTGTACCATATTTTGTAGCCTTGCCATTTTATCTTTAAACTAGCAACCCGCCCCGGCTTCGCACGGGCGCAATGCTATTAGCATAAATACACTACAGAAAGACTGTGAACGTTGTATATAATCGTTTGCAATGTACGCGAAACATCACATTAGAACCCTCAAAAATAACAGTATTTCTCCACTATTTAAAGGATATTATCCATACTAATGTTATAAATGGGAAAGTGTGTCTGTCTGTTTGTCTGTCTTTCACGGCGAAACGGAGCGACGAATTGACGTAGAGACAGTTGAAGGGGTGGAGAGTAACATAGGCCACTTTTTACACAGGAAAAATCGACAGATCCCACGGGATGCGCAAGAAAGGCTTCGCCCAAAACTACTGCACAGATTTACATGTGGTTTTCATCAATAGGTAGAGTGATTTTTGAGCAGGGTTTTGCGGTATTTTCTATCTCGGAAAAACGGATAGTCCCACGGGAAGCGCGATAAAACCGTCGCGCCATAAACCGACTTCCCCGCATATGTAGCCATGTGCAAAAGCTATGATACTTAACCCTCTATAGACCCAATCCCGAAACCCACGCGGACGTAGCCGCGGGCAGAAAGCTAGTTATTCTTTTTATTCTAAATCTCAGGACGAAGAATAATGTAGGGTGTCATGGAGTAGTTAAACATTTAAAAATATTTGGCGAAACTGATAAACGTATATATTAGATATTGGACGTTGACTTCTGAAATCAGAGCTGGAGCCAAAGTAATTCAATATTATAAGCTCTTTCCAGTTCATTTAGTAATCGTTGAAAAAGAAAAAACATTTTTCGCACATCTGCTATCGAGTCGATAAATGCGTCGTAGCTGAAAGCTTCTAAATCAGAATTAAAAACCATATTACGCGATTTCTTATAATCCCATAATACGAGTACCTTTTATCCCTTAAAATGGAATCAGGAGATTTATTTTATAAGCTTTATTACACAATAAATACAAACGGCGGACTTAATGCCAAAGTAATTCTCTGTCAGTCAACTAATAAAACGTTTTTCAAAAGGCAGTGCTAATGTGTGAACACAAATGAATATAAATTAAGCAGCAATAACTACATAAACACTAAGGACTTTACACGAAATACATAGATAAATATATATATATATAATATATATATATATATATATATATATATATATATATATATATATATATAACGTACATATACATATGTATATACACATATATATTGACATATATAAAAGATGATACGGTTAAGGATTACTTAAATGATAATAATGCTTAGACTTAATTTTAATGACCCAATAGTAACGTTGCCAAATATGTTGACTGTAGTAAGTATCACAATGAAACTATATCTTTCATAGATATAATACGAACTTATTTAAACTTATAAAAGAAAAAGTAGTTGGGTTCGGACTATTTCCGTCAAGCCAGCTTCTAACTGACGACTGTAAAAATACAGGCCAAATAAATAACTGCTTTTGCTGGTTTTTTCCAATGCAAGGTCTCCCTCCGTAGACTTGTAAACTAATGGTGTAACGTCTTTGACATCGAAAAGTGATTGTAAAAATCTTATTTGAAGAATAAATTTTTGATTTTGAATTTGTTTTTGACAGTCCAACTTAGAAAGAATTTTGTTTATTGGTGCGTTTGTCGACGTGTGTAATCTCCAACGTCAAATAGTAAATGTAATAATAGTACATTATGGTACAAGTGTGTAATGTTGGTGATCAATACACACGTGTATCATACAACGTTTTTCAACACACTTCTGAATATAATAATACTTAAATAAAAAACCATATTTCCTTTGAGTTTTCTGGTAGTAAACTTTCCATAACGTTCTGGGCTTCACCTCTTATAACGGACGGTATACAACATAAATAACTTAACTTTGACTAATAAATTTCGTAATGGCGGGAAAAATTAAATAGTTTTCCTATACGCGCGCATCGGCCATAGACTAAAAAATGAGGTTTCTTTTTTTTGGGCGTTTCGCGGATAGCTTTTTAGCGCGAATGTAAGCGTAACTCAACCATTAATATTAAAAAAAAAACGATTACTCAATCGTGAATAATAGTAATGAAAAAGTCACAGTTTGATTATAGGTGTCAATATGTGCCTAATTGCCATGGGATTAGAGCCACTTTATGAGGAAGTGTGTTGAAAAAACATTATTGCCACACTATTAAATTTGAAACTACCCTAAATCGAAGAAACCACAATCACCATAAACTATGAACCTGAATGGAAATAATGTCTTAAAACCGGGCACACCAGAAACGGTCGAAAGCTTACACAGAAATAAACTAGAATCGCCGACGCTAAGTGGCGTATTATCCTCTGGGACAATCGTTCTGGGACGGCAAATGTGCTCCTATTTTTAGTCAACTACGCAAGGAACCTTATTTAAAGTGATGACGACGTACTAAATTTGGGATAGTCCAACAAAGTCGGTTATGTTTATAATATCGTAAAGGGAATGGGAATTTGTGTGGAGTAGACGAGTTTCTGCGTAAGTGAAGTTGAGTCAAGACCGCAAGTTTGATGAATTATAAAGCTACTAGCGACCCGCTCCGGCTTCGTACGGATGCAAGGCAAACGTGCTTATTTACGACATCATCATACGGCAAGGGATTTATTATTATTGTTATTTAAATTAATAAACAATTATTTGGGTTCTCCATTTTTGCTTAGTCAAATTTCATTTAGATGCCCTCGACTAAACTCTAGGAGTATGTCGCTGTTTCACCTCCCACTCAGACGAGAGAGACCTTGGAGCAGCGGAGAGACTTTGGCTCTCTGTGTGTTCTTTATAGGCTCTTTAACGGAGAGTGCTCTGAGGAATTATTTGCAATGGTGCCTTCGTCACCTTTTTACCATCGCACCACCCGCCACCGCAGTAGAGTTCATCCATATCACCTGGAACCGATCTTGTCTAGTACAGTTCGGTTTCAGCGTTCATTCCTTCCGCGTACATGCAAACTCTGGAATGAGCTCCCAGCTGCGATGTTTCCTGAACGCTACGATATGTCTAATTTCAAACGACGCTTAAAAAGAGTATTTCTCTCCAGGTAGGCAGCAGCTCAGCTGTGCCCCTGGCACTGCAGATGTCCATGAGCGATGGTTACCACTTACCATCAGGTGGGCCATTTGCTGCGTCTGCCACCGTATGGAATAAAAAAAAACGAACACATTATTGGAAGAACACTGTTTTCTATCGCTCATCTTCTTTTTATTACAATAATTTTGGGTCTAGAAATCTTTTTTTGTTAAATATTAATAAGTTTAAGTGCAGTATTCGTGCCATTATCCGTGACCTATAGCGCTCTATGTTATTTTGAAGACCATTTTATTTCTAAAATGTTAAGCGTACTACTTTACAAATATATAAGTAATTAAGCAAAAACTTCACTGGTGTATGATACTTAATTTTATGTATAGCCTTCAAGTATAATATTTACTCTTTTTTTCCCAAATATAAATAATAAATCACATTAGACCTCTAAATTTATTAGTGTTTCTCTACTATATTATGCACTAGCTTTTGCCCGCGACTTCGTTCGTGTGGACTTCAGGTTAGTCCCGTCTAGTCTAGTAATAAGTAAGAAATACGGTTACTAAGCACTGCAGAGCCCTAATCATAGGCCTATAGGTAGCTACTGCAGTATGCTCCTATCAGCGTTTGCAATGTAAGCGCAAAAAAGGTGTTTTTTTACGACCTCACATTAGAAACCTCAAAAATTGTAGCCTATGTGTTATTCTGATGTATAGGCTATATTGTGGTAAAGTTTCATTCAAATCCATTCAGTAGTTTTTACGTGAAAGAGTAACAAACATCCATACATCCATACTTACAAACTTTCGCCTTTATAATAGTAGTAGGATGTATTATACATATTAACCTTCCTTAACCGCATCAAAATCCGTTGCGTAGTTTTAAAGATCTAAGCATACATACAGACAGACGACGGATAGCGACTTTGCTTTGTAGTGATATAAATGTAGAAACGGGAGATTTAAATGACTTTGTTGAAATATTAAACACTGAAGAAAGATTATCGTTAAAAACGTTACAGAAACCGGTTAAGTGCAAGTGAAATATATTTATATATATATACATATTTAGTAATAATAATAAGTACGTATAAAAATGTAAGCATATATACATGTGTATTTCGGTACGAACGCATTATCCAGACATTCAAAAAACTGGTCAAGTGCAAGTCGGACTCGCGCAACGAGGCCCGTAGAAATTTGTCGACATGTAAATTGTTCTTTCATTACTAGAATTAAGTGTCAAAGATTTTTCCTATTTTTCCCAATTATATATATGATACGGGACGAGGAAGACCTAGGCGAACATATTTTCGAACAAATCGAAAGTGTCCTCAAAAAAGGCCAGGTCAGAAGTACCCGCAATCGTCGAGCATGTATGAGGAATATTATGAAAGTAGATGAAGCGAAAGAGATATGTAAAGACCATAGCAAGTGGAAAGACGTAATCTCTGCCTACCCCCGTGGGAAAAAGGCGTGAGTGTATGTATGTATGTATAAATATGTAATAATAATGATAAATACGTATAATGGTACAAGCAGTCAGGCAAAACGTACAACTACATTCACCAAAAAAAATTTTTTTTTTGGGAGATAACTAAAAATTTACGGTTTTCGGAGTTTTTCCTTTACTTGTGCTACATGACATTGCGTTGTACTATATACCTTTGAATTTCTTCGCATGTTTTCCTTCACCGTAAATGCGTCAGATAAATGTATATATTACATACAGAAATCCGAAAACGAAAAACACATTGGAACGTTGCGCCAATATCTGAGAAACTTATAATTCTCAAATTTGATTATAATAATATATACGCAATATTAAAATAGTAAGGGATGTTTGAACTCTGCACAAAATCAAAATCAATCAATATCAAAATCAACTTTAAATATATATATAATTTAAAATATATATTTATAGAAAGCTCCTTTGAATCGTCCAAATTTTCTTTCCCTACCACCCATTCACGACATATTTTTTAGCTGATAAGAAGAATGGCCGCAAGAAACTTTTCAGCTTTAAAAAAATGTGTTTACAATTTAACGGGACAACAAATATTTAAACTTTAGAATGTAGAAACAAGCGTTGACATCATTTAAATAATCATTGACTTTGTGATAGACCTTACTCATCCTCAGAACAAAACCCGACATTAGATTAATTCACAATAAAGCTTATGTGAGTGTTAATTTTCATTCAACAATCGCTCTGTAGGCTCTGCCCTGTTTTCTTTGATTTCTAATTAGATCCCAAACTTTGCGTTCGCTCCAACGAGCGGAAGTTGGTAGAGGAAAATAATAAGGCCATATTATGTTTAATAACATACGAACAAATTGTGCTCCGAGAATATTCAATGACACTGTAGAACATACTGAAAATATAAATTAGTATTTCGATATCTGAACCGCTGGTGAGACGAAGCGATTGTAATGAGTTTTCTGTGTGCGGTGCTAAATAAATATGAACAAATTTTACAAATTGTCGCTAGGGACGACAAGTAACAATATATTTAAAGCATCATTAGCGACTATTGTCAAAGAAAATTGCGTAGGTTACCAGCTTGGTTCTGGATAAGTTCACGTATTCCTTGCTAGTATACATAGTCAATCTGTTGTAAAATATATCGTTTCAGTGAAAAAATCACCACAAAGTATGTCTTGTTTTTTCTGTTGTAATATGACTTCACTAAGCTACATTGACGATGGGCATGTTCAACTCGTAGCATTTTTTTAACCTCAAGAAAACCTAATAAAAAAGTAGTAGGGTTCAGCCAGCGATTTTGCAATATAAGCGCAAAAAAACGTGCTTCTTTAGGACATCACATTAGAATTCTCTAAATTTATCAGTGTTTCTCTACTATACCTATTATGCATGTATTATACATATAAACCTTCCTTAAGAATCACTCTATCTATTAATAAAACCGCATCAAAATCCGTTGCGTAGTTTTAAAGATCTAAGCATACATAGGAAGAGACGGACGGCGGACAGCGACTTTGTTTTAGTAATGTACTGATGTAAACTTGTTTAAACTTGTGAAGGAAGTTGGGTTCAGACTATTTATCGGAGGCCAGTTTTTAATTGACGACTTTGTAAAAATACAGGGGAAAATAAATATCCTTTGCCAATGACATAACAACTTGGACGTGCAAATGTGTTTGTATAATTCCTATTTGAAGAAACAAAAGATGTTGATTTTGAGTCTTAGCATAAATATAAGATTTTTTTTTACTTACACTTAGACCACAATGCTCTCATGGATAATACATTTACACGCACACCTTACGATTACATTTTATTACATTACATTACAATAGTACATTATGGTACAAGTGTGTAATGTTGGTGATTACCGCTGAGGCGCATTGAGGCCCGAGCCGTTAGGCGAGGGTCTTAAGGAACCGAGGATGGTAACACACACGTGTATCATACAACGTTTTTCAACACACTTCTGAATAAAATAATACTTAAATAAAAAACCATTTTCTTCATAAATTGTATTTGCAGATATCTTAATTAATAACTAACTAAATAACTTCAAAAGAGAAAACGAGACGAGTTCTGAAAAATGTTTCGTAATGGCGGGAAAAATTAATCAGTTTTCCTATGCGCGCGCATCGGCCATAGACTAAAAAATGAGGTTTCTTTTTTTTTGGGCTTTTCGCGGATAGCTTTTTAGCGCAAATGTAAGCGTAACTCAACCAATAATATTAAAAAAAAAAACTATTACTCACTCGTGAATAATTGTAATGAAAAAGTCACAGTTTGATTATAGGTGTCGTTATGTGCCTAATTGCCGTGGGATTAGAGCCACTTTATGAGGAAACGTTGAAAATAATCTTACATATACTAAACAAAACCAAATCAGTATTTTATTAAAATTATTTCCAGTTACAGAAGCGTAGTGCTAATGACCACGTCCTTGTCTCATGTTACAGCCCAACCTACTTCGGGGAATATAGTTCCGCTAATTATGTAAACAGGATGTGTCGGCTCCATTCGACCCGTAACCGCCAAGCCTGAACCGGTTTGCGGACATAGAATAAATAAATAGAAAGGGGTGAAATAGCTACCCCGAAGGTACGGAATTCAAATTGTAATACCCAAATAATTTTCATCCAAATTACTTTGTTTTCAAGTTGGTGACGAAACGAAGTTCGGGAAGTTTTGATCATTTAAATACACAATTCTAATGTCACTGTGAAATAGTTCGATTAAATGAAAGTAATTTTAGGAAAACTCATCAACGTGTTGTGAACAATATCAGACACCTTCTAGAGATAACAATTTATTTATTTAAAGCGACGGAATACAAGCGTGACTTTTAGGAGTTGCACTCTTCCCAATTGACTGAATACTGTCGCTGACCAACTCATAATTATGTAATCATTACACCTTTTAACACGTTAAGTGAGAAGCGAGGCCTAAATCACCCCTGATGCAACTTCCCTGTGGTGCGGCAAGCAAAAACGTGAATTTCTCTGTCGTGTGAAGGGCATAGCTTTGGTTTGGTCCAGTGTAGGAAAGAGATAAATATATATTTGAGATGCGCTAATGGTTCCGGACTCGGTGGTGTACCTACCTTGGCACCGGATGTCTTAGGCCTCGTGCCGTACTGAATTAATAAAATTTTAATGCAGTGCGGAACGAGGCTAAAACGTCCCATATCCCCCCTGACCTCGTACCGCACCCAACGCGAGCTTCCCGCGACCAGTGTTGTGCATCACGTCGATTGGAGAGCACGTCCTTTTACAGCGCCGAACATGTCTAAAGCCCGAGGCAGAATAAATAGGGCAGTTTCTTTTCTACTTCTGGTTGCCTTTTTTTTCTATTCTGTGAACCACATTAAGATTTTCATATACAAATAGATAGATAAACCTTATGCATAAACCGTGATCCATTATTTTTCAATAATAAGTCTGTAATAGGTGCCTCTTAATGGTATAGAATGGAACGCTTCGTGCGCGAGTCCGACTCGCACTTGGCCGGTTTTTTCTCTTTATGGCGCTGTTCGCGCCACAATTTGAAGGCGCGACGATCTGACTTTAAGGCTTCGGCTCTCATCGGCTCAGCGACGACGACGCACGAGCGCGCGCGCCGCACACCAATGATTACGTCTGTGACAACCGAAACGACTGTACGTCATACCTCTCGTCACGTAAGCTAAAGAAATATATTTCGCTCCGCGCGTACCGGCCGGTTAACCAAAGTGGCTTATATCAGTTCGCGTGTGTGTAGTATTGTTGTGAAGGTGTCAGGTCTGTACCTGGTGATACAGAAGCCTGAAGAATCACGCGGTCATTTTCAGCTCCACTTCCCAATTCATTTACGTTCCGACAGCCTTGAATCCCGGTAAGTCAAACCATCTCAAATTTCTCAATCCTTCTAACGTCTATATGTAATTAATTGTTACAGGCGCCTTCAAGCACAATTTAGATTATTTAAAAAAAAATTAATCCTTTGATAGCTTTGTGTTGTTTTGCCAGTTTTGCCCTTAAAAACGATCTAATGAGATATAATTGATCAAAATCGGTCAAGTCGTTGCGTAGTTAACCAGTTTTAAAACGTCGATATTATTTTTCCCATCACTAATCTCAGCGAAAATTTTGCCTAATTCAGTGCGTTACGAGGTGTAAAGATCCATATTTTTTGTTTTGCTAATAATTCCTAAACTATAGACAGATCCCGGGGCGACGATGGATTAATGGTTCATCAATTCACTGTCTATATCAATAAGGACCAAAATTCTCATTTATCTTTGATTTCGCGCCAGAAAATGGATTTTAGTCTGTAAAAAGAGGTGGGGTCTAATAGACCGCGTGTCGCCCTAACGTCTGGTCACGGTACGGGCCGATTATACCTCGTGCCGCAGGAACGGAAAGTATGCAAAAATTGGTGCCGCAGCTAACGTGTTAAAATCAAATGTGCAACTGTATTCTGCCACGTGGCTCACAGTGCTGCCATCTATTGGATAACGTCACAAACAGAAAAGAGACAGTAGTCAAATCCTCAAACTATCATCATGGTAAAATCTCAAGCATGAGAAGTAGAATCGCATATATACATTACAATGACTGCTTATAATAATTAAGGTTTTATGAAATGGAATATTGCAACAGGCTTGCAGGAAGAGATATTGGATTGTACAAATAGAAAAAAAAAATAACTGAACGTTTGTATAGCTGGAGTTTCTTCTATTGCATATTTTGAAACAACAAGTGAGAGCTAATAAATTCGCATAAGGATATTAAAATCCCTTAATAATGCATATCGGTAAGATATCCATACTAACATTATAAATGGGAAAGTGTGTCTGTCTGTTTGTCCGTCTTTCACGGCAAAAAAGAGCGACGAATTGACGTGATTTTACGTAGAGATAGTTGAAGGGATGGAGGCTAACATAGGCTATTTTTTATACCCGAAATATCGACAGATCCCGTAGGATGCGCGATAAAGACTATTCAAAAAGTACTGTTCGGATTTTCCTGCAGTTTTCATCAATGGACAGTGTCATTCTTGAAGAAGGTTCTAGGATATGATGTATCTCGGAAAAACCGATAAATCCCACGGGAGGCGCAATAAAGGCATCGCTCAAAAACTATTGCACAGATTTTCATGCGGTTTTCATCAATAGATAGAGTGATTCTTGAGCAAGGTTTTGCGGTATTTTTTATCTCGGAAAAACGGATAGCCCCACGGGAAGCGCGATAAAACCTTCGCGCCATAAACCGACTTCCGCGCATATGTAGCCGTGGGCAAAAGCTATGACCCTTAATCCTCTATAGACCCAATCCCGAAATCCACGCAGGCGAAGCCGCGAGCAGAATGCTAGTTATTAATATAATCTAGTCAGCTTTTGTAAGTTTGAGTTGAGTTTGAGAAAAGTTGCCTTCTTTTTCGCACTGCTTTGCGCACTATACCTGATAACGGCTAGTCATCAGGAGTGTAGGGCTCTCCTTGTAAGCAAGCCACTGACCTACCCCGATTTTAGCCACAGTAAGGACGATCCAGGGGTACCCAATTTCCCCGGATCGGCTTAGGACCTATGGAGAAATAATATTTACATAACAACACTGTATTTGCGTACATCGGATCCCATTGAAGACCACATTTAGGGCAGACATGAAAGGCGGTCTGCGTAAGCTCGTCTTCTACCACCCACCCGTCTGTGGCGGAGGAGAACAGCATGGGGATCGTTTTCCTGCTCTCCGCTGCTTATATCCACATTATCAAAGAAGCAATTGAGAGCTTCTCACTCTTACCAGCTAGCATCTTGCATCAGAGATCACCTCCGCTGAATGCTGCGAGTAGCTGGCAGCGTTGGGGTCGGGGCACGCCATTAAAGTGTGCTCAGCTTTGTAAATTTGTGCGTAGAAGCATCCATTGAAAATTATCCGTTTATTACAGGGCTCCCCTCTAGACAGGGGAGCGAAGGCTGGGGGTTCCCGGAAGTGGCTTGATGTTCCCGGGGGCTCTCTACATGCCTGAGGAAGGCCATCCCTGAGGTTTTTAGTGGGTAGGCCTCCCCCTTCTGGGGAGGAGAGCCCCACATAACCGCCGGCTCGCCACAGCCGGGGTATGCAATTTAATGCATTTTCCTCAGAGGAACAAAAAAAAAAAAAAGGTAATTCAAATTTAAAAAAGGTATAAATAAAGATCCTATCGGTGAGCAAAGAAACATTAAAGCGCTCTTCATTATCACCCTAAAACGTTAACAAACATAGTTAAGTAGATTGGAAAAAACGCGCTTGATTATAGCAATAACGATGGAGCATCTTCAAGTTTGTGGATAATACAAATGGTTTATTATCCTTGGACATGCAACTGAGTGATTACCAATAAGGAAGAAACTTTTAACGATACAAGTTAAATTGCTTGCTTCTAATGCGTGTTGTCTATTTCGTGTTAAAATAGAAACTGAAAGAAATATGTTCAGTTAATTATACTTTCAAAGCATGAATACTGAAACACACTATGTTTTAATGTATGATAGATGTGGAATGGTTAGACATAGCGTACAGTATATAAGTTATTATTACACTAGTCTTACTGACTTAGTCTGTGTAGTATTGCGACTAGCTTATATTAGCGTGGCGTATAAAACGAAGTCGCTTTCTCTCTCTCTTTATCCATATGCATGTTTAAATCTTTAAACTACGCAATGGATTTTGATGCGTTTTTTTACAAGCTTTTATATTAGCTTCACTTGTAACTATGTATGTATGAAATGAGATGATGATGTACCTATGTAAGAAAATCTTGGAATCTTAATTTGATCCACTTCACGGTCTCCGATTGTGCTGGAATTTGACAATGCATGGTTATGTGTGTGACGTCATTCTAAATCTAACATGGCGGCATTACCAAGATGGCAGATCAATTATTTTTAATGCACCCCTACAATATGGGTATCAAATGAAAGGGCTTGCAAAGAACACCTCGATAAATAATGTGACGTCACTCTTAATCTAATATGGCGGACTTTCCCAAGGTGGCCGACCAATTATTTATAATGCCCCCCTACAATATGGGTATCAAATGAAAGGGTTTGCTAAGCTTGGTTTTTTAGTCGGAAAAGAAATTATTTGTTAAAAGTATTCTATAAGTAAGTAAATATCGCGACAAGCTTTTATATGTAAAAGTTTAGCGCATTTATCTATCGCATCTATTTATTAATTAATTCTTGCGTGTTATATGTTATTTAGATTAAGGACCATTTATGGGGTGGAGGGTTGATAACCTGAGATACAGGATCCTTCCTAGTTCAGGTATCAACCCACCAAATCGCCACTGTTTACATTTATAATTACTTGTACATTTTATTTATTGGTGAGAAATAAAATAAAATTACTAAATTACTAAAATTTAATAAAAGCTTGTATTAAACATTTTTTTTTAGTTTTTATTTTAAATAGATTGATTGAAGAGAAAAGTGTATATGTATATTAAAGGAAGTTCATTGTATCAATCAATTTTAAAAGCGTGTTTCTTTAGTTTTATAATCTATAATTTATTATGTACAACATTCACAGTTTTTCTGTGGTGTATTTAATATCAGCAATGCACCCGTGCGGAGCCGGGGTGGGTCGCTAGTATATGAGTAAAGAAAGGGGACAGAGACAAAGCTTCATACGAATGCGCTGTGATTGGTACATTCCTACAAGTGCAACGCGTGTGTGGGTGACCACTGGCCGCTTGTCACGTATGAACCGAAACTAGATCAGCCAGTGGTCAATCTCAGGGCGTGCAACCGTGACGCGACGCTCGAACGTCGTGCGTGTTTTGTTTTTCTTTTCGAGTTTCTCATATAATAAATACGTGGTAACTCAACAATGCATTTTTCAAAACTCAACTTGCCGTCAAATGTCGGTGCATGTTTGAGTTCGAGCCGACTTAATTACCGATGTGTCGACTAAAGTTTTTTTTTTTTTTTGGAGGAGGGGAAATGAAAATTGGGAGCACCATGCGAGCAGCGCGCTGGCTAGACGCGGCCGTGTGTGGAGCTCTCCGGTCAAGAAGACCGGCCTACCCACTAAAACCCCCCCGAGTTCTCTGGGCCCATACGGGCCACATGACGGGGTGCGCTCTCGCGATTTGACCGCCATGTGTCCCGGGGCCGGCTCGACCAAGAGTTGGTCAAGCCACCGCCAAAGGAGGGACTGTCCGAGAACCCCTGGACAGTTCCCCAGACAGAGAGACTTCACCACAGCGTGCGCGCTTAGCCGGACGCGCACACAGCCTCACGGCAGGGTCACTAGACAGGCAACACGCGCTTGCGTGTGCCCGCCTTCGCCTACCAATCCGTCTGCGGCGGAGGGGAGCGGCCTCGACGTCCTCCTCCCGCTCCCTCTCCGCGGCCTCCTTCTGCGAGATGACGCTCTCGCAGAAGGAGGCGACAGCCTTCCATACCGCCTCACCGCGGAGCATGGCCACGACCACGCTCGGCAGCGAGATCTCGCTCTTTCCCAGCGTAGCGGTTAGCTCGCTGCGCTGTTGTTGCCACGCCGAGCACACTGACAGTGTGTGCTCGGACGTGTCGTCGGGAGCACCGCAGTGGTGACACCGCGGCGTCATCTCCCGACGTGCGACCTTGTGCAGGTAGTGGCCGAAGCAACCATGCCCGGTCAGTACCTGCACCAAGCGGAACGAGAGGCTGCCCTGCCGGCGCCCAACCCACTCCTCCAACACCGGACGAATGGCTTCAATCGTCCGGTGGCCGGCAGCTGGGAAGGCGAGCGCCTCACCCCACTGGTGCAGAGGCTCCCTTTGCACCCGGGCACGGACTCCATCCACTTCAGGTGGGGCCCCCGCTCACGTGCCGCGACCCGATGTCCATACACAGCGGCGTGCACCTGTGCATCGACATCCCACGGCGTGTGACCCGCTAGAACGCAGGCCGCGCCGTGGCTGACCGAACAAAGTACTAAATCAGGACATATAAGTTATACCTATAATTTAGACTTCTTCAAGTTTTACATATGTACATACTTAGTTACAAGTGAAGCTAATATAAGCGTCTTAAAAAATAACCTATTTCATTAAAAAAATGTGAAAAGAAGAACATTTATATTTTTTATTTATTCAATTCTTCAAAAGTCTTATTAAAATCTATTTAGTGGTTTTACAGGAAATTAAGCAAACATCCATCCATACGTACAAATTTTCGCGTTTATTATATTAATAAGATTATTGGGTTGATGGAAATGCTTATAGACATGTATAGATTTTTCAACCATAAAATCGAAAGTCAAAGCGCTTTGAAATGTTTCTGCTGATGTAATTTAAATAACGATATAACAAAAATAAATAATAAATAAATAAACCCTAGTCGTAACTTCAAATTCGTCATATGTTTGTACTATATTATTATATCTTAACAAATAAGTCATCGAGAATTCTGCCACGGTAATATGAAATCTGAATGTAAAATGTAAACTGATAAATTTTATACCACGATAACGATCGATTCTTTGACCAAAACTTTTTACCTCATTTCGGCAAAATATTGTAATATATTTCGATAAACACACATCACGAATTAAATTTCGTAACTGTAAGGATTCGTAATATTCAACTGAAACCGTGTTCATGATATCTCATATCATGGTCGATTACACATTCAGATTTGAGTTGCTTCGCAGATGTTTCATTTTTAGAATTACATATAGTTTATTCTCTGTTGATATCGTCTGTCAATTTGGATCCACTTACGAAGACGTGTAAAGTGCTTCATACAACCATAAGTTCTTTCGACTTTCAATATATATTTCAAAATTATGAGTATCCTTATCAATTTTTTTAGTTATTGTCGACTTGCTAATATTGTGTCGTCAGTGTATATTTTTATCAATTTTTCTATATCACATTGTTTAAACTTCAGTACCATTACCATAAAGTACAATTTTATCGTTGAAGCTAGTGCCCGCTACATCGATTATAATATTAGTATTTTTTGTATTCGGATTAGTATTGGTCATATGTTAGTACAATATAGTTAAACAAATAAGTCATCGAGAATTCTGGCTATCCTAGTAGCAATTATCGTTGGGGTGTCGATGTCAACTGTTGGGATTTTGTTGGGAGGTTATGGTACTGCCAACAAAACCCCAACATTGTCCCAACCGCGCCACTGTTGCCCCAACATTGGGCCAACTATACCAAACCAACGTAATATTTCCTACAAATTAGTAACAACGGGCCAACGATGGCCAGCCAACAGTTGGCTCTACTATCGGACCTACAACTTTTAGGGGTGACAAACCACACCGTTGGCCAACTCAAAAATGGACGGAGGCCCAACTTTTAGCCAACTTAAATTGCTACTAGGTTAGGAACTTGTTAATGTTCAAAATCGCAACTTTTTTCTGTAATCTTTTGTAAAGTTTTGTACTGGATCAAATTGTCTTTAAAAATATATTTTGTTTTTACTTTGGTTATATTAATGCATAGTTTTATTTATGTAAACACATATATATTAACTATGTCAGTAACTGTTTATATGATACGTTGAATTTCGAACTATTGTGACGTTGCCATGGAGATCATAGATTGTGTAATTACTTAAAAATTATATGCTACTCATAGAAGAAAACTTACAGAAAATGTTTTAGTTAATATCTATACTAATATTATAAAGAAGTAAAGTTTGTGTGTTTGTATATTTGTATATTTGTTAAATTGTAAGGGGTAATCTCGGGATCTACCGATTTTAAAAATTCTTTCACCAATAGAAAGCCACATTATTGCTGAGTTTCATCATCATCATCATCATCATCATCATTATCATCATCAGCGGACGGCGCGCGATGGCTTCGGGTTTAATTCAGTTCGCTTTCGTGCTCGCTTCGGGGATTATTAATATTATGCCCAACGAAGTGGGCGCGGGTCAGCTAGTTTACAATAAATCATTTATTAGTTTTACTAGTGTATTTTCACTGTAGAGGAGAATAAGGTCAACGAAGATTCCCTAGAACTTATTACTAATATATATAGGAGCCAAGTTTAATCAATATTTAGAATCATAATCATTTCATAAATTCGGTCTAAAAGCCACTAAAAACGGTCCTCTGTTATGTCCTAATTCTGGATCGAGTATGATTCCGTTCGGTTTTTATTAGTTGTATTTGATAATGTAAAATCTTATAACTCTATGAACATAAAGATTATTGACTGTATGTGAACAAAAAGCAATTATAATTTTAGAGAATTCTTTAGTACTAAAAATTCGAATTTTGTCCATATATTTTTGAACAGTCCTCTGTCACAATTTGAATATAGCACCAGAAAAATATTAAACACTATTGTGGAAGACTTACCTAATATTCCCAATCTATAGTTTATGGTGACGACGACCAGACCAGCGTGCGACGCCAGGACTGTTCCGTCGTAGGGATTCCCCGAGCTCCATTCGTAACTCTCTCCATGCACGAAAACGAGAACGGGGTACCGCGCCACTGCGTCCCGTACTCCTGCTGTAAAAAAGGCAGTTATTAGACTAACATTCCAAGTTTAACACCCATTTGTAAGAACGAACTGTTTGTTACAGAAAGTGTGCAGAATGGTTCGTTCGCTATGTATGCCTATTAGCGAATAGATCAGCTGACCCAACGCCAAATGGCTGAATCACGTCTTTAAAAAAAAAAGGTTTTTATCTTAAGAAGTTATTATAACTCAGTAATTTTACCACATTTAAAGAAACGTCTCTTTATTATTGTATTAATTAAAGAAAATCATATTAATAAGTGAAACTACTAATATCATAGGACAAAAGAACAAAACAATACGAATTTATATTGATTATGCAAATGCAATGCAATGAAGATTTGTAAGTTAGTCTATACTAATATTATAAAGAGGAAAGATTTGTTTGTTTGTTTGTTTGTAATGAATAGGCTCCGAAACTACCGGACCGATTTGAAAAATTCTTTCACCTTTGGAAAGCTACATTATCCCTGAGTAACATAGGCTACTTTTTATCCCGGAAAAATCGTCAGATCCCACGGGATGTGCAATAAAGGCTTCGCTCAAAAACTACTGCACAGATTTTCATGCGGTTTTCATCAATAGATAGAGTGATTCTTGAGCAAGGTTATGCGGTATTTTTCATTTCGGAAAAACGGATAGTCTCACGGGAATCGCGATAAAACCTTCGCGCCATAAACCGACTTCCGCGCATATGTAGCCGTGGGCAAAAGCTATGACCCTTAACCATCTATAGACTCAATCCCGAAATCCAGGCAGGCGAAGCCGCGGGCAGAAAGCTAGTAGAAAATAAAACAATAAAACAATCATTCCATTCCAAATTTTAGCTCGACTTCACCCTACTTCGAGACGTTCTAACTACTTTCCTTTCTGGTTGGCTGAGCTGTTATTGCCAGTCGATATGAAAACGGGAATTCGAACTTACAAATTACTATGTTCGGCCCTAGGCTAAAAGCAAGCGAGCTAAAGCCGAGGCCGAAATAAATCTTCCATGCATACACTATCGTAAGTAACTAAAATTGCTAAAACCTGATGATAAGCAGTAAGTTCCTTATTTGACGTATAGATTCGTAGCCCTTAAAAGAAGTCCTTTTAATCCACAACACATCTGTACTTACCAACAGTCTGCTAGCAAATTTAAGCAGACTATTTCTTATAAGTTTCCTTTCAAAAGTTACTGCTCATCAATAAGGATGCAATAAGGAGGCAAAATGTAAATAAAAAAAACTTTCCTCAAGTACAGCAATCGAGCGAACAATTTATATTTTCCCTAAAAGTAATACCCACATTTATATTTTTGAGAAGCTCTATATTTTGTACACTGCATTTTCATTTTGTAAATAAAGCATCACAAAGGCTTCCTTTAACGACGCAGTCAAAGGAAAAGTCACAAAATCAAAGCATATTTCTCGCAAGCCCGCGTCTAAATAAGAAAGTGATATAAACAGAACGGGATGGTTTTAAAAAGGTTGATAATATTGAGTCCCAGAAGGTTGCTCATTATCTCTTACTTAGGTTCAAAAAGAACGGATGAAGTTGAAAGGTTGTATATAAGTGTATATAAGTTGTATATAAGGGAATCTTCTACATATATCAGATAATGTTTATCCCACACAAGCTAAAAATACTGTTTCGTGTATTATCGATAGATACTTTCTGTAAAGTTAGTCTGTTATCTGTAAGTTGATATATGCCTTGATTCACAAATTGTTACACAGTAAAGGGTTTTTCAAGAAGAACTTTGTGATGTGAAAATAAACTAATGAATCTTTATCATCACAGCTCATATACGTCCGCATAAAAGGGCATGAACTTACCCTATGTAAGGGGGATTAGACCATAGTCAAACCTAAACGCTGGCCTGTTGTTTATTAGTCAATTATATACATCTTTGAATTTCTTTGCAGGTGTATACAGGTTGCCTCACTGTAAGGTTCAGAAATTAAACATTAGTTTAACTTTTTAGTTGAATCATTTTATTAATTAATTAATGTACCAAGAGCCATTATTAATGTCCCTGTTCAAAGACTGTATAAAAGTGAAACCATAGATTAGTATACCATACACCTTTCCTCTTAAGATAGAACATGAACTGAATGATAATGAACTTAACTACTCTTTAAATCTAACAGGATATTGTATTTTTGATATATCTCTTATGGCCGTTTTCACCAACTTTGTCTTAGCTTAGGCGACTCCTAAGAGACATGCTATCTCACTCTTTTCAGTTAATATAAAAAGTGACAGCATGTCACTTAGGAGTCACCTAAGCTAAGACAAGGTTGGTGAAAACGGCCATTAGTCTACTTAAAACATTATAATCAGACATATTATTATTGTTAGATAAATTATTTCTTGACACATCTACATTCCTTTCTACACTTTAATCAGCACCGGGACTAAAGGCCCAACGACATTCTCTGACGACATATTAATTAATAACCTATTGTATTAAAAAGTAAATTAAAAATATTACGAATGTAAAATGTAATCTGATAAATTTTTACCACGTCTCCGATCGTGTATCTGGCCCCACAGAATATCCGTGAGTGGGACTCTTTTTGGTACCCATATCAATACATAGTATAAAACAAAGTCGCTTTCGCTGTATGTCCGTATGTATGCTTAGATCTTTAAAACTACGCAACGGATTTTGACGCGGTTTTTTTTAATAGATAGAGTGATTCTTAAGGAAGGTTTGTATGTATAATAAATGCATAATATAGTAGAGAAACACTGATAAATTTAAAGGTTTCTTAATGTGATGTCGTAAATAAGCACGTTTTTTTGCGCTTATATTGCAAACGCTAGCTGAACCCTACGAGATAGACCAAAATAATGTACTACAGTATTGTACAACTTACAAAAATCCACAAAAAAGTCCGCGATGGTATATGTCTATCTCTTAGGGATAACCCACCATAACCATTTTTTCACTGCACCCGTGCGAAGCCGGGGCGGGTCGCTAGTACACTATATTTCATTATTAAGTTTACATTATTATTGTGTATCAAATAAACGTTCTTCTTTCTTTTTTTTTTTTCTTTCGTTATATATTTGTCGTTGATGTATTTTCTCGTTTTAATTGCCACTCAGACAAAAACTACGTTTACGAACACTTAAAATTAAAAACTGTTTAAAGGAAACTGATGACCTCTATCGATATAAAATAAAATCATTTGAAAAAGTTGCATAATGATTTAATGTATCAAAATATATTCCACATAACGAATACCAGAAATTACAACGTAAACACAGTGTCAATATTATCCATATAGAAACGTGTAAGATGTTAGAGCCAGTATCCCGGACATTATTGGCTCCTTGCCGCTCATAAAAATAATATATAGAGGATTCGCCTTCACTATGCTCAAGAAAAACATATTATTTGTCTAATAGATCACTATGGAACTTCGTGCTAACGATACTGGCTATGTTATAAAAATTGTTACATTATATATGATGTAACAATATATCATGACGTTATGATATATAAATAATTATTATTTACGATGACAATTTCAAGTGAATTTATAGGATAGGGCAGCAAACGAGCAAAGGGATCACCTGATGGTAATCGATAACCGTTGCCCATGGACACCCGCAACACCAGAGGAGTCACAGAAGCGTTGCCGGCCTTTTAAAAGGGAATAAGGGGGGAAGGGGGGGGGTTGGGCCTCCGGTACCCTCACTCACTCGGCGAAACACAGCGCAAGCGCTATTTTATGCCGGTTTTCTGTGAGGCCCAATTCGTGCCGAAGCCTGGCTCTTCCACGGTAAAATATATATATATATATATATTATATATATATATATATATATATATATATATAAGTACCCGCAATCGTCGAGCATGTATGAGGAATTTTGAAAGTAGATGAAGCGAAAGAAATATGTAAAGACCGTAGCAAGTGGAAAGACGTAATCTCTGCCTACCCCCATGGGAAAAAGGCGTGAGTGTATGTATGTATGACGTGATATTTGACGAACTTCCATACTAACTTTCAACCCTTATTTACCCCCTAGCTGGTCGAACATGCTAAAACAAATGTTAAAAGATTTCTTATCATGTGCTTACTTAAGAAAACGCATACAAACTTTTATTTCAACCCCTTCATCCATTTTTTTCGAAATAAAAAGTAGACTATGTTCTGTCTCAGGGTTGTCTCTAAAGATTGTCTGTACCAAATTTCATCAAAATCGGTTGCGAGGTTTAAGCGGGAAAGCGTAACAGACAGACAGACAGAGTTACTTTCGCATTTATAATATTAGTTGTTATACGCTAAGTCAGTACAAGCCACTCGAAACACTAATCCTGCGCAGACGAAGTTGGACACATCCACCGTCTGTACAGACGAAGTTGCGGCCATTAGTTAGCTATTACATATAAGTAGAGATCGGATAATCGGATGCATATTTACCTCAAGTTAATTTTTGGCTCACAAATTATGGAAGCGGCTTTTTAAAATACATTTTGTTAAATAAAAATCCCGGTGAAATACGGGACTGCAAATTTAACGTAGTGATATTGTTTGAAAAATTACTAAATTAGCACGTGGTATTTATTTACAAAAGACCGAGACTCCGGGTTCATTTATACAACTATGCATACGTATTTACATGAAGTTTAGTTTCAGTTCCCCGTGCGATTTATGTATGTACGATTTATTACATGAAGAGTGTTATACGAAAGTAGTGAGCTAGTTTGGCTAAAACAATAATCAATTAAATAATTGAATAAAAAAACAGAAATGGTGAAAAATTTTATTTAACAAAACAATAAAAAGCCGTTTCCATACTTTGTCTTGAACTAACTTTAGGTAAATATGCATCCGATTATCCGATCTCTACATATAAGTCATCATTGCAATGAAAACATCTTCATTAATTTACAAAACAAATCCTCCAATACATCATTGTCTGTCAAGACATATTTGTAAGTAAATATTTCCGTTCACCCGCATAATAACTCCCGTCTCCCGTGGGTAATCTAATTATGTGAATCACCAAAGAAAATTGAGGGAACATCGCATCGCTCATCTTCCGTGGCTAGTGACGACCGAACAAAAACTGATTTATCCTCTCCCCAATCCATCACGGCGATAAGGGACCGGGATATCTGGGCTCTGCGTCCCGATAGGCCTTTGTTTTCCTGGCACCCAAAGATCTAAGCTTTGTTACCTGAGATATTGGAGTAAAAATAAAATATTGTCGAATTGGCTTGATAATAGCTCAATATAGGTACACATAAAGCACGTATTAGGGAGAGCTTTCGTACTGCAAATGTAAGCGATGATTTGTAATCCACTTTAGTAATAATAATCAAAGATTATATATATATATATATATATTATATATATAATATATATATATATATATATATTTCTTACACTCACACCAATTAGCCTAGCTCAAAGTAAGCTCTGAAGGCTAATGTTATGGGATCTATGGTAACGGATAGACATACATATATAAATATATTTAATAGAAATATATATTAACAACCATGACTACCGTGCAAATGCTCGCATTCATCACACAAATATCTGCCTCCACCGGGATTCGAACCCGGGATCTCAGAGTGTACTAGCCACTCTAATACGGATGTCTCAAATATGGCGATAAGTGTCAAGTAAGTTTGAAAAATGTCCAAAAGGACAATTCTAGTCCAATACTTCGGATCAGCAAACGTGAACCTAACATGAAGACTACATTTTATTTCTAGCTACACGAACGCGCTAAAACGTAGCTAAGAATAATATTACTATAGACATATGTATATAAGCCATTACTTGGGTATGCCATACCCGACCACACACTCACCGGGTAAAATATACATTGTTCCTTTCTTGTTGATTTTGATATCAGTGTATTATCGATAACCCGGTTCAATTCCAATTTATGTCTAAATTTTCGGTCGAAAAGACTCACGTTTCAAATAACCCCCTGCCCCCACTACAGCCCTGTAACTAAACGGGTGTAGATCTATCATTGACAGAGCGTCAGTGTGCAAATGACAAACGACAGTGCGACGTGACGTTGGAAACTTCGAGCAAAAATCACGCCGAAATGCTATCCATCTTTAGCATTATGTATATATATATAGTTTACTAGTTTCCCGTTCGTCGGTTTCTTTTAATAACCCTCACGAGATGAATTCTCTGGATGGCGGGCAAATAAATAAATTCGTCGAGTAATGCGTGTGTTAATAGGATACTGCGGCTGTGAGCTGTGGCAATCGCAATCCATCATCCACGTGTTCAAGTCTGTTGTTCCAGAACCCGAACGTTTATAAGGTTTTTTTCACCCTCGACTTGGTCTGCGTACATGGGATTTTCTAAAAGGCAAGGTATGTATATCTTGATGACTTATGGAACTAAAACTTGGCCACTCATAATGAGTTTTAAGGGAGGCTCAAAGTTACTCAAACAGCAATCATATTAAAAATAAAATTAACTTTATTCAAATACTAGCGGACCCGAAAGACTTCGTCCTGTCAAAAAGATTTGTAAAGTGGCAGTTTTTTGTTCCTACTTGAAATGACATATGATGACATTAAATTTGTTTGACAGAACTAACGTCACTTTTTTGTCTTGCCAAAGGTTCAAATTGGCTTTTAAGTATTAATACAAATTGTTTGTATAAAAATGTTGACTTTACACTTTTTCAAATTTTATTTTTTTATTTTCTCTACGTACAAACCTTCTCTGGACTTCTACGAATAATTCAAGACCAAAATTAGCCAAATCGGTAAAGGCATTGTTGAGTTATGCGCTTACCAACACATTTTGCGATTCATTTTTATAAGATGACTTTATAGAAAGTTATATTAAATCGTCCAAATTTTTCTCCTCATTCAGGACGTATTTTTAGCTGATAAGAAGAATGGGCGCAAGAAACTTATCAGCATTATCAAAAGTGATAACAACATTTACAATAAATTATGTCGTTATCATACAATGAACATATGTGTTTACAATTTACACGGGAAAATAAGTATTTACACTTCAGAATCAACACCAAGCATTGGCATCATTTAAATAATCATTGACTTTGTAATAGCCCTTACTTATTAGCGTATTTTTAACATGTACCTTAAACTTATGAAAAGACAATTCAGCTGCACAATGTGGAATCTTGTTATAAAAATGTATATGTTAATAATGTTTTTAGTAGCCTATACGTTGGGATGACTAGTTTGTTTTTATTTCTTGTGTTTAAAAGTAGTATGAAATGTGTTATAATTTTTATACACATAAATCAAATTTTCATAAATATACTGGCCCGCTAAAGTCATTATATTAATCTCTTTAAATAAATCTCTAAGAGAATCCCTGGCTCGTAGGTAAGTCATAAGAAGCGCAGACTGCTCTTTTTTGAAGAACAAAAATACTTTCAATGCTAGCAGCCGACCCCTATAGTACTAAACCATAGGACATAACACTGTGAAAATAACTAAAGTAAATTAGTCTTGCCGTTTCAGCATCTGTAAGTTGCCTTATTATTTAACAGCATATGTTGCAGAACTTAGTCTATTTGATAGGGTGTCAATATGTGGATCCCATTGCAAAGTCGGATCCAAAGTAATACCCAAGAAATTAATGAATACAACAAATTCTACTACTTTTCTTGAAGTGAAATGGGAATGGAGAGGGCTATGCGCGGAGTTTCTCTGCGTGATCGTAGCAGAAGTGATGAAATCCGCAAACGACCCAAGATCACAGACATAGCCCAAAGAATTGCGAAGCTCAAGTGACAGTGGGCAAGTTACATTAGTATAGGACTGACAGCCGCTGGGTGGCAGTAGCAGATATATGTATGGTTCTATAGTTTGTGAACCTGAGTTTGTTTGACAAAACCGTTAATTTCATAACTGTATATATTATTCTTCGTTTTTAATGTCCTTTTTAGGATTTCGTACCTCGAAAGGTAAAAATGGAACCTTATAAAATCACTTTGTTGTCCGTCAGTCTGTCAAGACCCTTTTCCTCAGAAGCGCGTCGAGATATCACGCTGAAATTAATACTCAGGTCTCCTATCTCTCAAAGCAACGAAAATCAGTGGACATTTCTAAATCAATGCAATAAAAAGATCTCTCACGATTTCAAATGCGAATTGGTTTTATATTGTTTCAAAAACTCGTCTCATGGCCGTTAATGTTCCATTTATATTGCATATTTTGACATTTGAAAAAGAAATCAAAATCTATAGGATATTTTCCGTTGACCTAGAATCATGAAAGGACATTGTTGAATTTTGGCCTAAAAACCGATGTGAATATAAATTATACTATAATTTTTATTTATTTTTATATTATTTGAAACATATTTTAGTATTCCACGGACACTTCAAATAAATAAATTCCAAATAAAAAGTTGGGTCACAATTATTGATGCCGTATAAAATGTTTTCCGTCAGCCAGTGCTGCCAGTTTCGGAAGTTTTCGCGATTTCGGTAAATACGGATCGAATTGAAAATCGCGAATTTCTAGCTTGGCATTTAAGTTTTAGTTTTCGTAATTGGCAACACTGGTGTACTTCATACCTTATCTGTGTCCGTTTCATTTAATTTTTGATTGCTTTGCGACTATCGTTTCTTTTGTGATTTTCTATGCGTTTTATTCTAACAACTTTGGCTTGATTACGGACTCCGATTACATTGCGTACTTGGTAGACTCGGCTGTGTGTACAGGACTGATAAATGATAATGATAAATGATAAATGATAAATGTTTATTTTTGCTATAAAACTGGATTTTGTAAAATGATAATTGTCAAAGAATTATCTTAAACTTGACTAGGTACTATCTTTTTTCCTAGTATCTAGTAGAGTAGTCCTTGCCTTGTTCTAGAAGAAAACATATATAGCTATACATAGTATTGTTAATATTACTTTGATATTACTACTCTGATATTTCACGCAAGTTTGGTTATTTTTTATTTATAACCTCAAAATATAAACTTTTTCGTACTTATTTTAGTTTCCTGAAGTGTCCGTTTGTGAAATCTTATTTCATAGGATTTCATATAATTTTAAGAGTTTATATAAGTCAGTTTCGATTCGAACGGTTCTTAGGCAGAACATGTATGGAGCCGGAACAATGTCCTTTGGCAAGAAGCAATATCATGTAGCACACGTAAAGAAAAACCTCCGAAACCGCTGCGCGAGTCTGACTCGCACTTGCCCTGTTTTTTTTTTTTGTATTTAACGTAAATTTATTTTGTGTGTCGTCCATGTTTCCTTTATCTATGGGGCAGACATTTAGTTTTTAGTTGTCGACTTCATTAGATAAACAGTGTTACACGGGAGTAAACACGGTGAGAACATTATAATAAATTAAAGCATCTCTCTCGCTTCACGAAAGAATAAACTCATTTTATTTATGTGACGTTACCCAATATCGGCTATAGAATTGATGGATGGATTGGTTAGCAAAGAATATGTTTTTGTTTACGCAACTAACTAAGGCCAGTGTTTATATTGCATTAAGTTGATTAATACTGATAGCGGAGTTGGCGGGTTCTTCGTGGTTATTTATAGCTCGTGGATTTTGATTGTTTATATATTGATCATTTTTATATAACCAGTGCTAATTTATACTCGTATATAGTTAAAACAATATTCAAAATAAAAAAATTATTCTTACAAAGTAAGCTACAATCGTATACAATTAATATGTAAGTGTTCGGGTTGCCTCGAGAAATGAAATTTGTTGTAATCCATACTAATATTATAAATGCGAAAGTAACTCTGTCTGTCAGTCTGTCTGTTCCACTTTCACGCCAAAACTACACATAGGCTACTTTGTCATTCAAAAAAGGTTGTAAAGGGTTGTAAAAGATTGAAAGGAGGGATAATAGGTTGTATAGTAAATATTGTTAAAACTACTGACCGATTTAAATGAAACTAGGTACATAGATAGTCTAAAGCCCGAGAAAGGACATATGCTACTTTTTTATACAAAATAGGTTGTAAAGGCTTGTAAAAGGTTGAAAGAAGGGATGCTAGGTTGTATGGGAAAATTGTTAAAACTACTGAACCGATTTAAATGAAATTTGGTACACAGATAGTCTACGAGACTGAGACAGGACAGAGGCTACCTTTTAAAGCAGAAAAGGGGTGTAAAGGGTTGAAAGGAGGGTGTGAAAGGTTGTATGGCAGTATTGTAAAAACCACTGAACCGATTTAAATAAAATTTTATACACAGATAGTATACCCCGTATATACCAATCGTAAAACCCGAGGACCCAAGGAAGGAAATAAGATAATTTTACCGACGGAAAACATATCCTTCCTGTGGGAAATTCGAATATAACGCGTACGAAGCCGCGGGCGGAAAGCTAGTATACTGTAAAATAAATGTGGTTTGAGTACGGGCGACTGGTATGGTCGATTAATGCGAACTGAAAAATGTGCAATATAATTTCGTGCAGCAGCGCAAATTGAGGTCGATATAAAAGTGTGATGATATAGGAAAAAAATAGGTAAAAAACTTTTTAATTTAAACGGTTTTATGTTAAACATACATTGCAATGTTTAAGATAAATGTACTAAAAATGTACTAAAAACCAAAAAATAATAAAATAGATACAGTCGTGGGAATTATAAACATATGCATAGACTAGACTAAAATAAAACCGTGGGGCACATTGAAACAACACAACGATTGTAGACAATTGATTTGCCCCACGATTTTATTTTAGTCTAGTCTATGCATATGTTTATAATTCCCACGACTGTATCTATTTTATTATTTTTTGGTTTTTAGTACATTTTTAGTACATTTATCTTAAACATTGCAATGTATGTTTAACATAAAACCGTTTAAATTAAAAAGTTTTTTACCTATTTTTATTTTCTAGTTTTTAGTTTTTATTTCGCATTATTCTCTTTTAAAACCTAAGTTATCCGCCATTTTGTAGAGACCGCCATTTTGGATTTTAATTTTATATAGTACATTATATTCTACTAGTTGAGCACTTTCATTTGATACCCATATTGATGGGATTGATAAAACCTACGTTATCCGCCATTTTGTAGCGGCCGCCATCTTGGATTTAATTTTTTTATAGTATATTGTATTCTGCTTGTTGAGCCCTTTCATTTGATACCCATATTGATGGGATTAATAAAACCTAAATTGTCCGCCATTTTGTAGCGGCGGCCATGTTGAATTTATAATGATAATGAATAAATATAATTGTATTGTCACCAAAATCCAAAGTGTATACAAAATTTCAGATTAATCGGTTGACAGGAAGAGGGTGAAATTTGATTTACTAAATTTGACCCAAGAATGAATGAACCGGGCTGAGCTAAAAATAAAACCGTTTAAAAAAGCGTTTTTCGTAGCTAGCTCGTACATATTCGCGGGCGAGAAATTAGGGATGGTAGATCGTTTTGTAATGGTTAAAAGCATTATATACCGAGCCGATTTCATCATGATATACATGATGAAGTCGGCTAAACGACGTATAGCTGTGTGATTGATTGACGTTGTTCAGTCTATTTTAACCACTTGACTGTGACAGATACATTGTTATGGTCCTTCTGTATACATACAAGAATAAAAAAATAAGTTCATGGAATACGAAAACGCTTCCTCTAACATTAATAGTTGACTCTGGCATCACCATTGGTACACAGCTCACGTCCAGGATTTTTAATCAAAATTCATTTACATGCCGTCTATTCCTATAAATCCATCGGCTTTGTTGGTACTAAGTTATTCACGTCGGCATATATTTGGCAATGCGACCGTTATCGGAACGCGGGTGCGTCGATGCGAGAGGATTGTATTCTATACGCTTGCCAAATGATCTCCGACTGTCCTGTGAACTTTGACTATAGTTCAGTTGAGTTCATTTCTAAATCAAACAAATGAAAATTACGATGTTACTCAACTTTGTAAATTCGGAATTACAATACACTAGCTAGAGCAAGTGTTATTAAATTTTGTCATTTTTAAAATGTATTATATACGCTTGCCAAATGATCTCTAACTGTACTGTAAGCGATGACTATTGTTCAATTGAGTTCATTTCCGACTCTAAAAAATGAAAATTACAACGTTACACAACTTTGTGAATTCGCAATTCGTACGAAAAATACACTAGCTAGAGAAGGTGTTAATACCACATTATTTTAGCATATTATATTTTATGATTGTATTATATACGCTTGCCAAATGATCTCCGACTGTCCTGTGAACTTTGACTATAGTTCAGTTGAGTTCATTTCTAAATCAAACAAATCAAAATTACGATGTTACTCAACTTTGTAAATTCGGAATTACAATACACTAGCTAGAGCAAGTGTTATTACATTTTGTCATTTTTAAAATGTATTATATACGCTTGCCAAATGATCTCTAACTGTACTGTAAGCGATGACTATTGTTCAATTGAGTTCATTTCCGACTCTAAAAAATGAAAATTACAACGTTACACAACTTTGTGAATTCGCAATTCGTACGAAAAATACACTAGCTAGAGAAGGTGTTAATACCACATTATTTTAGCATATTATATTTTTAGATTGTATTATATACGCTTGCCAAATGATCTCCGACTATACTGTAAACTTTGACTATAGTTCAGTTGAGTTCATTTCTAAATCAAACAAATCAAAATTACGATGTTACTCAACTTTGTAAATTCGGAATTACAATACACTAGCTAGAGCAAGTGTTATTACATTTTGTCATTTTTAAAATGTATTATATACGCTTGCCAAATGATCTCTAACTGTACTGTGAGCGATGACTATTGTTCAATTGAGCTCATTTCCGACTCTAAAAAATGAAAATTACAACGTTACACAACTTTGTGAATTCGCAATTCGTACGAAAAATACACTAGCTAGAGAAGGTGTTAATACCACATTATTATACCATATTATATTTTTAGATTGTATTATATACGCTTGCCAAATGATCTCCGACTGTACTGTAAACTTTGACTATAGTTCAGTTGAGTTCATTCCCGACTATAAAAAATGATAATTACAACGTTACACATCTGTGTAATTTCGGAATTTTCACGAGACAATAGACTATTCGAATTGTTTCACCATCACCTCTACTGCTAATAACCGTGAAACGAATCGAAGCGTTTCGGACTATAGTCTAGAAAATGGGCAGTTTTGCGTCGGAAGTCGTTCCTCCCCGGCTGGCATGGCGTGACCTGCGCCGAGAAATGATGGCCGGAAAAGAAAACGCAATTTCCTGAGCACCTCCGTAATGTAGCGCCATTGTTCGATAGTATAACACCGCGGTATTGTGATTTCAGGCTTGCTGTGGGTTTTTAATTTTTTTACGAATTATTAATTTTACGAATAAAAATATTGAACAATCAAAATAAAAAAAACCGACAGCCTCAAAGACTACGTAATTATAAGTAGAGATCGGATAATCGGATGCATATTTACCTAAAGTTAATTTTTGGCTCACAAATTATGGAAGCGGCTTTTTAAAATACATTTTATAAATAAAATTCCCTGGAAAATACGGGACTGCAAATTTAACGTAGTGATATTGTTTGAAAATTACTAAATTAGCACGTGGTATTTATTTTCAAAAGACCGAGAGCTCATATTACCGACTAGTTTTGCATTACCAAAATGTTTACAGTACCGGAATTCCGGGATTTTTATTTATGGAAATAAAATAAAAAGACAGTTCCATACTTTGTCAAAAACTAAATTAGGTAAATAAATAAACATCCGGCTATCCAATTCCGCAATCCCGGGATTTTTATTTAACAAAACAATAAAAAGCCGTTTCCATACTTTGTCTTAAACTAACTTTAGATAAATATGCATCCGATTATCCGATCTCTAATTATAAGTAAGGTTTTAAAAAAATACGTAGCGTTAATTCTATTTTATCATATTTCTGACTTTGTCAAAGTATTGAAATGAAAATCACGCAACTTTGGTAGATACAATAATTCAAAACCAAGCGAAAGGATAGAAAGACCAATAAAAAATTAGCTAAATAATTTGAATGTCAAAGAAACAAAATGTCCGAATAGGGTAGATAATTACAACTGAATAAGGCCGTTTTTATTTTATAATTGTCTAATTTGATCAATTTATATCTCATGAAAGTAAGTCAATATAGAAATTTCAGTTTAATTCTTTATTAATATAGTTTTAAAATTTCAAAATAAAAGAGATTTTTCTTACGTATTTCTAATGAAACGAACACATGTCTAGTGTTCGCATATTAAATGTACTACTGTACTACTTACGTACAAATAACTAAGTTATTTTGAATTTTGTTAATACACGCTCATACAAAATAGGCGAGTTCACTTAATTATGACATTACGATTGCAGTGTATTTAATGTGGAGCGTTTTTCAGCGACCTGAGATAACGCCGCAAACATGTCGACATATCTCCAAAAGTAATAAACGCAGCTATACTGTTGGTTTTACAATATTTTTCAATTAAAAAAGTACTTTATTATATACCGAATTGAAAAATGTCATCTACCTACTTTTCCCCGAATTCTTTTGGCAAGATTTTTAGACCAAGCTATCAAATTATTTACGCGTTCTTAATTTAAATTGATAAATTCGCGCTTATATAGCCTTGCGGTGGCGCCCTCTGGTGTGGTTTTTGACATTTCTAGGCATGACGTGTCCCGTGTTGATTTGTGTCCGTCATCTCTATGGTCGGTAGTCTATGGTCAGGCGAGATGGCGCGTCAACAGTATGGATTTCTATTGTATAAAATGTCACTTTAGATGGCGCTATCATTGTTAATAACGGTTATAAATAATGCCGGTCTTAAAGTAGATGATACTGCTTAAATGGCCAAGTGGTTTTCGGGACCCAGGTCTAAAATTTGGATATGTTGTTCCTGGTCGAGCTGAGCAAAAAATGAGCAGAAGATTCCTATTTAGAATTCAGAGCCCCCTAGCGGGAAAATGAGTCGTTAACATTTTCTATAAGTTGAGTATTCTGAATCAGCTCGTCAAGGAGAACAACATATCCAAAAATCTGCTGATTCTGCCGAAAACCACGATTTTCTAATTTAGACTTCAAAGCCCTCTAGCAGGAGAATGAGTCGTAAACTTTTCTAAATGTTTATTTTTATGTTAAGATAGTAAATTAACTAATTAATTAACAGTAAAGGCGGTTATTCTGCGAGTAGACGATACATTTTAATCTTAGCCTTATTACATTAAAACACTTTAACTTTATTTATGATTGGATCACTATCAGAATTTATATCATTATATTAGATTTCTATCACAATAACATTATTATAACTAATTAAAGTAATAAAACTAGATAGCAATCCAAAAATAGTACACAGAATGATTACAGACCTATTATATTACAAACATGACTTTTTTGTTGTTATATTTCTCCCCGTATCTTTACAGAGTCGTGAATTGGATAGACGACATTTTTTTAAATTCTATATATAAAAAGAGTACTCCTTTAACGGAGAATAATTGTAGAACCAACAGTATACCTGCACCTATTACTTTTGAAGATACATCGACATGTTTGCGGCGCTGTCGCGGGTCGCTCTATAACGCTCCATACTAAAAACACTGCAATCGTGACGTCATAATTAAGTAAACTTGCCTAATTTGTATGAGCGTATAAACAAATATTAAAATAATTTTGTTATTTGTACGTTTATAGGTATATTTTCTATATAAAAAATGTTACATTTAATGTGAGAATGTTAGAAATGTGTTCGTTTCATTAGAATTACATAAAAAAATAATAATTGCACATTTTTTAGAAATCTAAAAACAATATAAATAAATAATTTAACTGAAATTTCTATATTGACATAGTTTCATGAGATATAAATTGCTCAAATCAGATTATTATAGTATTAAAAATGGCCATAATCAGTTGTAGTCGTCTACACTATTATGTCAGAATAGTACAAAGTAAATTGTAAAAGAATGTAAATAAATAAAGGTTAAATTTATAAAGATACTAGCGACCCGCCCCGGCTTCGCACGGGTGCAGTGAAAAAATGGTTATGGTGGGTTATCCCTAAGAGATAGACATATACCATCGTGGACTTTTTTGTGGATTTTTGTAAGTTATACAATACTGTAGTACATTATTTTGGTCTATCTCGTAGGGTTCAGCCAGCGTTTGCAATATAAGCGCAAAAAAACGTGCTTATTTACGACATCACATTAGAAACCTTTAAATTTATCAGTGTTTCTCTACTATATTATGCATTTATTATACATACAAACCTTCCTTAAGAATCACTCTATCTATTGAAAAAAACCGCGTCAAAATCCGTTGCGTAGTTTTAAAGATCTAAGCATACATACGGACATACAGCGAAAGCGACTTTGTTTTATACTATGTATTGATTGTGTTAATTGTTCAAAATTTCATGACAAGTGTCCTGCGCAGACGCAGTCGAGAACATAACGTCACTCTATACACGAGTGTCATATTACCTTTTAAAACAAAATTAAGACCCGTCTTAGAGAATGAGACTCAAACTCAAATATCTGCTTGAGGAGAGTTAGAAAGGGATGGCGCTATGTGAGTTGAATAGTATTATCCCTTTCTATCCGATATAGTATTTATACCACGGTGTTGGCAAACAGGCCTAGGGTCCGCCTGATGGTAAGCGATTACCATAGTCTATGGACACTTGCAACTCCAGATGTGTCACTTGCGCGTTGCCGACCTATTTTACTTACTTACTTTGAGCAACTTAAACAGAGTGAGTTTAAGTTTGATTTCAGAATACAATCCTCAATATTACTAGTGATGTGCCGGATCGTCAAAAATCTAGATCCGCGGATACAGATCTGAATACGGATATTTGGTTTAAGGATCCACAGATACGGATACGGATACGGATCTTAACTTTCTTACACAATCGGTGTCGGTGCGCGCGATATTGAGTTGAAACATGTTTCGACTTGCATTGCGCGGGGGGTCTTTTTTTGTTTTGTTGTACTTTAATGTGACACTGGGCAGCATAAGTAACGCTTGTGTTTGGTATTGGTACATCGGGAAGGAGGAGGTCACCTACCGATTCACTCAGATACTCACCGGGCACGGCTGCTTCGGTGAGTATCTGTGTCGAATAGGACGGGAGGGATCGACACATTGTCACCACTGCGCATCCGACCTCGACTCGGCCCAGCACACGCTGGCGGAGTGCCCCGCGTGGGCCTCCGAGCGCCGAGTCTTGGTCGCAGAGATCGGGCGAGATCTGTCTCCGCCGGCATTGATTGCGGCAATGCTGGCGGACGAGGGAGGTTGGAGGGCTGTGGCCTCCTTCTGTGAAGCAGTGATGCTCCAGAAGGAGGCCGCCGAGCGGGGTCGGGAGATGGCCGATCCCGCTCGAAGGAGGCGGCGCCGGGCTCGGTAGCACAGCTGCGGCGCCGCCGCGGGTCGCCGGCGGGCGCGAGAAGTCGCGACCGCTACGGCGACCCGGTATGGACCACGCCCCTTCCGTGACCGGGGGGCGTCGTCGGTGGAGGAGACCGGGGAGGTAGTAGCCTCCCCCGAGGAGGGCTCCCCTCTAGGCAGGGGAGCGGAGGCTGGGGGTTCCCGGAGGTGGCTTGCTGTTCCCGGGGCTCCCTACATGCCTGAGGAAGGCCATCCCTGAGGTTTTTAGTGGGTAGGCCTCCCCCTTCTGGGGAGGAGAGCCCCACATAACCCCGGCTCGTCACAACCGGGGTATGCAATTTAATGCATATTCCTCAGGGGAACAAAAAAAAAAAAAAAAAAAATTGCTACATGATTTTAAAAAAAATGTCTACAAAGGTATTTAGTAGTGTCATATGGAATTGTTTTGTGATAATAAATTATGAATGGGCAAAGTGTAAAACTTGTGTTGGAAAGTATTCTCGTATGGGTAACGGATACGGACACGGATACGAATCTTTCTTCCGCCTCGGATATCCGCGGATACGGATACGGATATCCGGCACATCACTAAGTATTACACAGTATAACGTTATCTATAAATCATTCCACGTGTTTGTAATGTTACATTCTAATGTTGTTATAGGTATTTAATTGATTAAACGAATACTCGGAATCATTAACCTAGAATATTATAACGCTTACGATATTTGGAACGTTTCAACGATCCTGCGAATACCTGCGAACATTGTTACCGGATAACACAATACATTAATAATTAAATTATTTGAAACACACGTTGAGAATAGTGACAGGGAGATAGTTTGGGAAACAAAGCACTTGCAGCGCGATATGGACCGTATTGTTATTGTAATAATAACAGTTCTTGTGAGGTCCAAGTTATCTTAAGGTTCGAATCAATAGCAGGTGAGAAACTTAGTGAGTCAGGTATGAAAGTTACCCTGTAATGTTGTTAGAGTTGCAGTAATTATATTGATGAAACTGGGAACACAAATTAATGCTTTAAAACAAAGTGTACGGCTTTGCATCGCCCCTCTCCTGAGGGGCGGTCGCCCTCACGATTTGCCTATATGGTTTTAGAACCTAGGCCAGGCTGAGTTTAGTCGGTAGGTCACGTGGCTGGACCGTTCCGGTCGCGTGGAGTCCGACATAACCTCCGTGACACTTGCCGTTGCGGGGGTATCCTGGGTACGTTTCGTGCTCCTTGTGAGGATTCTCAGCCTTCCTCTCCTGAGGAAAAAAAAAAGTGTACGACGGCTGCTACTTATGTATCCGGAATAGAAAAATTAAACAAACGTATATGGCTAGCTTGGAGGAGGCTTTTACCCAAAGGGGGTCCATACAAAAAGAAAAATTTTAAATAGCAAATTATATTAATTTTTAGAGTCAAAAATTTTATATTTAATCTAATTCTATAATTGAAAATGCAATTCTAATTCTAATTCTAAAAATCTAATGTGAACTATAATTTTATCGAAACTATAATTATCTATTTTTTTAATCTATACTTGTAACCTAAAAATTAACTATATTATTAATAATATTATTGTACCATATTTTTTGCATGGAATAAAAGAAGCTTTAAATAAATAAATAAATAAAAATATGGCTAAATATGGGTTAATTGTTTTTCAAAGTATTCTCCGCGATGATCGATATACTTTTGCATACGTTGAAACCAATTTTTTCCACTCTGCGGTATCTCTGAAACGTGCTGTTTGAACGCGTCGACGCATCTTCACGGGTCGAAAATCGTTGACCACGTAATTTATTCTTTACATTTGGGAATAAATAGAAATCATTAGGTGCCAAGTCTGGGCTATACGGTGGATGACCCATCAATTCTATTTTTTGACCCTCCAAAAATGTATTTGTTTCGCGTGATATGTGACAGCTGGCATTGCCGTGGTGTAGAATGATTCTGCGTCGCTTGTTGTTTTTACGTATTTCTTCAAATACTTCCGGCAAACAAATGGTCGTGTACCACTGCGAATTGACCGTTTTACGATTCTACAGTGATATTGTAGCCACATGACCATTAATACCAAAAAAGCAGGCCACCATTTGCTTTAAAGTGCTTTTTGCACGAGCCATTTTCGTAGGGTTCGGCTCATTTTGAAAAACCCAAATGAGATTGTTGCTTAGTTTCGGGATCGTATGCATAGATCCAAGATTCATCACCTGTGTAGATGTTATAAACAGGTTTTGAGTCACCTCCGTTAAATTTTTTAACATATTCTTGCACCATTCGACGCGAGCTTCTTTTTCATGCTGAGTTAAGTTGTGCGGTATCCAACGCGAACAAATTTTTTTTACGAACAAATGTTCATGTAATATTTTATTAATGCTTGTCATACATATGCCCATAGTAGCCTCTATCTCGCGATACGTAACATGGCTGTCTTGCATAATTAGTTTTCGTACAGCTTCAATGTTTTGTGGCACAACGACTGATTTGAAACGAATTTGCGGACACTTCGATGCGCGAGTCCGATTCGTGCATTTTATTTTTCATTTCAATTATACATCCTAATTCATACTAATAATATTATTATAAATAGGAAAGTGTGTCTGTCTGTTCGTCCGTCTTTCACGGCAAAACGGAGCGACGAATTGACGTGATTTTTTACATGGAGATAGTTGAAGGGATGAAGAGTAACATAGGCTACTTTTTATCCCGGAAAAATCGACAGATTCCACGGGATGCGCAATAAAGGCTTCGCTCAACAACTACTGCACAGATTTTCATGCGGTTTTCATCAATAGATATAGAGTGATTCTTCAACAAGGTTTTGCGATATTTAATATCTCGGAAAAACGGATAGTCCCACGGGAAGCACGATAAAACCTTCGCGCCATAAACCGACTTCCGCGCATATGTAGCCGTGGGCAAAAGCTATGACCCTTAACCCTCTATAGACCCAATCCCGAAATCCACGCGGGCGAAGCCGCGGGCAGAAAGCTAGTAATATATAATATGTATGTATATACACATGAATTGTATTAATTCGGTTACTTGGTATTAAGAAAAGCTATCGATTCTTTCGATAGGTAGCTAAACGGACAAAGGTTCTAACCGAAAGTCATAAATTCCCTTTCCCTATTCTTTCAGGGTCGTTAGCAGCCTTATTCGCGTGACCGAGGGTGAGATACGTTCATCTCTTTCACTCCCATTAACTTAATATTCTATTCAATCGATATGAATGAGAGGCAAATTAAACATTAAATATATCTCTTGTATTATTAATTTAATTACGGCCTGAAATTTTCGAATACGATACGGTTTGTTCAATAGACTTTCGACTCATTGCCTTTGACATAATATTAGAAATCGATTGAAGAAAATAAATTCTCAGAATTTTCTTTAATCAGTTTCTTCCAAAATCCAAATCGCTTAAGAGATAAGCAGTAAAATCACAAAACTACATTTGTACCAGATGATACCACCCTTTAAAATGTAGAGGGATTAAGGGCTAAAAGATCTAGCATTACCAAGATTTTCCGTTTCCGTGAATCCTGTACTAAAACCGTAACAAAGGAATCATATCGGATCTATCTAGGAAGAGAGCGTTAGAGTGGTACTAGCACTGATGTAGCTTGATTACAAGTCCTTTTTTTTTTTTGTTCCCCTGAGGAAAATGCATTAAATTGCATACCCCGGCTGTGGCGAGCCGGGGTTATGTGGGGCTCTCCTCCCCAGAAGGGGGAGGCCTACCCACTAAAAACCTCAGGGATGGCCTTCCTCAGGCATGTAGGGAGCCCCGGGAACACAAAGGCCACTTCCGGGAACCCCCAGCCTCCGCTCCCCTCTCTAGAGGGGAGCCCTCCTCGGGGAAGCTACCACCTCCCCCGGTCCCCTCCACCGACGACGCCCCCCAGCCACGGAAGGGCGTGGTCCATCCCGGGTCGCCGTAAGCGGTCGCGACTTCCTCGCGCCCGCCGGCGACCCGCGGCGGCGCCGCAGCTGTGCTACCGAGCCCGGCCGCCGCCTCCTTCGAGCGATCGGCCATCTCCCGACCCCGCTCGGCGGCCTCCTTCTGGAGCATTACTGCTTCACAGAAGGAGGCCACAGCCCTCCAACCTCCCTCGTCCGCCAGCATTGCCGCAATCAATGCCGGCGGAGACAGATCTCGCCCGATCTCTGCGACTGATTACAAGTCCTAGGTGCTGGTTTTGGCTTTCGTCCCCTGTATGGTGAGTTAATGAATGCAAACTAATTTCGTCTCTCATAATAAACAAAACATCAAAATCATTTCATTATCAGAATCATCATGAAAGACAACCGTGCTCCGCAAACTTCTTAACATGTCAATCAAGGAAGAAAGAAAGATAATATCTTTATTTTCTACAGAATAGTCGCGTTTGTTCTTAATCTAATAGTTCTATCATTCCCTATTGAAAGCGTCATCGTGTTTTTTCCTATAGTTAGTTCATTGTAATATTAAAATTATTATTTATATGTCATTAGCAATTCAATAAAATTCAATAAATAGTTAATTAATTAAATTCAATTAATAATTCAATGTCATAGCAATTATAATCAGACACAATGGTCTTAAAAAAATTAACCCTTCTATCATAAACCTGTATTTTTATTAGTCATTTTAGTAAAATAAAAAATAAACATGAAGTGTCGTTTCATAAGTGTGTTTCTCACTTATATATTAGTACATTAAAAAAACATGTGCGTTGCTCTGAAAATATGAGAAACGACACTTAATGTTTTTATATTATTTTAAAATTAATAAAAGTATTGTAATCTATACTAATATTATAAAGAAGTAAAGTTTGTGTGTTTGTATGTTTGTATATTTGTATATTTGTTAAATTGTAAAGGGTAATCTCGGGATCTACTGAACCGATTTTAAAAATTCTTTCACCAATAGAAAGCCACATTATTGCTGAGTGTCATAGGTTATATAAAAAACCGAAAAATAAAAAGGCTTTTATGTGGTAGCCCGTTTTGCAAAGTGAATCGGAGAAAAACCGGTCGAATGAAAGCGTTTCTTGCGAACGCTGCCTTAACTATGAAAGATATATTTTTGAGTTCTAGAGAAAAAATGTGGAGCTTGAAAATGCCTACAAAAAAGTCAACGACAGCGTATGTCTAACTTTTATATTTAAATTACAAAAAGTATATTTTATAGCGGACGGCGCGCGATGGCTTCGGGTTTAATTCGGTTCGCGTTCGTGCTCGCTTCGGGGATTATTAATATTATGCCCAACGAAGTGGGCACGGGTCAGCTAGTATTATATAATTTTTAAATCTTTTGACTTTAAGTCGATTGACGTTTCGTCAACTACTGATGCACTGACATTTAAACTAGTATCAACATGAAGGTTATATTACAGTAAACTTATTAATGAAAATTACTTTGATTTACTAAAATTATTATAAATTTTGTCTCAGGTGGGAGATATAATGGAGGTTAACAAAAGATTCCCCTAGAATCTATTTATG
Organism: Scirpophaga incertulas; assembly: GCA_036419045.1. Taxonomy (NCBI): domain Eukaryota; kingdom Metazoa; phylum Arthropoda; class Insecta; order Lepidoptera; family Crambidae; genus Scirpophaga; species Scirpophaga incertulas. The sequence goes on from CM071633.1 coordinate 2,159,036, forward strand.
TAGCAAGTCAAAGTTTGTTGGGTCAGCTAGTATTAGGAAAGATTCGAATTAAGCCCGAAAGTTACATAAAAAACAAACTCTACCTAAAAAGCTTTATTCGCAACAAACACGAATTGGAACTGATTCTAGTAAAAAAATTCGCACGCCATTTATCTGGTACAGCGTCTATCAATAAACTCATTGATCGGTCTCCAGTCCTAATAAATCTTCGGAGAACACTATCTCTCCTGATGGAGCATAAATCATCCGGCGATGGCTGTCCCTTTCGCTGTTGGAGTGAACACGTCTTTTAATTAGGTTTGTGGAGATATTTACTCAGTTAAAATTAAGGGAATAATGAAAAAGCTACCAATAGTTGTAAAGCACAGTATTACCGGAGAAGTAATTATTCTACTGACATTATAAACGCAAAAGTTTTTACGCATAGATGTTTGCTACTCTTTAGCGTAGAAACTGCTAAATGGATTTTATTGAAACTTTACAATAATATAGTTTATACATAAGAATAACATATAGGCAACAATTTATAAAGATATACGCCACATTAATATAAGTTAGTCGAAATACTAATCCAGCGCAGACGAAGTCGCATGCACCAGTTACTGGGTACATATAACAAGTATTCTGTATCTTACTGTCGATGAGGATGCACGTTGTTTCTAAGTTGCATTAATCAGAAAACTTATCATGTAACTAAAATCAAAATAAAAACTGATTTCAATTTGAAATCAAAATCAAAAATTTAGTCTTCTAACAGGATTTATCAATTATTCTCATGTTAAAGATTCTACGGCGGGAGACCTTGTACTGGATAGAATCAGCAAGAGCTATTTTTTGTCTTCCTGTATCTTTACAGAGTCGTGAATTAGAAGCGGACCTCAGATAAATACTCCAATTTATTTACTAGCTTAAAAATTTCACATTATATCTATAAAAGCTTTCATGAATATCTACTGTAGTCAAAATATTTGGACACGTACGTAACTTTTGACTCGTTAATATTAAACACTAGTATTCTTGTCATTTAAATAATCCTCGCCAATATAATATCTAATTTCATAAGAGTATTTTTGATTATTGATTTAAATCTGTCAAAAGACAAATGTCAATTGAATATGATTATCATCATAACTGATATGATTACTAGAGATCGGATAATCGGATGCATATTTACCTAAAGTTAGTTTAAGACAAAGTATGGAAACGGCTTTTTAATTGTTTTGTTAAATAAAAATCCCGGGATTGCGGAATTGGATAGCCGGATGTTTATTTATTTACCTAATTTAGTTTTTGAGAAAGTATGGAACTGTCTTTTATTTTATTTCCATAAATAAAAATCCCGGAATTCACACTCATTAAATCGGAAGTTAACTCAGAGTGAGATACTAGACCATACTTACGCCCGGGCACCATTTCTGTTTTTTTATTCAGTTATTTAATTGATTATTGTTTTAGCCAAACTAGCTCACTGCTTTCGTATAACACTCTTCATGTAATAAATCGTACATTCATAAATCGCACGGGGAACTGAAACTAAACTTCATGTAAATACGTATGCATAGTTGTATAAATGAACCCGAAGTCTCGGTCTTTTGAAAATAAATACCACGTGCTAATTTAGTAATTTTCAAACAATGTCACTACGTTAAATTTGCAGTCCCGCATTTTCCCGGGATTTTTATTTAACAAAATGTATTTTAAAAAGCCGCTTCCATAATTTGTGAGCCAAAAATTAACTTTAGGTAAATGTGCATCCGATTATCCGATCTCTAATGATAACTTGTAGAGCTCTTACTAGGTATTCTGCTACACTCCACTCCTGAATATCCCACAGGCAAACCACATCGTCATCATCTCACTTAGTTTTAAATAATATCTATACATAGAATTATTATTAACTTGTATAAAATTTTGTAAGTTTCATTGATGTATCTACTATCGCTTACATATCAGCATCAGCAAAACAAACCTTTTCTGGTCCATCACGTGATAGCTCGTTAACTATTTCATCAATGTCTAAACCAAAAGGGAATCCGATATGCATATTAGAAGATAAACGGTTGACGGCGACCGATATCGCTCGAGAATTTATAGATTTACTACTTCATTTATTCACGCTTTGATTCACGCAGTGGAAGCTTGGCGGTTGGTTGGTGTTTGCGAATTATATATTTACAAACATCTGAATATTGACGTGATAATTGAAGTTCAAGTTTGGTTGAAAGGCTTGAACCAAACAATTCAAATTCAAAATCATTTATTCAGTCTGGGCTGTTACAAGCACTTGTGAATGTCGAAAAGCTACGCCATCGGTTCGCAAATCTACGGCGGGAGACCTTGTACTGAGAAGAACCGACAAGAAACTCAGCAAGGGCTGTTTTTTTTTCCCTGTATTAAATAGATACAGAGTCGTCAATTTGGAAAATGACTTCAATATTGATAAATCATGTCACTTTCCATTACATAATATAATTAATAAAAGTATAATTTGAAAACATGCCTATATTAGGAATGCCGTGTCATACAGTTTTAAAAGAATATAAATTTAAATTAAAATTATAATAAATACGAGTAGTACCCAGTATAGCAAAGAGCAGACTCATCTCCGCTGGCAGCACCCGTTCACGAGCATGACGCATGAACCAGCCATCGCTTCGCTCAACCATGTTTTAGGGAACGTAACGACCCGCCTCACACGACACTGCCGAAGAGATTTTAATGAGAGTATGACTACCCTTAAGCCACAAAAGGATACAAATTACCAAAAGCAGGTACCCGTGTAAATTATCACAACTAAAAAAAAAACAAAACAACCGCAGGACACGCGCATACAATCATTTCAGAACTAGAAATCATTTATTATGTTACAAGTAACAAAAGTGTTATTATAATAGGTACAGTTAAATATACATATTATTATGTTACACAGTCTGCGTCATATATTTTCTCAAGTATTTTTTAGGCTATACAATTGGGTAGATAACGTATATATTTTTAATATATCCATAATAAGAGTACTTTTAAATGAGAAATATTGTAGTAGCAACGTTGTATTTGCGATTATTCCTTTTGAAGATAGAGCGCCATGTTTCCGGCGCTTTCACTGGTCGCTCAAAAACGCTCCATACACTGCAACCGTGACGTCAGAATTGAGTAAACTCTCCTAATTTGTATGAGCCTATAAACAAACGTGCCCATATCTTTGTAGTTTGTACGTTTATAGATATACTTTCCGTATTAAATAATGTTACAATGAATGTGAGGAAGCTAGAAATGTATTCGAAAACTGTAAAAAATAATTTTTCATTTTTTAGAAATCTAAAAACAATGTCTTACGTTCATAAGATAAAAATTGCTCAACTTTGATAATTATGTAATAAAAATAGGCATATTCAGTTTTTGAAGAACATCGTCCTGCAAACCTCCGTTGCTTTGTTCTTTTTATTTGGGTACAAAAAAACCGGTGCTAATCTATTTCTAAACTAAGCCACTTAGAAAAAAATATGTTTCAAGTCCTAAATAATAATATAAAGGTTATTATAATATAAGGTATAAATCATTTAGAATCTACTCAGAAGCATGTTTTTATTTTAATTTAGAACCACTGTCACTTCGCCGTAAACAATATGACATTGTACTTTTGCATGACATCCTATCAGGGAAAATAGACAGCCCTGAACTATTAGGAAACATTAAAATATGTGTAGGTACCTTCCCGTCGATCTAGACATACTCCACCCTTCCACGTTCCCCACTCGCACACGAGGTACGATAAAAACTCTGTCTTAAGCCGAGCTACTCAACCCGTCAACACCACCAACTGTGAGCCTGTCACAAGGCAACACTAGTCAATACCGGCAGAGGATTCGTAGACCGCGACATGTCCTTAGCGACCCTCCCAACCAACTCACGCAGGAACTTCTAGACCTGCAAGCGGCGGCGTCTGAGCCGTCGCCCCCCTTGTCAACCCTAAACGGCAGCCTTCTGCTTAGCCTGAATAAGTTCTCGTCAATACTGGCCGGTCCCACTTTGGAGATTCGTGCCTTCTTCTAGCGCATATACCCTCACCATGGGGTAGCGCTAACCGTGCCTCTCCTGAGGTGCGGCCCTCTCGTCAATAAAGCCAGTAGGGTCAATAGGACCAAAGGCTAGGCTGAGTTTAGTCGGTAGGTCTGTAGCGAGCTACTCAAGCTTATAACAGCCAATATTCTGAATTAGACCTTTTTTATTTATCTCGAAATATTAAAAAAAAAAATATATCACCTTGAAGCTATAAGTCAGCCTTAATCATGAAATACGAAGATGAAAGCATACACACAAAACAAGCACATAAGACACAATCACACACACACACACACAGAAAGACACACATATGCACACCTAGAAAATACCATGTTAAAACTTTATTTTGTAATTAATTAATATATGTATAGGAACCGACTTATATAGTATTGTAGTACGAAAAGTAGTTCTCTTTAAGTCATTATTGTTATCTAAATTTCTAATCCGTTTTTGGCCTTACTATGTATAAAAATATTTGTGACATATATTTATTGAAACGCTGTTGGATTACTGAAATAAATAAATAAATACCTTTGGGAACCTCTAATCTAAACATTAACATTATTCTAGTAAATATGGCGAACGTAATCATTTCCTATGCTCATTGAGTTAATAGTGACTTATTAGTCCCAACAATGTTACGTCATCAAAAGCTGTCATCTCATTACTTATTCGTGGAAGCTTCGTCACCAACAAGCTGAAGTTATTATCCAGCTTAATTGAATACATAGCAGTCACGCCCTCAACGTCGAATCAAATCTGATCGCTGTTTATATTGACTTACACTGAATCAATAATAATCAGTGCTATCGGGTGTTAAGTAAATAAAGTTAATAGAACAATGTGAAGGCTTGCAATCAGGTGACGAGTTAGTAGAATTTGAATGTTCAATTGATTGTTCTGTTTTCCTAGCACTAATAGCGCCGTTAGATACGTCAGCAGCGATAGCGTACTCGTATGTATGTTAATTACAGTGAAAATGATCAAGAATTGATACCGTTATATTCGGAAAATATATCGCTTCTTTACGGTGCAGATTTTGATCGGACATGTGAAGCATCTTGTTTTATATTTTTGTCATTACTTGGATTTAATTGGATGAAATAGGATTTAATAGAGTACATACATATGGGGGTAGGCAGAGATTACGTCTTTCCACTTGCTACGGTCCTTACATATCTCTTTCGCTTCATCTACTTTCATAACATTCCTCATACATGCTCGACGATTGCGGGTACTTCTGACCTGGCCTTTTTTGAGGACACTTTCGATTTGTCCGAAATATGTTCGCCCGTATCTCCACTCACTCCAGCTTCATAAATCATTTTGGTCAGTCTACTTTCATCCATCCGTTCCACATGCCCAAACCACCCAAGCATCCCTTTCTCTATTCTTGTCACGATATCCTCTTTCAAACCACATTTCTTTCTAATCACTTCATTATACAATCTGTCACTCAGTTTTACTCCTGTCATACTCCGCAAAGCTCTCATTTCTACTGCATTTATTCTGCTTTCATGTCGTTTCTCCCATACCCAACTTTCACTTCCGTACATTAATGTTGGGACCAGCACGCCCTCATGCACTGCTAGTCGCGCCTTTTCTGATATTTTCTGACTACTCAGAAACGTATGCATGGCCCCATTCACCATGTTACCAGAGTACTGTAACATAATTTCATTCTTTCACGTTAGACAAATCTTTATTAGCCTGTATCAACAAAAGAGGTTGAAAAAATATAATAGAGTAGAAGAGAAGAGGCTATATTAAATTGTTAAGGAGCAATAAAAGAAGAAGGGGCAAAGATAATAACAAAATAGTACATTACGATATTAGTGCGTTGATGGTTATAACATGCGAGGCGGAATTTCAGCTCGTGCCGAAGGCGAGGGCGTAATTGAGTCGAGCATGTTATAAACAATACGCACGTATATCGTAAAGTACTATTTTGTTATTATCTTTGACCCCTTCCAAAGGAAACATAAAAAACATTTAAATAAACTCAATCTGTGAATGCACACTGTTGCTTTCCCGCCATTTTAACAGCGCGCCAGCACTGCCTACTGACTGGCGCCGCTCGGCGATTAGTTCGAAATTTGAATAGCAACAGCGCGCGAAATAGCAAATAATACTGTTATGGAATTTGTATGGACTATAACTTAACTATTTTCTTTGGTAACACACGCGTTTTTATGACCACCTTTACGAGCAAAGGTGTTAATAGTACATTATGGTACAAGTGTGTAATGTTGGTGATTACCGCTGAGGCGCATTGAGGCCCGAGCCGTCAGGCGAGGGTCTTAAGGAGCCGAGGATGTTAATCATCAATACACACGTGTATCATACAACGTTTTTCAACACACTTCTGAATAAAATAATACGTAAATAAAAAAACATTTTTCCTTTGAGTTTTCTGGTAGTAAACTTTCCATAACGTTCTGGGCTTCACATCTTATATCGGGCGGTGTACAACATAAATCATATTCTTCATAAATTGTATTTGCAGACATCTTAATTAATAACTAACTAAATAACTTCAAAAGAGAAAACGAGATGAGTTGTGAAAAATGTTTCGTAATGGCGGGAAAAATTAATCAGTTTTCCTATGCGCACGCATCGGCCATAGACTAAAAAATGAGGTTTCTTTTTTCTTGGGCTTTTCGCGGATAGCTTTTTAGCGCAAATGTAAGCGTAACTCAACCAATAATATAAAAAAAAAAACTATTACTCACTCGTGAATAATAGTAACGAAAAAGTCACAGTTTGATTATAGGTGTCATTATGTGCCTAATTGCCATGGGATTAGTGCCACTTTATGAGGAAGTGTGTTGAAAAAAAATATACAAAATGAATCGTCATTCATAACAGTTATATTAAATAAGGATTTAGTAACTTCGCCTAGCACTAACGAATTCACGCCAATCATTCCAGCATATGAGGTCTAAATACTTGGAAGCGAGTAGGAAGCCGCCATTACGCCTCAAATACCGAACGGCAGATACCGAAGGTATTATATACTAATGTATGGCCAAAGATATGTAAATTCTCTAAACGACATGTTCGAGAGGGTTGAACGTACTAATGTTTGCGTAGGACACATATAATTTGAGTTGAGCAATGCATTTTAAGTGAAATTGGTTTCGACAGTATTTGATTTTAGGGACTTTTTCAAAAAGGGAAATTGTAGTCTATTTGTAGTCTATTTAAGCTACATTAATGTAAAATTTCATTAAAATCCGTTCAGTAATATTTTGTGAAAGAGGAACAAACATAATTGCGTGAATAGTCCAAAATATACGGATAAGTGTCAAGTTAGTAGAAAAAATATCTACCATAGACGAAGTAGCGGGCATCAACTAGTAGAAATATAAATTGTTTAAGATACTTAAAAATATATTCACGAATCATCGTTAATGATTACGCTAAACGCAACTACCGCAAAACTGTCAAATATCATGAATCATCAACAACATCGACAAAACATTAAACAATATGTACGTCTAATAATTTATTATTATTCGTTAATAGTCTCGCTCATTCCGCTAACGAGTCTCCGTGAGGGTCTTGAAGTAATCCTTATTTATGTCGCTCGAAAAGGAATCCCCCTCGCAGTGCCCAATTTATTTCTTTACGGAATTTCTAATAAGTTAATGTACGCGTCTCCGCTGGCACTGAAAAAAGTTTATATCGTCCATGAGAAAGGTTTCTGTGATCGGAATAATAAATAATCAATATTTCCCTTCCCTGCCTTCTGAAGTTGAAATCGTAGTCTGAATCCATTATTTTAAGGAAGTGTTCCCCGCCGAGTTTTTTTATCAGAAGTTTTCGAGTTTGATTAAATAGCTTTTGCTTTTGTTAAGATATTTGCGATTGTACTTTTGTTTTGATTGACTGTAATATAAGTTTTCTGTGAGTGCGTTGTGTCGAAAAGACAAATTAGACTTTCATATATCTGGAATAAACATCTTCATCGCCACTATTATTGATTATAGTTCTAATAATGGAAGTGAGTTCGTAGGGAAGTGACGATCCCATCGCCTGCTAATGAAGCATTTAATGCCCAATGTTGCTCCCTTCGCACCAATATTGGTCTGCTGTTTGGGATGCGCCCATTTAGTGAGTGGCGAGTCACCATCTGCCATAATAAAATCAATTACGAGTCATTGACAAGGCGGTTGACCAGAGTCTTCCATAGCCCAGTTCTCATTATCACCAAAATCGAGATGCAATACTTCACAAACGTTTTGACCAGTAATGACAATAGTTCCGGTGCATCTAACTGGGAATAATTTTTAGCTGCATTTCTCAGCTAGCTGTGCAGGTGGAGATTAGACCCAGTTGGTACTCCACGCACACTTTCATTAAATTTCGCTTAAACGGCCTCTACGCGCTGGATCTATATTGTAATGTATTTTTTTGAAATATTTGGATTTTTACAAATAAATCACTAAAAGTTTGAGTACAAGATCTTTATTCCACAGGGAATTCAAACAGAATTCAATTCACTAATGTTTACTTTGCAACAATACCTTATACAAATAAATCACTAGAAATAGAAGTACAACATCTTCATTTCACATGGAATTCAAACAAAATTCAATTCACAAATGTTTACTATGCAACAATATTTTATACAAATAAATCACTAGAAATATAAGTACAAAATCTTCATTTCACATGGAGTTTAAACAAAATTTAATTCACTAAGGTTTACTATGCAACAATATTTTATACAAATAAATCACTAGAAATATAAGTACAAAATCTTCATTTCACATGGAATTTAAACAAAATTCAATTCACAAATGTTTACTATGCAACAATATTTTATACCAATAAATCACTAGAAGTATGAGTGCAAAATCTTTATTTCACATGGAGTTTAAACAAAACTCAATTCACTAATGTTTACTAGGCAACAATATTACTGTCAATTCTATCAATTCATATATATAGAATGACTTAAAAATATAAAAGAACTTAAATTAATATAGGTACAGGCAGGGTTTATAGGTCCGTTTGATCGATATTGGTTTTAAGTTGAAATTTATAATGTAAAAGATTAAAAGAGGGTATTCCGAGGATAAAAAGAAATCAGTATTCCGGTAGTCCTTCAGGAGTCCTTCAGGAACTGGTCCAGGCAACTGGTAACCGTGGTTAGATGGCCGTGTTTGGGTTAGTTCACTCTCAGTCCTTGGCTTACCAAGTCGCCGTCTTCAATTAGAGTTTAAGGTAGATCAGCGGTCTATTTAAAGCAGCTGGGTCACTTGGAAGTCCCTGGGTGACGAGGGTTAATGTTCAGCCCAAATATAGTTCCCTGAAGATGACATGAATCATTTCAAATAACAACTCTCTTGGCATTTACTTTACTATTTATTAACTTTCAAAAGCGAAGAGTGTGATGTAGAAAATGAAAACAAACATGAAGATACTATTGATTCTAGAATATTACAAGATTTGATCTGGTTGAAATATTAATTTGTTTTATTTAAATCCCCATATATGTAACGGTTATGAGAGGTAGTTAATGGATTTAATTGCATAAATATTGGTTTCCCACCAGGCATACTATGATGATTAATCAATATTTTATTGTAAAAGACCAAATTTGTTATATCAATTTACCACAGTTATTTTCTCTACCCACACTCAACGGATATTCAGGAAATGTTCTAGAACGATGTTTTAGGTATATGAAATGTATATATGAATCTCAGTTAAAAACTCTAAATATATAATAAAAGAAAGAATTATGAAAATTAGGTACCTTTCTTTCGGGATGATTGTCTTTTTTTCTCTAATTTATATTCGGTGAAAGCAGATCTATTTCGTCAGTCTATATCTAGACTCCTTCTCTTTTGTAGCAGAGCTCGGCCTCAACAGCCGAATAAGGTATTTTCAATTATTTAAATTAGAACAGTGAATAGTTAAGTTGTTACTTATTGATCACAGCTATTGATCCAAACCAAATATCGCTAATCACTGCCACAGACTAGTGTGTATCATTTTTTTTTATTAAGTTTTTAATTTTTTTTAGTTAGGCAAAGGACACAATCTATGCTAGCCCGAGCAATCCAGCCTGACTATGTTAATCTGTAGAAGGATTAATATTTCTTTATTAGTCCTCACAGCTAGGTCTAGTTTACAGACTCAATTGCCACAGACAAACATTTGCCTGAGGAATAATAAAAATAAGGTTAAACGACTACATTTATGATGATCAATTGCGATTTAACTTTTCATTGACATAAGACTATTCTTTCAAACCACTAATTGTGACATTATAATATTTTAATATTTTTTTAGGGGGAGTGTGTGGGATTACTGATTAAAATACTATCTTTGTAGACGACGCTTGGCTAGACTTGGTTGCTTAATTTGCGCCATAGATAATGGTGTTAGGATCATGATTAGCGGTCCACTCTATGGAACTGTCCATGTCATCTATTAAAATTGTCAATGTCAAAGCAACAATTCGACGTAAACATAACCAATGCGAGATACAATTGTAAAAGTGATTTTAATCAATATGAATAAAAAAATGTCTTTAATAGTACTTAAAATCAGTGAGAAAAACAGTGTTACAATATCCTCGCCCATGCTTTATAAAGGACCGTGTCTTATAAACTTGCGTTATTTTAAGCTACATAGTAATAACAGTTTATTGCCTTTTTACACTCATGTTAACATATAAAACATAAATATTAGAAATAACAATAATAATACACCAACAAAAAAAAAAAAAAAATAAATTAGTAAAAAAATCAAAAGAAAGTAGCTCAGCTTAAGTTTGTCATAGCACAGACTATGAACTAACGCTGTTTTTCAGTGATTTCAGCACGATCCTATGGTATTTTAAACCATCTTATCTATACCATGGCATGACTATGGTATAGATAACGTAACCACTCCCGAAAGACAAAACAGCTACTCAAAGACGAGACTTTTCGTATATTAAAGCTTCAAGTTTTCTGCTGGGATTTGTTTGCATTGTAAAGTCCATTTATATTGTTTCCTTAATGAATATGCTTAAATTGTTCTACTCTATGTTTACTTATATTCATATAGCACTCATTATAAAAGTTTTCAACAAGAAGTATATATTTTACCTGGTCGTGTATAGGTATAATTCTACAGTGATTAAAAATTTCAATATTGTCTTTAAATTTTTCTTTGACTTTATCCGGTAAAATATTTTTAATTATTCCAGATTGTAAACAGCAATTTGATCGAGATGCGATTTAAATGTTAGACCATAGAAAAAAATAGATTCTCCCAAAGCTTTGTATAGATATAAAAGAGTAGAATAAGGAATCTGACGTTTAAAAATTTTGAATTTCGCGAGAATAGCTCTCAGCTTATCACATACCATATTAATATGATCTACCCATTTTAAGCGGTGATAAATTAGAAGACCGAGATACCTATGTGTAGTTACTATATCTAAAGGTTTACATGTGCAATTTAAGTTATTATTGTGTAGGCAATTGTGATCATGCGCTATAATCTTAAGAGGGCTAGTTTTGCCGATTATGACTAGAGCTTGCGTACATGAGTTTAGTTTTTTCTGCATTAATTACTAGCCCAGCATCATGATACCATTTTGAGAGAGCACTAAAGTCTTCTTGCAAGTTTCTCAGTGCTTTGTCAATATCCTTGTTTGTAGAAACAAGGCAAGTGTCGTCAGCAAACTGATACATGTCACAATTGGTAACAACATTAATCATTGACATATGAAATAAAATGGAGCGGTCCAAGTACCGAGCCTTGGGCCATCCGCAACCGCAATTGTCTTACTAATACTGTCATCAATTTTTGTAACATGTGATCTATTGTTAAGATAATCTCCACACCATTTACTGAGAGGCCCACAGTCGGCTAACTTTTCAATTAAGGTTTTGTGTTTTAAAATGTCAAAGGCCTTACTGTAGTCTATAAATACTATTAGCACATGTTCTTTATTATTTAAATATTTATAAATATTAAATCTCTTTCAGCTCTTTCCTGTTTAGAAGAAAAATTATTTATTAGTTATAATATTATTATTTTTATAAAATTTATGTATTTGTTTTGATATTACCCTCTCCACAATTTTGTCTATTGTTGAGTGAATTGTAATGGGACGGTAATTATTATAGTCTCTATAACTACCTTTCTTGTGTATTGGTCTAACTACACCAGTTTTGAGTTCAGTGAAATATTTATTCCTGTTTAACTGATGTGTTTATAAAATGAGCTATAACCTCTGCAACATCACCAGCAATCATTTTTAAATTCCTTTGCTCTTTTACCATCTACTCCCGGTGCCTTGAGGTTGTTTAATGATTTTATTTCATTAACTACTGTTTTACTGGATCATCATTATCCTCTTGCCCATTTCCCATTATCTGGGGTTGGCGCAGTAGATCTTTTCCTTCCATTCCTCTCTATCAGCCGTCATTTCCATGCTTACTCCTTTCATTCTTATATCATTCTTCACGCAATCAATCCATCTTTTATTCGGCCTTCCTCTGCCGTGTATCCCTCCACTTTCATATTCAACATTCGCTTTGTGACATGACTTTCATCCCTCCGCATCACATGTCCAAACCATGCTAATCTACTTCCTCTCACTTTTTCTACCACTGGAGCTACTTTCAGGCTTCCTCTTATGTACTCATTCCTTATCTTATCCATCCTTGTCACACCACACATCCATCGTAATATTCTCATTTCATTTGTATGCAATCTATTTTCATCCTTCTTCTTGACGGCTCAGCATTCACTTCCATACATGACGACAGGTCGGATGATCGATTTGTAAATTTTCCCCTTCAGCCTTATTGGCATTCGGGGATCGCACGTTGTAGCTGTGACCTGTCGCCATTTCATCCACCCTGCGTTAATCCTATGCTGCACAACTCTGTCTATTTCGCCGTCGTCCTGAATGAGGGAACCGAGGTACTTGAAATCTGAGCAGGTAGGAAGTATAGCGCCATCTAACGACATGGGTACAGGACTGGAAAGACCGCCGAAATCACAGTACAGATATTCAGTTTTGGATCTGCTGATCTTCAGGCCAACACTCTCCAGCCTCTGTTGCCACCCCGTCAGTCTGCTTTGTACCTCGATGCCCTCTTCCCCGACAAGCACGATGTTGTCGGCAAAGAGCATGCACCAGGGTGCCTCCTCCTGCAGGTCCGACGTCAGAGCGTCCATGATCAGAAGGAAGAGGTAGGGACTCAATGCCGACCCTTGGTGCAGCCCTACAGCCATACAGTCCGTCGTTCCCGCGGCAGATCGTACACATGTACAGGATGCTCTGTACATAGCATGGACCAACCTCACATACTTCCCAGGCACACCTTTCATCTTTAACGCCCACCACAAAACCTCACGGGGAACCCGATCGTACGCCTTTTCGAGGTCGACAAAAACCATATGCAGATTTTTGTGCACGCGCCTGTACTTTTCGCACAATTGGCGTAAAGCGAAATTGGCATCTGTCGTACCTCGACCGGGCATGAATCCGAACTGGTTTTGTGTTATCTCACACTCTTCTCTCATTCTTCTCTCTATTATTCTTTCCCAGACTTTCATAGTATGTGACATGAGTTTTATTCCCCGGTAACTGCTGCAGTTTTGAACGTCTCCTTTGTTTTTAAAAATGGGGACCAGTACACTACTGCACCATTCCTCGGGTATTTGTTCTTCGTGCAACAATTTACCGAAAAATAAACTCAGCCACTTCCATCCATCCGCACTAAGCAGCTTCCACACTTCTACTGGTAGTCCATCTGGGCCGACCGCCTTCCCATTCTTCATATTCCTAACAGCCATTTTTACTTCTTCCACACTAATTTCTCTCACTAAGCCCATATTTACTGGTGGATTTTCAAGCATACCATTCCATTCATTCTCCTCATTCATCAATTTCTCAAAATAATCCTTCCATCGCGCCTTTATACTTTCATCGTTAGTCAAAATCCTTCCAGAATCATCTTTTATACATTTTACATGTAAAACATCTCTTCCATTCCTTTCTCTCGCTCTTGTAATTTTAAAAAGGCGTTTTTGACCTTCGGGGCTTTATTATTTTACTGGATATTGGCTAAAATTTACAAGAAACGTTGGCGGAATTAGCATATAATGATTTATCTAAGAATCCATGTCCAATATAATTAATTTACACATATATATGTATATGTATGTGTATGTGTGTATTTTATATGTATGTATGTGTATATATATATACATATGTGTGTATGTGTATATGTATATATATATATGTGTGTGTGTGTTATTTTATTGTCCAATAATCGTTTTTGTAATTATTTTAGTTATGTTGTACTTGTAGCAACATACCTACCATATTGTTGCGCCCAACAGGGTCCAAAATTGTCTGACCATCTTTTAAAAAATTTTGGAAACAATAAAGTATTGAGTATTGAGTATCTGACATTACAATTAGGTACAGTATTTTTAACGCTGTTGGCAAAGTTGTCTCTAAAGTTATTGGCTATTTCTATAGAACTTGTGCAAGTGTTACTAAATGCGTTGGTGATTACATCATCAATAATTGTTTTTACCCTACCAGTAATCTCATTGAGTATTTGCCACAATACCCTAGGATTTTTCCTTTGCTCGTATATTTGATTTCTTAGTGTTTTGTTTTTACTTTCAGATATCAATTTATTTGCATAATTTCTAGCAGAGTTATATTTTTGTTTTATGATCATGTTGGATGTATCTGATAGCCAATGCATAAATAATTTATCTCTGTATTGCCTTTAAATTTGCCTTTGCCGTGCCTTTAATTTTTTTTTTATTAAACCAGTTAATGTAGATTTTTTCGTAACAATAACACCTTATATCAATAAATTTTAATATATATATATATATATATATATATATATATATATATATATATATATATATATATATATATATATATATATATATTATTGTCACTTATATCACGCGTCTTTATAAAACACAGTCCTTTATAAGGCGTGCGCGGGGATAAAGATCCAACGCGTAGAGCTTACTTAAGCGAAATTTAATGAAAGTGTTCTTGGAGATTTGTTATTATATTAGTTCAAAATTAGATTATTTTGTGTTAAAGTAATCGTTATTACTTTTAACGATTATTATTACATTATTCAATGGTCCTAGCACATATTTGTTTATGCTATATGCCACGGACAAAAATCCAATTTCTAAAATACTTGTCATATTTATTACAGCATCTTGTCACGAGATAAGGATTCAGTTGTCATTCCCAATTTCGCAAAGAGCCTCGCATAGTTTCATTTCGCGTAGGGAATGTCTGGATTCCCAGTAATTAAAAATCTCAAGAATGGCTTCCTTAAAAAGCATCCCAAAAGCACGAGTTATGCGGTAGTGCAATTCAAAAGTAAACATTTCTTTATCATTTTGTTTTTACCTGATAAACGTAGATATATAGATAGTTACTTTATTTGGTCTATGGACACACACACACAAGACTATTATCGTAGGAACAGGTAAACAGACCTGTACATTATGCAGCATCATTTTTTTTTTCTCTGAGGAGAGAGAGGATGAGAATTCTTACGAGGGGCACGAAACGTGCCCAGGATACCACCGCGACGGTAAGAGCGGTCTGACCACGTGACCTACCGACTAAACTCAGCCTTAGCCTTGGTCGTAAGGGCCCCACGGCTTGAATGGAGTCTACGGCTTGAATGGTTTTCCCTGCAAAAATATAACAAGATCAAGACCAGGTCGCTAACATTTTGTCATATTTGTTGTTTAGACCATTACCGTTATTTCATTTTGTAGATTATTGTGTTTTTTTTTTATTAAGAGTAGTTAACTATAGAGCCTTAACTAATTACATCGAGAGATAAATCAAATGAATTTTACTTCTATAATAAAAAAAAACGGTATATACATACTGCAGAAGTATGCACAGGAAACATTTTACCGTTTACATCGTAACTTTTGCAAAATATTGTGATTTGAATAGTTTAATATTAAATATAATAAAAGGCTATTTCTTTTTGGTTTACCAGATATTTTTTAAACTATGTTGTCTACTTACTTAAATATATGATCTTACGCACTCCTACTATTCCTAATGACCTTGATTAGTATCCCTTCTTAATAGGCCGTATTTAGGTTAAGCGAACAGATATAGTTAAAGATAAAAGGTAAATATAATCATATTGTATAGCCTTCGTAATCTAAGCGAGATATGTGGTAAATCTTTTATTTTTTCCTTTCTCTAAAAGAAAGGATTTTTTTCGCTTAACATAAGCCCAGTTGTTGAGTATTAAAATGTGATATTAGGACTGAAAACAAGGTATTTGGATCTGCCCAGATGTACCGAATCAAATCAGTAGAAAATATTGTATCGCCAGACTTATAATAACAATACATTCAGGTGGAAATTCTTTATTCGTCCACGGGTCAATGAATTTTCCGATATTAATATGATGGGGCACGACATAATGGGCTTTTGTCTATGAAATTAACATATTTTTTCTGATACGTACGTTTGTATTTATAATTTTATTAATTTAAAATTTATAGAAACTATTTAGTTTATTTTATTTATTGGATTTGCTTTTATAGTTAGAGCAAGATGGCGGATCTTTGACATCGAAGTTAGTCAAATCTGTATTTCATTTATTTCAGGGGTTTCTCGACAATGTTTAGTTTATTCAAAATCAAACTTAACTTTATTCAAATATGACTTTATAGAAAGCTCTTTTGAATTGTCCAATTTTTTTCCCCTACCACCCATTCAGAACGTATTTTTTAGCTGATAAGAAGAATGGGCGCAAGAAACTTATCAGCTTTATCAAAAGTAATAACAACATTTACAATAAATTATGTCTTTATCAAACAATGTACAATGTGTTTACAATTTATACGAGAAAACAAATATTTACAATTTTAATATCTTCACATCAACACCTAGCATTGGCATCATTTAAATAATCATTGACTTTGTAATAGCCCTTACTCATTAGCGTCTTTTTAACATGTACCTTGAACTTATGAAAAGGCAATTCAGTTACATTATGTGGAATCTTGTTATAAACATTTATACATTTGCCCACAAACGAACCTTTTTTGTAGCATGTACGTTGGAACGGCAAGTTTATTTTTATTTCTTGATTTCTTCATAAATCAAATCTTCATAAATATACTGGCCCACTAAAGTCATTATATTAATCTTTCTAAATAAATTTCTAAGAGAATCCCTTGCTGCTAAATTATAAATAGCGCGGACTTAATAGTGAACCAGTGCAATACTTTAGAAAGAGTACTATTTACAACGTCAATATTGCTGTTTCCTCTGTTAACCTTAAATATTAAATAAGTGCCATCTGCAAATAGTACAATATTGCACAAAGTATCCACTGATACTTTGTGCAATATTGTACCATTTGCAGATGAGAGAGGTGAGATGATGAGAGAGATGAGATGAGGTGTGGGAGATCATTAATATAAATCAAGAAAAACAAAGGTCCCAATATCGATCCCTGGGGCATGCACATAACAATAGGAGTACCTGCAGACTCAGTCCCATTAACGACAACTTTCTGGACTCTGCTGGACAAATAAGATTCGATTAATCTAGACGCTGCATCAGAGACACCATAATGCTTCATAAGGTCAAAAGCTTTCGACAGGTCACAAAAAATACCAATCGCATGCTGTTTACATTCCCAAGCGCTAAAAATGTGTTTGAAAAGTGTAATTCCAGCATCTATAGTGCAACGTCCATTGGTATTACAAAAATATACATTTAAATATATGTGTTTGTAATAATTATATATTTATGTAAGCTATTATATTAGATTTTTTATATCCACCAGGTCGTGCCTGATTTGGACTATTTGCGATCTTTTTGTGAGTGAAATAAATACTTTTTGAGCGAGGAACCTGATTTTTTTAATCAAACCCGAAGTTTAAATTTATTTTGACATATGAATAAAGGTATGATAAATAATGTTAATTAATTAATCACATTATCCTCATTTTTCAATCCCGCTAGAATCTCAACATTTGCACCAACCTCAAAAGTCAGAGCTATTGTCGAAACTGTGTTATACACGTGTATATTCCCACAAAGGCAAAACGGGGAGACATTGAAAAACGCGCGGCAAGATCCACCGCAATGTTTGGGTAAAAACCACCCAAGGGATCTTCTGAAAATTCGCTTCCCTTTTTATCAACCTTTCCGCCACGTACGTTATGAAAGATGGCTGGGTTTATGGTTACGCCTGACATTGGTGCTTGGATCTTAGGGAGCGTGCAAATGAAACGAGTTTCATTTTATACGTTCCTGTCTCAAACGTCCTCTCTGGGTGAACATAAAATTCTGTCCATTATATTAATAATTCGTTGTACAAATACGTTTTAATGATAAATTTCGTGTACAGATAAACTAATTTGTCTGTTACGTTGATATTGTTACTAGCGATAAATATTTATTTATTCATCAAACAAACTTAACAGCATATACATACATTACAGCATACACATATAACAACATAGATGTCTAATAAAAAAAGTTTGTCACATTAACATTTGCAGATAACATAATTAATTATTATTATAACAAAAATACATTAAATATGGAATAACAAACAAAAACAGACGAAACAAAACTAATCTAATGGAAAAATATATAAGTACTATGTGTGTAAAATGTACGTGTTGTGTCTGTGTATGTATGTGACTTCTCAGCATACTATTTATGTATTGGTTGCGACTCATAAAGAAATTATCGGCATCACTAAATCTATCCGTAAGTTTGTATGAGACGATACAGTACTGAATACTTGGCGCGGCGTTTGTAGGAAGATAATTTCAACAAACAACTTTATAATAACAACATATTTTGACAATTTATTTGTTGATTACCTAAATTAGAGAACAACATAGTACAGTTAAGTTATTGCAATCACGTGATCAGTAATAATAATAATGATGACCTCCGTAGTCAAGTGGTTGTTATACCGGTTTCAAGCTGTTGTTATCCCATAACACAAGCCTTACAGAGCTTACTTTGGGCTAGGCTAAATGTAAGATATATTTAAATTTATATAAAAACTTTAAATATTATATTACCTAAACACAATATTAAGAGAGATAGACATTGTGAGAAATTACATTTAATTTCATAGTAGTTTATATTAAAGTAAATAAAACAATATGTTATTTAGTATTTCCAATAAAGACTCCATTACAATGTATATCAAGTAAGAATTAAGATTATGGAAAAAGTGTTTTAATTTAAATAAAATTAAATTTAATAATCAGGATCCTTTATTTAGCGCAGAACACTCAATTAATAGAATTATGTTCACCATTCTATCACCGTACCACTCGACACCGCAATAGACTTCACACTTTCTACCTGGATCCGTTCACATCTAGTACGGTGCGTTTTCAGCGATCATTTCTTCCACGGATATGTAAGCTGTGGAATGATCTTCCTGTTGCGGTGCGCTATGACATGTCCCTCTTCAAACGAGGCTTAAAGAGAGTAATCTTATCTCGGTAGGCAGCGGCTTAGCTGTGTCCACCCCTGGGATTGCTAAGTCGTGCTAAGTCATGAGCTGCGGTTAACATCAGGTGTGCCGCTTGCTCGTCTGCCACGTAAGGCAATAAAAAAAAAGAATAATGAAAATAAAATGGATAACGCCAGTTGGAAAGGACTCGGAAAATCGAACTCTTTAATTTTCACGTAAAGATACTTTATGTGGACATTGCAAAGATATAAATGGATAAATGGGTTAGTCTATACGTAAATTTTCCTATAATTTATCGTTTAGACTGACACTAGTCTGTAGAATTTCATGTGACTCCGTTTTGAAAGTTTAATGATTAATTCCCGATGAATTTAAATATTCAAATACATTTTAGCTGATAGTATCCTCGTTGTCTAGCCAACCGCTTCTATCAAATGCATCTATTAGGTAATATACAGAACAAATTTTGATTTACATTGACAAGACCAGTCTTAATTTCAATCTTAATTTTTGTATAATTCGTGGTAAAACTTGTCGTTCAAACTTGAGTATCGATTCAAACGCTAACATTGTTATTTACGATTCCAAATTCTTTACGTTCTTTACTTTCAAATTCTTTACAATCTCTTCTATCTAATGCTTCTGTTAAAAAATTACACAGCTTATTTTGATTAAAATACGACAAAGCTAGTCTCTATATCAATCTTAATCAAAGGCTATTGTATAATTCATAGTAACGCTTATCGTTCAAACTAGAGTATCAATTCTAACGCTGACATTACTCTTTATGATTTCAAATTGTACGTTGATCGCCGTAAAAATATTTGACTTTGAAATGAGCAGTTAGGATTTCCGAATTCCCCCATTTGAATAGTTCCTTGTTCAACTTAAAGCCTCATTTCCAGTCCCCGATTGCGGCCGTTAAGCCATTAAAGCGCCTATGATTGCTCCAGTCTCATAACAGGGTTGGCTATTAGCCTAACTCGCTTTTCAGTAACCATTATGCATGATAGGTTAACGACCAAGAGTTGGCGTGGCCATGGTATAAAACTTTTCAAATACATGTGTTATCAAAATAATAAGTTCGTTGTAATAAGTATGTACAAATTGACATAAGCACATAAATTTAACATCAGTGAGTATCAAACACGTAGTTCTCTTGTGCTGTAACTGAAAATTTTGCATATTGCTCATATTTCATGAAGATATATTGACGCTGAATCATGGCCTTTTGTGTTGCTGCAGCACACACACACACACAAAATATTGTTCTATGGCGAACAGGGCTGCGGGTATTGTGACCCTTGATATAATTCTAATGCTGTATTTTCCTTATTAGCTGGTTAGAAAATTTTTGGAAAATCCACACAATATCTTAATAAATTGTGGCATATATGTTATTTTGATATTATTATATATGCAATATTATTATTTCATTAAAATCTATTCTGAATATCCTATCATAGTAATCCCTACTAGTTTTAATTTTTATGTTGATTTTAATTATTATCATTTCACTTTTAAATAACTATTATATTTTTTGTCTTTAACTTATTTTTACCCTACCTACCTGCCCTAAAAATATTAGAGCGATTAGGGCCTTACTTCATGAGGGACTTTTCATTTATTTTCTGTATCTTTTTTAGTAAATATCCCCCATCGAGAGAGTCGAGTCTACCCAAAATTTATTGCCTTACTTCATAGAGAAAACGAGGACATTTCATTTATTCTGTATCAATTTTCGTTAGTAAATATCCCCATCGAGAGAGTCGAGCCTACCCCAAAAATGTCAGAGCGATTATGCCTACTTCATAGAGAAACGAGGACATTTCATTATTTCTGTATCATTTTCGTTAGTAATATCCGCCATCGAGAGAAGTGAGCCACCCAAAAAATGTTAGAGCGATTTGCCTTACTTCATAAAACGAGAACATTTCATTTATTTTCTGTATCAATTTTCGTTAGTAAATATCCCCCATCGAGAGAGTCGAGCCTACCCCAAAAATGTCAGAGCGATTATTGCCTTACTTCATAGAGAAAACGAGGACATTTCATTTATTTTCTGTATCAATTTTCGTTAGTAAATATCCGCCATCGAGAGAGTCGAGCCTACCCAAAAAATGTTAGAGCGATTATTGCCTTACTTCATAGAGAAAACGAGAACATTTCATTTATTTTCTGTATCAATTTTCGTTAGTAAATATCCACCATCGAGAGAGTCGAGCCTACCCCAAAAATATTAGATCGATTATTGCCTTACTTGATGGAGAAAACGAAGACTTTTCATTTAATTTCTGTATCAATTTTCGTTAGTAAATATCCGCCATCGAGAGAGTCAAACTTACCCTAAAAATGTTAGAGCAATTAGTGCCTTACTTCATGGAGAAAATGAGGACTTCTCATTTATTTTCTGTATCAATTTTCGTTAGTAAATGCTCCAATCGAGAGAGTCGAGCCTACCCTAAAAATGTTACAGTGCGGATTTTATGCAGATTAATTCGCGATGTTTCTCATCACCGTAGCGTCAAATAATCGTACGTAAGAAATTCGATAAACGATAAACACATTGTTACAGGGTCGACTGCAGTCGCTCTGAATCATTCGATTTTTAACCTGTGCCAAAACTCCGGTGCCCCAGTCACAATTAAAATTGATACGCAGACATAAAATAAGCACTGATGCTGAAGTTCACCTTCGTGGCTTAATTTATTTACCTGTATTTTTATACACCGTCATCAACCTTCTTGAAAAAATTACGTAAGTCGTAACAATAGGTAACAGCAGACCATGAAATAACAGAATGACATCAATAACATAAAGTCCTTTCGCATCCCCTAATAAGGGTCGCGACCCAATATTTATTGGTATTGAGGACGAAATAAACATTTTATCTACATTCATATAGTTACAATTAAGAATACAGGATTGTAGGGAGATGGACGCCACAAAAACGGGGCACGGCTTAAAGATATATTAGGATTCGTTCGAGTTTGTTCCCAACAGATATTTTTTCATTTGATCTATGGCACAACGCCGGTGATTTCCACGCGAGTTTTACTTTTTTATCTCTCCCATTTGGCACTCAAACTTTATTCTCGTTGGTAACTGGCTTAATTGCTTCCGTTCCGTATCCAATTAGACACATCCGTAAATTTTGCGATAGGACGCGGCCATTTTGTTTTGGAACTCATGTGAAACTGATTTTCGGACGGTTTTTTAGCTCGTTCAGCTAACCGCTTACAAAAGTCGACTAATGTTTGTTGATCATTTGAAAAAGATAAAGTGTTTTTCTTAATTAGCTTTTTGATTGCTGTTTCCTATAAAATTTAATATATTTAAGAAAAGCGACTATTCAGTAAATGTTACAACTTGTTTTTAGGTTCCATTAATAAAACAATTTAAAAAAATGGGATCTCTTATAGAATCATCCTGTCAATCAGTTTGTAAGACTTTTTTCTGACTGACTGACTTAAAAAATAGTCAGGTCTATAATTTCTTACAGCAGCTGTTGGGGATTCTTCTAGACGTTGTTGAAAAGAAAAGAAAAATCTTGCGGTTGCTAATTTACTTCGCAATTTACAATAATTTATGATACGAACGATCTTCTATGATTGAAATGTATGGGGGGGGGGACGGAGGCGCGCCTCCGTGCGCTGTAGTAAGTGACCCGTTGGCAAAGAGAAAGAATCCGCCATCTTAACAGTTTATATACACGTTCGGGTTGGCTGCATTCACGCTTCTTCACTCGATGGGCTCCCGGCGCGTTCTTAGGCGTTAACATGTTTGTAAGTAACAAGTAGGCAAAGGCACAAAAATCTAACGTTGTTTTTGATGCACTCAAAAGTCAAAAAGCCTTCTGTATTCCGATTATTTAAAAAATAATTATAAACGAGAATGTTTGTAAGTATGGCTGTTTGTTAATCTTTCACGTAAAAACTACTCAATGGATGAGAACACGTAAAAACTACTGATGAATGAAACTCTACATTATTGCATACATCAGAAGCTACAATTTATAAAGATATTGTTTGAATTGAGCATATGATAATAAGTGTCTTATACAGACAAAGTCAAAGGCACCAAGTAGTACTCAATCAAATCAAAAATTGGACAAATATGATTTTACAATCACTTTTGAATGTCAAAGACGCTACGCCATTGGTTCACAAGTCTACGGCGGAAGACCTTGTACTGGAAAAAACCAGCAAGAAACCCAATATTTTTTTCTCCCTGTATCATTATAGAGTCGTCAGTTGGAAGCCGGCTTCAGATACACAGTCTGAACCCAACCTCCGATACAAGTTAAAACAACTAACAAATGTATATGTCCGTCACAAGAGTCATATCGCATTAAACAAATCTGATATGTATATGTCCGGTACAAAACAAAAATATCATTTATTATAGAATCATTAAAATTATATATCGCAAAATTTACAACCAAACATGTTTTTCAGGAAATTAAATATCGTAAAAATTACATCCAAGCATTTTTATCATTCAAGAAATCATTGACCTTGTAATTTCCCTTTTTCCCCTTGACCCTTTTTTCATTAGAGAATTTTTAATATGTCCTTTAAATTCATGAAACGGTAAAGCAGTAATATTTTCTGGAAGTGTGTTATAAAAAGTTACACATTTCCCTAAGAACCAACCTCAATTTTTTTGAAGCCTGTATGTTGGAACGGCAAGCTTATTTTTATTTCTCGTGTTTAAATGATGAATTTGAAAATTTGTATTAAATGTATCGTAGTTCTTATAAACATATATGAAATTTTTATAAATATATTGACACGCTAATGTCATTATATTTATTTTCTTAAATAAATCTCTGACTCCATCTTGACACATTCGCTTACCAAATTGGTAAATAAATTTGAAAACTTGGTATTAAGCAATGTTATGTTGTGCAAGTAAATCTTAACTAAGAACTGGGATAACTCTTTCTAGGGGCTCCTACAAGGAGTTATCCCAGTTCTAAGTAAGATATAGTAGGATGAGTAATTGTAGTTTAAAATATCCGTTGTGGGTGGAACATAACGGATATTTTAAACTACAATTACTCAAGTAAAAGAAAATACCCGAAAGATATAAATTAGAAGTTGCATAAAACTGTAATAACATATATATCAATTTATACAATCTTATTGGCCTTATTATTAAACGACTTCAAAAAAAGTAGGTTATCAATACGACCCGTATGTATGTTTGTGTTCGCATATCTCCGGAACTACAGGTAATTATATTTTTTTTTTGTTTTACTAGGGATTGTTCAACTTAGGGATACTGTAAGTTTTTTCGAAATCGATTACGTGCTCTTGTTATAGGGAATATTTACTAACCGACTTCAAAGAAATAAATAAACCAAATCAATCGTACCTTACGTAAGTTTATTCTTTCTAAACTTAACACAACAACACATACAACCAAACCCAACACAACAAAAATTTCACTTACAATTACAAAAAGAAAGAAAAATATATATCTACCTACAATACCAATATCAGGAACCTTTAAGGACTTACCTACGACTTTAGTTAAAAAAAATTTTGCACTAAACATATTAAAAAAAATAACACCGCAACTAACTTACCTACTTATGTTTAGAAAGAATATAAATAGAAATAATATAAATAGGATAGAATATAATATATAAATATTTTTGAAGCATTTGAATTAAAAGAATTGAATTTGAATATTATAGCATTTGAATTTATATTGATTGTAATAGGAATCGAAATGTGATATTATAAACAAACAAATAAGTTTATATTATTAGTTAAAAAAATAAAGAAATAAACATATAAAAATCTATATAAAATCTACTTCAAAATTGTACGCAACTAACTTACCTACTTATGTTTAGAACGAATTTAAATAGAAATAATATAAATAGAATAGAATATGATATATAAATATTTTTGTAGCATTTGAATTAAAAGAATTGAATTTGAATATTATAGCATTTGAATTTATATTGATTGTAATAGGAATCGAAATGTGATATTATAAACAAACAAATAAGTATTTATTATTAGTTAAGAAAATTAAGAAATAAACATATAAAAAAAATAAAATGGACTTCAAAATTGTACGCAACTAACTTACCTACTTATGCTTAGAAATAATATAAATAGAATAGAATAGAATATAATATATAAATATTTTTTGAAGCATTTGAATTAAAAGAATTGAATTTGAAGATTATAGCATTTCAATTTATATTGATTGTGATAGGAATCGAAATGTGATATTATAAACAAACAATTAAGTTTTTATTCTCAAAGAAGGCCTTGAAAACTTTAATCCATATATAATAAGAGTACTACTTGTTGTACTGAAATTATTACTTTTAAAGATACATCGAGATGTTTGTCGCGGATTGCTCAAAAACGCTCCACATTAAAAACACTCGTGACCTTAAATTCAGTAAACTCGCCAAATTTGTATGAGCGCATAAACACAGTTTATAGGTATACTTTCTATATTTAAATAATGTAACATTTAATGTAAGAATGCTAGAAATGTTTATGTTAAGTTTACATTATTTAACAGGATCTTTACTTACCTCATTGTACTCACTAAAGTCATTTACATAAGTTAATATTTCTACTTATCTTTACTGTAGTTATACAATGAAATAAGATATTCACGAGAGACAGCAGACATCAGCTTTGGATCGTTAAAATAAATTTTCATAGCGTGAATTAACATGACATTCCATTTAACAACTAGGTACGCTTAGTTCCTTCCTTTCGTAATTCAGTCTTTTTCGTCCGGTCCTTTTTACATAGAAATGAATGCTATTTTCCCACGGACGATGCTCTTTTGAAAATTAGCTCAGTGGACCCTTTTTACTGGCATATAAATCAAGGTTTTTTTTTTGTAACTCCGACCTTTCCAAGGTCTGCGGTGGCGGTGTTGCTTGGGGACTTTTTGCCTGTGATATAGGCGTAATTAAATTTTGAGTTTGCATTGTGAAATATATAAACGGATGAAATTTTACTCTATTGTACAAAATATTTGATTGCAAATACCTCTTTATGATAGACTAGCTGGCCCAGCCAACAACAAAATCCATATAAATTATTTCTAGTGTTCAAATCTGAATTATTATACGCAGTCATTGTAATGCATACAGGTTACAAAAAACTAGAGGTTCGTTTGTGGGCAAATGTATAAATTTTTATAACAAGATTCCACATAGTGTAGCTGAATTGCCTCTTCATATGTTCAAGGTACATGTTAAAAGGTACACAAGACGCTTATGAATAAGGGCTTTATTACAAAGTCAATGATTATTTAAATGATGCCAATGCTTGGTGTTGGTTTGAAGATATTACATTCTAAATTGTAAATATTTGTTTTCTCGTAAAAATTGTAAACACATATGTACATTGTATGATAAAGACACAATTTATTGTAAATGCTGTAATTACTTTTAATACTGCTAAAAATTTCCTTGCGCCCATTTTTCTTATCAGCTAAAAATACGTCCTGAATGGGTGGTAGGGAAAAAAAATTGGACGATTCAAAAGAGCTTTCTGTAAAGTGATATTTGAATAAAGTTAATTTTTATTTTAAATAATTATTGACTTTATATTATACTAGCTGTGCCCACGATTTTGTCCGCGTGGAATCGTAATTTTAGGTAGTATTTTTAATGACCGAGAGCGTTATAAACTTAAGAGTAGACGAATATTATCAGAAATCTTCGAACTGCTAAGCTATCGGGAGTTATATGTGTTATTGTGAGTCAACCATAAAAGATAGACATATGCTGTCGTGGGGTATTTTTTATATAATTTTAAGTAGAACATTTCTGTGTAGCTTTAACCATTAAGGTTGCACACGCGACGGAAGCTTAAAAAATGGAGTAACTTCTCCGGTTTTCCCAACATTTCCCTTCATTGCTCTGCTCCTATTTATTATAGCGTGATGAAAGTATACTTACAACCAGCTAAGGAGTATAAAAAATAATTGTACCAAGTCGAGTAGTTTTAGGTTCTATAACGGTTAGTTAGTTAGTTAGTTAGTTTGGCTGGGCTCCACCGCACTTAGCCTCACGATTGGGCCATTGTGCGTATGATAGAAGGCTCCTGCCTCCTTCCTACTCCATCCATCCCAGTTCCTCCCAGAACGCTAGCAGCCTCTGTGGGCTGCTGCATGCTTCTGGCAGGGACGCCGGGGAATGGAGATGTTTCTCCCGTTGGTCGGCCACACTTGCACATTCCATAAGAACATGTTGTGGCGTATAACGGTTATACAAACAGACAAAATTTTACTGATTGCATTTTTGTTATCAGTATCGATATATTTCATGTACAGAATTGATCTCTCTACAGAGGGGCGATCGCACTAATAAATCGCAAGCGAAACGCAACCGAACCGTTCGGCTTAACCAATCCGAACGCCACAATATCACGTTATCTGTTCGATGACGTGATATTCTAGCTCTCGGATTGGTTGAGTGGAACGATTTGGTTTCGTTTCAGCTGCGATTTGTTAGTGCGATTGCCCCCCAGATTTATTATAAGTATAGATGATCTATTTTTATTTACAAGTGGATTATTACTCTTTGTACGATACTTCCTGTTAATATGGGCTATAATTGCCTGAAATTAATTAATTTTATTATTATTTACTTCAATGATCATACAAAGTTTAATAACTCAATATTCAAAAACGTCTATTAAGGCACCTGGTTTTTTATCATTTCAAAGGTATGAGGTCAGCCTCGTATGGAAAATTGCTAGAGTTCCTCAATATACAGAGCTTAGAAAAACGCAGGGATCTACTGGATCTATCGTTCTTTTATAAAATTGTGACAAATCACCTGCGCTGTTCAAGTTTATTAGAAAAATTTTCCTTCAAAGTCCCATTTAAATTCCCGCGCAAGCCTATCAAACCACTCCTCCGTCCAAATCGCAGAACAGAATTCGGTGCAAACTCGCCTATTCCGAGAATTTGCACGATTTATAACAGGTATAGTGGGTACATAGATGTTCACTTTATGTCTTTTGCCAAATTAAAGCAGCCATTATTGAACATTGCGAGAAATGATGGCTGAACAGTTTTTTTTTCATTTTTATGTGTTTTTTTAATTTTTATTTTATCTTTAACTTTCATAATTTTTTTTTCCTTTCATTGTAATATTGCTGCAGATATTAACCTCAATTATTGAATGTCATTATTGCACGCAGTGTATACCTGTAATTGGCTGTGCAACTAGCATGGTATTTTTGTTTTTGTATTTATTGTTATAACTGTTGTTGCAGCTGTTGGTATACCAAATAAATAAATAAAAATAAATAAAATAAAACTCACCTTGTGCTGGTGCGTAGATGTTTAGATACAGGCAGTCTTCAGATTGGTTTGTTAGAAATGGCAGTATTCTTTTCAAATATTCTAACCTTCCCTTTGATATTCTTTTCAACACTGCCGTTTCGTTTCTTATATCTGGAAGCACTTGTGGACAGACTGGACTGAACTCCTCAGCTATTTTGATTCCGGACCATTGCGCTCCCGAGACTGGCGGCATGAATCTTAATGAGCCTACTGGTGGCGAGGCGTAGGGTACACCGCGAAAGACCTCGACCGGCTCGAGGAATCTCGATTCTGGTGTTACTATGAAGCCTCTGATGTCTCCGTATTTGGTGCGGACGACTCTGGAACTGATCATCGGCTGCGGGTGTTTCTCGTCCATCGTCGACTCCCCCTTCACCAGCTTAGACGTCAGCACGGGAAGCGAGATGAAGTGAACAATGATCAATATTAACATCTTTCCGCTGCCGACGCCACCTCCCCAGATACTGTCTGCGGTGGATTCGTGCTATAAGTCTATCATCTTGTGTGCACAGCCTGCCTTTGGAAACCATTTACTGGACTATCTGTAACAAGAGAGAGTTTATTGAGTATATTGAAGTGTTATATATGTATAATAATTATTAGCTTTCTGCCCGCAGCTTCGCCCGTGTGGATTTCGGGATTGGGTCTATAGAGGGTTAAGGATCACAGCTTTCGGCCACGGCTACATATGAGCGGAGATCGGTTTATGGCGCGAAGATTTTATTGCGCTTCCCGTGGGGCTATCCGTTTTTCCGAGATAAAAAAAATACCGCAAAACCTTGTTCAAGAATCACTCTATCTATTGATGGAAACCGCATGAAAATCTGTGCAGTAGTTTTTGAGCGAAGCCTTTATTGCGCATCACATGGGATCTGTCGATTTTTCCGGGATTAAAAGTAGCCTATATTACTCTTCATTCCTTCAACTATCTCCACGTAAAAAATCATGTAAATTCGTCACTCCATTTTGCCGTGAAAGTCGGACAAACAGACAGACACATTTTCAATATTAGTATGGATCTACACTAATAATATTATAAAGAGGAAAGATTTGTATTTTTGTATGTAACGAATAAACTCAAAAAGTACTGGACCGATATTAATAATTCTTTTTTTCATTAGAAAGCTACATTATCAATGAGTAATATAGGCTATATTTAGTACTAGTTTATTATAGAAATCTTTGGAAATTCTTATTAAAACCAACCAAAGCTGTAAAAAAATTAGCCATATAACGTTTTTCATCGCATATGCTGCGAAGAGTAATTTATTATAATATATAGAACGCTTACAGTTTTTCTGTAGTATCAGCATTGCACCCGTGCGAAGCCGGGGCGGAGCGCTAGTATACAATAATATGCCGACTTCCGTAATCGAGTGGTTAGTAAACGGTTTCAAGGTTCGAATCCCGGTGGGGGTCCCGGGTCATATTGTTATTATATATTTCTATCAAAAATATTTATATATAATAATAATAACTATATTACACATAACCTCGTATCTACATACACTACCAAAATAGCCATATACACAGACTTGTCAGTATAAATTAAATTAATTTATTTTTCGACTAAAAAACCAAGCTTAGCAAACCCTTTCATCTGATACCCATATTGTAGGGGTGCATTATAAATAATTGGTCCGCCATCTTGGGAAAGTTCGCCATATTGGATCAAGAGTGACGTCACATTATTTATCGAGGTGTTCTTTGCAAGCCGTTTCATTTGATACCCATATTGTGCATTAAAAATAATTGATCCGCCGTCTTGGTAATGCCGCCATGTTGGATTTAGAATAACGTCACATAAATAACCACGCATCGTCATCCAACTTACACGTGCATGCAAAATTTCAGCTCAATCGGAGACCGGGAAGTGGGTTAAATTAAGATTCCAAGATTTTCTTAGATAGTTACAAGTGAAGCTAATATAAAAGCTTTTAAAAACAATGGAACCTACACATAGTTAAAAGTATACCAAATCACTCTTTCAACCACTGAAGTCATTTGCAACCATCCAAACCACCACTTTGCAACCAAACTTGGAGTCATTATGCATACAAAAATTAACATACATCCTCTTGTGGAAAGCTACAATATTGAACACTTGTGGTATTGTGAAAATATTCCTGTCTTTATAGACAGAAGTTTTCTCACAATAACCCTAATAAACTCCTCCTATTTCTTGCTTGGCACTATACCCTCAGAAACAATATATACACACCATTCACTTGGGAGATAAAGTTTAAAAAATAAATATAACAATAATTTAATTTATTTTCACATACATACAGCTTATATCACACTTTTTTTGTTTACAATAACGTTCTTATAGCTATTACATAAGTCCGCTTTCTAGGCTACGCTACAGCCTGTGGTTTGGAAGACAGTGGTTTAGTCAATCAATCAATACATAGTATAAAACAAAGTCGCTTTCGCTGTATGTCCGTATGTACGAGTATGCTTAGATCTTTAAAACTACGCAACGGATTTTGACGCGGTTTTTTTTAATAGATAGAGTGATTCTTAAGGAAGGTTTGTATGTATAATAAATGCATAATATAGTAGAGAAACACTGATAAATTTAAAGGTTTTTAATGTGATGTCGTAAATAAGCACGTTTTTTTGCGCTTATATTGCAAACGCTGGCTGAACCCTACGAGATAGACCAAAATAATGTACTACAGTATTGTACAACTTACAAAAATCCACAAAAAAGTCCGCGATGGTATATGTCTATCTCTTAGGGATAACCCACCATAACCATTTTTTCACTGCACCCGTGCGAAGCCGAGGCGGGTCGCTAGTAAAATATATGAAATTACAAACTATAACAGATGAAACAATACTACAACCATTAAATAGTGAAGAAATACTGTTACTTTTGAGGTTTCTAATGTTATGTCGTGAATAATATTTTTTTTTTCCGCTTACATTGCAAACGCAGACTGAAACCTACGAGATTTATCAAAATAATTGTACCCATTAAAAGGTCTACAGAAAACTCCGCGATGGTACTCGTATCTGTCTATCTCTTATGGATATCCCACAAAACCTTTTTTTTTGTCGTTTACTTTTTCTTCCGTTTTTAGTTTTTTAAACTATAATTTACTATATACATCGAAGCCGGGGCGGGTCGCTAGTAAAATAAAACTTAACAATTTTATTGTCTGACGTTTGGCGTTGAGTATGTCAGCATAGTATGTGAGGGTACTTAGGGAACAAAAAGTATGCGGGTAGTTCGAGAAAACCGCCGCATGACGTACGCTTGATATCGCCACGGCTGAAGCAACTAGAACGAAGCATCAGGAAATAAATAAATAATAAAATTGTTATGGTATGTTCATTAAGGTCCTTTGTCCCCTAGGTGGGCAGATGGCGTCCACAATGAGTCTTCATCCTGCCCGCTTCGCATTTGATTTCGCTCCAGGTTTCTCCAATGGCTTTCACCTCGACAATGATAGTCCACCGCCAGATCTGCTTTGGGCGACCATCTTTGCGCTTTCCTTGGGGATTCCAGTCTAGGGCTTGCCTCGGTATGTGGTTTGGATCCCTTCGGAGAGTGTAGCCTTCGGAGAGTGATCCGGACTTGCTACAATGTTAATTACATGTTAAGTTAATTGCCGCTATATATTACAATTTAGTTATACATTTCCTTCAAATTTTAGGTGTAGTAAATATAATCTGCTTCTGATAATAAGTAACATATTTTCCTTATCATATCATTAGTTAGAATGTAGCTTTCTTTCATTAACCCAACGAAAACTCCCGGATAATAATCAGAGTCCCCCCACGTTGCCAACTTAAAGTTGGCCGCTATACAATCGTATCTTCGCTTAGTAGGATCACGTATTCCAGTCGCGTAACTCCAGTTCTCATTACCGAGATATGTTCAATCAAAACTTGTTACCCTCCTAATTCGTAGTATTTTAGACAGTAAAGTTGTCGGAGATGCGGCTTCGCGAATCCCATCAGGCATAGATTAATTAGGAAATGATGGATTCCAACTTTGGCGTGCATAAATTAAAACACAATTTGGTTGTTTTTAAGGTTTCTCGTGAAAGCGATGATGTTTACGAATTCGATTTAGCAGGTTCCGTTGATAAATTGATTCCGTTGAATTGATTAAAATTAAAACTCTCTATTGGTAATGTTATTGAGAATTGATAAGTAGCAAATACATTTGTGATTACAAAAGATAAAAGTCTTTAAGTAAATAAAATATTAGTTTATAGTAAAAAATTACGTTTGATTACAATTTACTGTTTTTACTATTTTGTTTATACAGGCATTTTTTTTTAAATCTGTGAATGAAAATGATTTTTTTTTTTGAAAAATAATGGATAGTCTCCTAAGACCAATTTCTTGTAGCTGCAACGATTAAGGTACTTCCCTTGGCTGCCCCATTGAAACTTTCCACTCTACATAACCCTTAGAAGATCCACATGGTACGTGGAAGACATAGTGATAAAAATAAATTGAATTATAGGAATGTGGTTACTATTGCTTTGTGACAAAAATATATAATTTCATCATAAAGCAGTAGTGATCACAATTCGTAAATTTAAATTCTCACTCAGAGTTTTTTTAAACAACATAATGCCTAACCTAGAATGTGTCGTCAGTATAATGAGCTCGTCAGGCGTTGCGTAGATGCAGGAATCGATGCCTATAGTTTGATTGTAGTTTTTATAATTTTAAGAATTTATTGTATAATAATTTAAGGTAGCTTATAGTTCTATTGTAAATAATGTATGTATGTTTCTTCTTTTTATTTTTATATATGTTTTGTTTTCCTTGTTATTCCGAAATTGGGTTTTGTTATTCCGACATATCAATTTAACAGTTTTATTACGGCCTCAACAGAGACCTTGGAGCAGCGGAGAGACTTTGGCTCTCTGTGTGTTCTCTATAGACTCTTTAACGGAGAGTGCTCTGAGGAATTATTTGCAATGGTGCTTTCATCACCTTTTTACCATCGCACCACCCGCCACCGCAGTAGAGTTCATCC
Source organism: Scirpophaga incertulas (assembly GCA_036419045.1). NCBI lineage: Eukaryota > Metazoa > Arthropoda > Insecta > Lepidoptera > Crambidae > Scirpophaga > Scirpophaga incertulas. Next base: position 2,192,966 of record CM071633.1, read on the forward strand.
ATATCACCTGGAGCCGATCTTGTCTAGTACAGTTCGGTTTCAGCGTTCATTCCTTCCGCGTACATGCAAACTCTGGAATGAGCTCCCAGCTGGGATGTTTCCTGAGCGCTACGATATGTCTAACTTCAAACGAGGCTTAAAAAGAGTATTTCTCTCCAGGTAGGCAGCGGCTCAGCTGTGCCCCTGGCACTGCAGATGTCCATGAGCGATGGTTACCACTTACCATCAGGTGGGCCATTTGCTCGTCTGCCACCGTATGGAATAAAAAAATAAAAAGTTTTATATTTACTGCACGTTAACAATATAATTAGTAGAATGTACACATATTGGGCTTCCATTTAGGGCACGGCTGCTTCGGTGAGTATCTGTGTCGAATAGGACGGGAGGGATCGACACATTGTCACCACTGCGCATCCGACCTCGACTCGGCCCAGCACACGCTGGCGGAGTGCCCCGCGTGGGCCTCCGAACGCCGAGTCTTGGTCGCAGAGATCGGGCGAGATCTGTCTCCGCCAGCATTGATTGCGGCAATGCTGGCGGACGAGGGAGGTTGGAGGGCTGTGGCCTCCTTCTGTGAGGCAGTGATGCTCCAGAAGGAGGCCGCCGAGCGGGGTCGGGAGATGGCCGATCCCGCTCGAAGAAGGCGGCGCCGGGCTCGGTAGCACAGCTGCGGCGCCGCCGCGGGTCGCCGGCGGGCGCGATTAAGTCGCGACTGCTACGGCGACCCGGGATGGACCACGCCCCTTCCGTGGCCGGGGGGCGTCGTCGGTGGAGGAGACCGGGGGAGGTAGTAAGCCTCCCCCGAGGAGGGCTCCCCTGTGTCGACGGGGGAGCGGAGGCTGGGGGTTCCCGGAAGAAGCTTTCTGTTCCCGGGGGCTCCCTACAAGCCTGAGGAAGGCCATCCCTGAGGTTTTTAGTGGGTAGGCCTCCCCCTTCTGGGGAGGAGAGCCCCACATAACCCCGGCTCGCCACAGCCGGGGTATGCAATTTAATGCATTTTCCTCAGGGAAACAAAAAAAAAAAAAAGGGCTTCCATTTAATTTTTGTACTTATTATTAAATACGTAAATTAAAATAAATAAATAAATATAGAAAGTAGACAATCCTGTAAGATGACAAATGAATGTGAGAATCTAATATTTTCTGACCTTAACAAGCGTTTGACAAGGTTTATATTGATTAAATATTTTTGCATTTGTAACAAACTAAGGTATGTTTGAATACGACACATTAATGACAAATGAAATATGCGTACTACATCCATCCTTGGATTATGTTAATGTTTTGATGAATTATTCTATTGTAGTCATCCCGTACACCAGTCACGCATCTCAAGTGCTCATTACAGGAGTTCAATCAACATTCAAGTTGAATCTTATAATGATGCTGTTAATGTTTTCTTCTTGTCTTCAGTTAATTTAGTGGTTGCCGTTGAAAAATTTGATCTTTCTAATTCGCCGAAAGAAGCTTTCAGTGTTATTCAGCAATCCAGATGTAAATTTTTAATGTCCTACTGATTTAAGTTGTAATGTACAATTCCTATGTCAACTAATAGCCTTTAACTAAATACCTAGTGATATATTTATAGTCACTGATGCAACTATTTTACCTTTTAATTCATCATCACAGTCATATACGTCCCCACCGACGGGCTCGAGCCTACCCTAACTATATTAGGGCGATTTTCTAGGAGGTAGACTCTGTACCAGGGTCGTCTGCATGGGTACCTCCGTCTTACCTATTTCCGCCGCCAAACAGCAGGGTTCGCTTTGCTGTGTTCCGGCGTGAAGTGTAAGATAGGCAGTGAAATTACTGGGTACTGTGACTTTACATCTTATGTCACAAGTTGGCAACGTACACTGTGGTTCTTATGAGGTTTGCAGATTTGCTGCGAATCTCGTGGGAACCACATGTACTATAGGCGACTGTTACCACTTACCATCAGGTGGGCAGCCTGCTTGTTTGTCAACTTTAGCAATAAAAAAAAAAAAAAAAGATTAGGCCTTAGTCAACCACGCTGGCCCAGTGCAGGTTGGTTGACTACGCACACCTTTGAATCGCTTCGCAGATGTACGCAGGTTTCCTCACGATGTTTTCCTTCACCGTAGGAGCGTCGGATAAATGTACATATGAAATTCGGAACGAAAAACACATTGGTGCACGGTGGGGATGAGATCGCGGGCCTCCCGATTCTATGCGGCGCACAGACCAGTGCCGAGACCACAGCGCCACCGACGCTCTACCTTTTAATTGACCTTTTAATTAATTAGTATTAAATATACGATAAAGTTATGTTGATGTACGTATCTATAAATAAATGTGATCATTTGTAATACTTTAAAGAATTGAGGATGATGAATAGAGATCGGATAATCGGATGCATATTTACCTAAAGTTAGTTTAAGACAAAGCATGGAAACGGCATTTTATTGTTTTGTTAAATAAAATTTTTCACCATTTCTGTTTTTTTATTCAATTATTTAATTGATTATTGTTTTAGTCAAACTAGCTCACTACTTTCGTATAACACTCTTCATGTAATAAATCGTACATTCATAAATCGCACGGGGAACTGAAACTAAACTTCATGTAAATACGTATGCATAGTTGTATAAATGAACCCGGAGTCTCGGTCTTTTGAAAATAAATACCACGTGCTAATTTAGTAATTTTCAAACAATATCACGACGTTAAATTTGCACTCTTGCATTTGTGAGCCAAAAATTAACTTTAGGTAAATATGCATCCGATTAACCGATCTCTAATGATGAATTAAAAGATAGCTAAGTTTCATTTTTATGGAAACGTAATCTCACTAATATTTTAAACGACCAGGTTTGTATGGATAGATGTTTGTTACTCTATCATGTAAAACTATTGAATGGATTTTAATGAAGCTTCATACATCAAACTTTAACTTATCTGCACACATGATAGATTATTTTGGACAATAAACTTTATGAATTGTAGCCTATGTATTATTCTGATGAAAACGTTATATAACTGTAAAGTTTCATTGGTTGGGCGCATTGGGGTCCAATGCAGTGGTGCCCTCAATTAATTGTGTCCGGTGTTGAACTTTTTTGGCTAGTGCCATCTATGGTCGTTTAAGAGCTCCCCCCTGAATGGGATACCTACGTGGACCAATGGCGCTCCTGTTCACGCACAATATATGTATACATATAGTCCGTTTGAAGCCCAGCCACTTTTCCGCTACCTTTCAAATATAACGGACCTTTTAAAAAATAATAACGCACCTGCATATGATTTCATTTTACACTTAATAAGTTCTAAAGCAGTCAGGTGGAAGAGGAACTCCTGCCTTGTTGAGTACTAGTGAACCCTTGATCTTTCTACATCTGGTGAGCTGTTTTTTGTGTGGACCACTTGTGTCTGACCCTACGCGCCCGCGTTCCATGGTGGGCTATTTACACTCACTGGGCACGGATGCTTCGGTGAGTATCTGTGTCGAATAGGACGGGAGGGACTGACAAGATGCTACCACTGCGCATCCGACCTCGACTCGGCCCAGCACACGCTGGCGGAGTGCCTCGCGTGGGCCTCCGAGCACCGAGTCTTGGTCGCAGAGATCGGGCGAGATCTGTCTCCGCCAGCATTGATTGCGGCAATGCTGGCGGACGAGGGAGGTTGGAGGGCTGTGGCCTCCTTCTGTGAAGCAGTAATGCTCCAGAAGGAGGCCACCGAGCGGGGTCGGGAGATGGCCGATCCCGCTAGAAGGAGGCGGCGCCGGGCTCGGTAGCACAGCTGCGGCGCCGCCGCGGGTCGCCGGCGGGCGCGAGGAAGTCGCGACCGCTACGGCGACCCGGGATGGACCACGCCACTTCCGTGGCCGGGGGCGTCGTCGGTGGAGGACACCGGGGAGGTAGTGTAGCCACCCCCGAGGAGGGCTCCCCTGTATCGACGGGGGAGCGGAGGCTGGGGGTTCCCGGAAGTAGCTTGGTAAGTTCTCGGGGGCTCCTTCATGCCTGAGGAAGGCCATCCCTGAGGTTTTTAGTGGGTAGGCCTCCCCCTTCTGGGGAGGAGAGCCCTACATAACCGCCGGCTCGCCGCAGCCGGGGTATGCAATTTAATGCATTTTCCTCAGGGAAACAAAAAAAAGGGCTATTTACACGCCACACCATTCATTGAAATCCATTTAGCAGTTTTTATCCCACTACACGACGATCTTAAGCGTCCTAGCCATTAGACGGTGTGCTCAAGTTGCGTTGACTCTTTTGCTTCAACCCTAACGGCTCCGAAACGGTCGCCGGAGTCGTTAGCAGGCAAGGTGTCGCACCTTCATTTCGTGAGCCTTCCAATAACATACTCATTGCTTCAGCATAGGTCCAAAAAAAAGATTTTACGTGAAAGAGTTACAAACATCCATCCATACAAACTTTTACTTTTTATAATATTTTAAAGGATTGTGTGTCTGTTTAATAATTGTCCAAAGTATGACGATAAGTGTGAAATAAGTGATAGTGCAGACGAAGTTGCGGGCACCAGTTAGGAAGAAATAAACAAATGCTATGCAGCACATGCAGCAGATGGCGGAATCGAAGAAAATGTTGCGCAGATTGAATCTTCTGGACCCAGACGGCAATAAAATCTGGCTACAACAATACTCGCGGCGCAGACGCTCCTCGGATACTACAAAGTTATTGGTGCAATAAATTCAATGCAGATAAACACACCAGTAAACATCCAAACAGTTTTCCTCGTAAAAGTCCTTTACAAAAGAAAAGCTTTCTTATTCGCCTTGAAAATGTACATAAAATCTGGAGATGGGGTGTTTTGCGAATATTTACGGCTAACGGATCGACAGACAAACAAACTTATTACGGATTCATGTGCGGAAACAGATTGATGGGCTCTGCGAACGTTATCGAAACTCCACTCTTGACATTGTAGATTAGTTTACGTTACGTTACGTTAACACGAATGGATAATTTATTGGATTAATCCTTTTTGATATTAAATGCGAATCTACTGGACTGATTTAAATGACATTTATTTAACACAGATGTACAGATGACACAGATAAATTAAGCTTTCGCAAAGACTTTAGGTTACTTTTAATTAGGGAAATGGCGGTTGAACGGGGGGATGAAAGGATTTTTGGAAATATCGTCATTTTCAAAGTTTTATTTTAGGTTGGTAATTAAATATAAATTAAATGTGTAAAATAAAAATAGAGGGTCAAAGTTAAATTCTTCATTTATGAAGGTAGAACGATGAAACATTTTATTTGACTTTTGATAAATAAAAAGTTACTATTTCACGTGAATGCATAAGCGAGCACGGCTAGTCAGTTATATTTGAAATTTCAACATAGATTATTAAAAAATGTACTCTATAACAAAAAGAGTGCATTGTCATTGAAGGCACGATAAAAAGTTTATAGGAAGCAATAGCAACTAACTTGCCAAATAACGAGATACAAGTCTCTCCCCATAGTTATCATGCTTCTTAAGGCGATGGTTTAAAAGTCGAGTAAAAATGTGCTGAACCGATTCGATACGAGCCTTATGAGTGATATAAGAAGGTAACCGAGGCGTGTAACCAGTATGCCTCTTAGTCAGTTGCTATGCATGACAAGGTTATGAGCTTTTTATAGCGTTAAGCTGTTAACAATAATAGAACAGCAAACGATGACTTATAAAGAACTAATAACTTCAAAGGAATAAGTAAATCATACGCTTTGAAGTGTAAAAGATTCCTTTATGTTTTCACACGTGAAATCCAATATGGCGTCGATTCAACGCCTTTGATAATTAACAGCGGCAAAGGGATTGAATGCTACGTAGAGTCGAGAGCAGTTCAAATGTAAGAATTAGTAATACGAAAATGATCCTTACTACATGCACCTAAAAGGTCCTTCGAAGTCTACTATTTTGATTACTGTTAATATAAATCCAAATAGCAAACGTCGATTATTTTTTAATTTAAATGTAGTACTTCGTTTCGTGAATTCGTTCAAGTCTCCAATTTCACTTCACAATACGCTATACCAAATCTTTGACGGCCTTAAGAATTCCTTTCCAGTAAGCCCAGATGACTTATTCCATAGATCAAAACGCCTTTTCTGCAACTGGAAATTTTTTATTCTCCGTTACTGTTTATAGAATATCAAAATAAGTATTTTATGTACGTATATTGTATATACATATGTAGACATACATACATTAGCTTATCTTGTTAATTGTATGGCAATTTGTTTCTACTTACAAGTTGATTGGCATATTTTTCTTTTTAGAACTCCAGATTCTACTCCCGTTTCTTTAGCGTTTGTATCGCTAGGCTGTAAAACGGAGCTGCCAGCCAATATTCGAGATGATCAATCTATTGCTTCTTTTGAACGCAATCTAAAGGAACACTACCTACCTAGTTTATCGTAGGCTTTCTTTAGAAAATTATCATATTATATATATGTAATGTGTATATGTCTGTATCTATGTGTATATATAATTATATATGGGTGTATATCAATTTTATATATATATAAAATGTAAGGTTACCAATTCTTTATGGTAAATGTCCAAAAAGGTATGCGATTCGAACTTTTACCACCATTCACTTGGTAAATCTTAGGATTTACATTAAAAGCACGGTAAATGTTGAAAAAAAAATGTCCTAATGTGTTAAATATTAGTTAGGATTCGTTATTTAATTACTATCGTTTGATACATAAATAATTCAAATAAACAATTAAGAATTACTCATTGCTTAATTCGAATGATAAAACTCCGAAGAAATCGTGCCATTTTCTGAAATATTTACATTTACCGATCCATGTCGGTAAATCCTAAAACTTACTATTCTTAAGCTTGACCGTAGTTTGAGATTTTACAGTAATATACTATATATATATATATATATATATATAATATTGTATTCGCGCTAATCTTAATTTTTATGTAACTTCTTTGTCCACTTCACTTTTTAACCAAGTTATTTTTTATTGTTTATATTTGTTTTGTACAATAAATAGTTTATGTATATTGTCTCTGCCAATCAGTTCGCATTTTGTTGTATAGTTGCTTAGATATAATACATGTAAATCTATACAAATAAATAAAACTGGGGTGTATGTTTGTAATATTAAAATAGCCGCTTTCTACTACATACATATCAAAACACATCTTTTTAAAATTTTTGTCTGTCTGTCTGTCTGTTCCTCTCTCTGGAATCTCTGGAATGGCTGGAACGATTTGGACGGGACTTTTACTGGCAGACAGTGGCGTAACTATAGGGTGGCAAGTCGGCAAAATGCCGCGGGCCCCCAGCCCGAAGGGGCCCCCGATCAGGAAAGTCTCAACTCCCTAAGTACATTTATTATTACACTTAAGTAAAAAAAAAAAATTGTCTTTAATTTATTTGTCACCTCCTTAGTTGCTTACACAAGTAAAAAAAGAATACGAGTAGGTATTATAATTTTTCAATAAATTAGTAAAAAAAGATTTAACCCAGTTTTAGAATGAATGGGTAAAATCCAATTAATAATTTCGGAAACATGCATGGACAAACATACCTCCAAAATGTGTATATTAAGTAATTATAATTTTAAAGTTTGTTTGAACCTACTTCACGTAGTGATTTATTAGTTACCTCTTACAAATAAAAGGGTATAAATGAATAGGTATTATAAAATAAAAAAATGCTATTATTGTTGGTTCAGCTTTTTTTTTAAATTGGGGAGATGGGAGGGCCCGCCGATGAATTTGCCACGGGCCTCGAACGGTATAGTTACGCCACTGCTGGCAGATAGCTTATGTAATAAGAAGTAACTTAGTCTACTTTTATTTTAGAAAAATGTCAAAAAAAAAACAACTATTTTTTTATACATTGCACGCGGACGAAGTCGCGGGTATAGCTAGTATTTAATAAAGATCACTTGAAACACAAACAACAATAGCATCAATTATAAGATTATAGTAAATCATCATAAAATTATCACCATAAATAATAATTAGCCATGACCGTCCGCTTTAAATTGCGTTCATCCCGAATAAATTCGATACATTGTTAAAGTTTAGAATTGCAAATTGTTCACAAAAGGAATCAATATTCATAGACAGTGGCTAATACCGCGCAATAAATGTTTGATGCATGTATGCAAATGCCACCCTTTGTTAAAAGTGGCGTTATTTATGAGCCCTGTTTGCATGGCGACTGGATCGCTTCAATGGCGCAGATTTTTAATTAAGATTTGCAAAATCAATGAATTGAGCTTCAAGGGATTAAGTGGCAATATTTAAATGAAAATTTTGATCCGCGATTCAATACCAGAAGCTAAATGAAGACGCGGAATGAAAGTGGAGGAAGCAAGAGAAGTCTTAGACGTCACGGTTTCCACAGAGACGTAGACATTCGGACCATTCAGCAACATCTGAAGGCATGCTCGGAACGCTTCTTCAAAGCCGCATCGGTTCACCCCAATCCGCTCATCAAAAACGCGTCCGATTACGCAGTTTCGGACCGCATTCGCCGTCCCAAACACGCGTTATCAGAGCCGCCAAACACAATATCAGCTAAGCTCAACAACTCGAGGCGGCTTCTGCGTCGCCGAACTCCACAAGCACGTAAGTAGCAACCACACACCAACACCTGTGTAGTTAGCTTAACTCTTACTAAGTGCATAAGCGCACATGTTATACTATTCGGACCACTCTGGCAACCGAACCCACATCAGAGCGCACGCACTCTCCTGAGGCTGCGCTAAGCACCGCCCCCGTTCTGGAGGGCGGGAGCGTTAGTTCAAGCCGATAGGGTCCCAGGCCTTCCGCCCGACCAAAGGCTGTAGGTAGTGTTTAGTTGGTAGGCTGGCCTTCTGCGAGAGTCCAACATAACCATCCGCCGTAGACCGGTTGCGGGTGGTATCCGGTGCGAGGTCGTCCAAGCATCAGGGGGTTGTCATAGCGACCACTGTGGTGGCGCGCCCCTTATGAGGATTCACTACCATCCCCCGTGGGAAAAAAAAAGCAAGAGAAGTGTGCCAGGATCGTAGCAAGTGGAGAGAGGTGGTCTCCATTGGGAACAAGGCGTGACATATATGTATGTATGTAAAATCTAAACTCGGCGAGAAAAAAACTCAAAACTCACCTTTGTATTTCTAAGTTCTGGTTCGAATGATAAAGTGGTCAAATTACAAGTTACCGTGACTTACACCTTATAACACAAGTTGGCAACGTACTGTGGATCTTGTGGGGGTTTCAGATTTGTACCTGTCTTACCTAATTCTGCCGCAAAATACCACTGTTCGCCTACCTATCTAGAATAGAATAGATATTTATTTGACACACATAAATTGACAAGCACAAAATTACATACAGGACACAATTATTAAATAATAATAATAAATAGAGAAAACACACACACACAGGTGCAATCTACATATGTCAAAAAGGGCTCTGTCTCAGCATAATGCTTCTGCAGTTCTGCAGAGGCGCTGTTATTACATACTAATTAGCACACGAGACAACAAACTCTTTTCGGAACCATATCGTTGGCCAAAAGAGTAATATTAGAGCCAATAAAAAAATAAAAATAAAACATTGACATTGACAGTGACATTGACAAACACAATTCCGATTAACCTATAGATTTTACCTAATTATATGACAATACCATACCTAATAAAAAATAATTTTATTATTTAATTTAAATTTAAAACTTACGTTCTACAAGAACAACAACAAACAACCACGTTCTGCGGCTGGATGACGCTTGTTGGCGATGTGCGCGAACATACGAGTACTATACTCATCTGTCGCCACAAGTTGCCTAATGGGAATTAGTCGCTCGAGAACAGTCAAAAGGTGATGGTAATATGTTTACAAAACGGTTCTGTTAATGTAACTTTTAAGCCTATCTTACCTACTTATCTTACCTACTTATCCTACCTACTTAAGATAGGTAAGAATCTTTCTACTTATCCGCCTACTTATCTTACCTATCTCACCCTTGACACGGCAATCCGTGCCAAGGGTAAGATAGGCAATGAAATTATTGGGTATTGTGACTTTAATTCTTATATAACATGTTAGTTATCTCCTTAAATTTGCGCTCTCAAATTAGATCATTGGATCTTTCTTATTGGCATATAAATCAAAATTTTTGGAAAACTGACATTTACATGATCTGCCGAGATGAAGGCTATATATTACAGGAACATAATGTATTATTTTCAATTATAGCCACTTAAAATTCAATAAACTCTCCTCATTTGCCAATAAATAGCTATAAGGAAATAACTCTAGGTATCTGAGCAAAACCAGAAAATTGCAGTCCTTACTCAGTGTAGAGATATTTATCAGTAACACTACATAGATAATTGCCAATAATATATGTGTTGACTTCGGAAATGTGGAATTGAAAAATATCCGTAATATTTAAAGACAAAACATTGTAAACAAAAAATATAACCCAATTTTTTCTATCAAAAAACCTCCGACGATTATAAAGATCCCAAGTCATTTAAAAGATAAAGAAAGCTAAAAACAGAACAATAAACAAAGGAAACAGATATAAAAAGAACGATACTTTTAAGGATATTTTCTTTTAACTGTAATGAAATTGGAGTTTTGCGATGCCGCAAACACAATCGGAAAATCTTTCCTTCGAAGTGTCATCTCTTTTATGTCTAGAGTTGGGTACGGCGCCCAAGGCTTTGTGATAGTGCATATATACAACACATTTGTTTGGCGCTGAACTATACAAACAGCGATATTGCCACAGAAAACATCTGTTCTTTTTATATTACATTAGATTTGGCACTTGACTCATCTTGATTATCGCATATGAAGTTACTAAGGTGGAGCGCTTCAATAAAAGCCTTTTCATTTTTGGTTTGGAAAAAACTCGAGCAGTTGACTACAACAGCTCGAGTTTTTTAAATGTAATCGTTTACCATTCTGTCACTAGTGTGACAAGACAGAGAATGGTATTACATTCTTTCTTAATCTGATTTAGACAGGTGAAAGCAAAATGCTCCAACTTCTACAAGGTAATACAATGGTAAAATGGTAATAGCGCCTGTTTAGGATTTTTGACCCCTAACTACATTCGGACCGTGGAAAAAGAAGGGCAATAAAAAAAAGATTTTGACATACGATACTACGGATTTATCTCGGTTGCATTTTTCAGCAGTATTGATTCGGATTAATAATTGCATTTTTTAAGGAAACATATCACAGTGTTTTATATATGTATACGGCTTTCTCGAACTATATCACTTACGGATCAACACAAGCAAGAAATATTCGATGGTCCCTATGTATAAGAGGATAAGTCTAAAACTAAGGTTTACAGGAGAGTGAAATGAAAGGTCAAATCGCTCTAGAAATAAAAATACTTTCAGCTTTTAATATATTGTTTGCGTAATGTGTTATTATGGTTAGACATTTTTAAATGTTTTTAAAGATATTTAATTTATGTACATTTTCTATAAAAAACAGACAGATGACCGTTTTTACACCGTAATTGAAATAAAGCCACATCAGACAAATCTCATAACCGTTTGTACGTAGGAAGAAATATAGCAAATTTTTATGATAAAATGCTAGTATTGCCTGTATAAAAAGAAAAAAATATAATTATTTGTTTACAATGGTACCTTAAACATCTCTAGATCTTTAAGCAATAATATAAAAAATAAATTAATGAAGACCGTGAATGACGTTAAGTTTGACAAGACCGCGTTTGCACCGAGTGGCGCGCATTTTAAAACTTAGTACAAAATGACAAGAGCATACATATCATCGTCTACGGCACCAATTCCGTAAAATTATAATACTTGTTCTCATATACGGTTTGCGTATGTAGTAAAATACATACAATTAAAAAAAATCATGTATTGATATGAGCGTATGGACAATCTAAAGCCATATGTGTAATAAAAAAAATTGACCATTTTCGACATGACCTTTTATACGTCGATATAATCATGAAGACTGTTTTGGAAAGTGGACGACCCCGCGTTCACTTAATTACACTACAAGTATCATAATATATGGTATATATTTAAAAAACATACGGTAGGGCACATATAACAATTGCAGGTACAAGCGGGCATCTTTTTACGGAACAGCGCCACAAACCCAAACAGTTCATGAGAACACTCCAAAATGTATTCTATAAACAAGCTATAAAAGGGCGAGATTACGACGATGTCCAAGATTCGGAAAGTTTGAACACTAGATACACTTTAGTGTTCGACATTCTACCGAGTCAAGAGTATCCCAAAGGAGACTGTAGTATGGCATGCATGGCAATACTTAAGCTTCATCCTTCAGTAGTTTATGCTCTAGTGTGAAATATGTTCTTAATTTAGGATGAATGACATGCTATTTAGTAGTAGCTTCTTTTGCTTCGATAGTATACCCAGGAAAGACAATGGACTGACTGAACTTGACCCTATTAGCTATAGTGATCTGCCCAGCTCCTGCGTTGGATAAACTCTGCGATTAGGACAAGGTCTATTCTTTGATCAAACTGAGTACCCACGCCATCTTCAAGTTCTTGCGTAGAGTTCGTTTACTTGTTCATCACCATAAATACACCATACTCTCAAGCAATAGACAAATCAAATTACAATCTATTAGTCAAATTACCAAATACACATGTACGCAAATAAATCTGCATATATATATCTTATCTAGTACAATCTCATTCAAAGGGAATCCGCACCAATGGGCTCGATGTAAAAAAAAACCGTTTGCGATCGCATCGCACATTGTTAGGCCCGTTGTGTAGGGCGACTTATCTCCGGGCCCAGCGTAATGACCGCGACGTTTACCCGCACAAAACTGCGCCCTTTTGTTTAGGAATTTCATCGTAAGGGCTTAGGGTAGAATATAAAAATGGAATTGGCTCAGTAAAGATTCTTTTGACAACCGAATAAATACTTCCCAAAAGATCCTCTAAAGTTTCTGAAGGTAAAAATGTAACAGTGTCTTCAATTTACAAAAATTACTGTCACTACTATATATATAGTATATATACATAACAACATCTCTTCTACGAAGAAAACAAAAATACGCAAAGCGAAGTTGTGAGAGTAATTTTTGTAAACTGATGAAAATCTTACATTTTGGCTTCAGAAACTTTGAAGGATCTTATATATATATATATATATATATATATATATATGTAAAGAAATAATATTTCTTTAATTTTGAATTTTGCCGCGCTTACTACATTACCAATGATATTGACAACTGACAAGCGCTAGAGTCTATGGCATCCTTGGTCTGAGGTCGATGGTCAGTTGAGAGGTTATGAAAAAAATAACATTGTAAAAGAGATTTATTGTGATAGATTTGTTAATTAAAAATAGATAAATAAGAATAATTGGTGGAAGAATAGACTTTAATTGTCGTTTCTTCGTTTTCAGGTAAAGTTGAAATAATAGTGTAGTTAAATAAGTTATCGTATTTGTAAGAAACTAACGAAATAAATCTTCGTTTTCAGAAGCAACGCATGAGTTTTTTAACCTAAGATTTAAGGATTGATATTATATATATATATATATATATGTATATATATATATATATATATATATATATATGTATATATATATATACCTACATATATATGTTGTGATACTTACTGAACGCAAATCAAATTACAGTAAGGAATGTACAATATTTATTTTTACTTCTTATTGTTTTTTTTACTTTCTATATTTTTTATATAACCGATAACCGCATTATTGTTTGGGTTGGCTAGAAGAGATCTCTTCTTGAGATAAGTCCGCTCTTGTACATCTGTTTAGTTTAATTATTCGTAGTAATATGTTTGTGGACAATAAAGAATTATATCTATAAAACAAATTGATTCGTCCCGTCAATAGAAGTATAACTGTAAGCATATTGAAAAGTACATTGGCATAGGTGAAATTCGCCAGTTTACTGATAAGCCCATTAGCGGTCAACCCTCAGGATAATTACTCGATATTGTGCGGTTCCACATTGTTATATGGACTAGCGAAATTATGTTGGGCCGAGATTACCGCCCACGCTCCGGGCAGGTTCAAAGGAGCAAGGCAAATGTTCCATAAAAGCAAATACTTCGAAATTTCCGTCATCAAAAGACCGAATATTTGTGTTGTATACGATGTTTTTGTTTGTCAGAGAATAGGGAAGACGACTACAACTGATTATGGCCGGTTTTATACTATAATTATCTGATTTGAGCAATTTATATCTAATGAAAGTATGTCAACATAGAAATTTCAGTTTAATTATTAATTTATATTGTTTTTAGATTTCTAAAAAATGAGCAATTATTATTTACGTAATTCTAATGAAACGAACACATTTCCAGCATTCTCACATTAAATGTAACATTTTTTTATATAGAAAGTATACCTATAAACGTATAAATATCAAAGTTATTTTAAAATTTGTTTATACGCTCATACAAATTAGGCGAGTTTACTGAGTTATGACGTCACAACTGCAGTGTTTTTAGTATGGAGCGTTTTTAAGCGACCCGCGACAGCGCCGCAAACATGTCGATATATCTTCAAAAGTAATAGGTGCAGGTGTATTGTTGGTTCTACAATATTTCTCACTGAAAAGAGTACTCTTATTATATATTAAATTCAAAAAATTGTCGTCTACCCAATTGGCGGATTGTTAAATGTTAAACATGATAGAAAAATGTATTATCAAATTATTAATTTGGGCCACTCGACCGAAAATTATCACGGTTTTAAAATAACCTTGCGTGTTGTATAAAGTATTTGGGACTTTAAAATCCAAAATCCAAATCCATAATGTTTACCCAAAATAAGTCAACAGAAATTTATCAACGTCAAACGAAATTTAAAAATAAAACAATACATAAAAGTAATTATCCTTGTGATACACATACAAAGAACATTTAATCAATTAATATAAAAGATATTATTAAGAGGACGGATGTAGGCAAAAAATGTGTATTTCTCTCCCCTCAAGAAGCAGAAAATCCTTACAAAAGAGCACAAAATTCGTTAAGGATAATCTTGACTCTGCTTTAGTCTTATTCCTAATAATACCACAGAAAACAGCAGAATCTGGGTACAAAAATTACGAACCATAGAATACTAAGTTATACAACAGAAGGAACATTTTTGGAAAGTGGTAAATATTATCAACATATTCGTTTCAATATGATTTATAGCTGCCAATGTGTAAAGATAGAGAGAAAAAGATAGAAACAGTTGCTTTTTTACTAGATAAATTAGAAACAGTTTAAATACATTACGTATTCTGATTTAAAGCAAGTGCTTTCGACTACATTGCTGTGTTTAAAGAATAAGTCGACTCACATTCAGTGAAGCGATAGTTCTGACTCAATACCGCCAGTACGAATCATTCTCGAAATCTTGCTCTCAGTGACGTTCGTAAAAAAAAATGTTTGGAAGAATAATAATAAGTATGGCGATACTGTGCTGGAACTGCGCTTCATTATGTAAATCATTCTTTAGACAGTTGCCAATACACCGTGTGGTTCTTGTAAATCTTGCATTCTTGCTTTTAAAGCTTGTTCTTGCTTTTCAGATTTTATAAATTTGATAAGAAATTATAAAATAATGTCCTAAGTCACGGGTTGAAACGTGCTAACTTTAAAAAAGAAAGGTAGTAGATATGCGATCATACAGTTTATTTTTCTATATGAGAAACTTTCCAAGAAAAAGGTTAACGCATTGGATTACTCCTATAATCTTCAGGTAAGTGAAGCATGCAATAACGGCGGAAAGCTTTGAGATGCCTCAGGTGAATAGAATGGATAACTAACAATGGAAATAAAAGTCCTCGTCTGGAGATAGTTCTGAAGTTTTGGTATATCATAATATGAATAGTATATTTGTTACTTTGAAATGTAAAACTCACACACAGCAACGCGTCGAGTTTATATTTTGATATTAAGACAGTTCTAATGGCATTCGTAATAGGGCCGGTTTTCGTAGTGCCAAA
The DNA here is from genome assembly GCA_036419045.1 of Scirpophaga incertulas. Taxonomy (NCBI): domain Eukaryota; kingdom Metazoa; phylum Arthropoda; class Insecta; order Lepidoptera; family Crambidae; genus Scirpophaga; species Scirpophaga incertulas. The sequence goes on from CM071633.1 coordinate 2,208,927, forward strand.
TATAAAGCTTGAAGTTTTACTGAACGCACCAAAATAGATTGTAGCTACTTACAGTTTCTCGACATTATGTTTAGTATTTAACAATTGCTACTGTAAGATCTTACTAAGTTTTAGATTAATTTTATCTAATCGCCAAATGGAAGTTAGCCATTTTCTTGCTTTGAAGTTAGCTTCTTAATTAACGAATCTGTAAGAATAGAGAGAGACAGTAATAAAAATTGAACTGGTTCTTCCTGTACCAATGGCGTAACGATTAACAATCATTATGTAAATACTTGTTGAATAAAATTATATTTAATTCTGGTCTTTATAGCTAAATTAGTTATGTAAAAATGTGTCGCTGCTGTTTCTAATTCCAACCGATACAAATTCGAAATATCAACGCTGTTATTATGTTAACTCGTGCTTTTTCAATAGCCTCGTTTTCGTTTTATTTCGTTTCCGCCCGAGTAACGGCATTCATATTTAAATTACATTCGAGTAAAGATAGCCAAAGAAGTTGGATGTTGAAAACTTTTTACAGTTTTCTCCAGATTACTAACTAATAAAGTTACATCTGGTGACATCTTGAAGTCTGTAAGAGTGATAATTTCAATTCAGCAGTTAGGGCTACAAAATAGTCGTTTCATTTAGTGACATGATTCTGTAGGTGGAGCCTAATTCAAATTATATCACTAAAATATTATAATTATATATTATAAGTTATGGCACAATCAATCAACTATAAAGAAATAACTTGCTTCTACTAAACATAGTGAAGTTTTGAGAGCGAAGGGCTTGTGATTAATTCAAAACAAATCATCCCGCCAATCAACAGGGTCATATCGCATCGGGGGCACTTCGAAACTTGCTGACTCACTAATATTAAGGTCACCCTTTACCTCTAACTTCGGCGAGGATAAGTTGAGGCTTAGCAAGGTTTGATTTATTCATTGCATTCCGAATACTCTTCAGAGCTACCACTTGTGAATGCGTCATGAAACATTTCTTACACCTGAGATGACATGATTTTTTTGATTTTTATAAATTTCTACTGTACACAGATTTATTATAAATACTCGTACTGTAAGTACAATGTTTCCGAGAACGGACTTATTTTAATGATAAATTGCTTAAAATGTCTATGCAAATACAAAAGAAAAGCTATATGCAGCTTAAAAATTAGATAAATAAATAAATAAATATTTCTTACACTTAAACCACTTAGCCTAGCCCAAAGTAAGGCTCTGTAAGCTTGGCTTGTATTATGGGATCTAGGGTAATATGGTAATATAGGGATATAATGTAAGACGATCCACGCTATTACTAAGAGAATGACGTAACTTTTTACAAAATACTAGATGCTTAAGGCTCTGACTTAATTTATGCAAAAGAAACTCGACTAACATTTAATAGAAAGCTAAGGAGGGTAATTTGGAAAACATGTGTTCACTCGTCGACTAAGTAAATGAGAAGTGAAGTCGCCACAAAGCCGCCGACCTCGGATAAATTCGGTTGCTGTCGCTCGAACGCTACATAGCACACGTAGCGCCATCTGTTTTTCGTCAGTGGTAACAAGCAAAAATGTCGGACAGTAATGCCGCTTTTATACCCTCCGTAAGCATATTTTTTTGTATCTTCTACAATAAATAAATTTGGTAGAAATATACTATAACAACCATGCCTTAGGTACAAATACTCGCATTCATCACGCAAACAGCGAACCTGGAGTCGAACCCGGGACCTCAGAGCTGGTATACCATCACCTGACTACGGAGGTCGTCAAATTGAACAGATAATTGAATATCATATGTAACGAAAATTATTCTGATGTCAAACTTGAGAGGAACTTTTCCAAGAATCAGGCTGTAGGTATTTCACGAATAGAAATACTATGAGACCACTGTTCCTTATTACAAATAACAGTTACATATAACGATAGATACGCTACACGTAATGGATAACCAAGGAGGGATGCAAGCGAACCAAGAAAGCAGTCCCGGTACCTTCCAAGAAGCTTGCCCATTCCCTTATCAAACTAAGGATCAAGATCAAGATCCGAAAGGTAATAGCTACCATAACTGGACATTGCCTTTTAAACAAACACCTGTACACAATTGGTAAAACAGACAGCCCCTTGTGCAGAGGATGCACGGAGACTGAGGAAACGCCACAGCATGTTCTTATGGAATGTGCAAATGTGGCCGACCAACGGAAGAAACTTCTCCATTCTCCGGCGTCCCTGCCAGAAGCATGCAGCAGCCCACGAAAGCTGCTGGCGTTCTGGGAGGAACTGGGATGGATGGAGGCACAATGGCCCAATCATGAGCCCAGCCAAACTAAACTAAATTAAAGATACGCTACACTTAGACTCTTGCTTACGAGCTGCCTGTGTCTTAACTGAATTATTTTCGTCTTCTGTGTGCGAGATAGGGTAACCTTTCGGGGCACGGCCCTTTTGGCTGTTGCGTTCGCCACTTGTTAACTCAAGTGGGGCCGCTAGACTACCATTTCTGGTCTTCTTTTTGTGCCTCTAGCGTCAAAGGGAAGGCATCTCTACCCTTTCCTCCCTCAGAGCTTTTAGGAGCTGGCTTCTATTTGTTTTTATTTTTTTTATTTGCTGCCGTCTCATATGGCAAGGAGGTTTCGTGGCAGCGCTTGTCGCTCAGGGGGGCGTGTGTGGTACGGAGCAATATTCCTGATGTACGGGTTACTAATCCTTTCCTCCCTCTGCACTTTTTGGAGCTTGCTTCCATTTGTTTTTATTTCTTTTATTTCCTGCCGTCTTATATAGCAACGAGGCGCTTTTTGGTCAGGGGGGCGTGTGTGGAGCAATATCCTTAATGTACGGGTGACAGGCTGCTTCGGCCCTCCGGAACATCCTAGTTGCAAGACTAACATAGTTGCCTGTGTCTCGTGACCGATTCACCTTGTATACTTTTATTTTACCGCCTTTCCATTTTAGTCATCAACAGTGGCGCCAGAACCACCGTTGCGTACTTTTGAGTCAAATCAAATACCCTTTAACTTTAGAAGTGCTCGACATAATATACAATGAATTCTTTTTTAAAATAAAATAACAATCACAACAGAAATAGGACACCCATTTCACTACTTGGCATTCTGTGTAGTAAAAGACTTACGGGAGATTGAATTGTAGCGTGGAACATCTAAAGATTTGATGATAGTAATACAGATCTCTGAAGACGAGAACGCGCTCTAGCAAATGGAAACGGGATCGATATAAACTGGAAACTGAATTACTTTAAAAAGGTCAAAATTAAAATAAATTGATTGATTGGGTGTCATGATGATTAAATTAATTAATATTACCTCAAAAGAAGTTGTCTTATAAATGATCGAGTTTATGAATAATTTATCAGTACATAATTCTCTCAGAATTGTTTAGCAAATCCATTATTTGGGAATAACCTAGTTAGACGCTTGTGTACTTCCAATATAGACATTAATTAATTTTGTAACATAAAATGATTACTTTCATCAATTGGGCTACAATATTAGTATAGTTTGGGCCATTACGACTTTGTAGCGCTCACAGAAGAGACACTTGGCCCGTGGTCAGCCGACATGAAAGATTTAACAAAATGTAGCTTTGTCGCCTCGTCTGGTCCAAATTACGGGGGACCTTAGGCCTGGTGCTTACTTCGTCCAACGTATCACTCTGGCGGCACAGAGTTATAGCGCCGCCAGCATAATGTAATCCACGCCGCTAGCTGACTTGTTGGACGGGGTTTTCTTTATATAACTGGGTCTCTTTTTTATTTAGATAAGTTTATACATCTCTCTTTTTCTAGGATCAGTTTATTTTTAAAATTAGGTTAATTAATTTTAGTCAATTTATTTGATGAGTATTTTTTTATATATCAAATATTATAATTATATAATAATTGTTTTTAAAGTTATTTTATTGAATGTTAAGGCTAGTCTAAAAAAAAAACAAAACTAATAATTTGTATATCAATAATCGTGGCGTTGAAAGTGACCTGTCTCCTTAAAAATCCTTGTGTCAGCAGGCTCTGTTCATTTCAATCATTACACAAATGAACCTAGATTTATCCAGAGTTTTAAGGATCGACTCTCCAACCTCCCATGGCCCTATCAACCATCCTACAGCACTCTGCCGAGCACATTGACTCCCTACAAATTCTTTTCGTTTGTTTCCATTGACACTGCGTCCCTCTCCCTATTCTGGGGCGGACAAACACACGAACGCCTTCGGTTCTCCCCGCGGTCGTCGTGTGCCCACCGTTGGTGTACCGCTGGCTTCGTCTTCTTAAAGTCCGTACCGTCCCTCTTCTCTGCTCTTTCTTCGCCTCTATTATTAATCCCACTCTTGGCGCGAAGTCCCGTAGTCGCAGGAAATTCACCTCCGTCCCTACAAGGACGCAGTAGTAAATCGAGCCCACCTCGATCGCTTTCACCTTGTCTAATAAGTCCCTACAATCCCACAATACGTGGCGTAGGGCCTCATCCTCACAATTTCTGCAAAGACAACATTCCTAAAGCCTAAAGAAGCTATCGTTAAAGTGAGTTTAGTTATTATCAAGTTAAGTTTTGTGGATTGTCTCATTTTAATGTCAACTGTAATGAAGAGAAAAAGCCTCCCAGTCACGGATACTATACTGTTATGTTAATTAAATCAAATCAAAAGCCGTATTCAGATCAAACAACAAGATCAGAATCTGGCAACATGAACAGACTTAATTTAGATCATTTTACATTACATGGCAACGGTTTGTTACGTTAAGTTTAAACGATTCAAGTTCTCCGAATCCAGTCTCGTATTAGCGGAAACATTTTGCTACAAGGAATTTTGCGTAGCACTTAAAGTTTAAACAACTACCATCAAATGATTTTCTACTAGTGCCGCAACTGTACTGATGGACGCCTTTAGTTGGAGGAACTTTATTATGAAGTATACTGAGCATTGGGTTTGATTTGCTCTCGGTTTGATTAAATTATTGGACCATTTTGTGCTCTATTATTTGGTGTACTTAGATGTATTATCTTTATTACATCTGTTATAACAGATAGCGGTGAAATAGATAATACTTGCTGACTCACAAATGTATAGGTCACTCTTTACCTCTAACTTCGGAAGGATAAACTGAAACTGAGCAAGGTTTAATTTATTCATTGCATTCCAAATACTTTTCAGAGCTATCACTTGTGAATGCGTTATGAAACATTTCTTACACCTGAGATGACATGATTATTTGTTAAATTTAGGTTTTGATTGTACAAACATTTATTCAATACATCCATACATATGATTTTGTATTTAATTTCTGTTTTGCCAATGCCATAAATTACATTTTACTTCATATATAATCGGGATATAAATTCTAAGACAAATGAATTAAAATTCCACTCAAATTGACTACCTTTGACTTTGATCTGTATTTCCTTTTATTTCATCTGTATCTTTAGATGTTCAATAAAAATTGCTACTGCTTGTTCTTTAGATTTATAAATAATACAAAATTTAATATGTACACATAAATTTCATTCGGAATACGTTACGTAATGAAAAATTAATGCATTTCCATTTGTAACAGATATAATGGTAGGATTTCTTAAAAATAACCACAATTTATTTGCCCAATAAGTAGGATAATTAGTAAATCCTTCGACGCACGATTTCTTCCGCTTTCGACTGCTTTAAAAATCTATTGAACGTATGTTCATTATGTTTTCATCATTAGTTAATCTTCTAATTTCGGATGTTTGGCTATATGAAAAATACTGTTTAAGATGTATTCGAGCTTACTTCTGCTTCTACATATACCAATTTATTTCATTACGCATATCTAATTCACTAACACACAAAAAACTATTGCTATCACATCACTGTTAAAAAGATTTTACAGGAATAACTTAGGCAAGCTTATGAACTTCAGCAGTTAATCAAACGTTCTTCGATTCGCTCATAAAACAAGGAAGTGGTCGTATAGCAGGACGTTTATCAGGACTGATTTATGTGGACGGTGGAACTGCAGCTCCGGGGCGCTGAAATATTCATCAGCTTCCTATGTGATGCTTATTGCTCTACGTTCGAGATAGCAATGGCAACCTTGTTGACTTATTGAAGATAGGAAGGCATGTTCTGTCTTGTCTTGTATTTTGCGGACTAAATCTAAGCAATGTGTTTGTAGCTCTTTGACAGTTAATGTCCATACAATACTATTTGTAGATAACAATGGCGACCTTTTTGACTTATTGAGGATAGGAAGGACGGTTCTGTCTTGTCTTGTATTTTGTGGACTAAGTCTTAGCAATGTATTTGTGAATCATTGAGAGTTAATGTACATAAAATAATATTTGGAGATAGCAATGGCGACCTTGCTGACTTATTAAGGATAGGAAGGACGTGTTCTGTCTTGTCTTGTATTTTGCGGACTAAGTCTTAGCAATGTATTTGTGATTCTTTGACAGTTAATGTACATACAATAATATTTGGAGATAGCAATGGCGACCTTGTTGACTTATTGAGGATAGGAAGGACGTGTTCTGTCTTGTCTAGTATTTTGCCGACTAAATCTAAGCAATGTGTTTGTAGCTCTTTGACAGGTAATGTACATACAATAACATTTGGAGATAGCAATGGCGATCTTGTTGACTTATTAAGGATAGGAAGGACGTGTTCTGTCTTGTCTTGTATTTTGCGGACTAAGTCTTAGCAATGTATTTGTGATTCTTTGACAGTTAATGTACATACAATAATATTTGGAGATAGCAATGGCGACCTTGTTGACTTATTGAGGATAGGAAGGACGTGTTCTGTCTTGTCTAGTATTTTGCCGACTAAATCTAAGCAATGTGTTTGTAGCTCTTTGACAGGTAATGTACATACTAACATTTGGAGATAGCAATGGCGATCTTGTTGACTTATTGAGGAAGGACATGTTTTGTCTTGTTTTGTATTTTGTTTGTGGCTCTTTAACAATTATTGGAGATAGGTACAATAATATATGGATTAATAGGCTTGTATCCACTATGAACAAATCTGATGCATTAGGTTGTATAACTATTAAGATGATCATTTAATTATGAAAAAACAAAGTTTTATATAATAATAACTTTTGATTATTTATATTTTTATAAAATAAAATTGCACAAAATAAGCCATAGGTCACGTGACAGCAAACACCAATTATAAAGTGTTACGTCACGCCGTGCGAAACGTCAAAGTCAAAATGTCATTCCCAAGTGTCTTGTGGAAGTGCGAAAAGGTTAATTTTTGTTTACTGTCCGTAAATTTTACTACTCTCAACCTTCCCAGTGATTATATTATAGGAAAACTGTAAAGAACATTCTGAGCAACCATGGAACCTGGATATGTCAAAGCACACAGCAATAATTAACTAGCCTGTAAGTAATCTCCATTGCATAATACTGCATAATATTGCAAAATACATCCTTGATTTTGATGAAAAAGAATGGGCATCATTCCTTCTCGCGAGTGTCAGCCACCTTTTACGTATCTGCTGATTGTTTGGCACGTATATAAATAATTTTTTTGGTGTTTTTATACTTGTGCTTGTACACTGGGGCACTATGCAGTACTTGTAATACGATGAATCCATTTTTTATTAAAATAACTTCACAATACCGATTATTCCGATACTAAAACAGCTGTGTTTTGCACGGCGTGACGTCATTCAAGACGCCATGACAGTCATGAGCGTTTTTGATGACTAATGTCAAATATTTAATTAAATGCAAAATTATTCTTATAAATAAGCATTTTTTTTCAAAAATAATAATTATTTTGTATAGAATAGGCATCAAGGTATATTAGTATCTAACTACTGAAATTTAGGCAACAAGCCTATTATATGATGTCTACTTTACAAAAAGAATTCTTACTCTATACCACGATGGAAATTATACTGAGGTCGTCAGCTTGGTTACTTCCGTCGATATTGATATCGACCCCTAGGGGTCTATGATAACCTGAAAGGGGTCTACGTCAGCGAAAAAAAAAATTGGGGGTCCATGAAATGAAAATGGGGCTCAAAAAACACTGATGGTACTAATTAATTAGCATTTTGCTATCTTCTAATATAAAGACATATACATTACTAGCGACCCGCCCCGGCTTCGCACGGGCGCAATGCTTATGTAAATATACCTACTACAAAATATCCCTATACACACCGTTATTTTGGTCTATCTCGTAGTTCAGCCAGCGTTTTTGCAATATAAGCGCAAAAAGCGTGCTTATTTACGACATCACATTCGAAACCTCTAAATTTATCATATCGTTCCTGTACTATATTATGCATGTATTATACATATAAACCTTCCTTAAGAATCACTCTATCTATTAAAAGAAACCGCATTAAAATCCGTTGCGTAGTTTTAAAGATCTAAGCATACATAGGGACAGACAGACGGTGGATAGCGATTTTATACTATGTAATCTATACTAATATTATAAAGAAGTAAAGTTTGTGTGTTTGTAAATTGTAAGGGGTAATCTCGGGATCTACTGAACCGATTTTAAAAATTCTTTCACCAATAGAAAGCCACATTATTGCGGAGTGTCATCATCATCATCATCATCATCATCATCATCGATTTTAAAAATTCTTTCACCAATAGAAAGCCATATTATTGTTGAGTGTCATCATCATCATCATCATCATCATCATCATCATCATCATCAGCGGACGGCGCGCGATGGCTTCGGGTTTAATTCAGTTCGCTTTCGTGCTCGCTTCGGGGATTATTAATATTATGCCCAACGAAGTGGACGCGGGTCAGCTAGTGATTTATAAAAATACTTATGAAGTAAAAAAGTTAAAATTTTGTAAGTTGTAGGCATTCAATATCAGGTAAGTAGGGGGTCGACCTAAAACCGGAAAACATGACAAAAAAAGTTTGGGAACCACAGGTCTAACCTAATTCTGCCGTGAAATAGTTATATTCGCATTGCTTTATTCCAGTGTGAAGGGTAAGAAAGCAGACATGACTTTTTGATATTAATTTCAATTTGATTGTTCAACACGTTCCGGAGAAAAAGGGTCTTGACAGACGGATAACGAAGTGACCTTATAAGGGTTCCTTTTGTTTGGTACGGAGTACAGAACCCGAAAAAATGCTGCTGTTTTTTCAACCAGTGTTTTCTTCTCATAATATTTGTTTGATTATTCACTCTGAAAATATATTTTTTGAATTGGAATTTATTTTACTTATAAAATAAATTCCAATTCAAAAAATATATAATATAGTAATCTTCTATATATATACACACAGTTATCGACTGAGACAGTTCAAAGTCTGCCGGGTCACCTAGTGTTGAATAAAGATTTTTCATTTGAATCACTTTATATAGGGTTTTAGGTGCAAAACATCTGCAAGTATTTAAAAAAAAATATCGCGATAATATGTGAACTTAAAAGCAGACTTACAATAGTTATTTGTGCAACAAGTGAGCAAAGTTGATGTTTGCTGCGCGTGCTGATTTGAGTCCCGAGCAAGCGAAGGATTCTGTTTGAATCACGAGCGAAGCGAGTGATTCTAGAGTAGAATCCTGAGCGTGTCGAGGGATTCAAAGGCACGAGATGCAAACAACTTTGCTCTCGTGTGACACACATAACTTTTCACTTCAGCAGCGAGAACAAATATCATACCTACTTTGGAAATAAAAATCGGGTGGGGCTGTGCCGGGGCACATGGCCGTTGGTTTTAACGTGAAACGTCTATGTTAAGGAATCGCTTTTAAAATAAAAGATTGAAATAAAAACAAGATTTACGGTGTTTTAAGTATTTTAATAAAAAACTCAATGTCACAACAGCTAGCTGACTATATAAGTGAAATAATCACACCACATTTTTGTTTCTAAGACTATTAGTTTTTTAATTATTAAGGTACGATGATATAGACCTTTTCGTTACGGTCCACTTTTTAAACCTGGTACCCGTATGTTTCAGCGCGATTTTAAAGACGTTTCACGTTAAAATAAGACACAGGAACGAGTATATTGTAAAATAACTCATTTATTTAAATTCAAAACTATACAACAAATTAAAAGTTAAACATAGTCTGTATGGTTATCCATTAGTTACTATACATAGGTTACTATAATCTGTGGTTAGCTTTGTCTCACTAGTGAGTAAAAATCGATTTTACTCACTGATTTTAAGCAGCAAAACCTTCATGTTTGAGCTACTGAAGTGAAAATACATTTGTAAATGTACAAAATAAACTATAAAACAAAACCCGCCCGTGCTTTACAGTGAAGTTGTTACAAGCGACAGGAAACATGGCTGACTTCGCTTGTCTGAGGAAATTGCACGTTCTAGATGATTCGTGTTGTCTCTGCGTCCTAGGTACAGACGCCAGTTTCCTGGTTTTCCTTTAGATTTTCTTTAAATTCTGTAAATATAACTTATACGTTTTCTGTGGTTACGAGGGTTATTTCTTATCGTTATATGTATATATTAGAAATTATTTCATAGTGGTACTTAATTATTGATAATAATAATTAGAAAAGAGACTTTATTTATCACTACATAGTATAAAATAAAGTCGCTTTCTCTCTCCCTATAAGATGTTGATGCTGTTTTTTTTAATAGATAGAGCGATTGAAGAGGACGGTTTATATGTATAATAACTAGAGATCGGATAATCGGATGCATATTTACCTAAAGTTAATTTTTGGCTCACAAATTATGGAAGCGGCTTTTTAAAATACATTTTGTTAAATAAAAATCCCGGGAAAATACGGGACTGCAAATTTAACGTAGTGATATTGTTTGAAAATTACTAAATTAGCACGTGGTATTTATTTTCAAAAGACCGAGACTCCGGGTTCATTTATACAACTATGCATACGTATTTACATGAAGTTTAGTTTCAGTTCCCCGTGCGATTTATGAATGTACGATTTATTACATGAAGAGTGTTATACGAAAGTAGTGAGCTAGTTTGACTAAAACAATAATCAATTAAATAATTGAATAAAAAAACAGAAATGGTGAAAAATTTTATTTAACAAAACAATAAAAAGCCGTTTCCATACTTTGTCTTAAACTAATTTTAGGTAAATATGCATCCGATTATCCGATCTCTAATAATAACATTAAATAGTGGAAATGTACTCGTACTGTTATTTTTGAGGTTTCTAATATGATGTCGTATATTTTAAAAAATTTTATATACAACATTCTTTAGTTTTTCTGTAGTGTATTTAGTATCAGCAGTGCACCCGTGCGAAGCCGGGGCGGAGCGCTAGTTCGTAATATATATATTTTTTCGGATCGGATTCGCCTTTCCGTCGTACATGTTATGAATCATCTGAGTTGTTCTGTTATTTTCTTTTTATGATTTTTTTAACAGTTGTGTGACTGTGTACTTTTTGGTGTATTGTGTGGCTGCCTTAAAAAAAGTTATATTCTATAGGTTGAGGACTAGTGGTCCTAATTACAATACGTAAATAAAACAAATTAAAGCTTAATAAATAGTCAGAATATCCAATTTTATAAAATACTATATGACCCGTGCCCACTTCGTTGGGTAATATTGATAATCCCCGAAACGAGCACGAACACGAACCGAATTAAACTCGAAGCCATCGCGCAGTCGTCCGCTGCTTTTTGCATTGCAAGCACTCACTATTGTCTAAGCAATGTAGGTGTGTTCTTAACATCAATGAGTCAATTTGCGCTTTATTAACGCTATATAAAGTTGAAATTTAATAATATCTATCAAAACAGTGTGCGTGTGTGCGTTGGAGCACAGAATACATCGTTGGAAGATTTAATGTCACGTTCCAAAGTTGAATAGTTTTGAATGATTATATATGTCTTATTTAATTGAAGGATGAATCGTGGTTTTCGGCAGAATCAGCAGATTTTTGGATATGTTGTTCTCCTTGACTACTTGATTTTCTAATTCAATCTTCAGAGCCCCCTAGCGGGAAAATGAGTCGTTATCTTTTTTTGCGACCGTTACATTTTTTGCTCGGCTCGACCAGGAGAACAATATATCCAAAATTTAGACCTGGCTCCCGAAAACCACTTAGCCATATAAACAGTATCTACTTTCACATACCGTTTTCATATTTAAATATTTACTCCGTTCCTTAAAATTATACACAAACATTTCATAATTAAATTTATTACTTTGTCACATAATTTAATTAAGTCTGCGTATATGTAATTGAGCAATTGAGAATGTAATGTATTGTATATTGTAAGCAATCAACGAGAACAATATTTATTACACTTGCACATATTGTATAATAACGGACTTCATTAGTTATTATCTGAAAAGAAAATTATGAAATCTATACTAATATTATAAAGAAGTAAAGTTTGTGTGTTTGTATATTTGTTAAATTGTAAGGGGTAATCTCGGGATCTACTGAACCGATTTTAAAATTCTTTCACCAATAGAAAGCCACATATTGCTGAGTGTCATAGGTTATATAAAAAAAACCGAAAAATAAAAAGACATTTTGGAAGGCCGTTTTGCAAAGTGTATCGGAGAAAAAACGGTCGAATGAAAGCGTTTCTCACGAACGCTGCCTTAACTATGAAAAAGAAAAGAACTAGAGAACTAGAGGAAGGTGTGGAGCTCGAAAATGCCTACAAAAAGTCAACGACGGCAAGTAAATTGAAGATAAAAAAGTTGTTTTATTAGGTGGTATGTCTATTACAAATATTACTGCCGTCTTTGTTTTTTTTTTTGATATTACGAACGATTGTACACTATTACTACTAATTAATACACACAAACACGCAACGCAAGCCAGCGCCATATTGATAATGATCGTATCAACATGATTTATCAGAACTAAGCATCTAATTTCGATTACTGATCAATCGATGCATTACAAAATAAGCATTTAGAAATTAAACCGAACGATTACCATAAAAGAAATGAAAACTTGACCCTCAGGCGAATCCCATTCTGATGACAGGAACAAAGACGACAAAGGTCTAAGAAATAAACTCGGGTTACATAAAATATGCGAGCTTAAGCTGGAAACGGACAAAACTACGGGCCGATGTATGACAGCTCCTAAACCCTTTTCTTATGAATCCACATTCAAATGTGGACGAGACCTTTCGTTAACCTAACACGATCTGCTGACTACATTTCATATTCAGAGTGTTTGTAAGTAAATAAGTATTTAGGTCTCCAGGTTATTGTTATATTTCTGGATTCCGTTTAATTCCTATAGCTTCTACATGTGTCTCTCTCACAGGTCAAATCAGTCTTGGTTTGGCCTATATTCCTTGGTTTATAGATTCGTGCGCATCAATTTACATAGGCCACATTAGTGTACCGCGCCTTCCTTCGCGCATATGTCACGCGCATATGTGCAAAATGCATTAAATTGCATACCCCGGCTGTGGCGAGCCGGCGGTTATGTGGGGCTCTCCTCCCCAGAAGGGGGAGGCCTACCCACTAAAAACCTCAGGGATGGCCTTCCTCAGGCATGTAGGGAGCCCCCGGGAACACCAAGCCACCTCCGGGAACCCCCAGCCTCCGCTCCCCTGCCTAGAGGGGAGCCCTCCTCGGGGGAGGCCACACCACCTCCCCGGTCTCCTCCACCGACGACGCCCCCCGGCCACGGAAGAGGCGTGGTCCATTCCGGGTCGCCGTAGCAGTCGCGACTTCCTCGCGCCCGCCGGCGACCCGCGGCGGCGCCGCAGCTATGCTACCGAGCCCGGCGCCGCCTTCTTCGAGCGGGATCGGCCATCTCCCGACCCCGCTCGGCGGCCTCCATCTGGAGCATCACTGCTTCACAGAAGGAGGCCACAGCCCTCCAACCTCCCTCGTCTGCCAGCATTACCGCAATCAATGCCGGCGGAACACTCTCCCATACCTACTTTCTCGTTTGGCATAGGGTCATCAACAAAGAGTAAAATGAAGAAAATTCGAATATGAAATTATATATTTCTTTGTATTATTATTATTTTTCTTAAAAAGGCCTTTACCAATAACATTACTTTTTATTATTATGGTACCGTCTAACCGAACGGCGTGAGCGGCAACCATGCGACATTTTTCAAATAAGTATTTTAAACTGGTTATATCTTTCGAATGGTATATCCAAATGAATAATTCAAAAAGCTATATAATGGTATTGAAGCAGACCCAAATATGAAGTCATTTATTTTGATAATGATAAGGATTAATTCCAAAAGAGCTTTTATAGCGGTGGAATTTATATATATTTTGTAAAGTGAATTAACACTTATTGTGACATAACTTTAATAAATATATGCTGTCACGATATTTTTTGTAGATAATTGTATGTTCAGCAAAGACGTAGTACATTATTTAGTTCTATAATCAATAGTTTTCGCAGCGCATGCGATGTAAGAAAGTTTTTTGGTAATTTTTCACACCTTGGGTTATATTATTGAAGTGTATATAGCCTATGTTTACCAGAGATAGTGTAGTTTCTAAATATTGAATTTTTCAAACCGTTCAAGTAGTTTCGGAGCCTATTCAATGCAAATAAACAAATAAAAAACAATCAAATCTTTCTTCTTTATATGGAAGTGTAGAGATAAATTTTTCGACAATCCGGCAAGGTTTTACAACTATAACTAAATAATAACTTATTTGCTAATCGACCTTACAGAAAAAGGTCGTTTCATATATTGTTATAGACATCTAAGAATTGGACTTTGATCATATAATGAAATGAAATTTCAAAAGGTTCGTAATAAGTCCTAGAGACAAATATTAGTGTAATGTGTCTTCATGAAATAATAAGACCGTAAGCCATCTAAAATCCCCCCAAAGAAACCTCAAGGCACCAAGTGCCGTGACAAATGTTTTACGAGCAGTTACATTTTTATTGTATCTCATTGGAATTGCGCCATCCTTACAAAGTTGGTCTAGCTCAGGAGTCGGCAGCCTGAAAACTGCGGCTCTTTAGTTCCATATGCAAATATAATAAATAAATATTTCTCACATTCACACCAATTAACCAAACCCAAAGTAAGCTGTGTAAAGCTTGTGTTATGGGATCTAGGGTAATGGGTAGACATACATATCCATACTAATATTATAAATGGGAAAGTGTGTCTGTCTGTTTGTCCGTCTTTCACGGCAAAACGGAGTGACGAGTTGACGTGATTTTTTACGTGAAGATAGATGAAGAGATGGAAAGTAACATAGGCTACTTTTTATTCCGGAAAAATCGTTAGATCCCACGGGACGCGCAACAAAAGCATCGCTCAGAACTACTGCACAGATTTTCATGCGGTTTTCATCAATAGATAGAGTGATTCTTGAAGCGCGATAAAACATTCGCGCCATAAACTGACTTCCGTGCATATGTAGTATATATGTATATATGTATATATATATATATAATTTGTTTTGATAGAAATATATATTAATTACCATGACTAAGGTACAAATGCTCACATTCATCACACAACATCTGCCACCAAAGGGACTTGAACCCGGGACCTCAGAGATGGCGAGACCTTGAAACAGGTATACTAACTACTAACCTACGGAGGTAGTCATATTATTTAACAAATATAATTTAAAAACTATTATATATATATTATATATATATATATATATGTATGTTAATTTTTTAATGAATAAAAAAAGTAGATTTGTTTTTAGTACTATTTATAGTTGAAAAGAAATTTTTAAATTCTGTAAATTGTAATGTTTTGCTCTCCTAACTAAATAGGTTGCCGACCCCCGGGTTAACGCATCACTATGTTATGGAAACACGTCAAATAATTAAGTTTGCTGTGAATGTCACCTTTCATTACTTTAATTCACTGCCCTCACTCACCTCCCCCGAGGAGGGCTCCCCTGGCAGGGGAGGCAGGGGAGCTGTGGCTGGGGGTTTCCGGAAGTCGCTCCGCGTTCCCTGGGGCTCTCTACATGCCTGAGGAAGGCCATCCCCGAGGTTTTTAGTGGGAAGGCCTCCCCCTTCTGGGGAGGAGAGCCCCACATAACCGCCGGCTCGCCACAGCCGGGGTATGCAATTTAATGCATTTTCCTCAGGGGAACAAAAAAAGACGCGAATGTTTGTATGTATGGATGAATGTTTGTTACTTTTTCACGTAAAAACTGCTAAATGGATTATATTAAAACTTTACAATAATACAGCTAATACATCAGTCTAACACATACACTTCAATTTATAAAGGTTTTGTATGAATTGTCCAAAATATAATAATACTAGCTTCCGCCCGCGGTCTGTCTCAACCCCTATTTCACCCCCACACTGGTAAAAAATTCAAAATGCTAGACAAACGATTTTACGTTTCTTATAACGTGATATTTGACGAACTTGCATACTAACCCCTTCAACCCTTATTTCACCCGCTAGCTGGTCGAAATTTCAAAAATACTACAATAAATGTTTAATGATTTCTTATTAAGTGCTTAAATATAAAGTTTCATGGTTTTATCTTTTGAAATTAAGAAACTCCCATACAAACTTTCAACCTCTATTTCAACCCCTTCATCCCTTTTTTCGAAACAAAAAATAGCGTATGTTCCGTCTCAGGGTCTACAGATTGTCTGTACCAAATTTCATCAAAATCGGTTGCGAGGTTTAAGCGGGAAAGCGTAACAGACAGACAGATAGAGTTACTTTCGCATTTATAATATTAATTGGGATGTGTCCAGCGCAGACGAAGTTGCTGCCAGCGAGTCACACATAAAAACAAAAATTAAATTTGATCATAATCTTTTTATATTATAAGACACAATGCAAGTTAAAGGATTTATTGTCGTCTCTTGTCGAATCTGGCAAGGGAATACGACCCTAATAATTATTATGTGTTGTGTCTAGTGTTCTCGTAATCAATAATATTGTAAATCTGGGATTAATGGTGTTGGTTGTGCAATTATTAAGCCTTATTGTTACATGTAGGTACATTCGTCTTTTTTTTATAATTACCTCATTGCACAATTGTTTAGTTGACCTCAATAAAATAAAAAAATACATTTTTAAACATGAATAAAATACAATCAACTTCTTTCCATACAACAATTTTAGAAAACTAACCAATAAAACAGGTAATGTTATACAGTAGTTAAGTAAGTGTGTAGTTTAACAATAATAAACTACAAATAACAATCATATCGAAAATCGAATGGAAAAAATCGAATCGAATTAGTAGGAATCTATATTGTTGGATCGAGAAATAACATAGTTTATAACTTTACTGTTATTTAGTGTTCTTATATTTTCTTATGAGTGTTCGACATGAACAATTTGACAAGAAGAAGGAGAAAACGTCAATTTGACAACGACGAGGCTACCCCCTAACAATTCAATAGATGGCGCCACTCGTAACTTTCACTTTATTACAGATTATAAATTTACTTAATTACAACAGATATAAATAATCGATTTCCTGATGCTATTAGAAAATTGCAAGCGTTCTATTGTGAATTGAGTTCCGAAACAAAAGTGACTGCAACATTTCGCGAAATTGTTTGGAATTCAGCAGTGTTTTGTTCTCATTAGTCGCACAGACAAAGTTGTTGCCAATGAAATGTTGCCCGCCAATTGACTTTGTACAAAAAGCTGTGCGGATAGAATTTGCAACGTTAATTAAATTAGAGTTTTACTGTTTCGCCGCGTTCGAAAAAGCAATACGAGTTTCGTTACCAATTGTTCAATTAACATTATTTGACAATATATAGAAAAGAGATTTCCAAATCAAAATCAACTTTATTGAAATACTAGCGACCCGCCCCGGCTTCGCACGGGTGCAGTGAAAAAATGGTTATGGTGGGTTATCCCTAAGAGATAGACATATACCATCGCGGACTTTTTTGTGGATTTTTGTAAGTTGTACAATACTGTAGTACATTATTTTGGTCTATGTCGTAGGGTTCAGCCAGCGTTTGCAATATAAGCGCATTAGAAATCTTTAAATTTATCAGTGTTTCTCTACTATATTATGCATTTATTATACATACAAACCTTCCTTAAGAATCACTCTATCTATTAAAAAAAACCGCGTCAAAATCCGTTGCGTAGTTTTAAAGATCTAAGCATACATACGGACATACAGCGAAAGCGACTTTGTTTTATACTATGTATTGATGACTTTATAGAAAGCTCTTTTGAATCATCCAATTTTTTTTTCCTACCACCCATTTAGGACGCATTTTTAGCATAAGAAGAATGTGCGCAAGAAACTTATCAGCTTTATCAAAAGTAATAACAACATTTACAATAAATTATGTCGCTACCATACAAAGTACATATGTGCTTACAATTTATAGGGGAAAACAAATATTTACACGTTAGAATATATCCTCAAATCAACACCAAGCATTGGCATCATTTAAATAATCATTGACTTTGTAATAGCCCTTTCTCATTAGCGTCTTTTTAACATGTACCTTGAACTTATGAAAAGACAATTCAGCTACACTATGTTGAATCTTTTTATAAAAATTTATACTTTTACCCATAAACGAGCATATATAAATATTAAACAGTCTATATAAATATGAAACGATTCGATGCGAGCATTTAAAGACCGCGTTTATGACTAATGAGGTCCTGATCGAAAATATCATGCTATCGTTTGTCATGACAAATTATACTTTATTTGCTGTAAATTAGTATCAAATTAAAACTTACATTTTTACATAGACGTAAAGATGGACATTAGAACCAGCAGATGGGTGAAAATTTATATAATCTGTGGAATATCGCCAATAATATTACAAACACGAAAGTTTGTAAGAATGAATGTTTGTTACTCGTTCACGTAAAAACTACTGAATGGATTTTAATGAAACCTTTATACAATAATATAGCTTGAACATGATAATAACACAGCTGAAATGATCGTTGAATTTGCATCCCACATGGCGATTACCTCGTATGCCAAGTCAAGGTACTTACAATCAAGATACTGTATTGTTCATATGTTCGCAGCATTCTTGAATATTGTTCACAGATTTGGAACCGCCAGTACAAAACTTATATAAGTAGATTGGAGACAATACAACATAAATTCTCAAGATATTTACAATTTAAATGTAAAAAATACGATGACAGTTACGAGGCTAGATGTAAAAGACAGCACTTGCTCCCTCTTTGTGTACGCAGAAAAATAAGCGACATTACATCCTTAGTAAAAATAGCACAGTCCAGAATAGACTCCCCCTATCTCCTTGATAAATTACAACTTAAGGTCCCCAGTAGGTCTGCTAGATTACAATGCCCGCTCTTTGTACCTTACAGCCACACCAACTATCGGAAGGGTTCATTTTTCGTGAGAGCCGCGAACTCGGTGAATGAGTTAGGAAATATCCAAGATTTAGATCTGTTTAACTCAGCTCCATCCAGATTTGCTCATGTGGTCTCGCAGCAATGGATTGAGTCGGTTCCCGGATGATTAGTTTAGACATATTGTCAATAATGTTCATAGTAATTATTAAGATAGCAGTCAAGTTTTAGGTTAGTTATTTATATGCGAAAACTCGTAAATAGTCCGTAGTATTATAAGTAGATCTTAAATAGTTATTAAGTACTGTTAGTTTTCCAAATAAAATAAAATAAAATAAAAATAAATTTGTCCTTCTCAGCTTTTACGAGGTTCTCGCCATGAGGGATGGTAATATCGACGAGCATTGCACGGCGTTGGGAGCGGTCGACCACCACGATATCAGGTTTATTGCGTATATTATTACTTTATAAAAAACAGTTATAAAATACTGATTAAGAGATTTTATTGTAAGAAAAAGCATCGCAAAAATGCATACCGTATATTAAATTCAACATAATAAATTACTTGTACAATTAGCTTGTATGTTTTTGAAATAATCCAACTTGCAGTGGCTCCGTACAGCCTGATTCATTTCAATTAATTAAAACTCGTGACATAATTTTGCAAGTATAAACGGTGCACGGCATAAGCCCACGTTTTTGCATGTTTAATGGAAATGAATTGCGCAAATAGTACACGAGTAAGTGACAGCGGAAT
Source organism: Scirpophaga incertulas (assembly GCA_036419045.1). Lineage (NCBI taxonomy): Eukaryota > Metazoa > Arthropoda > Insecta > Lepidoptera > Crambidae > Scirpophaga > Scirpophaga incertulas. The sequence continues at coordinate 2,228,892 of CM071633.1, forward strand.
TTGGTACTTTTCCGTTATGTACTCTGTATCGGTATTTATATCGAGGAGATTTACGTGTTGTGTATTTGTGTAATGAAAATCAGTTAATTGGAAATTCAGAATTGTGCGGTCCGAAATGATGTTGCTAAGCTATTTGTCATAATGCGTTCTATATTTGTTTGAGATGAGAAGGAAGATTGATTTTAAGAAACTATATTAGTTTAAAGAAAATATTATTATATAATTATTATTGTAGCTTTTTTTTTCCTCAGGAGAGGAGGCTGAGAATCCATCATGGATACCAACGCAACAGGCAAGCAGGGATGCGTTGATTATGTCGGACTCCTGGTACTGTCGAGGCGGCTCGACCACACAGACCTACCGACTAAACTCAGCCTAGCCTTTGGTCCTATTGACCCTACTGACTTTATTGACGAGGGAACCGCACCTTAGGAGAGGCAAGGTTAGCGCTGCCCCATGGTGAGGACATATGCGCTAGAAGAAGGCACGAATCTCCAAAGTGGGACCGGCCTGTATTGACGGGAATCTACACGTGGCTAAGCAGAAGGCTGCCGATTAGGGGTTGACAAGGGGGGCGACGGCTCAGACGCCGCCGCTTGCAGGTCTAGAAGTTCCTGCGTGAGTTGGTTAGGGGGGTCGCTAAGGACATGTCGCCGTCTACGTAGGTATCCTTTGCCGGTAGTGACTAGTGTTGCCTTGAGATTGGCTCACAGTTGGTGGTGTTGACGGGGTTAGCTTAAGTCACGTGTCTTTTTAAGACACGGTCCTTTATAAGGCGTGCGCGGGGATACAGATCCAACGCGTAGAGGCCATTTAAGCGAAATTTGATGAAAGTGTGCGTGGAGTGTACCAACTGGGTCTAATCTCCATCTGCACCATGAAAAATGCAGCGAAAGACTACAAGCAGTTAGATGCACAGAAACTATTGTCATTACTGGTCAAAACTTTTGTGGACTATTGCATTTCGATTTTGGTGGTAAGAGAACCGGGCTATGGAAGAGACTCCGTTCACCTGCCTTCTCAAAGCCTCCTAATTGATTTAAATATGGCAGGTGGTGACTCGTCGCTATCGTCTACAAATCCGATAATATTTAAGCGTATTTACTTTTTGAAGTTAGATAAAAAACTACTTTAGGAAATATTTTCTCATTTTTCATAATTGTTCTGACAAATATGTTATAATATAAATCATATGCGCTGGCTTTCCGCTTTTATTTTTATGAATTTGTGGTACGCTTCTGATTTTACAAATAATAGAATAAAATCAAAATGGCCGATATCACAATATGGCGGATTTAATTTTTATGTCAAATCAACTAAATATAGTATCAAATGTGTGACTTTACAATTAGAAACAATAAATGATGATACGAAATCAAAATAAAATTTAGAAGAAACATATTTAATGAGTTTTTTAGAAATAATAATTGAAACGACGATAAACATATTTTATACAAAGATATGCGTCAGTTTTTACGTGTTGACGCTGTGATAGCTATTCTGTCGATTATGGTAGCTGCGATTTTTGTGATGAAAATAAACATTTGAATGTGATATTGAACGTACTTCAAAGTAAAAAAAAACTAGTCCTATTAACCACTTATCTCTCCTTATTAATATTTAACATTGATCAGACGTAAGACTAATATAAATAAATTGAAGGGAAATATATACATATAGTCGTAAATAAACACAGATCATTAGAAGTCCCGTTCCTCTATCAACAACTGGCAGGTAAAATTAGACTCAATACAGAATACGTAAGCAAATAAGGTACAACAAACAATATTCTTTGATTAGACCTTTTCTAAATCTGAAATAGAGTTAAATTTGGGTAAATATTGCCTTTCGAATGATCAAGTATGTAATTGCTACAATGAATTGGCTTAAATTGAAAATCAAACAGCGTTCTCTATGGATCTCATTGGAAAATTAGGAACGTTAAAATGTCAGACACAAATTCTGTGCTCGCATCGTAAGCCATTTTCACATTTTAATACAGTTCGGACCGATGATTAGCGGCAAAAAGAAAAATTTGAATTAAATATAAAACTATAGCGTTGGGCTCCTTTCATATTTTCGCATCTAATCTACAAATCTAAATGTATTAACATCATATGTAATTTATTTAAGATATCCCAACTAATATTATAAATGCGAAAGTAACTCTGTCTGTCTGTCTGTTACGCTTTCCCGCTTAAACCTCTCAACCGATTTTAATGAAATTTGGTACAGACAATTTATAGACCCTGAGACAGAACATACGCTACTTTTTATTTCGAAAAAAGTGATGTAGGGGTTGAAATAGAGGTAGAAAGTTTGTGTGGGATTTCCTAATTTTAAAAGAGAAAAACCATAAAACTTTATATTTAAGCACTTGATAAGAAATCATTAAACATTTGTTCTAGCATTTTGAAATTTCGACCAGCTAGGGGGTGAACTAAAGGTTGAAAGTTAGTATGCAAGTTCATCAAATATCACGTCATAAGAAACAAAAAAATCGTTTGTTCTAGCATTTTGAAATTTTTACCAGTGTGGCGGTGAAATAGGTGTTGAATTGAAGATTTATTAATTTTTTATTTATTTATTGATACATACAAGCAAGCTTACAGTACATAACCAAAACGCTTACAAGTTAGTTGTCATACAAAAAATAATAATAAGAACATATACATGCTTGTCAAGAAATTTAAAATGTGAACAAACACTTAAAACATAATTAAATAGAATTAATAAGAATTATAGTCACCATAATTTGTCGATTACATCTAAAAATTATGAATAGTAAAATTATACAATTAAATAATGTCAAAATCTAAATAATAATATTAAATATGTCAAACAATTTAAAATTACATGTCATTAATAATTAATTCGAAACAATTGATAAGATGTCTTGGTGAATGTGCAAATATGTCAATATCACAGTGCTGTGCAAGTATGTCACTTATCAGACTTAGTGCGTAGTTTGTTGGTGCGTGAGCTGTTCGAACAGTGCGTGTAACAGACCTTACCAGGAGCCGATGATTTCGGCGCGGAGCTAGCGCTCCATCCTGATTGCATGGCATTCTAGTTGGTAGAAAAAAGCATGGATCTTGGTACCTTAGACATAAGGGACCAGGATTGACAAAAACTAACTACATGCAGGCGAAGTCGCGGGCGGAAGCTAGTATATATATATATAGGATTATTTTAAGTTGTATATAAGATAAAACATACATATAGTTTACGCCTAAAACCTGTTTCGCGCGCACGCGCTCGCTGGCAGATAGTAAGTTGCAACCCACCCACCACACAACCACCAGAGGGGCGATCGCACTAATAAATCGCAAGCGAAACGCAACCGAACCGTTCGGCTTAACCAATCCGAACGCCACAATATCACGTCATCTGTTCATCGATGACGTGATATTCTAGCTCTCGGATTGGTCGAGTGGAACGATTTGGTTTCGTTTCCCTAACGTTAGGACGATTAGGCCTTAGTCAGCCACGCTGGCCCAGTGCGGGTTGGTTGACTACGTTCACCTTTGAATTGCTTCGCAGATGTACGCAGGTTTCCTCACGATGTTTTCCTTTACCGTAGGAGCGTCGGATAAATGGACATATGAAATTCGGAACGAAAAACACATTGGTACACGGTGCGGATTAGATCGCGGGCCTCCCGATTCTATGCGGCGCACAAACCAGTGCCGAAACCACAGCGCCACCGACGCTCTTATATATACCATTTTTCCCTAATACTCATGCATCATTCCTATGGGTGTACGAAGGAGTCAGTTTTTCACTTGCTATGATTCTAACATCTCTAGACTTCTCAACTTTCATTAATCATTTCATGTATGCTCGTCAGTTGCAAGTACTATTGACTTGGCTTTCTTTCAGAACATCTTCTCTTTTTATCTGAGTATGTTCATCTAGATCAGTGGTTCTCAACCTTTTAGTCATGAGGGACCATTTTACCAAATGTTTACCTTACCGAGGTCCATCCACTTAGTTTACCTAAATTAAGGGTTGTTTGATAAAGAAAACAAGCACAATTTTATAATTAGCACTCTTTATTTATTATTTGGGAAAAATCTGTTTTTTTTAATTTAATGTGATTTTTGTGACTGCATACTCTTTACTAAGTGGCAGTGGTATCCAACCGATTTCGATGCTTGTTTTTAATAATGATGCTCATTTCATCGTCGATGTTACAAGTGACGATCTGAGACGATCAAAGAACGAATGCAGTATGGAACGAAACCGCCACCCCCGCCCTCGTGCACCGCGTTTCGCCTTCTGACTCGTACGCGCGGCTCGCGTTGTTTCGACTCTACTTATTACGGCAGGTGACATATTATTAGGATGGCTTCGCGGACCACTTGCAATGTCTCCAGGGACCACCAGTGGTCCGCGGACCACCGGTTAAGAACCACTAATCTAGATAATCCCTTGCCAACTTGCTCATTCATATTAGTCTTATAAATATCTTTCATCAGTCGACTTTCGTTTATCTTTTCCATATATGTAAATCTAGGCATTCTCTTCTCGATTTTTTACACCGCAAAATTTGACGACCTCTATAGTCGAATGGTTAGTATACCGATTTCAAGGTGTCGCTATCTCTGAGGTCCCAGGTTCGAATATCGGTGAAGACAGATGTTTGAAGAAAAAAAGAAAGAAAAAACTGTTTATTCCAGTAACACATAAAATACATACTACTCTACTTAATAACAAAAAATAAATAAATAAAATATGTGTCACGGAAAGGGATATCTACTCAGCATATTGCCGAGAGGTCACAGACCTCCCAACGCTGGTCTTCCGTAGATATCCCTCAAGAGCGACTACTATTGTAAACACTTAACTATAACTATCTATACACTATAACTATCTACACTTAACTGTAATTATAAACACTTACTACATAACAGAAAACATACATACATACATACACACACACACACACACACACCCGCACACAAACATGCATACATTCACAATTAACAATCCATACACAGTCTACTTCACACTAAGAACTAGAACACTAGGAAACAGAATGCTATGCCTTAATGTGGACTTAATGGGATACAAGTAAAACACTATTCTAAGGTTGTCGCGCATACGGCGACAGACCCAGGCACTATTTACAAAAATTTTGTTTTTGTTGCTCCATTAGGTACTTTTTATAATTAGTACGAAAGGCTCCCAAACTTACACAACTTCTTATTGGTGGTTATTGCGTCAAACACACAAAACACAAACCTTACAGAGCTTACTTTGGGCTAGGCTAATTGGTTCCCTTATTAAAATATTTCAATAATTTATTTGGAAATAAGTAAGCACCTAACGAGTAAAAAAAAAATAAAAAAAAATTGTAAGCAATTACAAATACAAAACCTCGTCGCATTCTGGCGCAAGCCAAAGAAAATATTCTTACAATATCAACGAATAATTTAATATGAAGTACTTTTTCGAAACATTTCCTAGTCTTGTTAAGCGCTTACTCATATTTTATTTTATTAATTTTCGGGAAGTTAACAGCTAGACAAAAGTAAATTTACATCAGTATACAAATAAGGCCAATTATAAACATCCACTGTTATGCAAAACAATAAAGAAGTATTAGCTTAGGTGTAGATCTTGCCAAACATAGTTGTATATGTACACATAACTATGACTAATATATACAAGTACTTATATAACACACTACTTGTTAAAGAACGCATTACTTAATGTTCGCTTCAACTGTGTAACCGAAGTTGTAAATAAATCTATGCCGTGCAATGCAGCCTTCACATTGATATTCCAAATGTTTATTTTTACAATGAACACAGTATGGCATACATAAGGTCAAATCCCGTTCCGAATTAACAAAGGCTTGTTCTATACCAAAAACTTCGCAACAAAAATATTTAGGAAGTTCTGAAAAGAAAAATCCGTGCTGGCCCCGCGTCAAAGAAAACGTACATGATGAGTTCATTTGTATCATTTCCGTATGCTTTCCCAAACGAATACAATTTTCCCCTGATTTACCTGTAAGTTAATTCGTTGAGAATGAATGAGATTTCCGACATTGTGTTGAGGTAACAATGTAATGTGAGCTTAAATCTAAATTCCTACTGATGTTATCAACGCGAAAGTTTGTAAGAATAGATGTTTGCTACTTTTTCACGTAAAAACTACTAAATAGACTTTAATGAAACTTCACAATAATATAGATTATACATCACAATAACATAAAAATTACAATTTATAAAGATATTTTGTGAATTGTGTTTAAAAAATAATGATATAAAATATATCGACCATCTGCGAGCAATTCTGGAGTGCGCTGCCAAAACCGCTAGAGTTGCACGCATGTAATGTATGATAGAAATGTTTATCATAAATAGTATTTTATCTTTAAAAAAAAGTATTTATCTATGTAATGGAAAAATTGTATATATTAACAATGAGCTGGGCCCTGTTATCGTTATTCGTTAAATGTCAAATCAATTTGTTACCGTGTTTTTACTACGCTTTCGGAAAACCTTAGGTCGACCATAGGAATTAGCCACTGAGTTCTTCTCCACTATTTAACACGTCCGCTACGTAACATTTTTCAGTGTACTTTCAGCTGGTGCGTCAAGAGGTCCATTCTATCTTGGCACATAGAAGACTTTCCTGCAGGGCGTCGTGTCGTCTAATTAACCCACAATCGTTTCTGTGTTAATATGGATTTATTCAGTACCTCTATAGTTATTTTCAAATATTTTTATATGCAGGCCAAAGACCAATACATAAAAGATAATAACAAGCTGCGTTTTTAATTCGCTCTATGCGTCTGTTCGACAGAAGAGAAACAATTTATGAATTCATTTTGACCACACAACGCACTGAATCTAACAAAAAGCTAGTGATGGAAAACACCTGTTACTATTGAGAGTGTTATCTAACAATAACAGTGAAAAATTCGCTAATTTGAATAATAGAGAAAATGTATTAATATATTTTCTACATACTGAGATGTGAATACAATATTTAATATAAACTAAATCACTTTCTATTTACATACCGAATGTATTTGTAGAATATGTGAAAATGTTCAATGTAAATAAAACTCTTGATTCTTGTAGGTTTAGTTCATTTTAGAGAAAAAAATTCTAAATCGCTGTCGCTATCTTCACTATTCGAAGCAGTAGGCTTGAAAGTGTAATCTTCTAATATAACAATATTTTTGTTTGAATCTATATTTGAATTAGTAGCTGAATATTTATTTCTAACAAATATTTTTCTTTACTTCGACCTACTTGTGCTCATCCCTTCTCCGTTTTCGGTTTCTGTAGCATAAAGTAGTTTTTTTTTTCTAATTTTCTTCGGCGTAATGAACTAGCACTTCTCAACATCCACACACTATTTTATTGTTATGATAGATAATCAACATAAATCGCCATGATACTTTGTTGCATAAAAACATCTAAATTCGTAATATAAATTTGGTACGCGGCTCATCACTAACGTCAGAAAATAGCGCATCATCTAGCGTTTGGTCATATTGACCACACACCGCATCAGATTTAAATATTTTTCTTTAAGTGCGGGTGAGGTCAAATTAAGTCACGAGTTTATAAATATGCTGAACTCAGCATATTTATAAACTCGTGAACCAATTATTGTCAATTGAATGTGAACAACTGTTCACATTCAAGTGACAATAACAACGGTATATGTATCTCTTTCCTACGATAGCAATACACAAAGTTATGCTTTCCGCGCCAGGGGAGTAAACGCTATATTGCGGTGCGCACGGAATGTAAGCTAGCTGTGAGCCGATATGACCACACAAAGCAGTGAACGTGTTAATGGATGTTAACATACGTATAAACCTTCCTCTTCAATCGCTCTATCTATTTGGAAAAACCGCATCAAAATCCGTTGCGTAGTTTTAAAGATTTAAGCATACATAGGGATATAGGGACAGAGAAAGCGACTTTATTTTATACTATACTAGCGGACCCGACAGACTTCGTCCTGTCAAAAAGATTTGTAAAGTGGCAGTTTTTCGTTCCTACTTATTTTATAGATAATATAGCATAGCCAACCAAGTTGCAAAAATGGTCCAAATGAACTACTACTATTACATTTTGTGATTATTAAATTTTGGAACGTGACATTAAATCCTCCAACGATGTATTCTAAGCTCCAACGCACACTCGCACACTGTTTTGATAGATTTGATTGAATTTCAACTTTATATAGCGGTAATAAAGCGCAAATTGACTCTTTGATGCTAGGAACACACCTACATTGCTTAGACAACAGTGAGTGCTTGCAATATGAACTTTATACAATAACGATAAAGCTCAAATGGAGTGTACGTTTTAGTTAGAAAACGTTTGTATGGAAAAAATGTGTTTTTTACAGGGTTTTTCGATAATTATTCGAATTTTTCTCATCATTCAAACCATCCTTGAATTTCAACGAACATTTAAAAAAAAGAATTGGCCAAATTGGTCCAGGCGTTTTTTTTTTGGCGATTCATTTTTATATATAAGATGTAAGGCATTTGAGTACAAAAGTGGGTTTGAGAAGGAAGCTTCAAACTTATGAAAAAAGACTAGAGCAATTCAAAATGGACTCTTTGGAAAATAGAAGATATTTGCACAGTTATGCGGTACTATTCAAAGTTGTAAATTCATTGTGGGATACAAGTGAATTATTACATCAGATTAAGCTTACGTTTGGTAGACATCGAAATCAAAAATTGTTTCACGTGCCACTATTGACATATAATGTTTCTTACAAAGGAATCACAATACAATCCACAATGAAGTGGATATGTTCCACCAGTCTTTGACGGCGTTTTTGGGAGATATTTGTGCTAAACCAATAATGAACCAGCCATTAAATAAATACACTCGTACATACATACAATCTAGGTTCTAACTTTTCAATTTAATAATGTACACAATTGTAATTGGTTCCAAGCTTACGTTTATATAATTGAGTTAATATTATGTTTTAATCTTGGTTTGTGAACTGTAATTGTGTCTAAATAAATAAATAAACTATGTACTTTTTTTTATTTTTATGGATAACAAAATAAAGACACGCACGGTATAGTGTCTAATATTAGTGACACGGCATGCACGAAGTTTTCACAGTAAGACTATCATATAAACGGTATAATTGCTTGTGTATCTAATTCATTGAGGGCTCTAAAAACGGCAAATTTTACTGAGGCTAGAGAACCTAAGGAAATGTCTATGTAATACGAGAATCTCATTGTAATACGAGAAGGATCTGTATGATGGGGAGTGATGAAAAATACTTCTCCTACAGAGTCAAAGATGGAAATTTTTACGGTTCAATATCCAATAGCGACAGTGACCATGCCTTCTTTTAACTGTATCTATCGAAATTTCGTGTCCGATTGACTGACTCCAATTCCATCTGCCGACAGATTTCCAGTTTAAGCTTTCAGCAACCGATGCCCGGAAATGACGACGTGACCCAAAACTGTCTGGACGTCGGGTTAATCGTTTTTAATTAAGTGATGTGTGATGTGTATTGACTTTGGCTGGGTCTGTTATTGTATTGAGCTAGCAGGCCAGTTTGGCTTAAGAGAGCAATTATTCTGCATTGTTATTCCCTCCATTAATATTTTCGATGTCAGCAGATTTTGTTGGAACGTAACTTAGTCACATGTGACTAAAAATATGTAATATGTGGATAACATGTGACATAACATGTATGAAGGTGATTTTCACCTTGTTATAGATATTATTAGTGTAATTATGCAAGTACTCGCAACCGCAAAGCATGCATGAAGACGCTCATGAAAGTGGAGGAAGCAAGTGAAGTGTGCCAGGCTCGTAGCAAGTGGAGAGAGGTGGTCTCTGCCTACCCCATTGGGAACAAGGCGTGACATATATGTATGTATGTATGTAATTATGCAATTGATAATTTCTTAATATTGATTGACGTCTAAACTAAAATTGACATATTCACTATTTAATTTAATGTAATGAAAATTTATTGATGCTATATTTAATTTTGTATAATGAATGATATACTTTTAATGCTAAGTTGAATTTCGCGCGCCTATTTCTATAGATTTGAACGCCTTATATGGCCGAGCATAGTGATACTACAGCATTGTTTATGCCGCCCGTATACTACCTACTCGTATGTCTTATATATAAAAATGAATCGTAAAATGTGTTGGTAAGCGCATAACTCAACAACGCCTGGACCAATTTGACCAATTCTTTCGTTAATATGTTCGTTGAAGTTTAAGGATGGTTTCTACGGCGAGAAAAATTCGAATAATTATCGGAAAAACCCTAAAACCAGACGACCTTATTTCCCATACAAACGTTTTCTAACCAAAACGTACAGTCAATTTGAGCTTAATTGTTATTGTATAAAGTTCATATTGCAAACACTCACTGTTGTCCAATCAATGTAGATGTGTTCCTAACATCAAAGAGTTAATTTGCGCTTTATTAACGTTATATAAAGTTGAAATTCAATCATATCTATCAAAACAGTGTGCGTGCTTGCGTTGGAGCACAGAATACATCATTGGAGGATTTAATGTCACGTTCCAAAATGTACAAAATGTTATAGTTCATTTGGACCTATTTTGCAATTTTGGTTGGCTATTCGATATCCCAACTAATCCCAACTAATATTATAAATGCGAAAGTGTGTTTGTTTGTTTGTTTGTTTATTTGTTTGTTTGTTTGTTTGTTTGTTACCTCTTCACGCTTAAACTACTGGACCGATTTCAAAATTCTTTCACCTTTGGAAAGCTACATTCTCCCCGAGTAACATAGGCTACTTTTTATCCCGGAAAAATCGACAGATCCCACGGGATGCGCAATAAAGGCTTCGCTCAAAAACTACTGCAAAGATTTTTATGCGGTTTTCATCAATAGATAGAGTGATTCTTGAGGAGTTTTGCGGCATTTTTTATCTCGGAAAAACGGATAGTCCCACGGGAAGCGCGATAAAATCTTCGCACCATAAACCGACTTCCGCGTATATGTAGCCGTGGGCAAAAGCTATGACCCTTAACCCTCTATACACCCAATCCCGAAATCCACGCGGGCGAAGCCGCGGGCAGAAAGCTATTATCTATAAAATAAGTAGGAACAAAAAACTGCCACTTTATAAATCTTTTTGACAGGACGAAGTCTGTCGGCTCCGCTAGTTTACAAATAAATGATTTAATTTGATTTGATTTAATGTGTTGATAACACATTTTATGTCAGTAACTCAGTTTATGTTAAACAGGTGAAAATAATTGTAGTCTGATGATGGAATGAATTCAAAATTCTAACGGATTCTTCATTGTGATGACTAATTGATTAAGAACGCTTGTGATATAACTCCCTCTCATCCCGTGGATGTCGGTAAAGCCGACTAAAGTATAATTACGATATGTATAATTGCTATAATTAATTAATATATTAATATAAGCGGAATAACTTTTTAATTTGCTTCCAGATAAAGTTGTCATGTATTTAAAACCTTAATCATTATACGCTGTCATTGTAATGTAAATATGCAAATCTACTTCTCATGCTTGAGGTTATACCATGATGATAGATTGCGGATTTGACTACTGTCTCCTTTCTGTTTGTGACATTATCCAATAGATGGCAGCACTGTGAGCCACGTGGCGGCACACAGTCGCATATTTGACTTTTAAAGGTGTAATGATTAGTTATGACTTCTATTTCTATTTCGTGTGTAAGTCGGGGCTGATATGCATCACTGCGACCTATTAAGATCTATTGTGACCAGCCTCCTATGTAGGTTCTATGTAGGCCCTACAGTAGCTCCCTTAACTGGGCACTGACCAAGAAAGATAGGATGTTCCCAGTTCGGATTGTTTTTATTTCATCTGGGTCAAGGATGTGTTTCCCCAGGTGTCTGTTTCTTTTGTGAATCAGCGGTTCACAGTAGCACAAGAGGTGTATTGGTGTTTCACGCTCTTGTTCGCAGACTCTGCATGTGTCAGTGTCCTTTAGTTTCATGTTGTAAAGGTGTCTAACTTGCAGTGACCGGTCAAAGCCCTAACCATCACGCTCAAGTTACTCCTGTCAAGCTTTAATAGCTCGTCAGTGCGTTTGCGAGAGTATGGTTCGATTAGTGCTTTTGAGTGTGTCAACCCGGACGTACTGTGCCAGTCTGCTTTCGCCTCGTTAAGAAGGCGAGTTTTTAGGTATTGCATGGCCTGGTTCTTTGAGATACCACAGATAGGCTCTGGGCCGAACTGTATTCCTTGAGCCCCAGCCCTGGCTAGTTCATCGGCTTTATGACATTAGTTATGACTTGGTCAGCGACAGTATTCAATCAGTCGGGAAGAGTGTAAGTCATAAAAGTCACGCTAGTATTCCATTGCTTTAAATAAACCGTTATTTCTTGAAGGTATTTGATATTGTTCACAACACATGGTACATTATATTCTATTATTAGTTAACCATCACATCATCATCAACCATCGCATTTAAAATCAGCGATAAATTTTCAACTAGTTTTTATAAATCAACCATGCTACGATGCTTCAAACAATAAAAATCTCGTTTCCATTCCATATTTGATTTCTCGCACAATAAATTCAGTTCACAATTCAGTGCCATTCAAATGCTTAAAAATAGAGTATCGATTCTTCTGGAAACTGGAGCACAAATCAGCTCGCGACACCTACATATTGATCTTACCGCACCCTTCTCGCGCCATGCTTTCACGACATTTTGTTTGCGAATGAATGGCGGGTACACGCACATAATACGAGTTAGCAGGTCTTACATTGTCTCTGAATCAGATTCAAATACGATATATAGTTATCAATACCCCGTCAAAATCTTATGAAATAAGGGCGACCTCTTCGAGAGGGATATATATATTGGAGTAGATATTTAGTGCAAAATAGGGATACACTAAAACTACGAAGCATAATATTTCTTATCCTTCTTTTTAAAGTCTCCTTTTCCATTATTTTAAAGTTTCTTATTCTACTACTCCACACATTCCTAATAATATTATATACAGTATGCTACCGAGAATAAGCTTATTTTCACCACAAGAAATTTTAGGAGCCATATGAATGGCTCCTATTACTAGACGTATGAAGGGGAGGCGGGGAGCGCTTTCAAAAAAATCACGAAATATCACAAGGTTATAGTAAAATTTGATGTGTATTTATTTTTTCTAGTTTCTCACCATATATCAAGGGGAGGGGGGGGGGGGGGTAAAAATGCAATAAAAATACCATTTAATTAATGGCTGACCCCTTACGAACTATCTTGAAGTCTAACCTAATTAAACAAAGGAGCGACATACAGGACTAGAAGATAGAATACAGATTCGAAGATTTCCATTTGAATTCCGCCATCTTCCGAATTTGACAGTTTATGTCACTGACAATTAATGAAACGAACTATCGTAATAGGCTTGTTGCCTAAATTTCAGTAGTTAGATACTAATATACCTTGATGCCTATTCTATACAAAATAATTTATTTTTGAAAAAAATGCTTATTTATAAGAATAATTTTGCATTTAATTAAATATTTGACATTAGTCATCAAAAACGCTCATGACTGTCATAGCGTCTTGAATGACGTCACGCCGTGCAAAACACAGTTGTTTTAGTATCGGAATATTCGGTATTGTGAAGTTATTTTAATAAAAAATGGATTCATCGTATTACAAGTACTGCATAGTGCCCCAGTGTACAAGCACAAGTATAAAAACACCAAAAAAAATATTTATATACGTGCCAAACAATCAGCAGATACGTAAAAAGTGGCTGACACTCGCGAGAAGGAATGATGCCCATTCTTTTTCGCACTAGGCTCGTCGAAAAAATATCGATACATCGATATATCGATATTATTTTTTCAATGTATCGATATTTTTGAGCGATATTTAATGTTTCGATGTATCGAGGTATCGATATAAAATTACAAGTATTGAAAAGGTATAAAAATCGATATTTTTTATAATTAAAAAATCCTAAAAAAGAATACTTTTTTTATACTAACATTTTTTAACAAATTACATTTTTTTTGTCTTTGGTCGACTTGATTTACTGCGTTTTAATTTGGTACTTAAGTTGGCAACTCTGTCTGTCAATGTCATTTCAGTGTCAGTGTCTGTGCTTCAACTATCCGTCCGTCTGTTATCCGTATTATAACCTCAACGCGAGCGTATTTCTGCCTGCATTTGAGTTGATTATAGTTCTCAAACAATCTAACTAATTAAATCAATAATTAATTCATCTGCTGTAAATCTCGCAGTACCCAATAACAGAAGTCGGCTTACAGCCGAGCATGTAAATCAAAGAGTTTTTCTTATGTCTGTATCAGATAAATATTGGTTTGATTAATAAATAATTAATATTTTTTATTGTTGTCCTTGATTTAAAAAATTTAAAAATGATGTCTATTGATTAGTATTTATCTAGTAATGTAAGATGATTGAAGTAGATTAGGCCAAATATTTTTTTTCCTATCACACCGATATATCGATATATCGATATTTTTAAATAAAAATATCAATATCGATATTGATATATTCAAAAATTATCGATACAATATATATCGATACTTTATTGCATTTCCGACATCCTATTTCGCACTTCCACAAGACACTTGGGAATGACATTTTGACTTTGACGTTTCGCACGGCGTGACGAAACACTTTTTAATTGGTGTTTGCTGTCACGTGACTTATGGCTTATTTTGTGCAATTTTATTTTATAAAAATATAAATAATCAAAAGTTATTATTTTATAAAACTTTGTTTTTTCATAATTAAATGATCATCTTAATAGTTATGCAACCTAATGCATCAGATTTGTTCATAGTGGATACAAGCCTATTTATTATTCTACAAAATGTTAATGGATAGTTAAAATGTATTTAATAAATATCACAATATTAAAATAAATTTTAACTTATGTTACAAGTTGATAGCGCCTCTATTCCCTACACAATAAAAGCTGTATTCGTATTGCAACCTAACATGCTACTGATTGCGATAATGCGAGTATGCATGTTACAGTCGTACTCTCGAATCGTATTCTAAAACCAAACTCCAATCTCTGCTTGAGTTAGAAAGGGATGGCACTATGTGGGTTCAATAGCAGCATCTCTTTCTAACTATACTCGAGCAGCGATTCCAGTTTCAGTTTGAATTTCGAAAACGCACTTTTGTCTGTACGTATATTTTAGATTGAATTTCGAATACGCACTTTTGTCTGTACGTATATTTTAGATTGAATTTCGAATACGCACTTTTGTCTGTACGTATATTTTAGATTGAATTTCGAATAAGCACTTTTGGCTGTACGTATATTTTAGATTGAATTTCGAATAAGCACTTTTGGCTGTACGTATATTTTAGTTTGCATTTCGAATACGCGCTTTTGTCTGTACATATATTTCTAGCTGTACAACGCAGCAAGAGTGTGCACGCTTCGATGACGCTGATGAGAGTTCGCCAAATGAGCGCTGCTTTTGATACTTGAAACTTTGAAAAGCCCAACATTGTAGAACTGATACCGGCACGTAATGCGAGTTAGCGGAGCCTGACGTGTCTCGAGTCGGGACAGATAATCCAACTTTTGTGTACGCTGATTACGCGAAATATTTTTCGCTAAATCCGCTTATGTAGATTCAGGCGAGGCTTTGAATACCTTGTTACAGGGTTGCGAAAGTTATACAAATTCATTACGACGAGGAACAATTCTGCTACTTTAACGTAACTGTATGTTTTGGGTATTTAGGTCTAGGTTTTTCGGGAAACATAATTTCTTATACTTACGAGTACGCCAATTAGCTTAGCCCAAAGTAAGCTCTATAAGGCTTGTGTTATGGAATCTAAGGTAACAGATAGACATACGTATGTTATACACTTGTTGGTATCAGACTTCGTTTGCGCAGGCTCGTCATATTTTGGCCAACATGATGTATAACCTATATTATTGTAAAGTGTCATTAAAATCCCTTCAGTAGAGTTTTAGTACAATTTATAAAAATACTAACTGCTGCTCGCAACTTCGTCTGTATAGAGGTTAGTTGTTTTCTACTTACTTGACACTTATCATCATATTTTGGACGTGCCTAGGATACAGGGCTCTGTGTCAGCTAGGGTAGCCGGATCAACATGACCGTTTTTACCGTGGGAGAGCCATGCTTCGGCACGAATTGGGCCGGCTCGACCGGAGTGATACCACGGCCTCACAGAAAACCGACGTAAAATAGCGCTTGCGCTGTGTTTCGCCGAGTGAGTGAGGGTACCGGAGGCCCAACCCTCCTTATTCCCGTTTATTCCCCTTATTCCCTTTTAAAAGGCCGGCAACGCATCTGTGACTCCACTGGTGTTGCGGGTGTCCATGGGCAACGGTTATTGCTTACCACCAGGTGATCCGTTTGCTCGTTTGCTGCCCTATCCTATAAAAAAAAAAATGACCTACCAACTAAACTTAGCCTTAAGCTTGGGTCATATTGACCTAATGGCTGGGTATGAAAGCGACCGCTCCTCGCGAGAAAGAGCATGGTGCAAACTTATTACGAGTAGCTTAGCTTCAAATAATGCGTAAGTCGATTTGGTGAGTAATCCGCACATTTGTAACTTTAATTGCACACATTTAACATAGGTATTTGAATGCACTTATTGCTGGTAATACAATCTTTTCGAACCCCAGTATTGTTTGATTGGAGAATCTTTCAGTATTTATTAGGATTTCGAGCCCGAAGATAAAACGACTCTCTATTACTAAGACTTAAAACAGCGTGCACTAAATTGGATGATACACTGGCAGAAGACTAGGCCAAGAATACCAGTAACGTGTATTAATGGAATTCGAAGAAGCTTGTGAAGTACGATGGGTGATCCAAAAGTAATAATAATTAATATTAAGCAACATGATTGTTATTTTTCTACATAGTCTCCTAACAAGTAAATACATTTAGTCCAACGTTTTTCTAAACCTAAAATTTCCTTTGAACAAAATTGTTTTTCTTTACTCTACAAAAAAGCGCTACAGCGGCCATCACTTCGCTATCGTCTTCAAATTTCCTGCCTCGGAGGTCTTCCTTGAGCCGAGGTCTAGAAGTCGCTAGGAGCTAAATGTGGCTATTTCTTGAATAGCAGCCATCGCAACTGCAGCTTTGTGAGTCGGTTTAATGAAACAGCACTCCAGCGCGCAGCTTGTCGCGTCTTTTTTTTTATGTCCTCCCGCAATCTTCTTATTTGGCCTGCATAATAAGAGCCTGTAATCGTGGCTCCCTTTTTCAAGTATTCCACCATTATTACTCCTTGTGCGTCCTAGAAAACGGAGGGCATAACTTTCCCCGTCGAACTTGACTCTTTGAATTTCTTTGGCGTAGGTCGTTTCCAAGTCATTGACTGCTGCTTCGTTTCAGGGTTTGGTGGATCCAGTTCCCGTCCATGGTCACAAAATGTGTAAAATTTTTTTGGGAAGAATCTTGTTTATATTTTTGTATGTATAAATTTTCATCAGCATATAAGCAGTAAGCTAAGACTAACTTCAAATTGCCTCTACACCCTTCGAACCCTATTTGTTTGTTTAGTTTACAACACCGAATAACTTCACATGAAGACATTAACGTTGAAGCAAACATATAACTCCATTTTACGGGACGCTTTATCGCCCACGTGCAATAAATAGTTTTACATCTGCCTACATTTAATTGTCTCGAAGTACACAAGTATAATGAACACACCCGTTTTTATCACCGACTTATTTGTCGAAAGACGTTAAGTGAGCCATAAACTTAACGGCGCTATTCTAATCATAAACCGAATCATTTCCATACGATTTAACTAATGCAATGTCCTTCGGCTAAAATAACTTGAGCCTTTGAGGCGGTTTCGCCCTACCACCGTTTGACTTACAAACTTAAGCAATTTACCTCGAGGAGGGTTCACTGTGCAAAGTGAAGGCGGGTTTTAATTAATTTGTAATGCGTTCGGAAAAATCTCGGAAATGCTGTTGGTTTGAACAGCTTTTTTCGAAATAAGAAACATCATAAATATTTGACGACCTTTGCAGTCGAGTGGTTAGTACACCGGTTTCAAGGTGTCGCCATCTCTGAGGCTCCGGGTTCAATTTCCGTGGGGACCTTTTTCTTTGAGGGGAAATGCACCTTTTGCACTGTAACACCGCGCTGGCTATGCGCGGCTGTGTGTGGGGCTCTCCGGTCTGACAGGACCGGCCTACCCGGGTATGTGCTCCGGGGCCGACACGATCTAGTTCTAGTCGAGCCAACGCCATGGGAGGGACTGTCCGAGAACCCCTGGACAGTCCCCCAGATGGAGAGACATCACCACGGCGTGTGCGGTAGCTAGACGCAGCCTTGCGGTGAGTAGTCCCGTGGGGCCCTGTGGCAGATGGGGGTAGATGTTTGTATGACGCACTTGTACTTCAGTCATGTTGTTATATATGTATATCTATGAAAAATATTTATATATGTATGTCTATCTATTATACTAGATCCCATAACACAAGCCTTCCAGAGCTTTCTTTAGGTTAGGCTAATTGGTTTGAGTTAATAAAAAATGATAAGAAAAATATATTTATCAATAATAAAGTTTCTTTTAATTTCTCCCGATTTATTTATTTTCTAGTTAGGAACACGAACAGTTACAATAAAACTAAAAAAAACTAAACAAACTTACATAACATAAATCGACAAATTGTCCATACCTATATATTTCTTACATTTGATTCTATTTTTAAACTAAGATATTCTTAAATTGAAATTAATTATATCGCCATCGAAAAACTTCTTAATATATAACTGGCATATGATTATACAAAAATACATTTTTGACATATTTGTGCAGTGATTTAAATGCATAAATTCAAATCGATCAGTTAAATTAAAATCGCACTCGAAATAACAATGGTTGTGCCATCAATACTTAATTTAGTTTTAGTTGAATATTTCACTCACGATCTTCAGATCTATTTTTAGAGCAACACGACGAAGACTTTTATATCAAGTTATCATTTTTATAAGAAGGTCGAAAATTTCATTGTCTAGCTTGCAGTTAGCTGCCAGCTTATACAGTTATATGGCAGACAATAAAAACCGTGTGAATTAATTGTTAGAAACTTTGAAATGGACTTGCACAATAGCTCTGATGCCGTGTCTTCGAAATTTCTATTCAACATCCATTCCAGGTTGCTGCGTAGCTCGAACGCTATAATGAATCACTCGCGATCAATCACTCACAGTCCTTTCAAGGAAATAGGGTCATAAGACTTTTCTGTTCGTATTTCGCATACGCGTACGGAGAGGAATTTAAGAGGCGTATATTGCATTTTTTTATTAAGCAATTCTTTCGTTTGCTTGCCAAACGGATTTCAGTTTATTTTTTTTATTTTTTTATGTGATAGGGGGCAAACGAGCAGACGGATCACCCGATGGTAAGCGATTACCGCCGCCCATGAACGCCCGCAACACCAGAGGAGTCACAAGCGCGTTGCCGGCCTTTTAAATGGGAGTACGCTCTTTCCTTGAAAGTTTGGATATCGTAACGGTTCGGAAACACTACAGGCGACAATTCATTCCACAGTTTAGTTGTGCGAGGCAGAAAATTTCTAGAGAAACGCACAGTGGTGGACTGCCAAGTATTGAGATGGTGAGGATGGAAGGTTTGTCGCGTGGAACGATGTCGGAAAGTAGCAGTAGGGATCAGTCCAAACAATTCCTCCGAGCACTCACCGTAGTAAATGCGATAGAGTATGCAGAGAGAAGCTACATCTCTACGCAATGCCAAAGGGTCAAGCCGACTTGAAGTTTCCTGGTGGTCGACGATGCGAATCGCTCTCCGTTGAATCCGGTCTAGAGGGAGAAGCTGGTATTGGGGCGCCCCTGCCCAAAGATGAGAACAGTATTCCATATGAGGCCGGACCTGTGGCTTATAAAGTTGCAGACGGTGGGCCGGTGTGAAATACCGCCTCGATCTATTGAGCACACCAAGCTTCTTCGAGGCTAGTTTAGCCTTACCCTCTAAGTGACCACGGAACTGAACTACGCTCGATACGTCGACACCAAGAATCCCAATTTTGGCTGAGGCGGTTAAGGGAGTGCTCTCAAAACGAGGAGACACGACAAACTTTTTTGCAGTGAAAAGTTAGTTTATTTATTACTAGCTGTTATTAATTATCAGAGGTCGGAATCAGGTAGAGTTATTTATGTACTTGCATAGAAATGTTGATATGAATGTGGACCTTCCCGGGATTTCTAATGGACAATCCCGTGATCCGTCGGCTGGGTTTAGAAATACCGCCTCATAAAACCGAGGCGCTATGGTTCCACGGCCTTCCGAGGCGCCGGGACCACCCAGCTACCGGATCTGGGTAGGTGACGCAGTGGTCGCGGTGGGGCCGTCCATCAAGAACCGGGACCGCCGCTGGAGCTTCGATTAGCACTTCGTGCGTTTGGTCCCCCAAGCCAAAGGGGTGGCGGGCGCGTTGCATCGCCTGCTGCCCAATCTCGGGGGACCAAGGGATGGAGTTCGCCGCTTGTACGAGGGTGTCGTGCGATCCGTGGTCATATATGGGGCCCCCGTGTGGTCGCGAAACTGTGCGAGGTCCGCCCGCTGCAGAGCCATCCATTATACCATCTCGTACGAGGCGGCGACAGTTCTGGGACGTTATTCGACATCTTGGCCGACATGTACGCGACCCGGGGGGACTACGCCCCTCCCGTGGGCGTCGTCGGTGGAGGAGATCGGGGGAGGTAGTTGTCTCCCCCAAGGCGAGCTCCCCTGGATTATCGCAAGGGTAGGTAGGCCTTCCCCTTCTGGTGAGGAGAGCCCGACATTACTGTCAGCTCGCCACAGCCGGGGTAAGCAATTTAATGCATTTTCCTAAGGGCTAAAAAAAAAAGTGGGACTTCCAAGAATATGTCTTCGCTGTTCTCTGCCTCTTTCGGTAATAAGGTTTGTGAAATGAAACAAAAAGCTTTTCTCTTCAAAATAATTATTGCCACAATCTGATGTCTCTGCAACGTTTAAGAGTGACTGAACGTGAACTGACCAGACTTGGTTCCCCATTAACCTCAGCACTTGAAGCTTTTTAGACTCAATAGTAGAAGGTATGCACATAGCAAAGATATGTCAAAGGTAGCTATAATATTCTATGCACGGCTGGACTTTGCTTTAATATAATGTCAAAGCTGCACTGGCGAGAAATATAGCTGAGCTTTGGCGAGAGTGCTAAGCTTTTTAATGTCAGAAGCAGTTTTCTCTTCAATAATTCACTCGAAGCTGAGTTTCAGTTCAAAACTAAAGCACAGCAAAAGTAAATGGTCCGTAAAGAGCGAAGGAACAAGTCTTGAAAAGTGGGTGCTAAGTTGCACGGTCTCCATTTAGTACTGGAGAAACACTCCAAGTTTTGGAGGAACTTTTTTACTTGAACGTATTAGTAAGGCTTGCAGGGTCTAGTTAATATTTAAGGCAGATTTTTTATGACAATACTCCATTCATTATAGACCGGCGCTATTTGGGTACTG
Source organism: Scirpophaga incertulas (assembly GCA_036419045.1). NCBI lineage: Eukaryota > Metazoa > Arthropoda > Insecta > Lepidoptera > Crambidae > Scirpophaga > Scirpophaga incertulas. Next base: position 2,250,424 of record CM071633.1, read on the forward strand.
CATCACTTCTGGCGCATATGCTCTCTTTTAATGGAACAGCGCTGACTGTGCCCTCTTCTGAGAGTGCTGTCTTCCTTGTCACGTCGATTCATAGGGTCATTTGGACCTACGGCTGAGACTGAGTTTAGTCGGTAGGTCTGTCTGGTAAAGCCGCCTCGATTCGTCAAGAATGGGACATAATCAACGTGGCACTCTCCTCTCCAGAAGGAAAAAAAATACATTTTTTTTTTATAGGATTGGGGAGCAAACGAGCAAACGGATCACCTGATGGTAAGCGATAACTGTTGCTCATGGACACCCACAACACGCAGAGGAGTCACAGATGCGTTGCCGGCCTTTTAAAAGGGAAGGGGGGATTGGGCCTCCGGTACCCTCACTCACTCGGCGAAACACAGCACAACCGCTATTTTACACCGGTTTTCTGTGAGGCTGTGGTATCACTCCGGTCGAGCGGGTCCAATTCGTGCCGAAGCATGGCTCTCCCACCGCTCTCCCACGGCTGTATCTCTCTATCTCGGCATACGGTGTTTGACACCTATTTCTATCAGGACTTGGAGAAACATAACGTCATCAGACGGCTCATTGCAGATTCAAGTATGGCGACAATTGAAGAGGTCTGTTTATTTATGTACCTCCTTACATTATCCTTACGTGCGAAGACCTTATGCGACAATAATTGTAGAACTATTTTCTAAAATGGACTTATATTTTAATCTGTACTACTAGTATATTGATTAATTACTATAAGTTAATTAATAAAATTGTTGTTTACCTATTTGCTAATACTTTGCATAAGATTAAAAATTTTTAATAAGTCTTTTTTTATTTCTTGTGTTTAAATTATACATTTGAAAATTAGTATGAAATGTGTTACAACTTTACATCGAAAATGCATACCCAGATCGATTTTTGTAGGTTACACAATTTATTAGTTACGTATAGGATTTTGAACCCGGGACCCGTTGCGTAGTAAAGTTAACCCTAAATAGAGTAAAAACAGGAGTTAAAATAATTATTTGAATAGACTCAGAAATTAATGAACCATTTTCAATGATAATTGATATAGCAGTTTTTTACCAAACGGAAAAAGTGAAACGCGAAATTATATTTTCACGCTCGAAAACTGTCAGTGGAGAAAATAATACAGTGTTGAAACCTTAATTATTATACGCAGTCATTGTAATGTAAATATGCAATTCTACTTCTCGTGCTTGAGGTTATACCATGATGATAGATTGCGGATTTGACGACTGTCTCTTTTTTTGGTTGTGACGTTATCCAACAGATGGCAGCACAGTGAGCCACGTGGCAGAACAGTCGCACATTTGATTTTAAAAGGTGTAATGATTAGATAACTTGATTGGGATCAGTATTCAGTCCGTCGGGAGGAGTGCAAGTCATAAAAGTCACGTTAGTATTCCATTGCTTTAAATAAATAAACCATCATTTCTGGAAGGTGTTTGATATTGTCAACAACAATAGTAATAAATAAACTGTCCAATTCATATCAAATCAAAATCAAAATCAAAATAATATTTATTCAACATAGACCTTTACAGGCACTTATTGACGTCAACAAACAAAACAAAAAAAAGCTTAAGTAATAAAAAAAAAACAAAAACCTTGTCCGTACGTACGAATAAGGAAAAAAAAAAGAAAAAAATATATTGACTCGACACCTGTTCGGAAATTGGGAGAGCCTTCTCGAGAAGAACAGGCAAGAAACTCTGAAGGTCTATTTTTTATCTCCTCTTTTCAATGTTAACAATCACAATAATACAATACAAAAATACAATATAGTACAAGATACAATCACACCTAACACGATTACAGTCGTATGTATGTTTACATACACATATAAAATAATACAATATTATAAATAATGTTGTTACCAAACATGGCTCTATGAATAGTGTCCCTATTCCCAAACAGTGTGATTATTAAGATAGTCACTTACTTTATAATAACCTTTACTCATGAGTGTATTTTTGATATGGTTTTTAAATTTATATAAAGGCAAATCAATGACACTTTGCGGAAGCTTGTTAAACATAGATATACATTTCCCCAAGAACGAACAGCTAGTTTTATGGAGTCTGAACATTGGAACGGCAAGTTTATTTTTGTTTCTAGTATTCACATTATGTAGATCACTGTTTTTATTGAATTTATTATAGTTTCTATATACAAAAACTAAATTATCATATATATATTGACTAGCTAAAGTTACAATATTAATTTCTTTGAACAATTCTTTTAGGGATTCTCTAGCCCGTAAACAGTAAATAGCACGAATCGCTCTTTCATAAGGTATTTTTATATTACGTGACAACCAAAAACGTAGCTATTTCGAACACAATAGTTCTTCAGCTGGAATTTAACATATTATGTTGGTTGAAGTAATGGAAAGTTTTATTCCAACACTAAATTAAAATTGTACAACAATTCGTGTTAATATACATATGTATGTATTATATTAAAATTAGACTTGCAAATTGACGATCTGCTTAGTCGAGAGGTTTTTTTTTTTTTCCTCAGGAGAAGAGGCTGAGAATCCTCATGGATACCAACGCAACAGGCAAGCAGGGATGCGTTGATTATGTCGAACTCCTGGTGCTGTCGATGCGGCTCGACCACACAGACCTACCGACTAAAAAATGCATTAAATTGCATACCCCGGCTGTGGCGAGCCGGCGGTTACGTGGGGCTCTCCTCCCCAGAAGGGGGAGGCCTACCCACTAAAAACCTCAGGGATGGCCTTCCTCAGGCATGAAGGGAGCCCCCGGGAACTTACCAAGCTACTTCCGGGAACCCCCAGCCTCCGCTCCCCCGTCGATACAGGGGAGCCCTCCTCGGGGGTGGCTACACTACCTCCCCCGGTCTCCTCCACCGACGACGCCCCCCGGCCACGGAAGGGGCGTGGTCCATCCCGGGTCGCCGTAGCGGTCGCGACTTCCTCGCGCCCGCCGGCGACCCGCGGCGGCGCCGCAGCTGTGCTACCGAGCCCGGCGCCGCCTTAATTCTTCGAGCGGGATCGGCCATCTCCCGACCCCGCTCGGCGGCCTCCTTCTGGAGCATTACTGCTTCACAGAAGGAAGCCACAGCCCTCCAACCTCCCTCGTCCGCCAGCATTGCCGCAATCAATGCCGGCGGAGACAGATCTCGCCCGATCTCTGCGACCAAGACTCGGCGCTCGGAGGCCCACGCGGGGCACTCGAGGTCACACAGTCGAGGTCGGATGCATAGTGGTGGAGCCTTGGCCCTATTGGCCCTACGGCTTGAATGGAGTCGAGAGGTTGGTACGAGTATACGTACAATGTGTGGAGGTAGCTGTCTCGGAACAGTTTTCAGTTGTTACATCTTTATACATATATATCAGTATTATATCTTTGCATTTTGTATATATACTTTACATAAGTGTAATTGTATTTATTAAAAGTACTTTAAAGATTTATTCGTACTCGCTTGACACTTTGTGTAATATCGAGAGAACGATGGTTTACGGCCTCATGCAGCTCTTTTTCTTTTTTAACTATAATTTTTTATTTTTACTATTTCTCCCCCATTTATTGTATCTGCTCCATTTCTAAAACCTCTACCAACTCAAAAAAGGTGATGGCTGAAAACCAGTGATTTGTCCAAATCAGGCAAATATTTAGCTGAGCCTTGACCTTTTGCTTTCTGCAGCATACATATATTTATGGTGTTTGATTGTATGTTTGTTTATTCTCAGTTATTACCATTGTTTTATTAGATACTAGCTTCCACCCGCGGTTTCACCCGCGTGAAATTAGTTTTTCAACCCCTATTTCACCCCTACACTGGTAAAAATTTCAAAATATTAGAACAAACTATTTTTTGTTTCTTATGACGTGATATTTGACGAACTTGCATACTAACTTTCACTCCCTAGCTGGTCGAAATTTCAAAAGTGTAAGAAATATTTATTTACTTATTATATATATATACACCTATATATATATATAAATATTTGTTACACTTACACCAATTAGCCTAGCTCAAAATAAGCTTTGTAAGGCTTGTGCTATGGGATCTAGGGTAACGGATAGACATACATATATTATACATATATAAATAATTTTTATTGAAATATATATCAACAACCATGACTAAGGTACAAATGCTGGCATTCATCACACAAACATCTGCCCCCACCGGGACTCGAACCCGGGACCTCAGAGATGGCGACACCGGATATATATATATAAATTCAGGGTCCGATAACAGTAAGTAGTAGTTTTATTTTCTTCAGTTTTCAGCACTCATGTGTATTCACATAACTTTCGCCAAACGTTGAATGCCTCAACCTTCTAACCCGAATGGATCAATATTTAATATCCACCTATTCTGCGCCATCACGGACACACAATATCCAGCAGGATCTCTTTCAGGAATATTTTATGATCCGGCAAAGGATGGATTAATCAGACGCTCAAGCGAATGGAACGATAGGGAGTCGAATCCGAAAACTTTAAAAAGAATTTTATTTCCAACGTAGTTGAATCTCGAAACTGTAGAGAAGCTTTGTTGTTATACCTATGTAATGTTATATGTAATAATAATCATTATCCTATCCTATTATACTATTATAAAGGCGAAAGTTTGTAAGTATGGATGTTTGTTCCTCTTTCACGTAAAAACTACTGAATGATTTGAATGAAACTTTACCACAATATAGCTTATACATCAGAATAACACATAGGCTACAATTTGTGAGGTTTCTAATGTGAGGTCGTAAAAAAACACATTTTTTGCGCTTACATTTCAAACGCTGACTGAATACAACAAGATAGATCAAAACAATTTACTACAGTACTGTACAACTTAAAAAGGTCTACAAAAAAGTCCGTGATGGTATATGTTTATCTCTTAGGAATAACCCACAAAAGGAAAAAGATCGTTAAATGTAGTTTATAGGAGCATACTGCAGTAGCTACCTATAGGCCTATGATTAGGGCTCTGCAGTGCTTAGTTACCGTATTTCTTACTTATTACTAGACTAGACGGGACGAACCTGAAGTCCACGCGAACGAAGTCGCGGGCAAAAGCTAGTTATTACATATAATATTATTTTAGTACTAAAACGCGAAAGTTTGTAAATAGGATGTCTATTACTTTTTCATTTAAAAACTTGAAAAAAGGAAATTAATTCCGATACTTTTCATTGTAGTTTTAAGAATTTACTATCTAATACATAATTTAGTAACTTATAGTTTGATTGTAAATAATGAAAATATATTTCTTCTTCCTATTTTTATCTTTGTTTTGTTTTCTTTGCCTTTGTTATTCTGAAATTGGGTTTTGTTATTCCAATATATCAATGTAACAGTTGTATATTTACTGCACGTTAATAATATAATTAGTAGACTGTACATAAGGTTAGGTATAGATTATTTTTGTTTTTTAAAGCCTTTATTGCGCATCCCGTGGAATCTGTCAATTTTTCCGGGATAAAAAGTAGCCAATTATTTGATTCGGACTTTTATTTTTACGTCTGCAAAATTTCAAAGCAATCGGTTCAATTTAAGGCGTGAAAGCGGAACAAACAAACAAACAAACTCACTCCGAATTTATAATATTAGTAAGGATAAATAAATAAAAGTAAAGAATTGTGATTTAATGGAACGCCGAAACTCCGTTTTCACAAACGGTATGACAATATTTCGATTGTAGTCAAGACTTGATCTTGCAAATTCGTTTAATGAATCTCCGGAGCTCCGGAAAGTTCAATTCGCGACTACACAAATTGCACCATTCGGAAAACTAATTTGTTAAATTATATTGTTAAAATAGCTATTCGCGTTACGCTGAATGGTTTAATTTGCATTAACATTTTGATGGATAAGGATTTATTGTACTCTTCTCGTAATTAACAATTCTTAATAAGGGAGAGAGCTTTAATTAACGGGGTCGTCATGATGATTAAAATCATTTAGGCTCAGATTTGAAACGCTTTGTTGTTCATGCGTTTGATAAAATTATTTAGTTGCTGTTAAATATAGAGAATTAAGATTTTAGCTTGTTCCGGTTCAGGAGATTCGAATGTTAAGATAGATTAGTGATATGATGTAAATAGACTAGAAAAAAGAGAGCATGGTACGCCTATTGGTCCATTAAGATGTTTTAGCTTTTTTAATGGGCATTGACTACGAAAACTAAAAGGCTAGTAAACCAACATTTCATTAAACGATGCCAACGGGAAATACCCGGACACAATTTGACAAAGTGTAATTACATGTAGCGACTGCATAGCTGCATGTATTGAGATAACGGCACGTATTAAGAGGCAGCACTACGCACGCGCATATTGGTATATAAGCCTTAGTTTTAGTTAAATAAATGAGTTATTATAATGAAGACCATATAGACGATATTAGACTATATCAACACCACTATGTCTCATTATGTCCATTGCCTAAACACTGGCAAATTGGTGACCCCCACGTGATGAAAACCCTGGCAAATTGACTCGGACTACAAGGATCCCGACGCACAGAACATATGGCAAACCCGACCAGAGGACCCGACGCACAGAAGATATGGCAAACCCGAACAGAGGACCCGACGCACAGAAGACATTTCAGAACCCGACTGGAACAATGGACCCGACAAACAGAAAACATAATAAAAAACGACGTGAACAACAAAAACCGACGAACAGAAGACATGGCAAAATGGTAACCCAACTCTTTAACAACGGACCCCAGGGATAAAAAACTACTTTTTGTACTTTAATATAAAAGTTAGACATATGCTGTCGTTGACTTTTTGTAGGCATTTTCAAGCTCCACATCTTTTCTCTAGAACTCAAAAATATATCTTTCATAGTTAAGGCAGCGTTCGGTAGAAACGCTTTCATTCGACCGTTTTTTTCTCCGGTTTACATTGAAAAACTGACTACCACGTAAAAGCCTTTTTATTTTTTGTTTTCATTGTATAATCTATGACATTAAGCAATAATGTGGCTTTCTATTTGTGAAATAATTTTTAAAATCAGTTTAGTAGATCCGGAGAGTACCCCTTACAATTTAACAAATATACAAACACACAATCTTTACTTCATTATAATTTATTTATTTATTTACATCAGGCACAATAACAGACAACAGATAGAAAACAATATAGTTAAACTAAACATATATGCTAACACAATACGTATCTGCGCCCAATTACAATTGTGCACAACACTTAAAAAGTATCAATTACTAAACTCGTGGCCAATATAGTGTTTGAAATTAATAAAATGTAAGATTTCAATTATACAAAACAAAAAAAGTGAATGAAAGTTAGAGTAGTTAATATAATAACTTACCTAATCGCTTTAATTTCAATTAATTTAATTTCAATTTACTTCAATTCTGTTTTTGTAATATGGCCTTTTTAAAACTATATAAACTACAATTAAATAAGTCTACATTCGAGCAAATTTCATTATAAAATGAACACATTCTTTGCAAGGGACTATTCTTCGCAACATTATTGCTGGCAAATGACACAGAAAACAGCTAATATTAGTATAGATTAATTAATTTAAGGTGTATTTGTTTTAAAAGCTCGTCTGCAAATTAATGCAATTAATGACGCCTCATGATACTATTTTATTGTTTAAAATAAGTAAATTCTGCGATCTACTTATATTAACCATATTAATATTATAAATGGGAAATGTGTCTGTCTGTTTGTCCGTCTTTACGGCAAAACGGAGCGACGAATTGACGTTTTTTTTTACGTGGAGATAGTTGAAGGGATGGAGAGTAGGTAACATAGGCTACTTTTTATCCCGGGAAAATCAACAGATCCCACGGCATGCGCAAAAAAGGCTTTGCTAAAAAACTACTGCACAGATTTTCATGCGGTTTTCATCAATAGATAGAGTGATTCTTTAGCAAGGTTTTGCGGTATTTTTTGTCTCGGAAAAACGGATAGTCCCACGGGAAGCGCGATAAAACCTTCGCGCCATAAACCGACTTCCGCGCATATGTAGCCGTGGGCAAAAGCTATGACCCATTAACTCTATAGACCCAATCCCGAAATCCACGCGGGCGAAGCCGCGGGCAGAAAGCTACTATTTCAATAATTACCTGGAAATTTCACTGGTGAATGATTAGATCTACTAATCATTCACCAATGAAATGAAAAATTCACCAATCTAAAAAAAATACTACAAATAAAAAGAATTATAATTAAAAACAATTTTATTTCCAACGTAGTTGAATCTCGAAACTGTAGAGAAGCTTTGTTGTTATATGTATGTAATGTTATATGTAAGAATAATCATTATCCTATACTATTATAAAGGCGAAAGTTTGTAAGTATGGATGTTTGTTACTCTTTCACGTAAAAACTACTGAATGGATTTGAATGAAACTTTACCACAATATAGCTTATACATCAGAATAACATATAGGCTACAATTTGTGAGGTTTCTAATGTGAGGTCGTAAAAAAACACATTTTTTGCGCTTACATTGCAAACGCTGACTGAATCCTACAAGATAGATCAAAACAATTTACTACAGTAAGTATTGTACAACTTAAAAAGGTCTACAAAAAAGTCCGTGATGGTATATGTTTATCTCTTAGGAATAACCCACAAAAGGAAAAAGATCGTTAAATGTAGTTTATAGGAGCATACTGCAGTAGCTACCTATAGGCCTATGATTAGGGCTCTGCAGTGCTTAGTTACAGTATTTCTTACTTATTACTAGACTAGACGGGACGAACCTGAAGTCCACGCGAACGAAGTCGCGGGCAAAAGCTAGTTATTACATAATATTACATTTTAGTACTAAAACGCGAAAGTTTGTAAATAGGATGTCTATTACTTTTTCATTTAAAAACTTGAAAAAAGGAAATTAATTCCGATACTTTTCATTGTAGTTTCAATAGTTTTAAGAATTTACTATCTAATACATAATTTAGTAACTTATAGTTTGATTGTAAATAATGAAAATATATTTCTTCTTCCTACTTTTATCTTTGTTTTGTTTTCTTTGCCTTTGTTATTCCGAAATTGGGTTTTGTTATTCCAATATATCAACTTAACAGTTGTATATTTACTGCACGTTAATAATATAATTAGTAGACTGTACATAAGGTTTGGTTTAGATTATTTTTGTTTTTTAAAGCCTTTATTGCGCATCCCGTGGAATCTGTCAATTTTTCCGGGATAAAAAGTAGCCAATTATTTGATTCGGACTTTTATTTTTACGTCTGCAAAATTTCAAAGCAATCGGTTCAATTTAAGGCGTGAAAGCGGAACAAACAAACAAACAAACTCACTTTCCGAATTTATAATATTAGTAAGGATAAATAAATAAAAGTAAAGAATTGTGATTTAATGGAACGCCGAAACTCCGTTTTCACAAACGGTATGACAATATTTCGATTGTAGTCAAGACTTGATCTTGCAAATTCGTTTAATGAATCTCCGGAGCTCCGGAAAGTTCAATTCGCGACTACACAAATTGCACCATTCGGAAAACTAATTTGTTAAATTATATTGTTAAAATAGCTATTCGCGTTACGCTGAATGGTTTAATTTGCATTAACATTTTGATGGATAAGGATTTATTGTACTCTTCTCGTAATTAACAATTCTTAAAGGGAGAGAGCTTTAATTAACGGGGTCGTCATGATGATTAAAATCATTTAGGCTCAGATTTGAAACGCTTTGTTGTTCATGCGTTTGATAAAATTATTTAGTTGCTGTTAAATATAGAGAATTAAGATTTTAGCTTGTTCCGGTTCAGGAGATTCGAATGTTAAGATAGATTAGTGATATGATTTAAATAGACTAGAAAAAAGAGAGCATGGTACGCCTATTGGACTATTAATGCCCGGTTTCTGAATACCTTAGCTAAACTCTCAATAATTAATGATTCAACAAAGTTATCGAAAAGATAAACATCTCATAACTGTCAGTGAGTTTCTGAATGCGGGACTGTACTTTCAACAGCTATGAAACAGTTAAGTAGTTCTAAATTATGTATCACTAGATGGGTCTGTTCACAAAATACGAATAAAAATTGACTTTGTTATATTAATTCATCCATAATTACAATTTAACCTAATAATGATAACATTTTTTTATCGTTAGTAAGTATTAAAACACTATTTTTGATTTTTTGAAATATTTTTTAACATTTCGATAGTATTGCCTGTATGAATAATTCCCATAAATCGATAAAATAAAAAGATTATAGATGAAAAAAAATGGCATGATTTCGCACGGATTTTGTATTCTTAACGTGGGACTTATGAGATCACTTATATAAATCACCGTGTTCTTGTTAAAGCGATATCTCGCAGTAAACTCTTCATCTGCAAACATTTCAAATGGATTTCTTCTTTCTCGTAAGTTTCTGGGTATAGATATTCCAGAAACGAACTCCAGTACTTCTATATCCGACTCTGAAGAACTACTCGTATTTAATATTGTAGAACTCATTGTCTTTTTTAAATATAATAATTTAAAATGTAGCTAACACTATTTTATTTCACATAAAATTACCACGTAAAACCTTAAGATTCTTATTTGAACTAATAAACGTCAAATAATGTTATGGGACCGATAAACGGCACTAAATGGTCAGTTAGGTTAATCTAAGTTTAAACGGAGTTTATCTAATTCTACGGTGTTCAGAAACGATTTGTTGGGAGTTATCGAACTGATAGCGTTATTGAACAGATAAACCATTGACAAAATGTACTCAGAAACCGGGCATAAGATGTTTTAGCTTTTTTAAATGGGCATTGACTACGAAAACTAAAAGGCTAGTAAACCAACATTTCATTAAACGATGCCAACGGGAAATACCCGGACACAATTTGACAAAGTGTAATTACATGTACACTCAATACATGTAGCGACTGCATAGCTGCATGTATTGAGATAACGGCACGTATTAAGAGGCAGCACTACGCACGCGCATATTAGTATATAAGCCTTAGTTTTAGTTAAATAAATGAGTTATTATAAAGGAGACCATATAGACGATATCAGACTATATCAACACCACTAAGTCTCATTATAGCTATTGCCTAAACACTGGCAAATTGGTGACCCCCACGTGATGGAAACCCTGGCAAATTAACTCGGACTACAAGGACCCCGACGCACAGAAGATATGGCAAACCTGATAAAAGTAACTAGACGGGTTTTGTTATACTAGATTATACTAGATATTTTTCACCGCGTATAAGTTATTATTAGACATTTCAGTCTTCTACAGACTTTTCGTATTTCACTCATGTTTATCTTCCCGAATAATCCGCCAGTATTCCAGACCTCACTTCGGAACTCTGCCAGTGTGTATCAGAATAAACTTTCGGGGTCTCCTCGTAAATATCGATTGGCCCCGAATAACGAGCTACGCCATGATTTATAGTGGAATCTGTGTTTAACTTATATCTATGTGCGAGGCCATTACAACTTTATTCTTTATCGACATACTTTCCTTACTTTCTCGTGCCTCCTATAGACTCTAAATATGCAATACATATTGTGACTTTGACTTTAAAATATAAGCCTATTCTTATATTTCATAATGTCACAATATTTATTGCGTAAATGTGGACAGTGAAAGTATAATTATATTTATTTGAAAGTATTTTAAATATTTCTTCGCACTCGCTTGATACTTTGTGTATTCTACCGTGACAACGATAGTTATAGCCTCATGCGGTTATTATTATTATTCTTTAATATTATTATAATATTATCTGCTTATTTCAAAACTTTTAGCTGAGCCTTGACCTTTTGCTTTCTGCAACATACATATATTTATATTGTTTGATTGTACTTTTGTTTTTGACGTGACAACGTCTTAAATTAGGTTGCGGCTGGGAGTCACTTATGAAAAAGTGTAACGCTCGGTAACGTTACGATGAGTCACCGAACGAGAGAGAGGCCCGCCGAATGCCTTGCGTCTCTCTCCCACTCAACTATGATCGGTCTGCCGCGCGCGCAGCACTAGAGAATTAGGCGCATTGAATCGGCGCATGCTTGTGTCTCTGTCTTTGTCTTTCTCGAACGTTCTTGGCGTTGGAAAAACAAGAAAGCGTCATAATACAAGTTCACACGTGTGGTTAAAGTATCGTCAGCTGTGTCTGTAGTGAAAATGTGGAGTGCTTAGATTCGTCATTTACAACAACTACAACAATAAAGGTAAATAATTGTACACTGATATTTCATTATCGTAAACTATGATTGATTGATTAATTGTTAGATTGACACAAAAGTTGAGAAACTGAGTTTATAGGTTATGTCATACTATTGATAAATGTTGATAGTGTTAAGTAAATTATTAGTTTAAAATTAATTAATTAATTAATTATTATTTTACAAATTTTCATTAATTTCAAATTTATTTAGCAAAAATTTGAACCTTCAATCTGTTCCTATTGTGCAATTTAATTATATTCATATCAATAAATATTCTACCGAGAAAAAGACGTTGTCATGTAAAATCTTCGCCCGTAAAACCGACTTTACAGGCAACCATATTTTTTTCTCGATTATTACCATTTGTTTTATTAGATATTTATGTGTATTTTGCAGAATTTAATAAACGTTTTTATCTATCTATCTATCTATCAATGTTGTTTAAATGTGTGCCAGTACCAAACATACACCCGGCATGGTATACCAAACTTAACATTAGAAAATTGATACATAACAATAGCATAAAACTAAAACCAAATAAAAATTGTACACTTATGTTACATTTAATTTAAATTGTCTTTTAAATTGTTTTGATTAGGTAATCGTTAAGTCGGATTTAAGAAAATTCTCTCGTGGTGAATGTATGAGAATGTAAAAATCAAATAGTATATACTGAGTTCACCACACGCCATTAACTATTACACACAAAACATAGAAGGCACAGAAGGAACAAATTAAAACGAGCACAACACTAATAATACTATTTTAAATAAGACAGAAGCAAGATACATATAACATAGAATTAGGATTGAACATTCGTAAGCGTAATGATCTGTAAGTAATAAAAGTAAATGACGAAAAAATAGTTTTTGTGGGATATCCATAAGAGATAGACATATACCATAGCGGAGTTTTCTGTAGACCATTTCAATGTGTACAATATTTAAGTACATTACTTTGATAAATGTCGTAGGGCCTGCGTTTGCAATATAAGCGGAAAAAATGTAATTATCGCTTAAACTTCGCAACCGATTTGGATGAAGTTTGGTACAGACAATCTTTATACCCTGAGAACATAGGCTACTTTTTATTTCGAAAAAAGGGATGAAGGGGTTGAAATAGAAGTTTAAAGTTTGTATGGGACTTCTTAATTTTAAAAATAAAACCATGTAACTTTATATTTAAGCACTTGATAAAAAATCATTAAACACTTGTTCGAGTCTCTTAGACATAAGGGACCAGGATTGACAAAAATAAAAATTAATTTCACGCGGGCGAAGCCGCGGGCGGAAGCTTTTTTTTTTTGTTCCCCTGAGGAATATGCATTAAATTGCATACCCCGGCTGCGGCGAGCCGGCGGTTACGTGGGGCTCTCCTCCCCAGAAGGGGGAGGCCTTTTTTTTTTTTTTTTTTTTTTGTTCCCCTGAGGAAAATGCATTAAATTGCATACCCCGGCTGTGACGAGCCGGGGTTATGTGGGGCTCTAAAAACCTCAGGGATGGCCTTCCTCAGGCATGTAGGGAGCCCCCGGGAACAGCAAGCCACCTCCGGGAACCCCCAGCCTCCGCTCCTCTGCCTAGAGGGGAGCCCTCCTCGGGGGAGGCTACTACCTCCCCCGGTCTCCTCCACCGACGACGCCCCCCGGCCACGGAAGGGGCGTGATCCATCCCGGGTCGCCGTAGCAGTCGCGACTTCCTCGCGCCCGCCGGCGACCCGCGGCGGCGCCGCAGCTGTGCTACCGAGCCCGGCGCCGCCTTCTTCGAGCGGGATCGGCCATCTCCCGACCCTGCTCGGCGGCCTCCTTCTCCAGAAGGAGACCGCCCAGCGGGGTGATGCTCCAGCATCACTGCTTCACAGAAGGAGGCCACAGCCCTCCAACCTCCCTCGTTTGCCAGCATTGCCACAATCAATGCCGGCGGAGACAGATCTCGCCCGATCTCTGCGACCAAGACTCGGCGCTCGGAGGCCCACGCGGGGCACTCCGCCAGCGTGTGCTGGGCCGAGTTGAGGTCGGATGCGCAGTGGTAGCATCGTGTCGCTCCCTCCCGTCCTATTCGACACAGATACTCACCGAAGCAGCCGTGCCCGGTGAGTATCTGAGTCAATCGGTAGGTGACCTCCTCCTTCCCGTGGAGCCAAGCTTCGGGGTGCGGGAGTACGGCACCGACGGCCCGCTGGCGCGCGCAGATCCGTAATTCGAGCACATTTGTGACATACAAAGTAAATCTAAAACCACACGTTGTCCACACGTGTACTTCGCTAACAAGTGAGGTAAGGTGTAAAGTTACGGTACTCGGTTATTTCAATGGTCAATATTGCCTTTAAAGCGGAACCGGAAAATATATTTGAGTAATTTAACTCCGACATAGTAAATCAAACCTCAATAAACACAAATTTATTAATGTGTAATTTATAAACCTGAAATCACACGCGATATATGCATTGGAAACCCTGTATTTTCCCATAATTATTCTGTATGCGTTAATTGATTTGAAATGGGCTTTTAAAAAAATTTACTTATTTATAAAAATTATAGGTTATTTCATTTACCTAATCAAATAGAGCTATTAATTTGCTATCTTTAATTGGAAATCACCTTAATTAATAAAATCTTCATCATTAATTAAAAATGAATGCAATTTGTGCAGCGAGATTCTTTATGACTGGTTTAATTATGTGTTCTCTGCTTTTTATTTGTGACCAATGCAACTAAAACTGAAACATCTATGCTAGGCCAGGAGGTAATGCTAGGGAAGAAAGAAGGGAAGAAGAAGGTAATGTTAAAAGGCAGCAGGTAAGACTGAAGAGATAAAAGTGAAAACTTGTTTGTCCACGTTGTATGAAAAATATCAATACCTATCGCTAAATAAAAAAATATCGCTACATTTACTTTTTACAAATTTGAACAAGTCCAAACAAGCATAAACAAGCCAGGTGGTGAAATACAAATCATAACTGGCAACTACGTCAACAGAAGCGTTTAATTTTAATGGCTGCATTTGAACGGACTCGCACGAGCGGAGTCAATTCGGCTAACAGTTTTCACAAACACCAACTGCAATTTCCGATAGAACGTACTCCATGCAAGTAAAAATAAAAAAAGAAACGCTAGTGAAATTGGATAATGGTGAAACAACTGCAGCTCAACCGAATTAAGTGACGTTTTGAGTTCTATTCTATTGATGTTAAAATTTATTTTTGTTTGGTTGTTTCTAAAGTCATTCATAGTTGTAAGTTCTTTATTGGCGTAGAGTATTACCATCGATGTGATATGATATAAGGCTTTCTGCCTTCTCTTGTCATGTTTTCAATTTTATTTGGGGTCGTCGCAACATGTTTTGAGGTCTATTCTATTGATGTTAAAATTTATTTTTCTTTGGTTGTTTATAAAGACATTCATAGTTGTAAGTTCTTTGTTGGCGTAGAGTATTACCATCGACGTGATATGATATAAGGCTTTCTGCCTTCTCTTGCCCTGTTTCCAATTTCATTTGGGGTCGTCGCAACATGTTTTGAGGTCTATTCTATTGATGTTAAAATTTATTTTTCTTTGGTTGTTTATAAAGACATTCATAGTTGTAAGTTCTTTGTTGGCGTAGAGTATTACCATCGACGTGATATGATATAAGGCTTTCTGCCTTCTCTTGCCCTGTTTCCAATTTTATTTGGAGTCGGCGTAACATGTCTTCCTCTTCCATTCTCCTCTATCACTCAGTTATTATCATAGAGTTAAATATGGTATTATTTGAAACGCTGTTTAAATTTTAATTATGGGCAATTAACGTGTATATTTGAATATCATTATGACTTTGTTACAATTCCAGCACGAAGTAGATTTAGGGCTTATTCTTAACAGAAATTATTATAAGATTTGTTTTTTGTATTATTTCGTTTTCATCTAAATCTCCACAAATTAATTGATTTATTATAAACGTTATCAATCGTTCGTATATCTTCTTCTTGCCCCGTTCCCAATTTTACTTTGGGTCGGCGCAATATGTCACCTTCTTCCACTCTCCTCTATCACTCACTATTTTGACACTCACTCTCATATGTACATACAGACACTCACGCCTTTTTCCCATGGGGGTAGGCAGAGATTACGTCTTTCCACTTGCTACGGTCTTTACATATCTCTTTCGCTTCATCTACTTTCATAACATTCCTCAGTTATAAAGTTCCTCACTCTCTCCTTCAACATATCGTCATTCACACAATTCATCCATCTTTTCTTCAATCTATCTCTTCCTACACGCTCATTCACTTCACTTCACTTTCATAGCCATAACTTTCCTTGTAAAATGATCTTTATTTCTTCTTATCAGAAAAGTCTCTTTTCTCTAGCCTATCTTGTCACTTACATATTCAAACGCAGTTCAACAACATGCAATCTTTGTTCATCCATCGGGCCAACATTTCGACCATGATTTAAATTCAAGATGGCAATCATGTCCTACATATTTGATGAAAATTGATATAGCGAAAGTTTGAATATCTAGATATAGTCATAGTGAACCTTTTACTGAGGGAAAAGATATTTTTCCTGGGGGAAAATCTGATATAATCAGCTGGACCGGTTCTAATAAAATTTGGCATGAATCTCGAAGATCCGCGGAAGAGCAAAGATAATTTTTATCCCTGTCTTATAAATTTAAAACTAACTAACTGTATTGAAATACTTTAATTGAAATAATTTTCGTATACCTATAATTAAGGGTGATTTTCCGTAATATGAAATATCGATTAACCCCAGTAATTAAACCACACAATATATGATTTACGATGGAACAGCTTATCAACCTACAGCCTAACATCGAATTCAATACTGTATCTCCAAAGTTCTAAAGTTCAATTTTGGGCGACATTTCCTTATGTTGGTACCTCCCAAAATTAAGCGACGTGACCTATATGCGATATATAAATTGTCTGAAAACTAAATTATTAAGGTTCGTTTTTAAATTGCCTGTAATTACAACTGTAAATATGCCTGTAACTACGGCGGCTTAGTTAAGAAAAGAGTCGCTAAGTGACATACATACTCGTAGTTCTCGAATAAAAGTTATATGTCAAATGATAAAACTAAAAAAAATATATGATATATATTACCATGCAAATTTCCAGCGAAATTTTTTTGAACGAGATCTAGAAAGTAGTTTTTTTTTAATACGTCATAAATCGTAATTGTTACTTGCTGCTACGAAAAACTTCATGGGCGAGTCCGACCCACACTCGGTTTCTTAGTACGCATTACGAAAAAAAAACATGTTATCACGCCTAAAAAAATTTGAAATCTCAGTAGAAAGCGACAAACAACATATAGGCGCGAATTGCACAAAAAAACAGCCGAAACGACAGCAATAACTAGCGCCAACAATTTCATTTCGTAACACAATAACAAGAGAGCACTCGGCCGACAATAGAAATATTATATTTGGCTCGTAAACTGTAAGGTCTACTGTGCTCGAGAAAAAATTAGTCGCCTGAAGGATAAGCCAGGCTCAGCCAATTCGTTACTCCCGTTTAATAACAATTTATTACAGCACCTTTGTCAACGCTGATGGAGGATTTCCTTCGTCAATATCTGGAAACAGGAACGGGGTGTCAGTGTCATCAAGGATATAAATATAACTGTTTTAAAATAATAGCTTGATAATTTTGAATTTATTTATTTTTTATTGTTCCATACTGAAACAGAGTATTTTTATTATATTACTAGCTAGTGCCCGCGACTGCATAGATGGTAAATTTTTCCTACTAGACTTTTATCATCTTATTTTGGACCATTCACACTATCCTTTTTTTTTTCATTGTCCTAGTGCTCTCGGATAATCCCCACCCTTGGCGGACGCTCGACCTCCAATGGGTCGGACCTCCAATGGACATCTACCATCAATGGGTCGAGCGGGCCGGTTGGCGTTGTGGCGGTAGAATCACGAAAGCGGACCTGGAGACCTATTTTTGAATTACGAATGCGATTTCGAAATCACCGCTGACTAAATAGTCAGCGGTGACTTTGAGGTCACGACTTCCTAAACATCCAATTTTTGAAAGTCGATCGCAGAGCTGCCAACATAGATAAAGTACACACATAAATGTAAGAGTTCGGTTCCACGCAGAATGTAGTCACTGCCGGTTATTGCCGGCTTAACCATTATGGTTATTAAATACATATATAATATATATATATATATATATAATATATATATATATATATATATATATTTTATATATATATATAGACTGAAAAATCAAACAAAAACACAGATAACATTTCCACAAGTATGACTTGATTACGAGTGGGTGAGGGCACTCGTAATGAAATCACACCTGTGACTAAGGTAGTCACATCAGTGATATTCAAAAATAAGAATTATTGAAAATCGGTGATTATTAGTCACATCGGTGATTTCGAAGTCGCATTCGTAATTCAAAAATAGGTCTCCCGGTCACGTGCCCCGATATGGGCTTAGAGGACACTGGGGGTTTTAGTGGGTAGGCCATTTGACCGGAGAGCATATCCCTTCGCAAAAAAAGAAACAAATAAAGATACGCAACTAAATATTGTACAAAAGAAAATAGCACGAACTACTTAATTTTATTTCACGTTGCATCGACAGAACTATACAAATTCTGTTAGCACCTCCAGTTCTATTAAAACGTTTAAGTTTACTGAAATTGTGTTTTTACTTTCTTTCACGTCGAGTTCATTTCGCCAGCGAAATAAGCTTTCGCAACACAATGGTTAAAATATCGTTTCATTACATTTCCAGCTAACGCTATGCTTTTGTTACAGTGTAAAAGTGCTCGTATTTCTGTAATTGTAACGTTTTGCTGTGTAATTAAATTAAAAAAAAAATAAAGTAAATATTCCGTACCCTTACAACATTTTTTTAGTGAGGGAAATGCATTGATCCACCGTCCAAGTCCCCTGTGTAGGGGACAAGGGTGTGTGGGACTCCACGGCAGCCGCAACTACCCACTATAACCCTCGGGAACAGCTCACAGGCCATGAATAAGCGGCCACGAGCATGCGCAGGGCGCTGCGCTCACGTAAAGGTGGATTTACACCAAACGAGCGAATGCTCATTCTATCCCCACTACGTCAAATTCTTCTAGTGTAAACAGGCGTAGAGCATTCTTTCGTTGTTCTTAGTGCGTTTGCAAAGATTCTATAGAATATTCTAAGAATGTTCGCTCGCTCGATGTAAACGGCGCAAGAGCGCGTGAACAGTTGCTTAGAACATTGTAGCGTGTTCGGACGCGCTCGCTCCACTGAGCGGTCTCATCAAAGTGTTCTTGTGTTCTAGCGATTGTTTACGTATCGTATCGATTAAATTATGGATTGGTCTCAAGAGAAATGCTTATTAATGATAGAAGCCTACCAAAATGCCAGATGTCTATGGGATCCGACATATGAACACTATAAAAATACAACTTTGTTTCATTGTTTCACCTGCATTATCCAGTGTCCTTCGTTGCATTAAATTTGTAACCCACCATCGTCTCTTCCGTCTTTTATTTTTGAGTTTTTGCTTCAAAGCAATAAATGAGACTGCACATTATTTCACTGTCAGAATCAGACATACCACAGCACTACCAATACCAACCAAAGAATTGACTCGAATGAGCAAAGAACATTCGATCTAGCTCTTGTTTACACCAAAAGATTAAGAAAGAACATTCTTGTTCTAGTTCTAGTTCGGTGTTCGTTTGATGTAAATAGATACGTCTAGCTTTAGTTTACACTAGATATTAACGAAAGAATGCTCTAGTTCTAGCTCTAGCTCTATGTTCTTTTAGTCTAAATTCACCTTAAGCCACTCGGCCTAGCCCGCACAATTAGCCTAGCCTAAAATAAACTGTAAAGTTTGTGTTGTGGCATCTAGGGCAACGGATAGACATACATATATTACACATATATAAATATGTTTTTAACAACTATGACTAAGGTACAAAAGCTCGCATTCAAGATACAAACATCTGCCCACATCGGTATTCGAACCGGGGACCTCAGAGATGGTGATAGACACCTTGATATCGGAGTACTAACCACTCTTAGATTATGTCGCTTTAGTCTCATAAGCACGGAGAGTTTCAAGAAGAAGTCTTTTGAGCAATAAGGTATACCTATATTTGAAAAAAAATCATTTTTACACTTCAGGTAATTAAAGTTAAATTATACCGTTTTATTAACAAATAATAAATTAAATACACACATGATCAAAGAATCTAATTCTCTGTGAAACAGTTCATTTGTAAGGCATGAACTTTGAAACAAGAAAAAGATTGCGACAAATAATTTGTATTATTCGTTGTTAATTTCAAATTTAACTCTAAATTGATAACAGTGTATGTATACCCACAAGAATCTTATGTGATTATTGTGAGTATATACGACGACTATAACCAGTTAAGTGTTTTCTGTCATTATATTAATCTTATATAATGTCTGTCATTATATTAATCATAACTCAACAACGCCTGGACCAATTTGGCCAATTTTTTTTTGTTAATGTTCGTTGAAGTTCAAGGAGGGTTTTTACAATGAGGGAAATTCGAATAATTATCGGAAATACCCTAAAAACAGCCCTTTTATTTTCCCATGCAAACGTTTCTAACTAAAAACGTACAGTCGAATTGAGCTTTATTGTTTTTGTATAAAGTTCATATTGCAAGCACTCACTGTTGTCTAAGCAATGAAGGTGTGTTCCTAACATCAAAGAGTCAATTTGCGCTTTATTAACGCTACATATAGTTGAAATTCAATCATATCTATCAAAACAGTGTGCGTGCGTGCGTTGGAGCACAGAATACATCGTTGGAGGATTTAATGTCACGTTCCAAAATTGAATAGCCACAAAATGTAATAGGTCATTTAGACTTTTTTTGCGATTTGGCTGGCTATGCGACATTATCTATAAAATAATTAGGAACAAAAAACTGCCACTGTACAAATCTTTTTGACAGGACGAAGTCTGTCGGGTCCGCTAGTACAAAATATATTTATTGTAAATATTTTAAAGAAATCAGAATGTGTTAATTGGTAAAGATTTTTGAATGAAGTGATATGGATTAGCGTTATAATAAATAATGAATGTTTAATGAAATATCAAAGATTGGCAATCATTGATCGATATTAGCTCTGATAAAAACTCCTCTGGTGTTGCGGGTGTCCATGGGCAGCTGTTATCGCTTACCATCAGGTGTGATAATAAAAAAGATAATAAATAAACACTTTGACAACATTCTGTTGCCTCATACATGTATTTAATTAATGGTCTTATCAAATCTTAAGGAGTAGTAGAGAATATTCAGAAATAATCTCATTAAATGTGTGTCATCTTATTCACTTTACTCGTTTATAATTATAATAAAAGGTCGGAATTAGGTAGTTATTTATGTACTTGTATCGAAATGTTGATAATAATGTGGACCTTCTCGGGATTTCTAATGGACAATCCCGTGTGGCCAACAATATTGCAAATAAGTTAAAGTCAAAATCAAAGTCAAAATATTTATTTGAAATAGGCGTTCCAATGTTCAGACTCCATAAAACTAGCTGTTCGTTCTTGGGGAAATGTATATCTATGTTTAACAAACTTCCGCAAGGTGTCATTGATTTGCCTTTATATAAATTTAAAATCCATATCAAAAAGACACTCATGAGTAAAGGTTATTATAAAGTAAGTGACTATCTTAATAATCACACTGTTTGGGAATAGGGACACTATTCATAGAGCCATGTTTGGTAACAACATTATTTATAATATTGTATTTTTTTATATGTGTATGTAAACATACATACGACTGTAATCGTGTTAGGTGTGATTGTATCTTGTACTATATTGTATTTTTGTATTGTATTATTGTGATTGTTAACATTGAAAAGAGGAGATAAAAAATAGACCTTCAGAGTTTCTTGCCTGTTCTTCTCGAGAAGGCTCTCCCAATTTCCGAACAGGTGTCGAGTCAATATATTTTTTCTTTTTTTTTTCCTTATTCGTACGTACGGACAAAGTTTTTGTTTTTTTTTTTATTTAAGCTTTTTTTTTGTTTTGTTTGTTGACGTCAATAAGTGCCTGTAAAGGTCTATGTTGAATAAATATTATTTTGATTTTGATTTTGATTTTGATAGATATGCTCTTTTGAATAGTCCAAATTTTTTTTCCCTACTACCCATTCGGACTTCATTTAGTTATAGAGAAGAACGGGCGCAAGAAATTCCGTAACTTTTACAGAAGCAACCATATTTACAAAAATATATATCGTTACCAAGTCATACAAAGGTCAACTTATAGGTACAAGTATAATTACAAAAGTTCATGGAAACGCCTGGTGGAACTAAGAAACATTAAGTCCAAGCATTCATGTCTTTTATATAATCAGTAACCGTATAATAGGCTTTGCTAATAAGTACATTTTCAACAATGATTTTAAATTTATTTAGGCTTAATTGTACAATATTGCATGGAACTTTGTTGTAAAAACGCACACAGTTACCTCTGAATGAATTATTAATTTTATGGAGCCTAGTTTGAGGCAAATGTAATTTATTCTTATTTCTGGTATTGAAGCTATGGACATCACTGTTTTTACTAAATAAATGAATGTTTTTATTTGTATATATTAGATTTTCATAAATATATTGAGACACAACTGTCATTATACCAGTGTCTTTAAATTTATCTCTTAAAGAGTCTTGCATTTTTAGATTATAAATTGCTCGAATGGCCCTCTTCTGCAGCACAAATATAGTTTGAATGTCAGCAGCATTTCCCCACAGCAAAATACCATACGACATTACACTATGAAAGTAACTGAAGTACACCAATCTAGCTGTTTCTACGTCAGTTAATTGGCGTATTCTCAAAACTGCAAATGCTGCAGTGCTGAGCCGTTTTGATAATTTATCAATATGTGGGCCCCACTGAAGTTTGGAATCAAGATAAAATCCTAAAAATACTGTGGTGTCCACGAGGTCCACATTCCTATTCTTTATAATTACTTCGGTGTTTACCTGTTTTACATTTGGCAATACAAATTTGATACATTTAGTTTTACTTTCATTTAGAAGCAAGTTATTAACGTTAAACCAGTGGACTACATTAGGGATTGCATCGTTCACAGTGTCATTAATATTTCGTCTCCGTTTAATTTTGAATATAAGTGATGTATCATCTGCAAATAGTGCAATTTCGTGTTCAGTATTAACATAAAAGGGAAGATCACTTGAAGAATGAAGAATTGAGCCCTGTGGGATGCTCATCTTAAGCAAAGATCCCTGAGATCTCGTACCATTAATATCGACTCTCTGAATCCTGTCACTCAAATATGAAATAAGAAGGTTCAGAGAAGAGTCTTTGAAACCATAATAACGTAATTGTAATTGTAAAAGTAATAATAAAAACCTCAGAGATTGGCAAATAAGACAAAGATAATTAACATACAATTTTTATTAGTTAAGCTAATTCTCATACGCATATTTCGCCTTTTTTATAAATACGAATACTTTTGATTCTAACCTAGTCTAGTGAGGGTATTCATCAGAATCACTTTCCTTGTCTGATTCATTACCAGTAAGATTCGAAATGTTCGCTTCCGACATTACTGTAGTGAGATTAAAATATATAACCATTAGCTTTTCAATATTTTCTATCTTCAACGAATTTATCTGAACGTCTAAAATCCATATGTACATTGAAAATAACATTTTTATTTAATTAATCTCGGGATTTAAGGCATATCCATTTTATTCTTTCGCTGTATGAAATCAGTTTAAGTACATAAATAACTCTACTAATTCCGATTTCTATTTATAATTGAATTTAACAAATAATGTCCTTAAAACAATAATTATCCAGAATATTATGATGGTATTTTTAAATATCTATAATAAATATAATAGCATAATCGAATAATTACTTAAACTCGAAGCTTTCAAATCTATCGTCCAAAAATTTTTCATGTTGATTAAGTAATAGCTTAATTTAACTTTACGTGTACATTGCGAAACAGTCCCTAAATCGCACCAAAATTCAGCTGACCGTATAAAATCTTACCACACGAAATCTACCACGTTGATATACCGTCCAAAGGGCCATTGGACCTGTCAGCGCTTATATATTGCTCCGAGGCACTACTAGGGCGCGTTATTAGGTGGTACAGCCCTCAGGAGGGCTCCCGAATTACCCGTTAATTTAAAAAGAAACTATTTTCCTGAATCATTTCCTTGCGTTTCGGATAATCTTATATTAGAACTTCTATTATAATATGCTTTATTTAAGTCTAGCTGATCCGGCAAACGTTGTCTTGTCATAAATTATTTCTAGGGAACTTCTAGTGTAAAAAAAAATTACTAATTATAATTACTATTAAAATAGTTATGATAGAAGCGTAAAAATTTTGGGTTGTCCTTTAACCCTGTCCCTTATCACTAAGGGATATAAAAATATCTTTGTGAATTGTACATACATACTTATATGTCACACCTTGATCCCAATGGGGTAGGCAGAGACCACCTCTCTCCACTTGCTACGATCCTGGCACACTTCTCTTGCTTCCTCCGCTTTCATGAGCGTCTTCATGCATGCTCGTCGGTTGCGAGTACTCTTGACCCGGCCTTTCTTTAGGACATCTTCGATTTGATCGAGATATGACCGCCTAGGTCGACCTGCACCGATTCGACCTATCAAGAATGATAGGTCGAATGATACCTTGTGTATCTCTTTCGTTAATCTTCCTTCATTCATTCTTTCAACATAGCCGAACCATCTACCCATCCCTTTCTCTATCTTTGTCACTACATCTTCAACTACGCCGCATCGCTCGCTTATCACACTGTTCCTGACTTTTCCCTTCAGATTCACTCCAATTATACTTCTCAAGCTTCTCACCTCCACAGCAGTCATCCTACTTTCATGTTTCTTCTGCCACAGCTAACATTAACATTAGTATACATCAATGTGAGGATCAACACGCCTCCATGCACAGCCAGTCAAGCTCTTTGTGATACGTTCTGGCTATTCATGAAGTTATGAAGTGCCCCATTTACTTGATTCCCTTTCAAAACTCTTCTTTTAATATCACCATCACACTTGCCATCTCTCGTAAACTGTGCTCGTAAACCCAAAATATACAAATTCTTTCACTTGATCTACTACTATATATATATATATATATATATATATATATATGTCGGAGTTCGTGAAGGAGACGCGCGATAGATTATAGCGCCATCTCTTGGCGCATTTGGTAAGTACACTTACAACTTCGAAACTTCGATAAAGCTGTCTCCCTGTAGACAGAGAGCGACATCTATCGAAATCTCCTTGAGTCAGTAGTTCGAGCATGCGATTCGAGATGGCGTTCTCGTGTATATATATATAATATATATATAAGTAATGGTTTTTGAAAGAGAAGAATGTATGACAAACTATGATATCATAAATTGTAGCCTATATGTTATTATGATGTATAATATATATTAGCACAGTTTCATTAAAATCCATTTAGTAGTTTTTACGCGAGAGAATTACAAACATCCATCCGTACTTACAAACTTTCTCGTTTATAATATAGGTAGGAATAGTTTAGAAGTTACAATTTGTAAATTGTTTTGGAATAACAGGAGCACAATCACATTATCCACTTCTAGATAGCCTGTAACGTTTTTGCGTGTGAGTAAGATTCCTATTCCACTTTGTCAAAAATAGAGATATCAATTGGGTAGACGAGAATTTTTTAAATTCAATACATAATAAGAGTACTGTTCTAAGTGAGAAATATTGTAGAACCAACAGTACACCTGCACCTATTACTTTTGAAGATACATCGCCATGTTTGCGGCGCTGTCGCGGGTCGCTCAAAAACGCTCCATACTAAAAACACTGCAATCGTGACGTCATAACTAAGTAAACTCGCCTAATTTGTATGAGCGTATAAACAAATTTTAAAATAACTTTGTTATTTGTACGTTTACAGGTATACTTTCCATATAAAAAAATGTTACATTTAATGTGAGAATGTTAGAAATGTGTTCGTTTCATTAGAATTACGTAAATAATAATTGCTCATATTTTAGAAATCTTAAAACAATATAAATTAATAATTAAACTGAAATTTCTATATTGACATACTTTCATGAGATATAAATTGCTCAAATCAGATAATTATAGTATAAAAACCGCCATAATCATTTGTAGTCGTCTACCCTATTATAATCAACCGAAAAACAACCCTGTCTTCTCTTTAACATGCTAATAGTTTTATGGTACGCTTTTAAAAATTCATTATTTCAGCAATTGATTGTTTGGCTACAGAATCAATAACAGGTTGAATCTCACCTAATTTTTTTAATAGATAAGCGTCAATAGATACTCATTTAGTACGACATTTAGATTGTTCAAAACAATCAGTCAGTTGAAAATTATCAATCACTTAACCACAATAAACTAATGCGTCGTCTGATTTATTGTGCACGAGTTAAATAAGTGTTTGATTTGTAATTTCAATATTAGCATTATCTCATCAAATTTCATCATAAATATACATTTGCATTTGACTAAAATAACAAATTACGTTGGTAGGAGTGACAACATATTAACAAGCACACAAATTATCGCGCCCTCAAAATGGAATGATAGCAATTACGGGTATAGCGAAGTGTTCAGTACAGAATTAAATAATTACGGAATGATCATGACGGGTATCAAACCCGCTTTGAAATAGCAGGCCTTTTCTGTGATTAAAGTGGCGTTCCACTAAACTGTGCACGATGTCAGACTCACGTTAGTTGTATGCGGTTATCATAATATCATCCAGGTATGCACCCACGGCACGCTATATGACGCTACTGGAACTATGTTGTGGCGATTCATATTAAGCATTTTTCAATAAAAAAAATTAAACGCCACAGGTCGGTTTATCCACGTTGACCTTGAGACCAATTTCATATTCTTCGCAAAATCCGTACATATTAGCGCAGACTGCACATTACCTCAACCCCTGTGCAGCGCGTTCGCGGGTTCCATAAACAGTGAAGAAGCACCTTTATATATCTCGAGGCTGGCAAATTGCCTCCAGCACCGTCTTATCGCGGGATCCTACATCTTTTCCTGAATTAGAAGCTTGGCAACTTTCAAGATTAATGTAATTTGCAGCGGTGAACCACCTATTCCAGTTCTCGTATTACCGGGACTTTTGTCAGAATTTTCAAAATAATTTCTCAAATACTTTTAAATTTGTCTTGATTTTGAATCAAAGTGGTGACGTTTTGTTTGTAAGCGTAGTAGCATAAGCCTAATAAATGATTGATGTGATTTGTTTTTATCAAAATCAAAACAATCTTTATTCAACATAGGCCTTTACAGGCACTTATTGATGTCAAACAAATATCAAATTAAAAGACATGAAGAGCTTATGACTTTCATAACCTTTTACGTGAACTCTCAAGGTCTAATTTTATATACGAAAAGAAAATAATTTCATCTTATTCTTTTTGTAAAAATAACTCGGGTGCTATTTTTACAAAAAAGATTATTTATAATCTAGACAGAACTAAACAACTTTGTTACTTTCTCGTCTTTTAGTTGAATCGCTTCTATGTTGTGTACAACTGTTTAGAGGAAGGGACGCGGATTAAAATTTCAATACACGGTCATCTTTCGGTGAGGATATGGAATTAAAGGATGAGTGAAGTTGTCGACTTAAAACCCACTTCGTTCTTGATCCTAGGAGTAAATTATTCGCTCGCATACACAAAGCTTCAAATATTTTTTTGAGGTGATGATGATGGTGAGGTAATAAGTCAAGAAGAATATCCTTAACTGATGAGCATAAAAAAGCGTGAGTATGTAATAAAGCAAATAAAGCTCTAGAAGTTGGCGTATTGTTTATTGGCGTTGTTGCCATATATACCCTGTTGAGCTCATTGAAAACTCTTGTTCATTTGTTCATCGCTTCTGTTTTATCACAAGTTTTATCTGAAGCACTTTTTATTAGTCTATTTATTTCTAGTACTTATCATGATTAAATTATAAACCTTTTATAATCAATAAATGGGTTTAAAATTTCAATAAATCATAAATTACCGTTTTATAGTGTTAAAATTGTGGAATATTAAAATCAGCCATCTGAAGCTTATACATTTCCTTATAAATAATCATGAAACTATACATTGAGATTAGCTTCATTATAAAAGCGTAGGTTCAGTATTTGCAAGTCAGCATTTGGGTCCAGTTACTCTTGGTTAAATACTTGTGGAAGTGGCAGACCCCAATCAAGTAATTACTGGCTAAATAAACATTGCCAACCCTTGTCCAAATCGTAGGAACAGCCGCTTGCTGATATTGCCTTATTGTCTCAAAACATACCTACAATTAATTTAAATATAATTGTTGGTAACCTCATTATTATGGGTTACCAGAAAGTATCAAAATCAAAATGTTATTCTTCAAATAGGATTTATACTGTTGTCAACAATATCAACACTATCTAGAAATAACAGCTTAATTATTTAAAGCAATGGAATACTAGCGTGACTTTTATGACTTGCACTCTTCCCGACTGACTGAATACTGATCCCAACCAAGTCATATCTATTATTACACCTTTTAAAATCAAATGTGCAACTGTGTTCCGCCACGTAGCTCACTGTGCTGCCATCTATCCTCGACCAAGTCATCTAATCATTACACCTTTTAAAATCAAATGTGCGACTCTTCCGCCACGTGGCTCACTGTGCTGCCATCTATTAGATAATGTCACAAACAAAAAAGAGACAGTAGTCAAATCCGCAATCTATCATCATGGCATGAGAAGTAGAATTGCATATTAACATTACAATGACTGCGTATAATAATTAAGGTTTTAACAATACATTCACTTTTTGCATCACCCCTCTCCTGATGGCCTTCATTTTGCATTGCCCTCACGATTTGCCTATATGGTTCTTAGAACTTAGGAACTGAGTTTAGTCTGTAGGTCACGTGGTCAGACCGCTCTGGCCGCGTGGAGTCCGACATAACCTCCGTGACACTTGCCGTTGCTATCCTCGGCACGTTTCGTGCTCATTGTGAGGATTCTCAGCCTTCCTCTCCTTAGCAAAAAAAAAAACATTCACTTTTGCACGACAAAGAAGCAACGCTATTGGTTCACAAGTCTATAACAGAAGATGAGATGAAACTGCAATTGCGGCTATTTATTTTTCTACCTGTATTTTAACAGTGTCGTCAATTAGATGAGTCATAGTTTCATTGTATTATTTACTACAGTCAAAATATTTGGCAACGTAACACTATTGAGTTAAATAATTCTTAACAGTATAAGTACTTTTTCATATGAATATTTTTGCTTCATCATTAAATGCTTTTGATGATTGCTGACACTATAAAGCAAATTCATATCAAACTTACAGTATCTAATAACACCGTTATTTTAATAATTTGATATGAAAACTAATGGAATAACTGCAAAAGTGTAGCCAGTATTCTATTGTGAATTTTGATGCTATAAAGTTGTGAATTCTAAATAAACTTCCTATTGATTTGATGGATTGTTCTACAGGGCATAATATTTCAATTGTTGTTTGCATTGATTCGAAGTTTATATGCAGATAAGCATTTATCACTTCAGATATAATCAGATATACTAAGTATATATCAGAGAGTGATAGCGATGTTAGCTTATCTGCGAAGCATTAAAGACCCGCATGTGCGGGAATAATAGCTACCACTAATAAGATAACAGAAGCACTGAGGATGCACGAATGGCGTAGGTATTACCTCCGTGGTTTATGATAACTGCTATAATTACTATCTTAGTTCTATTCTACGTTATGTTCGAAAAACACGATTCTGTTGGAAGGTAAATGGGTACTGTTTCTTCCATTTATATTAATGTTAAGTGAATTGTGGACATGAAAGTAGATTCAGCACTTCACACTTACAGTCATTTATATCATCAAATTTAAAATAAAATACTCTAACTGACTTGTCAATAGCTTTTATACTAGGTTACACTAAAATCAATTTTGCAATGTTTTCAAAATTGACTCTTAGACAAATTGGATTTAGGTTCGAAATTGTTGTCAAATTCAATTTCGCTAGCAATTTCTACAGCGTGTCGTGTAAAATCTAAGCTTCATTTTAGTGGAACTAATCCCAAAATATAATTCTGTTACTTTGTTGCGGAGCTTTTCAGTAGAGTCGTAAAGCTGTCTGTTCGTATCTCGTATCTACAATATATTGTGAGTCGTTTGGTCTAGGGAATACGGACGGAATTAGCTTGTTTATTTAATCTGGTCAATGAAGACTGTATAACATTGGCTTATACTATTTTAATTAAATAGACTTTCCAAAGGTGATGCAGCACTGGATATGTATTTTGCAATATGGGTATTGTATAAATATGATTTAGGAAATTCAAGACACTTCTAGGCTTATTTTATTTACTTATTAGATTACAACAGTAGCACCAGTTTTTTGGAAGTTTAAGCTGATAGACCCAGAACATTTTTAGCAATGACTTAATCCCGGCAGGCGAGAAGTGTGTTCGCGTCTTATTGTAATGGTGGGTTTCTAGCGATGATATATTATGATAAGGTGGAGACATGTCACGAGGATCTTCAAACGGAAATGGAATCCAAGTACGAAAATATCTAGTGACAAGACATTTTCACTAGTTACTTTCTCCTTGCTTACTTGCAAAGTAATTCTCCAGATCTTTTAAAGAGTCCAGATTTGTAATAAGGTGAACACTAATTCACTGCCCTCGTCTGTTCAAAGCTTCAACAAACCAAATAATAGTATTCTAAAGTTTAAACGTTACAACAATATTTTCACGGTCAACTTTCCATACATTGACATTGACCTAAAAGAAAGAAAGGTTCGAGACAACCATATTCGCGGTGTACTTGAAGAATATGCTTAAAGAATAATGACATATAAGTTAAATTATAGTGAGAAACGTTAAGCAAGTTTACATGATCAATTATCCAATTTCAACACCTGATGTGCTTTGTACAATTCTAATGTACGTTACAAATCCAATTGACTAAGCAACGGTTTCCGTTGTAGAATGGGATTATGTTTAGTAATATAATACACTCCAAGATAGCAATCTTATCATACAAGCAATTACTTTGTGAATAAGCATTGATTCTACTTGTAAGGTATCTTGAAGGATTGAATTAGGGCAATAAGTTAATAGCTCAATAGAGCTGTCATCGGATTTTCAACCATCTCCCTCTTTAATAGAATTGTATTTTGAAAGTAATACTCCTCTTTTAAGATACTCCTTTTATTTTGACGTTTACAACTTGACTTTGATTCGTAATGACAAGAGGTCGGGTTTTTCCTTAATTATCTTCTTATACTTATATAAAAATGAATCGCAAAATGTGTTGGTAAACGCATAACTCAACAATGCCTGGACCAATTTGGCCAATTCTTTTTTTAAAATTTTCGTTGAAGTTCAAGGATGGTTTTATCTATTATACTCTAAAAACGTACAGTCAATTTGAGCTTTATTATTATTGTCTAAAGTTCATATTGCCAGCACTCACTGTTGTCTAAGCAATGCAGGTGTGCTCTTAACATTAAAGACTCAATTTACGCTTTATTAACGCTATATAAAGTTGAAATTCAATCGTATCTATCAAACAGTGCGCGTGTGTGCGATGGAGCACAGAATACAATGTTGGAGGATTTAATGTCACGTTCCAAAATTGAATAGTCACAAAATGTAATAGTTTACTTGGACCTTTTATGCAATTTGGTTGGCTATGCGATGTTATCTAAATAATAAGTAGGAACAAAAAACTGCCACTTTACAAATCTTTTTGACTGAACGAAGTCTGTCGGGTCCGCTAGTTATAGATATAGACAAGGTTAAGAATGAAAATGGAACAGTAAACTGTATATATCGAACAAAAATTAATTTTGTTTGTAGATTATTTACACCTCCCTGCATTTTAATCTGTTGCTTTGATGCGACACTTATAATAATTATTTTCGCATCTAATTTAACAATATTTCTAGATTTATAAATGTCAAACTTTACGCATTTATTCATCCAAAACTTTGCAATTCACGCATCGTTTGAATTGTTTATATTGACCGCGTTTCTTTTTTGTTTGTTCACGACATTTGTTGTATGTTCTCATACAAATAATATTAATCTCTCTCCGAATTTCATCTGAATCGCATAGATGGCGATAGGGTGCAAATTTACGCTATGCAATGTAGATTAAAAGTAATGGTAAGGCTCCAGTACCATACCATTTAGCTTCCAGTGTGTGAGCATGAACTCCCTGTCGATAGCGAGCGGTGCGGTGATAGAAAGTGGCCGTGGGCATCATATCGAACTTCTCCTCGGAACAGAACTCATTATATTCCTATATAAGGTAGAACACACATAACGAGGCAAAGTCTCTCCTAAGACATAGAGGCTCGATACCGCTTGTGAGTACGGAATCATCGACGAACTACTGAACATTGCTTTTTTATTAAAACTTGATTCATCATCTTTAAAAAAGAAGTTTTATCTTTCGCCATATTTATTTATTTATCACACCTAGAGATTAAACATATTAATATATGCAGTATTAATTGCTAGTATTTTCTCCATCACTCGACAACTGTCATTTCGTTCTAACATTTCTCTTTATTTATTATTAGCAACCCGCCCCGGCTTCACACGGGCGCAATGCTATAATACTAAATACACTTATGAAAAACTGTGAAAGTTGTATTTAATCGTTTGCTATGTACGCGTAAAATATGCAATTATTTACGATATCACATTATAAACCTCAAAAGTAACAGTATTTCTTCACTATTTAATGGATGTTTTTATATATATAAACCTTCTTTAAGAATCACTCTATATATTAATAAAACCGCATCAAAATCCGTTGCGTAGTTTTAAAGATCTAACCATACTCGTACATAGGGACAGACAGACGACGGATAGCGACTTTGTTTTATACTATGTAGTGATTTATTTTATTTACAACTAGCGACCCGCCCCGGCTTCGCACGGGTGCAGTGAAAAAATGGTTATGGTGGGTTATCCCTAAGAGATAGACATATACCATCGCGGACTTTTTTGTGGATTTTTGTAAGTTGTACAATACTGTAGTACATTATTTTGGTCTATCTCGTAGGGTTCAGCCAGCGTTTGCAATATAAGCGCAAAAAAACGTGCTTATTTACGACATCACATTAGAAACCTTTAAATTTATCAGTGTTTCTCTACTATATTATGCATTTATTATACATACAAACCTTCCTTAAGAATCACTCCATCTATTAAAAAAAACCGCGTCAAAATCCGTTGCGTAGTTTTAAAGATCTAAGCATACATACGGACATGCAGCGAAAGCGACTTTGTTTTATACTATGTATTGATATAGATATAAGCCCTGACAGTAATATACTTACAAAATGTATATATAATTTAACAAGTGTATAATTATGTTTTAAGAAATTAAGCATCTCATAAACGACCAATGAATGGAAACTAAAAAAATGACAATTTTGGTCAACTACTTTTAATAAAAGAGAATTTGTTGATTTAAGTCAATTAAGAAATTCTTCAGCTTTACCAATTACTAATATATATATATATATATATATATATAATATATATATATATATATATATATAATATATATATATATATATATATATATATATATATATTATACAAATATGACTATATAGAAAGTTCTTTTGAATCGTCCAAATTTTATTTTCCTACCACCCATTCAATAAGAAGAATGGACGCAAGAAACTTATCAGCTTTATCAAAAGTTATAACAACATTTACAATAAATTATGTCGTTATCATACAAGGTACATATGTTTTTACAATTTATAAAGGAAAACAAATATTTACACGTTAGAATGTATCCTCAAATCAGCACCAAGCATTGGCATCATTTAAATAATCATTGACTTTGTAGTAGCTTACTCATTAGCGTATTTTTAACATGTACATTGAACTTATGAAAAGGCAATTCAGCTACCATATGTATTGAGATATCAGATCATATGTATTGAGATTTTTAAAGGGCAAATTGTCCTGTTACTAACAATTGACAATTTTTATCTCCCAAGCAAGAATATAACAATGCAAGTGCTACAGCTTAAGGGCTGAAGTTAGTAAGATAGATGATGCCTTGCGCATAGCTCTAGTACAGAGATAACCTTTGAAAAAACTCTATTGATATATAATTCATATAAAATGAGCATTCATAAAAAAATAATTCGAAAATTTCGAGGTCCACGTAATATCTTAAGAATACATTTTTAATATTCCAGTCACGGTTTTTATGAAAATTGAATCTACAAGGAATAAACGCCTGCCAAATTCTCCGAAGAATGCCCTTCAAGATCAGGATAAGGTAGAAGATTACATTATCGTGAAGGGCGTAAGTACAATAAGTACATTATGTATTTGGAGCATACGGCTAAGCTAATAAGTATGAACTGAATTGAGAAGGGATTCAGAAGGGATAGAAAGGTTTCGCAAAACTTATGGGTTGGTGCCCATTACGGCTTTATTAGTTGCTGAAACTTCGAGTAAAATGCTTCACTATGTTATATTACTAGCTATATTTATTTTTGGCTATTTTTCTTGATATTTGATGTTAAAGTCTTTGTACATATGTAATTTATCAGTTACAGTTGAAAGCACCTTAAATCATTTCTTTCACATTACAAGCAATCAATAACAGAAATATATCAAGTTTTCTTCTTGAAAATCACATGATTTTTTTTTTTTTTTTATAGGATAGGGCAGCAAACGAGCAAACGGATCACCTGATGGTAAGCGATAACCGTTGCCCATGGACACCCGCAATACCAGACGAGTCACAGATGCGTTGCCGCCCTTTTAAAAGGGAGTAAGGGGAATAAGGGGAATAAGGGGAATAAAGGGGAATAAGGGGGGTTGGGCCTCCGGTACCCTCACTCACTCGGCGAAACACAGCGCAAGCGCTATTTTACGCCGGTTTTCTGTGAGGCCGTGGTATCACTCCGGTCGAGCCGGCCCAATTCGTGCCGAAACATGGCTCTCCCACGGTAAGACGATAATTCCTTGTCTAGAATGTCGCCACTGTGATGAACTTGTCAGGGGTTTGTCCCGATATTTTTCATTGTACTTTTTATAGATTTATTGTTTGATTGTAAATCTATACTAATATTATAAAGAAGTAAAGTTTGTGTGTTTGTATATTTGTTAAATTGTAAGCGGTAATCTCGGGATCTACTTAACCGATTTTAAAAATTCTTTCACCAATAGAAAGCCACATTATTGCTAAGTGTCATAGGTTATATAAAAAACCGAAAAATAAAAAGGATTTTATGTGGTAGTTCGTTCTGCAAAGTGAATCGGAGAAAAAACGGTCGAATGAAAGCGTTTCTTACGAACGCTGCCTTATCTATGAAAGATATATTTTTGAGTTCTAGAGAAAAGATGTGGAGCTTGGAAATGCTTACAAAAAAGTCAACGACAGCGCATGTCTAACTTTTATATTTAAGTTACAAAAAGTAGTTTTTTGAATATTACAGTAGTAGAAAGTAGAAATTAAAACATAACACTGTACTAAAAAAAGATTATTCATATTATGCCCAACGAAGTGGGCATGGGTCAGCTAGTAATATATATATGTTTCGTCCTTTTATTTTTATCTATGTTTTGTTTTCTTTATCTTTGTTTTTCCGAAATTGGGTTTTGTTGACTTGACAGTTGTATTTTTGCTACATATTAATTGTGCAATTAGTAGTGTTCATATATTCAACCTAGTTCTTAAGGTTCGGTACAAATTATTTTTGTTTTAATTGGCTGTAACCTGTTTTTGTACTTATTATTAAATAAAATAAACTAAAATAAGAAAAAAACTAGTTTCCACTATAGCGTCCTGCACCTAATATAGAACTATGAAAGATAAAGAATCTCATTTTATCTCCTTCTCTAAACCTACTTCTTCACCAAATCAATTAAATAGCTTGTCTTATTCGTTACAAATATACAACTGAAGAAATATATCAAAAGTATAGCCTATAAGAGTACGATTATTTCACACCCTTTTGTTTAATCATGTGAATAAGAATAAAGCAATTAAAAAATAAAATACAACCAATAAATTGACGCAAACGAGTGACATAATAATAGAAATTGAACTGTAAAGTCATCGACTTAGGGACGGTAGTTAGAAATAAATCACCTGAAACGAATTTATCTTAATGTAAATTTGAAAGCCACAGTGGTTTTACATTGTGTTTTAGTTAGAAAACAATGATTTATATCAAAATTTTGTAATATTACGCAGTGTTCGGGCCGTTATCAAAAGTTAGTTATGACACCATGAAACCACAGGGGTCTTTCACAGGGTACCGTAAAATAAAGCAGTCACATTTTCACACTGATTCATATTATTTGTTAAATCTTTTGCATTTACAAATATTTTTCATATCTACTCAGTAAATAACTAAGTATCTATAATTATAATAAATCTGCAGAGAGGTTAATTCTTTACATGAAATAAATTTCCAAAATAACTATCAGGGGATGATTAGGGATCGACACTAATACCAAAAAAGCAATCAGTAAAATTTTTGTTATAGAAACAAAACTATTCGACGGATTTTAACGAAACTTGTTTCAATTATTTTTCATAGCCCTGAGCTGGTTATAGTAAACTTTTTATCACGCTACAATCAATAGGAGCAGAGCAATGACGGGAAATATTGTAAAAAGGGAGAAGTTGCTCCATTTTTTAAGCTTATGTCGCGTGTGCAACCTTAATGGTTAAAGCTACACATATGTCATGTATGACGGAAATACTCTCCATAAAATTATATAAAAAATATCCCACGACAGCATATGTCTATTTTTTATGGTTGACTCACAATAACCCGTGTAACTCCTGATAGCTTAGCAGTTCGAAGCTTTCTGATTATATTTGTCTATTCTTACATTTATAGTCATTAAAAATGCTACCTAAAATTACGATTACACGGGGGCGAGTCAAAATAATTTTTCAGGTCATTTTTTACACCTTGGGTTATATTATTGGAGTTTTAGTAAGGATTCCTATTTTTTTTTTAAATATAATGTAACCTTTGTTACTCGGGGATAATGTAGCTTTCCAAAGGTGAAAGAATTTTTGAAATCGGTCCAGTAGTTTCGGAGCCTATTCATTACAAACAAACAAACAAAGAAATCTTTCCTCTTTATAATATTAGTATAGAAGTATAGACATGCCTCCTAATGTTACTCGTATAAAGGCAAAAGTTTGTAAATATGTATGGATGTTGGTTACTCTTTCGTAAAAACAAATGGACTGTAATGGAACTTTACAATTACACACATACACGCACACAACACGTAATAAACTTAAAATTTATTAGTTTATATAAATTTGTCTTGTTAAGAGGTTGTTCGAGGTGGGCGTTAATAACTGCGACACAGTCGTCGACTTAGTAGTTATTACCGTTTCATATCACTATGTAAACTTTATAATTTTCTAGGAGGTAGACTCTGTACCAGGGTCGTCTGCATGGGTACCTCCGTCTTACCTATTTCCGCCGCCAAACAGCAGGGTTCGCTTTGCTGTGTTCCGGCGTGAAGGGTAAGATAGGCAGTGAAATTACTGGGTACTGTGACTTTACATCTTATGTCACAAGTTGGCAACGTCTGTGGTTCTTATGAGGTTTGCAGATTTGCTGCGAATCTCATGGGAACCACATGTACTATAGGTGACTGTTACCACTTACCATCAGGTGGGCAGCCTGCTTGTTTGTCAACTTTAGCAATAAAAAAAAATTGTTAATAAATTATTATTCTATTAAAAAAAATAGCTTATGCATCAGAATAAAACATAAGCTACAATTTTTAAAGATATTATGTGAATAGGGTAGACGACTACAACTGATTATGGCCGTTTTTATACTATAATTATCTGATTTGAACAATTTATATCTCATGAAAGTATGTCAATATAGAAATTTCAGTTTAATTATTAATTTATATTGTTTTTAGATTTCTAAAAAAATGAGCAATTATTATTTACGTAATTCTAATGAAACGAACACATTTCTAGCGTTCTCACAATAAATGCAACATTTTTTTATATAGAAAGTATACTTATAAACGTACAAATAACAAAGTTATTTTAAAATTTGTTTATACGCTCATACAAATTAGGCGAGTTTACTGAGTTATGACGTCACGATTGCAGTGTTTTTAGTATGGAGCGTTTTTGAGCGACCCGCGACAGCGCCGCAAACATGGCGATGTATCTTCAAAAGTAATAGGCGCAGGTGTACTGTTGGTTCTACAATATTTCTCACTTAAAAGAGTACTCTTATTATATACAGCATTTAAAAAATTGTCATCTACCCAATTGTCTAAAATATGTTGATAAGTGTCCTGCGCAGACGAATACGTAAGTTGATTCCTTCCACATTTACAACGATCCAATTTCATAAAAGTATCCCAATTAAGAAAATAAATAATCCGCTTGCTCATCTCATTCATAACTAGAAGATTATCCGTAATATTTCCAGACTAATCGCAAACATATTATTCGTTACTGATAGGTACAATCAATATTTCGTCAATGCATTCTGGTAATCTCATATCGATCACATTATAACTGGAGCAGAAGAATAGGTTGTATTAAACATTCTTCTATTCGGGGACATTACATTTACTAGTCGTTTCGCTTCCCATTACAATATTGCCGCGGATATCGGTATTTTATTATACGTTTATGTGCGAGTTTAATGCCCCAGAGTGGATGCTACTTGCTAACGCCGTTACGTCTTACAGTGTTCCTGCAGGAACTGTAGCAAACAATCTGCGTAGTTAAATATTTTTAATGTCCTCTAAAACACTAAGAAAATACAATGCAAAGAGTGTACACATTAGGGCGGGAGGGGGGGAGGGGGGGGGGTTAGTGGGTAGACCGGTCCTCTCAGATCGGAGAGACCCACACACGGCCGCGCCTAGCCAGCGCGGTGTCATGGTGCATAAGGTACCATTTCCCCCCCACAAAAAAAGTAAGTAATAAAATGTGGGACATTATTACAATGTTGTAACAACATTACAATATTGTAACAACATTAGAATGTTGTAACAACCTTAGAACGTCTGTGTTAACAAAACTGTATAAATAAATAAAATAATTTTCCAGCGTAAACGGAAACTGAAAAAACTTTGCCTTTACCTACAAATTCATTGTCTTTTAACCTAAAAGCTCTAGCTAGCTTAAGTTCCAACCAGTAGGTAGTAAGTCTAATTAAAACTTAGATTACTTTAACGGTTTCTGTGTCAATGTGACTTTGATTTATTCTAACTAATCTTCTAATTATCAGAACACTACTAATTTTGTCAGAGCTACTAGTATAAGAGTGGTTAATTTTCGGGACTTCGTAGTTTTCAGGACTTAGACAATATATGCAATTAAAATCAAATATGTATGTTTGTGTGTGTACTTATACGGTTAAAAAAATAGTTACTCATATTGAATTGGCTTTGCCAATTTATCTATAAAAATTTAGAAAATACAATCATGTCGATCATTCCAGTACCTATCTTAAAAGATACTGTGACACACACACAAACATAAGTACACAAACAAACACATACATTCATATTTACATTGTAAGATATTTGTATTTTTGTAAGTACGTACTGAACAATAAGAAGGACCCCGTCTCTCGAAATAAGAGACTAAGTATTGGGCTCTGACAAAAAGCACAATTCCAAAGTCTTTATTAATATTATACTTATAAAAGGTATTTATTGATGTCGAAACAAATTGATGATTAAACGAACTTACCTGTACGTGAAGTTCAATCACAATTACTCGAAGAGCCTCGTTCGAAGATATTAGCATTTATCACCATGTAGTTTCACGTATAGTTTCACTGTCTCGCACTATATTTTAGAGAAAAATAAATATGAAAATATGTCGTAGGTAGATTGAAATAAGTAGGACATATTTTTGTTCGGCAGCCGCTCGCCCGCGACCGCTCATTTAGTTTAGAGTTATAATGTTTTATGATTCACGACACTAGGGTATTTATAAGGGAGGGAGGGATGCTAATATCTTCGAACGAGGCTCTTCGAGTAATTGTGATTGAACTTCACGTACAGGTAAGTTCGTTTAATCATCAATTACTCTCAAGCCTCGTTCTCGATATTAGCATTTATCACCATGTAGATGTTGAGAGAGAGTCGTGAATCTTACTAGAGATCCAGGAGAATATTGGCCAATAAAATAAACTTTTATCTAGCCCACATGTTTTAATCAATTATTCATGAATTACTACAAGTATTATGCATGAACTTAATCAAACAGAGTTAGTATAATTACTATAGTAATAAAACAGATATAGTATAATTACCACAGTAATCAATCAAAAAATCAAGATAATTTTTCTCAAAATTATTATATAAAGTAAATACGAGTAGATACATAAATTTTCCTATTACTTTTATTGAAGTAAGTTTTGAATATTCATAAAATTAAGAATGATTTTTACCCTGTATTTAAAATATTTTTAGCGAACTCTCCATCGAGAGCTAAGTCGCTTACAAGCACTCTGTTATAATGTTTTGCAAAAATAACAGAATCAGGAGTCCAACCTGCAGTCCGCCTTATGATATCTAGGCTAACCCCAGACCTATAAGCCTTAGAGGTGGCCGCGTGTCTGGTACTATGTGCGGTAAACACTGAAATGTCTATACCGCTGCTTTCTAACGCACTCTTTACCCACCTGCTTAAAGTTTGTGAACTTACTTCACTATGCGGTTTTCGGTATGAGATAAACAGTAATTGCTGGCCCTCACGTAGGTTCTTGGTCTTATCAAGATATGTACGTAGGGCATTTGCAGGACATATTTGTGGCCTTTGTGAGAAAAAAGGAAGCGAAAGTACTGGTTGCACCGAATTAACACGCGAAGTTTTAATTAAGTCAGGAATTTTTATAAAAACTCTTAATTCAGATATACTAATATTATTAATATTGATTTTTGATATTGTTTGAATTCTATGGGCTGTTACGAGTGCTATTAAAGTCACTAACTTTTTTCCAAGGTTTTCCAGACTTAAATTTTCATTAGGGTACCATTCCGACAAATAATTTAAAACCTGATCTGTATCCCAAGTTAAATTGTACTTTGGTAACGTGGGACGCAATCGATATACTCCTTTGAAATATCTTTGTATAAGGCAATTGTTTGTTATCCCTTGTCCTAGTAATAAAGAAAGGGCAGATCGACAGCTATTAAGCGTGCCATATCGAGCACCGGTGTTATAAAGTTGCGTTAGAAATTCAAGGACATTATTTGTAGACGTATGATAAGCATCGATGGAGTTCTCTTGGCAATACAAAAACCATTTCTTAAGACACGTGTCATATTGTTTTATCGTACTTTGTGACAGGGAGGCAAGCATTATAGGAATTGAAGACGACTTTATTCCTCTTCGGAGTAGTGACGTCCGGACAACATCCCGGCAATCAGTGTAATGCGACGATGCACCGAGCGATTGCTAGAATGAGAGATTATTAAATCATCGTGAGAATAAAAAATCATAGGTTTTGAGGTAAGAAGTGTTTTAAAAAGGGGGAACCAGGCCTGAGTGGGCCATTGAGGTACTACCACTATTCCTGTGGCTTTATCATTAATAATTTTTCGTAGGGTCTTTAAAATAACGGATATTGGGGGAAACGCATAAAAGAATATTTCTGACCATGATATAGTAAACGCATTAACTGCATAAGCATCGGGGTCCTTATACCAAGAAATGTACTTTTCGCATTTCCGGTTAATTCTGCTGGCAAATAAATCTATGCTAGGGTTACCAAAGCTAGCTACTATGTTATCGTATGCATCCTGAGAAAGTTCCCACTCAATATCTGGATGTAATTTTCTTGACTCAGCATCAGCAACAATGTTATCGGAAGATCTAATATAATCAGCATGGACGAAAATTTGTCGCGCTTCACACCATTGCCACAGCTGTTTTGTAACTTCAGTTAAATGAGGAAATTGAACTCCACCCATTCTATTAATATAAGATATAGCTGTTGTATTATCTATACGTAATAGAATTTGACAATTTTGATAATTGTTTGCAAAAACTTTGAGACCGTGATATGCCGCAAGTATTTCCAGGTAGTTTATATGCATAGAACATTCCTGGACATTCCAAGGACCGTTAGCTGTTTCATGACCACATGCGGCACCCCATCCCGTTGTTGAGGCATCCGTAAATACCTCCAAGGAGTACTCATCATTTTTTATTTTACTTTTAGACTTATCAATGATTTTTAACCACCAATCATAAATCGGGTAAAACGTATCTGGTAGTGTCATAATTTTATCATAGTTACCATCGTTTCTTAAATTTAAAAATTTATACCTTTCAAATTCTTTGGTATATAGCCAGCCATATTCCACAGCCTGACATGCAGATGTTATTAGACCTAAAAATCGAGCAAACTCTCTTATTTTACATCTTTTCAGTTTACTATACTTTATAATTTCTTTTTTAATCTTTTCTTTTTTCTCCTTTGGCAATTTAACTTCTAATTTTTCTGAATCAATTATATTTCCTAAAAATTTGCAATATTTTGTAGGTACAGTAATAGATTTACTAGTATTAATAATAAAACCTAAGCTTTCTAATAGTAACGTGGTGTCTTTAATATTTTGCAAACATTCGTTGTAAGTTCGACCAACCAAAAAAATGTCATCTAAATAAAAGGTTGATAAGTGTCCCTTGGATCTTAGCAAATTTGCAACGGGTTTAAGTATCTTTGTGAATACATATGGTGCTGTATTCAAACCAAATGGTAAAACGTTAAACTCATATAGATTATTGTTCCATTTAAAACGTAAATACTTTTTAGAGTTTGAGTGTACTTTAATTAGGAAGTATGCGTCCTTCAAATCAATAGTACACATAAAGCCATCTTTAGTTATTAACTTGACAGCTGTTCTTAAATCTTCGAGTTTAAAATGTTGAGTAGAAATAAATTTGTTTAACTGTTTTAAATTTAATATTAAACGTTGTTTTCCATTTGGTTTTGGAATTAGAAATACACTAGAAATGTATTGACCGTCACATGGTTTACACAAGGAAATTGCTCCGATGGATAAAAGATTATCAATAGATTCTTTGAAAGCTCTGTATTCAGTTTTTGAATATTTTTGTTCCATAGGACAAACTGTTTGAATAACTGGAGTCGTAAATTCTATTTCATAACCTTCTATCCATGAGAGAATTGTTGGATTACTAGTGATCATAGACCATTCAGTGTAAAAGTGA
The DNA here is from genome assembly GCA_036419045.1 of Scirpophaga incertulas. NCBI lineage: Eukaryota > Metazoa > Arthropoda > Insecta > Lepidoptera > Crambidae > Scirpophaga > Scirpophaga incertulas. The sequence continues at coordinate 2,293,958 of CM071633.1, forward strand.
GAAAGTCGGCCAGCAGGCTTTACCAAGTTTAGCGTCTGTAGCGTGGAGGCGGCTGATGCCACGACGGCTTGGTGGCACTGTGCTGCGCTGCTGTCCGCATCTGTCGCGGGTTCTGGGCTGGATTCGTCGCGCGCGCGCCTCTCGTGCCCCCTGGAGCTCGGCGCGACACGAGGAGGGGCTTGAAGTTTAAAGGCTTATTAGGCACTTTCCCTGGCCTTTGGACTGTAGACTTCAACGAGGAAGCCGCTCTTATGTCAGCCCCTGATTTGTTGATTAACTTGGCGGATTTTAATATCTCTGCCAAATTACTACCAAAAAGCATTCCGTCGATTTCAGTTTTTTGTAATTGATCCTTGAGATCCTTTTTGAGGGTCGATAGAATAAATAATCGTCGAGAGACTGAGTCTGTGTGCTGTATTTCACCTAACGTTCGAGCTGTATCCATCAGTAATTTCAGCAATTCCGGATTTTTTTGGTCCGATGAAAGTATTAGTGTAATTGCTGTGCCGAGCGACGCTAAAGCACACGAGGTCAGCTCTTGCTTGTATTCTATACCTTTATCCCTTTTAGTTTGACTTTCTATCAAGGAAGCTTTGATTTCCGGGTTTAAAGTCGGCGGTTTAATTAATTTACAATTAGCGGGAATTAAATATTTATCTTTCAATTCCTTACGGATTTCTTTAGAAAGACCAAAAGTAGCGATATGATTCAATCTTATTGCCAGATCTTTTTGAATATTGTCACCATATTCTTTGGTGCAGCTTGGATCTTTGCCCAGAATTTCCATCAGTTCCGAATCCAACTCTGGAACCTGTTCTGTTGTTAAATGGTCATCTCCTGGCAATTGTGAAAGAGATGCCTCAGTAGTTACAATATTGGCAAGCGGTGAGGTTGCAATAGCTGCGGATGATGACAGAATAGTAACAGGCGGCGGAGTGGTAGTGTGTCGCCTGACGGTAGTATCATAGGGCGGTACGACGGCGTTGGTGGTTTCGACGGGCGCCGTAATGTTGGCCTTAAGCTGCGCGGATGTAGTAGGCGGCAGCGAATCTAGGTTGGCCTGATCATCTACCTCTGATACGTCAGAGTAGTGGGCATCGCTCCAGTATGAACATCCAGGTATATTATCATCAGATCCGATATTGGGCTCTGTAAAAAGATAGCAATCCTTCATAAGGTAAGTTGTCATGGGTAGTGAGACTCCATAATGAGAAACACGCATACCCTATTTTACCTTGTAAAAAGGTAACAACCCTTCGTAAAGTAAATTGTGATGGGTAGTGAGACTCCATAATGAGAAACACGCATACCCTATTATACCTTGTAAAAAGATAACAATCCGTCGTAAAGTAAGTTGTGATGGGTAGTGAGACTCCATAATGAGAAACACGCATACCCTAGTATACCTTATTTAATGTGTAAATTGGTAATAGCCCACTATACATAATCATGGAATTACCCCATAGGTAAACCCGTACAGTATGTATTTGTTTTAGAATTGGAAGGCCCCAGTCGGACAATCCGAGTTTCCATTATTTAAAATAAATATATTAGTGTTACAATGTAATAATAATTGTTACAAATACACTAATCGATGGGGCAAAAAATAACAGGTACCTAAATATTACAAATATTTCACTTCCATGGAATGCTCAATCCAATTTAATGCTTATTACTTGAATAAGTTATGCTTAAAATGTATTTAATTACTCACCCTTTTGGCTACGAAGCTTATAATTATCACTATCCGATGATGAATAACTGTGTCGACGACCATGATTAATTTGTCTTTGTAATTTCTTCAGTTTTTTTCGTAAATAATTATATTCACTATCATCACACTTGTTACGCTTTCTTTTAGGCATTTTGAGTAAATATTAGTAATATACACAATACGTAAGAATTGATAAAATACACAAAAACAAAATATATAATTACTTAGTACCGAAACAGTGAGGCACTAAAACGTGAATGAGCGGTCGCGGGCGAGCGGCTGCCGAACAAAAATATGTCCTACTTATTTCAATCTACCTACGACATATTTTCATATTTATTTTTCTCTAAAATATAGTGCGAGACAGTGAAACTATACGTGAAACTACATGGTGATAAATGCTAATATCGAGAACGAGGCTTGAGAGTAATTTAGCTTTGAGGAGAAAGGTTGGAGCGACGATGAAGGATAAATCGCCAAATAGTGTGATAAGGGGTATTTTATTTTATTTTTTATTTTTATTTTTATGTTCTAGGAATACTTACAGTACTACATATCTATATGTCGTTATAGCAATGCTTATCTATGTACAATTAACAAGTTTTCATATATAATTATCTGAGTACAATAACAAAAGTGAAAGACAAAAAGTTGAAAATACAAAAAAAAACATGAGAAAACACGTCTCTATTTTTTAGGGAACCATGTCAAACCAGCCCTTAGACAGCGTCGCTTTAACGACGCTGTCTAAGGGCTTTATATATATAATACTAGCGACCCGCCCCGGCTTCGCACGGGTGCAGTGAAAAAATGGTTATGGTGGGTTATCCCTAAGAGATAGACATATACCATCGCGGACTTTTTTGTGGATTTTTGTAAGTTGTACAATACTGTAGTACATTATTTTGGTCTATCTCGTAGGGTTCAGCCAGCGTTTGCAATATAAGCGCAAAAAAACGTGCTTATTTACGACATCACATTAGAAACCTTTAAATTTATCAGTGTTTCTCTACTATATTATGCATTTATTATACATACAAACCTTCCTTAAGAATCACTCTATCTATTAAAAAAAACCGCGTCAAAATCCGTTGCGTAGTTTTAAAGATCTAAGCATACATACGGACATACAGCGAAAGCGACTTTGTTTTATACTATGTATTGATTGATACTTATTCAATTGCATAAAAGTTATTCACATGGCTGGACTTATCTCTATTAAGGATTTCTTACAGCCAACCTGTGAGTGTATTTTGCATAACAACATTGATACTGAACTAATATATCTCCTATACATTTGGCCTTATTTTTAATACATTCTTTTAATTAAACAATTCAATTTTCATTTTAATTAATTCGTCTTTATAAATAAAAATATGATATATAATATACCGTCATATTTTTATTTATTTTCTAATATTCACAAATGTTCATCTTGATTTTATTCCTATCTGCGCCGAAAACCAGCGCTTAGTGAATAGTTCAACACATAGAATACGTTTCTCCCCCTGATTCCGACAAGGGATGCGCTTCCATTAATTTGGCATTTTCGTCAGACTTTCGTCCCTCACAGGGAAAACCGTACAACGTTAAAACATTCTCGAGACCACTTGAAAAATCTCGGCGAATGGTTTTAGATAAAAGAAAAACAATTGGATTTTTTTTAATTACTTACTGTCCTTATTTTAGCTGAATGTATACTTTTAAATAAGATAGCAAAAGAATCACTGTATTTTCATTATGTAATAGGATTGCCATTTTCCGTTCTCATGTAACAAACTATATAATTTTATTTATTTGCTCTTTATTTGTGTTAAAGATGCAGGAGATCGTTTTACTATTACATATTGTGTGGAAGGTTCTTTCCGTTCGTAAATTATTTATTGTTAATGTTATTCTGCGCAAGCACTCGCCTTGTTTTGTTGTGCTACGCGGCATATTCTCGGCCCATCTACCGCAGTGCCTCAAGACGAAAGTCTTCCATTCGTGCGTGTTGCCAGTGATGACATACGGAACAGAAACCTGGCCACTCACAATGGGCCTTATAAGGCGGCTCAAAGTCACCCAGAGGGCAATGGAGAGGGCTATGCTCGGAGTTTCTTTGCGTGATCGAATCAGAAATGATGAAATCCGCAGAAGAACCAGGGTCACCGACATAGCCCGAAGAATTGCGAACCTTAAGTGGCAATGGGCGGGGCACATTGTTCGCAGGACTGACGGCCGTTGGGGCGGAAAGGTTCTGGAGCGGCAGGCATATGCTGGACACCGCAACGTTGGTAGGCCTCCCACAAGGTGGACCGACGATTTGATGAAGATCGCGGGAAGGCGCTGGACGCTTGCAGCGCAGGACCGATCTGCGTGGAGATCCTTGGGGGAGGCCTATGTCCAACAGTGGGCGTCTATTGGCTGAAATGATGACTCGTCTTGTGGATATGATGAAGGATTAGCTTCAAATATAAGATTGGCAAACAGAATATTTGTAATTGATAAATGTAATACAGAACAAGTTAAACGTCATTATTTACATCTAAGCTTATCATTATATAACAGAATTAATCATAAATTACATATAAATAAATTGTCCCACAATGATTGTAAAAATGTACTGAAGAAATAGCTACTCGATCTGGATTATGATAATGAATCTCTTGTTAAATAAATACATTGAAAATATAACTCATATACACACATAACATGTAATAAACTTAAAATTTATTTGTTTTTTTTTTAAATATCTTGTTAAGAGATTGTTCGAGGTGGGCGCTAATAACTGCGACAGTCTTCGACTAAAGTAGTTATCAACGTTATATGAGTTTGTAAACTTTATAAAACTTTATAATTATTAAATTATTCAATATTTAAACTATCGCATATCTATACTTCTATACTAATATTATAAAGCTGAAGAGTTTGTTTGTTTGTTTGAACGCGCTTATCTCTAAAACTCCTGTTTCGAATTGAAAAATTATTTTTTTATTGAATAGCCCATTTATCGAGGAAGACTTTAGGCTACATAACATCATGCTGCGACTAATAGGAGCGAAGAAATAATGGAAAATGTGGAAAAAAACGGGGATAATTATTCATCTTTGAGGGCTTTCGTTGCGTGCGCTGCGAAAACGGTTCTAGATACCAAAAAAATATGTATGAAAGAATTATTCGTCTTAAAATGATCTAAAAAAATATCTGCGACAGTATATGCCTATCTTTTAATGTTAACTCACTAGAATCGTTTTTATGTTAATCAAATTTGGATATGTCGCGTTGTCAAGATCGGGTAGCAGCTGAGGTGGTTGCTTGCAAAAATAAATATGATGCTCAAAATAATTATTCCACGCGAACGAAGTCGCTGGCACAGCAAGTAAACTATAAAATAAAAACTGATTTATCTTTAAACACAATATAGTTAAACCAGAAATATTGAATCTCTACTACGAGTAATATTACTCGTATTAACACGAAAGTTAGTAAATATGGATCGATGGATATGGATTACTCTATCACAAAAAAAAAAAAAACATTTAATGAATTTTAATGAAACTACAATATTATCATCATCATAATTACATAGTATAAAATAAAGTCGCATCCCGGTGTCTGTATGTATGTATGTAGCTATGTATGGTTAAATCTTTAAAAATACGCAACGGATTTTTATGCGGTTTTCTATACTAATATTATAAAGAGGAAAGATTTGTTTGTTTGTAATGAATAGGCTCCGAAACTACTGGACCGATTTCAAAAATTCTTTCACCTTTTGAAAGCTACATTATCCCCGAGTAACATAGACTACTTTTAATCCCGGAAAATCGACAGATCCCACGGGATGCGCAATAAAGGCTTCGACCAAAAACTACTGCACAGATTTTCATGCGGTTTTCATCAATAAATGGAGTGATTCTTGAGCAAGGTGTTGCGGTATTTTTTATCGCAGAAAAACATATCGTCCCACGGGAAACGCGATAAAACCTTCGCGCCATATACCGACTTCCACGCATATGTCGCCGGGGGAAAAGCTATGACCCTTAACCCTCTATAGACCCAATCCCGAAACCCACGCAGGCGAAGCCGCGGGCAGAAAGCTAGTATAAAATAAAGTCGCATCCCGGTGTCTGTATGTATGTAGCTATGTATGCTTAAATCTTTAAAAGTACGCAACGGATTTTGATGCGGTTTTCTTTAGTAAATAAGTATATTCAAGAGGAAGGTTTATATGAATAAAACATGCACAATGTAGTAGTGGAACACTGACAATTTTCGAGATTTCTAATGTGATGTCGTAAATCAACTCACGTTTTTGCGCTTATATTGCAAACGCTGGCCAAACCCTACGAGATAGACCAAAATAATGTACTACAGTATTGTCCACCTTAAAAAGATCAACAAAAATGTCTGCGATAGTATATGTCTATCTTTTAGGGTTAACCCACCATAACCATTTTTACATTGCACCTGTGCGAAGCCGGGGCGGGTCGCTGGTAGCTTATATACAAGAATAATACATAGCCTAAAATTTATGAATATATTGTGTGAATCGTCTAAAATATGACAAATCAAGTAAGTAGGAAGTAATCTATCATCTATGCAGACGAAGTCGGGGGCATCAACTAGCAACATTTTAAATTGTAGCGTATGTGTTATACTTATGTATAAGCTATATTACTGTAAAGTTTTAATAAAATCCATTCAGTAGTTTTTACGTGATATAGTAACAAACATGCATACTTAAAAATTTTTGCGTTCATTATATTAGTAGGATAAATATATGTTTTTTCTTTATTTCAAAGACGAGAAATGCAACATTCAAGTCATAATTTTTCTGGTACCATTTTCTGTTACAAAATATAACAAAGTTTCCCTGAAATCGCTTTTTTTTTAGTTTTTAAGCAATATTCCACGATGTGGTCTAATTATCGACGGCATCTAAAAGGTCTGCGATAAAAGAGTGCAAAGAAATTCGACTTTCATCTCGAGAGGAAAATCAAAATCGACTTCAAAGGAGATATCAAGCAAAAAGCCTTCGCCAGCCTTAATGGCAGCTGCGAAATGGGAAACAAGTTATTAGAGATTACGTTAAATTCGACATTTTAATGTTTTTATAAGTACCTATCTTTCAAAGTTAAATTTGCCTTCCAGTTTTTTTCCCATTTGCATCATATCGTTATTCATTGTGGTATTCGTTATAAAGGTTTAGTCGCAAACTACTACAGAACTATTAATCATAATAACAACTTCTTTGAAATAATTCATCATAAGAGGCACTACTGTATGACAGAATATCATTAATATTCTAAATGCGTGACAGGTGATTTTCAGTTTCACTAATAAGATGTTATATTATGTAGATTAATTCAGATAAACTTAGAGTTAATACGCGGAACACGTAAAACAGCTTACGCACTTTACATAACGATAATTATAATTATAAAATCATTAACATAATACTAGCTGTTAAGTATCTTAACTGTATATATACGAGTATATTTTTAGATTAGTTAGAATGTTATTTATTTTTCAACACACTTCCTCATAAAGTGGCTCTAATCCCACGGCAATTAGGCACATAATGGCACCTATAATCAAACTGTGACTTTTTCATTACTATTATTCACGAGTGAGTAATAGTTTTTTTTTAATATTATTGGTTGAGTTACGCTTACATTTGCGCTAAAAAGCTATCCGCGAAAAGCCCAAAAAAAAGAAACCTCATTTTTTAGTCTATGGCCGATGCGCGCGCATAGGAAAACTGATTAATTTTTCCCGCCATTACGAAACATTTTTCACAACTCGTCTCGTTTTCTCTTTTGAAGTTATTTAGTTAGTTATTAATTAAGATGTCTGCAAATACAATTTAAGAAGAAAAATAGTTAATTATAATTTTACTAACTGCACATTTACTAATTGTTTCTCTAAATAAACTTTTTATCTACTATGTAAAATGGTTTTTTATTTAAGTATTATTTTATTCAGAAGTGTGTTGAAAAACGTTGTATGATACATGTGTGTATTGATGATTACCGTCCTCGGCTCCTTAAGACCCTCGCCTGGCGGCTCGGGCCTCAATGCGCCCCAGCGGTAATCACCAACATTACACACTTGTAACATAATGTACTATTATGATTATTATTTTTTTAGTACTCATTTAAAGTCATAACCTTAAAATTAAGCTGATTAGTTTTAAGTACTTTAGTGTCTAGAACAGAGGTTTGTAAACTTTTTTGTGTCGTAGTCCCTTTGTAATGTTTTTCGCTTTTGGGTAGACCCTCTTTTTTGCGAGAGGAAATGCTCTTTATGCACCATGACTCCGCGCTGGCAAGGCGCGGCCGTGTGTGGGGTTCTCCGGTTTGAGATAATATTTCGCTATTGTATATACAATAGCGAAATATCCTGAATCATATGATCCCCGTCAACACCACCAACTGTGAGCCAATCTCAAGGCAACACTAGTCACTACCGGCAGAGGATACGTAGACCGCGACATGTCCTTAGCGACCCCCCTAACCAACTCACGCAGGAACTTGTAGACCTGCAAGCGGCGGCGTCTGAGCCGTCGCCCCCCCCTTGTCTACCCCTAATCGGCAGCCTTCTACTTAGCCACGCGTAGGTTCCCGTCAATACAGGCCGGTCCCACTTTGGAGATTCGTGCCTTCTTCTAGCGCATATACCCTCACCATGGGGCAGCGCTAACCGTGCCTCTCCTCTCTCCCTCGTCAACAAAGCCAGTAGGGTCAATAGGACCAAAGACTAGGCTGAGTTTAGTCGGTAGGTCTGTGTGGTCGAGCCGCCTCGACCGTAGGAGTCCGACATAATCAACGCATCCCTGCTTGCCTGTTGCGTTGGTATCCATGATGGATTCTCAGCCTCCTCTCCTGAAGAAAAAAAAAATCATATGATCCAAGTAAGTTTATATAGGTCTTCCTTTACCAACTTGTTGATTCGCATTTGTTTTATAAATTTATTTCGTCACTCGTCTATCATTCGTCCTGTTTACATATCTAAGCTATCTAATATTGCCCACTACATCTTGAGGTTTCTTCAGGATATCTCGGTATTGTATTTGGACAAAACAAGTTCGTCTGGGTCGTCCCTTACCAATTTGCCTATTCGCATTTGATTTATAAATTTCTTTTATCTGATATCTATCATTCATTGTGTGTACATGTTTTAACTATTTAAGCATTCCCTCTTCGACATTTATCACTACATCTTGATGTTTCTTCAGAATATCTCGGTATTGTATTTGGACCAAACAAATTTGTCTAGGTCGTCCCTTACCAACTTGCCTATTCGCATTTCATTTATAAAGGAGATAATTTTTTCTTGTATGGAGAATAGGCCCACTACGAAATGTAACGTTTATTAATGAGACATACGTTAAATAATTTCTTATTAACCCTAGATATTATAAGGAACACTAGCTTGTTTTTATCTAACGGGAATATTGAGAAATGAATTAAAACATGAAGATTAAATAACGTAAAAATTATTAGTAGTTAGTAGCTTTATTTTGATTTGTATCCAAATTCCTTTTTTTTTTTATTGCTAAAGTTGACAAACAAGCAGGCTGCCCACCTGATGGTAAGTGGTAACAATCGCCTATAGTACATGTGGTTCCCACGAGATTCGCAGCAAATCTGCAAACCTCATAAGAACCACAGTGTACGTTGCCAACTTGTGACATAAGATGTAAAGTCACAGTACCCAGTAATTTCACTGCCTATCTTACCCTTCACGCCGGAACACAGCAAAGCGAACCCTGCTGTTTGGCGGCGGAAATAGGTAAGACGGAGGTACCCATGCAGACGACCCTGGTACAGAGTCTACCTCCTAGGAATGTTTTTTATGTAAATGCTATTTAACACTTTTTTATTCTTGAAAAATACAATCTTCTTTGGCCACTACCAAACGCCGGAAATCGTATTATTTTTTTGCATTCTAAATACTGGATACGGGAAAGAAAACGAAATCAAGCCGTTGGAAACATAAACACAGAATTCGGTTGAAAACAAACCGACGTCAATTGGATGTCAGTGTAGGTACCATTCTGTCGCTGTCAAAAATGATGACGCGTCCGTTTCACGACGATACTGGACTGACGAACTAATAGTTAAAATAATCTAAAATAGTATTAAAATAATTATTGACAGTTCAATACTTTTAAATAAAATAAAAAAGAAATAATACACTATCCTTTGTCTATTGTTATATTTATATATTATTTGTATATACATTAAATCATCTTTCATTTTGATTTAAAAAACGTTAGTTCCTTTACCTCAAATGTCAAAAGTCATTACTAAGTTTAATTAATTGATTTTATTATTCCCGTTTCATTTTTACTCCTAATATCGTGCAATTGCTTTTAATAATAAATTGATATTTTAGAGTTCAGTAATATCAATAAACGTTGCCGTTTTCTAGTGGGCCTAAAAAAAATTATCTCCTTTATTTCATCTGTCATTCGTCGTGTCTACACATCTGAACCATTTAAGCATTCCCTCTTCGACATTTATCACTACATCTTGATGTTTCTTTAGGATATCTTGGTATTGTATTTGGATTAAACAAGTTCTAGGTCGTCCCTTACCAACTTGCCCATTTGCATTTGTTTTATAAATATCTTTCGTCTATTAACCATCCTGTCTGAAAGTTATTAAGTCAATTATCACTACTTCTTCTTTGTATGTTATTAGTTTTCCGTGCCTACGATTAGTCATTCTTATATGTATACTTTTATATAGTTACATCTATCGATTATATCTAAGTGCCTAATTGACCCGATATGATTGGCGATTTCGTACTCATACGTAGAACCAAGGGTCATAAACTTATGGCATAAAATATTATGGGGTGATGCGTGACTTGAGTAAACTTCCCTGTTAATATTAAGTTGGGGAGGTTTGTGTTCTTTTTATGCTTAACTGAGTACTTTATAGCCGGTTCTCCGCTTTATATTTCATTAAAGATTTTTGTAGGGAACACAATTTTCACAACAAATATTTTTTTTTATGTTATTCCATCTTTATTTTACTATGCGTACGTATTACTCAAAACGAAAAAAGAAACAATTGCTGATTCGATTTTGATTGTCTAATATTTATTAACGGTAGTCCCTTCTTTCTTATAATCGTTATTGTGAGTTAATTTGCTTTTTTTTATATACTCGAACTCTTGATATATTTGTTGTTCCTTATTTTATTTTGAACTAGCTCGTGCCCGCGACATCGTTTGTCCAAGACATTTAATATCATATTTTGGATAATTCAATATATATAAATTGTAGCCTATGTGGTATTCTGATGTTTATTCTTACAAATGCTCATTTTCTTGCAAAACATTATTTTATCCTACATCCTTCCCTAATTCTCAAACTAAATCGAATTAAGTCAATTTCAGCTCAATCGTTGTGATGTGAAAATGTAACAGACAGATAGATAAGTTACTTAAAATGTAACAGACAGATAGATAAGTTACTTAAAATGTAGCAGACAGATAGATAAGTTACTTAAAATGTAACAGACAGATAGATAAGTTACTTAAAATGTAGCAGACAGATAGATAAGTTACTTAAAATGTAACAGACAGATAAGTTACTTAAAATGTAACAGACAGATAGATAAGTTACTTAAAATGTAACAGACAGATAGATAAGTTACTTAAAATGTAGCAGACAGATACATAAGTTACTTAAAATGTAACAGACAGATAAGTTACTTAAAATGTAACAGACAGATAAGTCACTTAAAATGTAGCAGACAGATAGATAAGTAACTTAAAATGTAACAGACAGATAAATTACTTAAAATGTAGCAGACAGATAGATAAGTTACTTGAAATGTAACAGACAGATAGATAAGTTACCTTAAATGTAGCAGACAGATAAATAAGTTACTTAAAATGTAGCAGACAGATAGATAAGTAACTTAAAATGTAACATACAGATAAATTACTTAAAATGTAGCAGACAGATAGATAAGTTACTTAAAATGTAACAGAGAGATAGATAAGTTACTTAAAATTTGTCTATCGCTACTTAATATAAACGCGAAAGTTTGTATGGATGGATGTTTGTTACTCTTTCACGTAAAAACTTGAATGGATTTTAATGAATCTTTACAATAATATAGATAATTTATCACAATAATTTTTACATTACATTTGTGTATGCGCTTACGATTGAGTGAGGATGTATTATGCAATTGGCCGATTTAAGTAATTCCCAATGTGGTCCAACGTGGGCAGACGAAAAAATATATATGTTACCGGCCAAACCCGATTTCAGGATAAACCAGTTTTGCCTAGGCTAAACTAGTTCATCCTATAGGCGATAGGATAAAGCAGTGTAGGCTAGTCCAAACTAATTTGTCCTAAGCCCGATAGAATAAACCAGTTTAGGCTAGGCCAAACTAGCTAAAGCTACTAAATTTTCAAAATTCAGTACGTATTTTTTAGCTGATTAGAAGAATGAGCGCAAGACGCTTGGAGAGAAGCTTGGCGAAGCGCTACAACGTACGTTGTATGATAACGACATATTTTATTGTAAATATTGTTATTACTTTTTATAAAGCTTCTTACGCTCATTCTTCTAATCAGCTAAAAAATACGTCAAAATTTTGAAAATTTGGATTTTGCTTTTTAATGTATTAAAATTGTGTAATATGTGACGACAACATTTCAGTAATAAAAAACAATTTATATGGGAAAACAAATATTTCCACTTTAGAATGTAATATCATCAAATCAAATCAATTTAGCTGGATATATTTTATGTTTGGATGTATTTGTCAACAAAAATTGCAATTAATAATAAGGAAAAAAGAGCCTTATCAATAAGGACAGTGATGAAATTCTAAGGAACAATTTTTTCTCATTCACATTTTCGCGACAATAGCATTTGCATCAGTTCTTGACATTACAAATGACTGTTAAGTTGTATACTTATTATTTAAGTAATCTCTGAATGTGCAGTAGCTTTTTTCAGAACAGAAAGATGTTATAAACATGGAGTCGCGTAGACAGGTGCATCTTGTGTCTTTGGTGTTTGATGTAAAAAAGTATAAAACTCCGGAATATTAAAATTTGTTCAAAAAACTTAAATTCGCGTCGCACCAAGAGTGTCAGAAGTACCCGCAAGCCTCTGGTGAGTACTATTCATAGAACTGTGGCTTTCCGTGGCAGCTTTCGCTTCCAGGCTACCAAATGTTGGAACGATTTACCTCCACCTATTAGAATATTGTCTTCCAAGGACACCTTTAAGAAACACGTCAAAAAATATTATTTAGACAAACAAAAGTTAGGTTAGGCATCCCTAAGTTTTATGTGTAGCACAGGGGAAGTGGTGCCTCGGCCGAATAGTTTTCAGTTTGTTGTTGTTACATTTATATGCATATATGTATATCAGTATTTATATTTTGTTTTTGTATATATACTATATATAAGTATAATTATATTTATTTGAAAGTATTTTAAATATTTCTTCGCACTCGCTTGACACTTTGTGTATTCTACCGTGCCAACGATAGTTATAGCCTCATGCGGTTATTATTATTATTTTTTAATATTATTATAATTTTATCTGCTCATTTTAAAACTCTACTCACTCAAAAAAGGTGATGGCTGAAAATCAGTTATTTGCCTAAATTAGGCAAATATTTAGCTGAGCCTTGACCTTTTGCTTTCTGCAGCATACATATATTTATAGTGTTTGATTGTACTTTTGTTTTTTTCTTGATTATTACCTTTTGTTTTATTAGATATTTATGTGTATTTTGCAGAATTTAATAAACGTTTTAATCTATCTAACAGTAACAATACTTGCTTCAAAATTATGAAATCTGCAGAAAGATACTTTGTCCAACTTTATATACGTTACGTAAAAAGGTCGTGTTTCTATGTTAAATGAATATAATAAAGGCGTCAAATAAATCGCTTATTTGAGAATATTTAAAATATTTATCATTTTCAAACTCAATCGAAAACGAGGGCATGCTCTCCTGAAAATATAAACATTTTTAAGCTTCGGTTAATTTACTGCGAGAATCACTCGGAATTACTAGTGTTTACTAAGAAGAGGGACATTATCGGCCCACTAATGGACCCGTCTCAGTATCGCTTTTAACGCAAATAACTGGCTCCGAATTTAATTTTATCGGAGAATCGTATTTAACCTTAGAAATTGGGGCAACTTCGTTACGCCCCGTTTCGGGGGCGAACGCCATTTGCTGAAACATGCGGGATACTATCTCAAACTTCTGATGTAAGACAACAATCCATTACCAATTCAAATGCTGTAGAACAATATATATCCGCATTTATTAACATTGTTTTATCAGTAGCTCACGGATTTGGATTTGTGAAGAGTCGTTGTAGTGGAAATATGCTGGTCTCTACGCTTAAGTCAATCAATCAAAATCAAAATCAATCAAAATAATATTTATTCAACATAGACCTTTACAGGAATTTATTGACGTCAACAGACAAAACAAAAAAACAAAGCTTAAAAAAAACCAAACCAAAACCCTTGTCCGTACGTACGAATAAGGAAAAAAAAAGAAAAAATATATTGACTCGACACCTGTTCGGAAATTGGGAGAGCCTTCTCGAGAAGAACAGGCAAGAAACTCTGAAGGTCTATTTTTTATCTCCTCTTTTCAATGTTAACAATCACAATAATACAATACAAAAATACAATATAGTACAAGATACAATCACACCTAACACGATTACAGTCGTATGTATGTTTACATACACATATAAAATAATACAATATTCCCAAATACTGTGATCATTAAGATAGTCACTTACTTTATAATAACCTTTACTCATGAGTGTCTTTTTGATATGGTTTTTAAATTTATATAAAGGCAAATCAATTACACCTTGCGGAAGTTTGTTAAACATAGATATACATTTCCCCAAGAACGAACAGCTAGTTTTATGGAGTCTGAACATTGGAACGGCAAGTTTATTTTTGTTTCTAGTATTCACATTATGTAGATCACTGTTTTTATTGAATTTATTATAGTTTCTATATACAAAAACTAAATTATCATATATATATTGACTTGCTAAAGTTAAAGTATCGAAATCAAAATTAACTTTATTCAAATATGACTTTATAGAAAGCTCTTTTGATTCGTCCAATGTTTTTTCCACTACGACCTTTACCTTTACCATTCAGGACGTATTTTTTTGGCTGATAGGAAGAATGGGCGCAAGAAACTTATCAGCTTTATCAAAAATAGTAACAACATTTACAATAAATTATGCCGTTATCATACAATGTACATATGTGTTTACAATTTATACTGGAAAACAAATATTTACAATTTAGAATGTAATATCTTCAAATCAACACCAAGCATTGGCATCATTTAAATAATCATTGACTTTGCAATAGCCCATACTCATTAGCGTCTTTTTAACATGTAACTTGAACTTATGAAAAGGCAATTCCGCTACACTATGTAGAATCTTGTTACATTTGCCCACAAACGTACCTCTAGTTTTTACCCTATGGGAAAAAGGCGTGAGTTTATGAATGTATGTAAATGATGAAAGATCATTCTTCATCAAAGCAATACCTCTAAAACACCAAAACTTCGAAAACATGTATTGGATTTTGGAACAAAATATATTCAGTTTTTTTTCCCCTGTGAAGCAGTAATGCTCCAGAAGGAGGCCGCCGGCGGGCGCGAGGAAGTCGCGACTGCTACGGCGACCCGGGATGGACCACGCCCCTTCCGTGGCCGGGGGGCGTCGTCGGTGGAGGAGACCGGGGGAGGTAGTGTAGCCACCCCCGAAGAGGGCTCCCCTGTATCGACGGGGGAGCGGAGGCTGGGGGTTCCCGGAAGTAGCTTGGTAAGTTCCCGGGGGCTCCCTTCATGCCTGAGGAAGGCCATCCCTGAGGTTTTTAGTGGGTAGGCCTCCCCCTTCTGGGGAGGAGAGCCCCACATAACCGCCGGCTCGCCACAGCCGGGGTATGCAATTTAATGCATTTTCCTCAGGGGAACAAAAAAAAAGGGGTTATGTACACCATCTCAAATATAATGAAAATTGGGACTTTTGACTGAGAAATATTGTAGAATCAACAGTACACCTGCGCTTATTACTTTTGAAGATACAGCGACATGTTTGCGGCGCTGTCGCAGATTGCTCAATAATTCTCCATACTAACTACGAGTACACTGCAATCGTGACTTCATAATTCAGTAAACTCGCTTAATTTGTATAAGCATATAAACAAAATTGCCAATAACTTTGTTATTTGTACGTTTATAGATATACTTTCTATATTTATTAAAGTTACAAGTAATGTGTTCTCTCACATTAATACTAGAAATGTATTCATTCCATTAGAATTATGTAGAAACTAATTCTACATGTTTGAAAAATCTAAAATTATTATTACAAAAAATTCAAGTGAGAATTCTATATTGACATACGTTCATGAGATAGAAACTGTTCAACTTTGATAATCAATCAATCAATCAATACATAGTATAAAACAAAGTCGCTTTCGCTGTATGTCCGTATGTATGCTTAGATCTTTAAAACTACGCAACGGATTTTGACGCGGTTTTTTCTAATAGATAGAGTGATTCTTAAGGAAGGTTTTTTTGTATAATAAATGCATAATATAGTAAAGAAACACTGATAAATTTAAAGGTTTCTAATGTGATGTCGTAAATAAGCACGTTTTTTTGCGCTTATATTGCAAACGCTGGCTGAACCCTACGAGATAGACCAAAATAATGTACTACAGTATTGTACAACTTACAAAAGTCCACAAAAAAGTCCGCGATGGTATATGTCTATCTCTTAGGGATAACCCACCATAACCATTTTTTCACTGCACCCGTGCGAAGCCGGGGCGGGTCGCTAGTCGCTATGTAATAAAAATAGTAATATTGAGTTGCTATAAATAATATTAGTAAGAAACTAACTGGCACAGTAAATAAAACGAATATTTCCCTAGAACATGTTTTCAGTTCAGTTGTTCCAAATCTTTTCAGTTGTTCCACACAAGATCTATTAAGTCTGTCTAGTAGAAAACCGTTTGAAGGCAAAGCATATAATGAAAGCAAATACTTGTCGAGAATAATGTACATCTGAAATTGTTTGTATTGATTCATCATGAATCATGTGAACATAAGCTATTTTTAAACACAACAGTCAAAAAGATTCTTTGGAAAATAGGAAAATAAAGCTAATATTGTCATTAGGCCTTCCTTTCATTGTGTAAATACCTCTTTGATCAAATATCTCTAAATAAATATGTTTCCCTTTTCCCTGTTACGTCTTTTATTTCGTTATCGGTGTAGTTTATTTAGTGTACTATTGAGATATTTCATTCTATTTTACGAATTGATGAAAAATAATTAAGAAGTTTATTTTTATTATATAAAACAAGCGAATTACGTATCGTCTCATACAAACTTACGAAGATAGATTTAGTGATACCGATAGTTTCTTATTGACTCGGAACCAATTCATAAAGCATTTGCCCCGGTTCTCAAATAGTATTTCTGAGTAGTCACATACAAACATACACACAACACATACACATTCACACACATAATCGCGCCCACACATTCAATTTATTCCTAGTACCAAACGTTCTGGGGGTTCCCTGAGGTGGCTTGGTGTTCCCGGGGGCGCCCTACATGCCTGAGGAAGGCCATCCCTGAGGTTTTTAGTGGGTAGGCCTCCCCCTTCTGGGGAGGAGAGCCCCACATAACCCCGGCTCGCCACAGCCGGGGTATGCAATTTAATGCATTTTCCTCAGGGGAACAAAAAAAAAAAAAAAAAAGTACTAAACGTTATAAAAACAAACATGATAAGTTTGGCTGTCTATTTTTTTTTTTGTAATTCTATATTAAATGTATTTCTGTAATGACAATAATTAAATATGTTATCTGCGAATGTTAATATTACAAACTATTTTATTAATTATGTATGTTTTTTTTAATTATACACAAATGTATATAAACTGTTAAGTTTTCTTGACAACATAAATAAATGTAATTGACGATTCGGTTAACACTATACAATTTGAACTTTACATCTTTGATAAGAACAGTAAATTTCTCACATAAAATAACATGAAACAAATGGAACTTCTATTTGATCTTTGTATTCTTCACGCTGACGAAGTGGAGTGTTATGCATGTAAATATTTAAATATATTTTTATATAGTAATGCTTTTTTTACATATAAGTAATTTGTTAACGCTGTTATGTAAAAATAGATAAAATGTTAGTTATATGCATTTCGCTAGTGACACAATTTTCCCATATATATCCTATGTTGCATCAACATAACTCCTTTGAGACATTTGACATCAAAATTTTCATTCCAAAAACACTTTAATTTATTTCTTCAGCAAAAACAACGTATAAACTCAACGAATAAACTCAAAAAGTACTAGACCGATTTTAATAATTCTTCTTTCATTAGAAAGTTACATTATCACTGAGTAACATAGGCTATATTTAGTACTAGACTACTTCAGAAATCATCAGAAATTCTTATTAAAACCAACCGACGGTTTAAAAAAAATTAGCCATAAAATGTCTTTCACCGCATACGCTGCGAAGAGTATTAATGATAGGACGAAAAAATGTTCGACAATATTATAGAATATATCAATATCTACAAAAAACTTCGCGAGACCATATTACTAACTATTGTAGTTACGACACTCTAACTACTTTTTTACATTTAATCCCAACTAATATTATAAATGCGAAAGTGTGTTTGTTTATTTGTTTGTTTGTTTGTTTGTTTGTTACCTCTTCACGCTTAAACTACTGGACCGATTTCAAAAATTCTTTCACCTTTGGAAAGCTACATTCTCCCCGAGTAACATAGGCTACTTTTTATCCCGGAAAAATCGACAGATCCCACGGGATGCGCAATAAAGGCTTCGCTCAAAAACTACTGCACAGATTTTTATGCGGTTTTCATCAATAGATAGAGTGATTCTTGAGGAGTTTTGCGGCATTTTTTATCTCGGAAAAACGGATAGTCCCACGGGAAGCGCGATAAAATCTTCGCACCATAAACCGACTTCCGCGTATATGTAGCCGTGGGCAAAAGCTATGACCCTTAACCCTCTATACACCCAATCCCGAAATCCACGCGGGCGAAGCCGCGGGCAGAAAGCTAGTTATCTATAAAATAAGCTTGATCTTGCAAGGATATTGTTAAAGAATTGGCAGATATTAACTTATAAGATATTTACATAGTTTATATATATATATATATATATATATATATATTTACTTTTTACTATTTATAGTTATCTTCATATTTAAGCTATATATAAGTATAGACCTTTCAAAATCTCGTTGCACCTACACCACATCTCCACCACCCAAAGGTTGGCTGGCAGAGAATACCTTAGGTATTAAGCCCGCCTATGTAGATTTTTTTGCATAAAGTTTAATAAATAAATAAAAATAAGTATGAAAAAAAAAATGCTACTTTACAAATCTTTTTGACAGGACGAAGTCTGTCAGGTCCGCTATAGATTATAAAGTGAAATATTTTATAGTCATAGCATATTGGCTCTGACGCTGGAGGCAAAGAAAGAAGGTCAGAAACGGCAGTCTGACCCAAAGCCCCACTTGTTTTAACAAGTAGCGCACTGTTACACACAGTAATAGTTAGCATAAAAATGCTGAACTGGCGATTTCAATTGTAATAAAACTGATTGCACTCAGTCGCCAACAAGAGTTGTCTCTAAGCCGCGTCCGCGTACAGTCGAGTTAAAGTGAGGTCCCTAAAATAATACTTGTGACCGTTTTACGGGAATAAATCCCTTTGGTTCTCATTTGGTTTTTTTTTTAAAAAGACTTCCGCGCCAGACCCCCTAACAATTGGTGTCAGAAGTGGGATCTTGTAAGTGGCTTCCGTGAAAGTCCAGAGATCCGAATCCCCGTGGTCAAGCCGAAGTCCTCCTGATCGACGGTCAGTCTCCGCCCCACGTGCAGAGCCCGCATCAGAGAAGATCGACGATAAGTCTCCGCCCCACGTGCAGAGCCCGCATCATCGCAGCACCACCAACAACGAAGTGGATCGTGGTCGACAGTAAGCCTCCGCCAAGAAGACGTGAGCCTGCATCACATAGCTGCCAAACCAAGTGATCGACAGTAAGACTTTATTTTATATAGGAGCCTGCATCACCAGAAACCAGTGGTCGACGATAAGCCTCCGCCATAAAGACGTGAGCCCGCACCACCGGTCACGCCTATTATTTTGGAAACCAAACCTCGCGGACTACAACTCCACATTCCATCAGGCCACACCATCAGGTCTTTATCAACATAGCGACCATCAGCAACGCGATATAATCCTTTTAGGTGTTCACGTTTGCCACGAGGTCACGTCGCCGCATCGTGACGCAGCCGCCCGCTTCTTCCACGTCACAAGAATCTTCGCGCCCGTGACTCGTCTTCGTCGTCATTTTTATTATAACCTCCATTATTTTTGTTCATAGATATAACTAGATTAAGATTTGTTACTATTTCTAAACATCTAATTTACTATTTTCTTTCTCTATTTTAGACTGTGCAATGTTCGTGACAACGTTGTTTGTATTGTAAGTAGTTCTACATATTTTTCTAAAAACTTTTATGTGCTAATTTTTGAATATTAAAAATCCTTATTCCTAACTTATTCCAATATCCTTTTTGTACTACGTAATAAGTCTCTGAATTTTCAATATGTCTGTCAAACCAGAGGGCAGTGACAAACAAGAAAAAGTCACATTAAATGTCCTTACAAAATTTATCAAGCCTTATAATGGTGATCGCGAAACATTACCGGCATTTTTAACTAATTGTGATAATGCAATCTCATTGGCTCTACCAGAGCAGCAATTTATTCTCACAAAATTTATAATTTCACAATTAGAAGGCAAGGCACAGTTAGCATGTAGCCTTAAAACATTCAATAATTGGGCAGAGTTAAAACAATTTTTAAGGTCAACTTTCGGCGAGAAGAAGCATTCCTCTCATTTATTGATAGAACTGCAAAATTGTAAACAAGCCTTAACCGAAAGCGTGACACAGTACTCCTTAAAAGTCGAATCCTGTCTCACGAGGATTCAAGCAGACATACATTATACGACGCAAAATAAATTAGAACTTCCAGGCAGAATAGCTGCAATGGAGGATTTAGCCCTGAACACGTTTGTCCTTGGTTTAAATTCTAATCTGTCAAATATTGTTAGATGTCGAAATCCTCCTACGCTTAACGAAGCAATCACTCAAGCCATAGAAGAGGAGAAATTATTTAATCTAAATAGGTTATCGCAAAAATCCACAAGGACGTGTTCCATTTGTCAGAAAGAAGGTCATAGTTCCTCCCAATGTTTTAAAAGACCTCAAAAATATTTACATAAATCCTATCATGTCCCGTTATCTAATCCTAAAAGTCCACCTAAAATTAATTCTAATTATTCTAGCTTTAAATCTTGTACTTATTGTAAAAATCGAGGTCATCTTATAAACGAGTGTCGCAAACTTCAATATAATAATAACAAACGCCGATTTACTAATAACTCGCAATCTGATTCTAGTAGATCACATTTACCGGGTCAGTTATCAAATGCAAATGCATCAATGTTGAGCAATGCTAGACGCGTAAATTGTTGTTTCCCGTGTGACAATAATAATTATGAGGATAACAAAGATAATGGCACATCGAATGATTTAAACTAAAGGTGATTCAGGAATCGTGCCAGCCTGAATCTATAGTTCACAACGGCACAGCCAAAATTCCTTTTTCTAGCACATGTCACACTTCTAATTCTTTTTCATTTCGGCAATGTCACGACACACCGAATATTTCTAAATCTTATGCTAAATGCATCCTAAATTCTAATTCATCTCAGCCAAAGCTGCTGAGTCGCACTAAGTGTTATAACGCATCTCAGTCCGAGCTGCTGAGTCATTCTAAATCGTATAACACTTCATCTCAGTCTAAGTTGCTGAGTCATTCTAAATATAATAAAATTACATCTCAGTCCAAGCTGCTGAGTCCTAACTTTTTTCGAAATCATAATTCATCTCAGTCAAGGTCACTGAGTTTTTCTAAATCTTGCAAAGATTCATCTCAGTGTAAGATACTGAGTCCTAATTCTTATCATTCTATATTAAATCGTAATTCACCTCACTCAATGCCAGTGAGTTCTACTAAATTATGTAAGCCTAAATCTTATTTTAATCGTAATCTTACATCTCTGAACAAACAGAGTATTACATGTCTTAATTCTAACTTATCTAATAATAATAAATATAACTATACTAAATCTAAGTCTAGCTTACCTTATGATAATTGCAATGTTATGTCTAATGAGTCTCATTTAAAAAACAAGCCTATACCTATTTTTGAGACTAATATATATAAGGTATCCTTACCTTTTACTTACCTCAAAACTGAACATTCTTCCCAGATTCTTAGTTTTCTCGTTGATACTGGTGCTAGTATTAGTATAGTAAAATTATCAAGTTTAATAAACAAACCTACCCTTAATCAAGAAATAGTCAAACTAAAAGGTATAAACGATCTAGAGTCGTATAGCGAAACCTTAGGTTCATTCAATCTTAAATTTTATCTTTGTCATGAAACTTACGAGCACAAATTTCACGTCATCAATGATGAAATAAATCTCAAGTATGACGGTATAATTGGAACCGATTTCCTAAAATTTTTTGGTGTTAATATAGATTATGATACAAACTCAATGTTAATACAAGGTCATAAGTTATCATTCTATTTTAATAAGCTTACTTATATTATCCCTGCTCGTTCCGAAGCCGTAATCGAATGCTTAGTGTCAAATGATAAATCTGAATTGCATAACATGCGCGAAGCGCTTGTGTTGGACCAAACCATAAGCGATGGCGTTTATCTCGCAAATTGCATCGTTTCTTTAAAACCAAATAATAGAGTAAATATTTCGGTATTAAATACAACCGAATCCGACATTGAAATAAATAATTTTAAGGTTCATTTAACTCCACTTGACTCTTCTATAAAAGAAGATTCTTCACATGTTTTTGAATCTATTAACACAGCATCTTTATCTCATTCAAACCGAATCAATCGAGTTCTAAATTTAATTAGACGAGAGCACCTTAATTCAGAGGAAACAAAGGCTCTCTTACAATGTTGCTCCGATTATAATGATGTATTTTATTTAGATGGCGATCCTCTAACTTGTACCAACGCCATACAACATTCAATTAATACTAAAGATGCATCACCAATTCACGTAAAGTCTTATCGCTTCCCCGATTGTCATAAGGAGGAAGTCGATACACAAATAAAAAAGATGCTTAAGCAAAATATTATTAAACCTTCGAATTCACCCTGGAGTGCCCCAGTTTGGGTGGTCCCTAAAAAGATGGACGCATCTGGAAAGCGTAAATGGCGTATAGTCATAGACTATAGGCGCCTTAATGATGTTACTGTTAACGAAATTTTTCCTATTCCCTTAATCTCTGATATTTTAGACCAATTAGGTCATTCCAAATATTTTACAACCTTGGATCTTGTTTCTGGTTTTCACCAAGTTTCTCTGAATCCTGCTGACGCAGCAAAAACTGGTTTCACTGTTATTAACACAAACGGTACCTCCGGACACTACGAATTCACCAGGATGCCGTTTGGATTAAAAAACGCTCCTGCTACCTTCCAACGTCTCATGAACGCTGTTCTATCAGGACTCCAAGGACTACACTGCTTTATATATATCGATGATTGTATCTTGTATAGTCATGACCTTGACAGTCATATAGAGAAACTTCGCTTAGTTTTTGATAGATTCCGGAATTTTAACTTAAAATTGCAACCGGATAAATGTGAATTTCTCCGTCGTGAAGTAACTTATTTAGGTCATGTTATCACCGATAAAGGTGTCTCTCCAAACCCTGATAAAGTCAAGGCTGTTTCCGAATTTCCTATTCCTAAAAATCCGAAAGATATAAAATCTTTTCTTGGTCTCACAGGTTATTACCGTAGATTTATTGACAACTTTTCTAAAATAACTAAACCTCTGACTTGTTTATTAAAAAAGAATACTACATTTCACTGGAATATTGAGCAACAAAATGCATTCGACCTTTTAAAAGAAAAGTTAATTAGCGCTCCTCTCCTTCAGTATCCAGATTTTTCTCAGCCATTTGTGGTAACCACTGACTCAAGTAACTATGCCGTAGGCGCAATTTTATCACAAGGTCCAGTCGGTAAAGATAAGCCGATCGCGTATGCCTCCCGTACTCTCAACAAGGCGGAAGGAAATTATTCTACAACAGAAAAGGAACTGTTAGCTATCCTTTTTGCTGTTAAAACATTTCGTCCCTATTTATATGGAAATAATTTAAAATCGTTACCGATCACAGACCATTAGTTTGGCTCTTTAATGTAAAAGACCCTGGTAGTCGCCTTATGCGCTGGCGCCTAAAATTAGAAGAGTACGATTACGAAATTATTTATAAACAAGGAAAATTAAATTCAAATGCTGACGCATTATCTCGTTATCCCATCAATGTTATAGATATAAATAACTTAAATAACTCGTCTTATGAAAAATATTTCAAGGATCAATTTATAAATAAAAATATAACTTATAATACTATTATCGAAGAATGCACTCAAGGTTTGCATTTATCAAAATTAAAATCAATCGCTTGTCCAATATCTTTAGATTTTGATTACTCCATGCCTCATTGCGAAGAATTATTATCTCGACTCGAGAATTCCGCTGACTTGCTTAACACCGAACGCGAGCCCTTCACTATACAAGTAGTAAATAATAAAGATACTAACTTCTATTTCCTATACACTAAGATTCATCATTACGAAGAAACCAAGTTTAGAGATATTTACAACTTATTGATAAAATTAAGGAATAAAATTCTAACTGATAATCCTAACGTCAATGATCTTGCTCTATCTGATTTTTCGGATCCTTTCTCTAAAATAACTTATACTAAAATATATAATATGATTTCTTACATATTTCATAACACTAATATTAAGGTCTATATTTACAAAAATCAATTAATTTATCCTACTCCAGTCGAAGTTCCTAAGATTTTAAAGGAAAATCATGATTCACCTATTGCGGGTCATCCCGGAATAAAACGCATGTATAATCGCATTAAAGCTGCATATTACTGGAAGTCTATGCGCTCAGATATAGAAAAATATGTAAAAAATTGTAAATTGTGCCAAGTCAATAAGCCCTTAAGACAATCAAATAAAGCTCCAATGGAGATAACATCTACATCTACAAAACCCTTAGAGAGATTAGCATTGGATATAGTTGGTCCATTACCGGAAGCTGGTTTCCAAAAATTCAAATTCATCTTAACTCTTCAAGACGATTTAACGAAATTTACTAGTGCTTATCCTATGGTATCTTCCACCAGCGAAGAGATTGCTCGAAATTTAGTTCATTTTATGTCACTCTTTGGCTTTCCAAAAATGATCTTAACAGATCTTGGTACATGTTTTACATCCGAGCTTTTCAAACAACTAACTGAAATTCTTAAAATTAAGTCTCTTTTTACTACTCCGTATCATCCTCAAACAAATGGTGCCCTTGAAAGGTCACATGCTACATTAAAAGAATATTTAAAATCATTTGTCAATGAAAATCAAAATGATTGGCATTGTTATCTATTTACCGCTATTTTAAGTTATAATACTACTCCGCATTGTTCTACAAATTTTACCCCGCATGAATTAATATTTGGTTATAAACCATCAATCCCAAATTCTTTATACGACACGAGTAATAATACTACTTATAACGAGTATATTCGTGCTTTACAATATCGAATGCGTTTCAGTCGCGAAAAAGCTATTCAAAATATTATTCAAAGTAAAGAAAGGTCAAAGCAATATTATGATTCTAATTCACGCGACATTACTTACAAGTCTGGTGACATGGTATACCTGAAACATCACCATAGACTTCGCAAAGCCTTATCTCCAATATGGAAAGGCCCTTATAAAATAATAAAAGTTCACAATAAACATAATGTAACTTTACAAGTTGGTCGTAAACATATAAAATACCATACCAATGAAATCAAACCTTCTAGTTCCTAATTCAAGTCTTATTACTATTTCGTTTTTATTATTTTACAGAGCTTTGTGCTACAAATGTTACGCTGAATCCAAGATAACTCCAATTACGCATAGCCCTGGAATTTATTATGAGCCTATAACGAATATTCGCTTTTATAATGATTATTGGAAAGTTGTAACGCATATCGAAGTCATTAGCTTAGAACCATATCTTAATAACATCGAAATATTATTACGAAAATCTCATGACTTATGTCAAAAATTATCTTCACAAGATTTAATTAATTGCAAGGACAATTCTAGTCCTATCGAAATATTGATACAATCTAATTTTGTTAAATTACAGTCTCTATCCCATATTACATTAAATCAAACACCTACTAAGGTCAAAAGGTCCTTAGAATTCGGTGGTGAAATTCTTAAGTTTTTCTTTGGCACTTTAGATGCCGACGACGCAAGAAAATACGACTCTGCAATAGAGTCATGCCAAAAGAGCGAATCCGAAATGTATCGCTTAATGAAAGATAATATACACGTAGTTAAATCTACAATAAATAATTTTAATTCTACTATTTATAAACTTAATCAAAATGAGCAAAAATTAAACTCTCAAATAAATACTATGAATGAAATCTTATCTCAAATAACTAAAACGGATAATTTATTATATCATGTGTCTCGTATAAATAGTTTATTCAATGTTATCGAAAGTTCATTACTTACCATCTCTAATTTCTTAGATACTACGCTAAATGCTATTTTATTTTCTAAGATCAATATTTTACACCCTGGTGTACTAAGTCCCCTGAATCTTTATAACGAATTATATACGCATAGTAATCATATGAATAAAAGGCTAGATTTCCCAATTCCTTTAAGCTTACAAAATATACATTCTATAATTGATGTATCTCAACTTAGCTCTTATTACTATAATAATAAAGTAGTTTTTGTTTTACTAATTCCATTGACTACAGCCGATAAGTTTGTTGTGTATAAAAATATACCTTTGCCGACTCCACATAATGAGTCACAGTTCAAAACCTTTGCACTGATTAAACCATCTAACTCTTTTATCGCATTAAGTGACGATAGAATGCATTATACTATGTTAGATAATTTAGATAACTGTAAGATATTAAGTAACGATTATTCTATTTGTAAACTCGTCTCAATTTATTCTTGTATGATTAATCCTAATTGCGAATCAAGGTTGTTAACAGAGATAACATTATCATTGCCATCTCAATGTGAAACAAAATTATTATATGGTGAAATCGATATATGGCAAAAGTTAAATAATAATAAATGGTTATATGTACAATCGAGTGTCACCAAGTTAACCATAAAATGTGATAACGATATTAACGATTACCCAATTGTGGGTACAGGTTTTATTAAGTTAACAGAAACTTGTATTGGTTATTCTAAGACGACACAGTTGATTCCAAGCAGTTCATACTCAATAATGATGAACTCTCCTTTAGATATAAATTTCGATATTACGTCAGACGATTGTTGTAACAAAGAGATAATAAATAAATCATTACCACATCTAACTCCATTGTACCTTAGTAAGATTAGTCTCGATTCGTTGACTCATTCAACACGAGAAATGGATAACTTAGAAAACGAGATAAATAACTTACAAAATCAAAGTCATTTTGTCAAATATGGTGCATATTATTCATCATTTACTTATATTTTAATTGTGAGTCTATTCTTATTTTGTTCATATAAATTATATAAATATTTAACTAAACGTAATGCACATGACTCTAATTATTGTATACAAATCTTTAATCAATGTCATAGTAAAAAGGTTGTTAGAAAATCAAAAATGTCAAATACTATTGAATTAACCGATATTTCTGACGAAAATGTAGACGATAAGATGTCAGTTAAATCCTTACCAGTACATAGAACTTATAACTCCATACTTAAGGTTGATTCTAGACGAAATTTAAATAACTTTTGATAATAACTACTTATATTGTTGTACTTCTAAACTTTTGTTATGATAAAATTAACGCATACTTCTTATTACTAAGTAATATTTAATATACTAAAATAAGAGCAGTTTGTAACTCTTGATATTTTTGTCTCACTTACTATATCTACACTATGATGTCTTTACTATGGTTTGTTTTTGTAGTAAGCATAAGATAAATGATAATTAATTGAAGGTCATGAACTTGAACCTTTGTCTCATTTTGTTGTTTTACACGAGATTCATCAAATATTATTCACAAGGAAATATAACTTAAATCTACTACTTTTATAATACCCTATATTCTATTATTGTGAACTAAATGATACTTACCTAATTTGTCTCAGTTTATTATTTGGTAAGATGAATCTTGTCTTAAATTTGTATTCTAAGATAAATCTTAAACTTAGTAGTTAAGGGGTAACATTAGATACTTTTCTATATTATTTTGTATTAAATTCAATATTCTATGTTCTTTAATTGTAAACTAAATGTTAAGTTTTATTGTAAGCCTCATTTTTACTTTGACTCGATATTTTCTAGTTTTTGATTTCGCTTCTTCTTACGAGATGAAGCTTCATCTTAAAGGGGGGAGATGTTACACACAGTAATAGTTAGCATAAAAATGCTGAACTGGCGATTTCAATTGTAATAAAACTGATTGCACTCAGTATTTTATAATTATTTAATTCAAGACACTCTGTTAGTCATTGACATCTTTATTGAGAGAGAACTATAGATAACTTAGAATCTATGACCACAGAGTATTAACGAATAATACTGTGACATCTTTCCTTTTTTATTATTATTAAAATTTATTTTAGTTGTTAATATAAATTTAGTTTTTACAATTTAATATTGCAATCTTAATTTTAGTTGCTATAAATTATTAATAGGTTTTACAATTCAATAATGCAATCTTAATTTTAGTTGCTATTATATATTACTAATAGGTTTTACAATTCAACAATGCAATCTTAATTTTAGTTGCTATTATATATTACTAATAAATAGGTTTTACAATTCAACAATGCAATCTTAATTTTAGTTTTCTATGTAACTTAGCGGTTTCTTAATCAATCTCCTATCTCTTAACTTCATGAGTATATTATTATGATTATTAGGTACACCATTATTGTTAATAGATATATTATTCTTATTTATGTTTTCATTGTTATTAAAGTTACTGTTATCATTACCATTATTCGACTGATTTATTTTTATTATGTCCCTTCTATTTCTTCTATAAAACTTTCCTTCATCAGAAGAAAGCCACCATGACCTTGGTGTTTCAGCAGGTAGGTACACATTTCCTTTTTTCCATTTATTATTATGCCTAAATATTATCTTATCCTTTTCATTTATGTCTACCAATTTTTTACAATTTTTGTTATAATAAACTTTTTGTTTACTTTGGTTTTGTTTTATTTTATTTTTTACAGCATTGTAATCAATTATTTCAGGTTTCAAATAACTTTCTAAAAATATTACATTATCTTTTAAGTTTCTGCAAAATAATAATTGAGCGGGAGAGTAATCTAAATCTGTTAACATTGTATTTCTATATTCAAAAAGTAAAATATAAGGATCAACATTTGTTTTATTTGCTTTTCTAAGAATGTTTTTACATATTTTAACTGCTACCTACAGCTAAACTATGACCTTGTGGGTAATAAGGACTACTTGTTACTAAGATAACATCAATTTCTTTTAAATATTTCCGGAATTCATAACTATTATATGGATTATTGTCACATATTATTTTATCAGGATATCCATGTGTTGAAAAAATGATATTACATATTTTAATTATATTAGTTACAGACTTTGACTTCAGTTTAAACATCTCAATCCAATGTGAAAAATAGTCTATTACTATCAAATATGAGAAACCTTTGTATTCCAGTATGTCTGTAGCAATGTGTGACCATGGGCGAGATGGTATGGGCATGCTAATCATGGGTTGCTTACAATTTCTTGGTCTTAGTTCTGTACATGTACTACAATTACTAATATATTCAAAAATGTGCTTTGACATGTTAGGCCAATATAAATATTTACGAGCTTTTCTACGAGTTTTTTCTATGCCTAAGTGTCCTCTATGCAAATTAATTAAATACAATTTTCTTAAACTGAATGGTATTATTATTTTATCGCCATACATTAAAATTCCATCATTGACAGACAAATGATATTTTATTTGAAAATAAGGTTTTAAATTATCATCAATCTTAGAAGGCCAACTAGAATTTAAATATTTAATCACTTTACATAATATTGGATCACTTCTTGTTTGTTCAACTAAATTTAACTTTCTTTCATGAGTCATTACATTATTAATTATTGAATGAACAGCATATTGTAATTCAATATCATCTTTAGTATCAGTTATTAAAAATGCTCTTGACAAAGCATCTGCAATTAACATTTCTCTTCCAGGAAGGTATGTAATATTATATTTATATTTTATTAGTTTTAATAACATGCGTTGTAATCTACTAGGCACTTTATCTATATTTCGTTTACTTATATTAATTAAAGGTTTATGGTCTGTCTGGATGGTTACCTGATGTCCATAAGTATAGTAATGAAAATGTTCCATAGCATAAACAATAGCTAGAAGTTCTTTTTCAATCATGGCCATTCTTTTTTCTGTTTTAGTTAATGACCGCGATGAGAATGCAATAGGTTTATTATTTTGAATTAAAACACAACCAATGCCATCTTCGCTTGCATCTGTTTGTATCAAAAGGGAATCGTTATCATTATAATGTGCTAACACTGGAGCTTTTGTAATTAATGTTTTTAATTTTTCAAAACAATTTTTTTGTTCATCAGTCCATGACCATTTTACATTATCCTTAATTAATTCACGCAATGGAGCTGAAATTTGTGAAAGATTCGGAATGAATTTATTCAAATATTTTAATATTCCTAGAAATCTTTGTACAGCTTTTTTATTATCAGGATTTGGCATTTTTAATATAGCCTGTACACGATTAGGATCTATTTCTATTCCATTTTCTGACACAATATGTCCTAAAACTCTAATTTTATTGACACAAAATTGAAATTTATTAATGTTAAAAGTAATATTATTTTTTAATGCTGTTTCTAAAACTTGTTTTAATATATAATCATGTTTTTCTCTTGAGGAAGCCATTATGTATATATCGTCTATATATATTTTTATACCTTCAATGTGACCAAAAACGTCCATATTCTTTTTTTGAAAGATTTCTGATGCTGGCTTTAAACCATAGGGAAGTCTAGTATAGGAAAATCTACCAAAAGGTGTGTTAAAACTGCATAATTTAGCAGACTCATCACAAATTTTTACTTGATAAAATGATTCTTTTAAGTCTAATATTGAATAAAATTTCTTACCTTTGAGATCTGACAATATTTCATCTTGACTCGGGATATGATACTTATCATCCAGAAGTTGTTCATTTAAATACTTGGGATCTAAACATAAACGTAGATTACCATTAGGTTTTTCAATTATTACCAAAGGATGTAACCATTCAGAAGGACCTTCTACTTTTTTAATAACTTGTTGCTCTTCTAGATTTTTTAAAGTTGACTTTAGTTTGGGCATTAAGCTTTTAGGAATTCTACGTGCATTATGTGTTACAGGGATAGCATCAGGTTTTAATTGTAATGAATAAGGTTTACCTGGAAAACTACCTAATCCATTAAAAATTTTGGAATACTTCTCAATAACTTGCTGTTTATTCTTAAACGGTACACTCATTTTACAATCATCTACATTTAGAGTATTTATTCTTTGTATTAGATTTAATTTATGTGATGTATGAAGCCCTAAGATTGCCTTATCATTAGTGTTTATTACTACAAATTCTAGCTCACTTTCAATATGCTTAAATTTAACATTTAACAACACTTTACCGATGACCTTCAAAGAACTACCGTTATAAGCTGACACTTTAATATTAGTATTTAATAAGCTTATTTTTTTATTTGCATTTAACATATTATATATGTAACATGGCAAAATATTTATTTGACTACCACTGTCTATCTTAAATTTAATGCCAAGATTATCAACCTTGCCATTTATGTACCAATCACTGTTATTAGTGTCTAATGAGTGTACAAATAGTTCTTGGGATGTGTCTGACGACTCAGAATCATAATTATTTATATGATTAACCCTCTTTTTATAGTAATTTTTATGAAATTTTTTATACGACCTATTCTTATTCATAAAACAACCAACACTAAAATGATTAAACTTGTTACACTTCGAACACTGTTTGCCATAAGCAGGACATTCCATTTTACCATGTTTGGTACCACACTTCTTGCAAAGATAAGTTTCATTTTCAGTTTTTTTTGTATTTTTATTTTGTGACATACTCTTCTTAAATTGATGTTTATGACTGTTTTCTTTGATCGCATTCACTTCTTCATTTTTAATATATCTGATTTCTTTATTTCTTTCTTCATTCAAATTTATAATTTCTACCATTCTTTCCAATGACAAATTGTTTCCCTCGTCCAATAATCTATTGATTAGAGTTTCATCTTTTATGTTTTGTAATATTTTG
This sequence comes from Scirpophaga incertulas, assembly GCA_036419045.1. Classification (NCBI taxonomy): domain Eukaryota; kingdom Metazoa; phylum Arthropoda; class Insecta; order Lepidoptera; family Crambidae; genus Scirpophaga; species Scirpophaga incertulas. Next base: position 2,326,345 of record CM071633.1, read on the forward strand.
TCTCTTATCATGTTATTTTTTTCACTGAAATCGCAATGTTCGGCTTGAACTTTTAATAATGTTATGAACTCTGGTAATGGTTGATCTTGAATTGTTATTTTGTTAAATTTGAATCGTTCATATAGGATGTTAATTTTAGGCTGAAAATATTTGTTGAATTCTTGAATAACCTCATCAAATTTTTCATATTTCACATCAAATGTGTTATAAATTTGAATTCCTTTTGCACCAAGTTGGTTTAACAATATTGCAATTTTTATTGCGTCCTTCTCCTCATTCTTTTTAGTCGCTATAAGATAAATAGAGAAAGCTTGTCGCCATCGTGACCATTCCTTGTTCAAATCTAATGCATGGTAATCAAAATCAGAAGGAATCTTCTCCATTATTAATCGAAACAATGTTCACTTTTCTTAAATGATTTCTGTTTTTATGTTGCTTTTCTTACGTTTTAATATTTTATAGCTTTTACACCTGACACCATATTTTATTAATTATTTAATTCAAGACACTTTGTTAGTCATTGACATCTTTATTGAGAGAGAACTATAGATAACTTAGAATCTATGACCACAGAGTATTAACGAATACTGTGACACTCAGTCGCCAACAAGAGTTGTCTCTAAGCCGCGTCCGCGTACAGTCGAGTTAAAGTGAGGTCCCTAAAATAATACTTGTGACCGTTTTACGGGAATACATCCCTTTGGTTCTCATTTGGTTTTTTTTTAAAAAGACTTCCGCGCCAGACCCCCTAACAGCACGAATCCACCGAAAGGGGCCGTGCTCCGAAAGGTTATCCCGTCTCGAAGAGACGAGAAGAATTCCGTCAGCTTGTGTTATGGGATCTAAGGTAACCGATAGACATATATATATGTTATGTTAATCATCAACTAAGCACAATAGATAATTTACTGTTCACCAGGAATTTTGTATCCACCCCGCGCGCCTCCATCTTGAAAGCGTTTTCATGTTATGTAATATTTTGTAAAGCTTGTGACATTGAAAATGTCCTTAAAATTATTTCAATATTCTTCTTTCTCTTGCCCTGTTCCCAATTTTATTTGGGGTTAAAACATTCATACGGTTTATACATGTTTCCTTATTTATATTTAGTGCTCGGAATCTTGCGATTTTGTGACAGATTTTGATTTTGCGAGATTGTACAAATATTATATTGAACTTTCAAAATGGTATTTCATCTTTTAGCTTATAGTTGTAATAATAAGTTGTACGTGTACAAAGACAAAGGAACCATTTTTAATTTTTCACGAAAATACGAAATAGATTAAAATTCGATTATGTACTATTTTAGCACAAAATAAGTGAATTGTAATTAAAATAAAAAGTACTCTGTGATTGGAATACACTATATTTTTGTTATTTTTATTTAAAGCATTGGCCATAGGCCACCAGCTTAATCACGTAACAAGTATATTATAATATTAATATAAGTAAATAATATGTTAAAAATAACTAACACTAAGAACTCAAATATAACAAACATAAATTGAAAATAACAAATGGTATTACCTTAATTTTGGAATACACTATAAAATGGCACCACAGATTGAATATTCGAAACGATTCTGGACGCAAACACAAGCAATGTATATGATGGTCCTAACGCCACTACTACCACCAAAATATCACATTTATATATAATTTAATTTTTAATTTTTATAGTACTATCATATACTTTTTATCATGTGTATTATAAGTTATGTATGTCTATTTTAAGTTATGTGTAATATTAATAATGTATATTTATCAATTAATATATAATTGTGTATTATTTATTGTTTCCCGTACGTCACAAATGGAAAGGCCCTGCCAGAATATCAGCGCTTTGCGGCATCATATATGGCGCAAAACACATGCTGAGGTAGGAACCTTTTGGCTTGGCACATGTCTATACTTTATTTTAAACTATTTATTGTATTTTATTATGTGTAATGTTGTATGTCTGTGCGAGTCAATAAATGTTTTTTTCTTTCTTTCTTGTAAACATAAAAATTAACAATAAAATTGTAATGAAACGAATAGCAAATAAAAACAGAAAATTGTAGGTTTATACATGTTCCCCCCTCAAAAAAAAAAATGATTTATACATGTTACGCTTACATTGACTTTCTTTCGTAAGTACATAAAATTAAACTACCTATTCCGACCACTATTTATGTTATTTCTTATCTTATTTCAATAAGAACTGTTGCAATTAATCCGCTGAATTACTCAAGCGAAAGCAATCAATACTGCATATTGAATCTGATATCCCGATTTCTGTGGTAATAGTTCTCTACTGACCACTAAAAGCCTATTAAGCAAGACTATGTGTTGTTACGGATTAGGGTTAGTCAAGTGAGAGGTCTCTTTATTGATTACCTATATATTGACACTGGATAACAAATTGTAACAGAATTAAAACAATAGAATAAGCAGTGTTAATATTGCTTTATGTAGACGAAACGTGTATCTGACGAAAAGTACAAAAATTACTCAATTGCGAACAATGAATTAAATTTAATTTGCAATCAACATGGAACAATAGATAATTAAAACGATCATAAATTCAAAAATAGAGAAACGATCATCAATTCGAAAATTAACTTTATTCAATTATGACTTAACAGAAATCTCTTTTGAATCGTCCAAATTTTTTAGCTGATAAGAAGAATGGGCGCAAGAAACTTATCAGCTTTATCAAAAGTGATAACATCATTTACAATAAATTATGTCGTTATCATACAACTTACATATGTGTTTACAATTTATACGGGAAAACAAATATTTACAATTTAGAATGCAATGTATTCAAATCAATAGCAAATACATAATTTATATACGAGTTCACTTGTAGAAAAGTTACATGATAAAGAAAGCTTTTAACTTAAGAAACTCGGCAACAAAGCACTAAAATATCAACCCCTTAATATAACTGCAATTAGTATTGAAAACAACCAAATCGAACTTTCCGGCCATCTTATAAAACCATGCTCATAGACGATACAAGAAAGAATTTTGTGTAATTATTTTGTGTAATTATAGTGTATAGCACGAAATATCCTACTTATATAACGCGAAGGTTTGTATGTATGGATGCATTTTTTTCCTCAGGAGAGGAAGGCTAAGAATCCTCACAATGAGCACGAAACGTGCCCAGGATACTCCCGCAACGGCAAGTGTTACGCAGGTTATTTTTTTTTTTTTTCTCTTTATTTTGACACATACAGTCATTAAAAATACATGTATACGGTGAAATTACTTAAACAATAGACAGAGAGTGTCCAATTTTACAATAAAAAAAAGAAATGTTAGACAGACAATGTTTTTGAAACTTACAGTTCTTACACTTACACTACACTTAAGTTACATATGTATGTAACTGTGCACACACCTACATATACATATTTTATACATATTTATGACAGCATTTGAAACACCAAAAAAAAATATATATAATATTATGTCTATAGAATTAACAATTAGTAACTACTATTATGAATTGATATGAGAATATAGTTCTTTTTTTAGTGATTTAAGAGAATTCCTAAAAAGGTCTATAGTGTGAAATTCTTTATTATACATATGAATGCATCGAGTAAAGTAACTGTTAGAGGTATATTTCTTCCCGGTTACAGGCGGTACGAAAGCATGAACAATACGTGAGGAGCGTGCTGGTAGTCGAGATTTAGTTATAAAATTAATTTTTGATAGAAGTGCTGGCGAACTAATATAATTATTTAACAATTTAAAAAGAAAGGTGATATCAAATTGTTTGCGGCGATTCTCTAAACTAAGGATTTTGTATTTTTTTAAGGATTCATCATACGTTAAGTCGTTTATATTATTTCTGTGATTTAAAATTCTAATAAATTTCTTTTGAACTTGTTATGTCGGACTCTTAGGACGCTTGTTAGTACTATTTCACATAAAACTACTGAATTGATTTTAATTTATTAACTTTTTTCCTATTAACTTATAAAATATTTTAAGAAGTTGTATTCTATATGTTATTGTGATGTATAAGCTATATTATTGTAAGGTTTTATTAAAATCCATTAAGTAGTTTTTACGTGAAAGAGTAACAAACATGCATACTTACAAATTTTCGCGCTTATAATATTAGTAGGAATAGTGTGATTATTTTTAAATATGATGATAAGTGTCAAGTAAGTAGAAAAAAATCTATCATTCGTGCAGCAAAGTCGCTGGTACTAGCTAGTGGAATATAACCCCTATTTGACCTTAAATGTCAATTTAAAAACAAGTTGCGGTCCAAAATGTTTTACAATAGATGATCTATATACTCTATACACTGTACGATGTTAAAAATTGTCTATCTTTGCATGTAAAAACTTATTTTTGAATTTTTCACCAGGATATTGATGACTGAAACAGATCACACAGAAGTTACGGGTAGGAAAAAGCGTCAAAACGCTCCGATAGAATTTAAACAGTGAGACCACATGAAATGTAGTGGAATATAACCTCTATTTGACTTTAAATGTTAATTTAAGAACAAGTTGCGGTCCAAAATGTTTTACTATAGATGATCTATATACTCTATACACTGTACGATGTTAAAAATTGTCTATCTTTGCATGTACAGAGTTATTTTTTAATTTTTTACCAGATTATCGATAACTGAAACAGATCACACAGAAGGTACGGGTAGGAAAAAGGGTCAAAACGCTCCGATAGAATTTAAACTGTGAGACCACATGAAATATAGTGGAATATAACCTCTATTTGACTTTAAATGTAATTTAAGAACAAGTTGCGGTCCAAAATGTTTTACAATAGATGATGTATATACTTTATATACTGTACGATGTTAAAAATTGTCTATCTTTGCATGTACAGAGTTATTTTTTAATTTTTTAACAGATTATCGATAACTGAAACAGATCACACAGAAGGTACGGGTAGGAAAAAGGGTCACAATGCTCGGATAGAATTTAAACACGTGAAACCACATGATATGGAGGAACTGTTAAAATACTTCCCAGCAAGTGAGATACAAATGTATGACATACCAGCTGGTGCACGCGACTTCGTCTGCGCAGGATACTCATCGTCATATTTTGTATAATTCTCAGAATCCTTATAAATTGTAGCTTATATGTTATTCTGATGTGTAAGCTATATTATTGTAAGTTTTTATTAAAATCCATACCGTAGTGTTTCCGCGAAAGATTAATATGTCATGGATTCGGAACGCAACTTGAAGTCCGAACCGACGACGACGATGTTACAGTTGGCAACACTGCGCGATTTTTGGTGTTGGTAATACTGTGCGAGCCAGCAACGAGCGGCGGTGATACCCTCGTCAGGGTATTATTTTCTTTGGTGATACCGGCGCGCAGGCACATTTTTAATCCAGACACCGAGCAGTGCGCACGTGTTGTAACCGACGTCAATTTTTTAATGCGTTATCAATTTAAATCCGGTGATATCTAATCAATCCTGAGTGATTTTTAATATTAATTTCGTGATTGTGTTTATTAAGCCCATTTGAGTGTGTTGAGACCATTATTTTTTTTTAATTAACAATGGATAACGATCAGTTGCTAAATGAACGCCCATACACTCCGAGAAATATATTAAATACTCGTATGACCTAAGAAGTTCCTATACGTAGCTAATTAGCGTACTGGCTATATAGTTTTTGTATGATTTAAAAATGTCACATCACTAAGCAACTGGTGATAAGTAAACACACCAATTTACAAAATCTATTTCTTTTATTATATTTCCTGTATTTTGCTTCCACGATACAATAATCCTTTCATAAAAAAACATCCGCATTTATAATCATTTCAAACTTTATTTCAAATCAAACGCCAATCTATTTTTATTTTCATTTTATCTACTTCGTTCATTTGACGAAATGCGTGCGTGAAATGTATACTGTTCGCGTTATTGCTGCTGTTAACACAAATGCTCACATCAAAAGGTTAAAAAATTTGAGTTGATTAAAATCCTGAAAAATGTATCCCGAAACGAGTCCCGGCAACTCCCAACCTCAAAACGAATTTACATAATAACGTTAATCGTGAATTTTCCTTCGAACTTCTGTCCCGCCAGCTTTCGGGAGAATGTTTTAAACTCAAATTCACATTATATGTCGTACTTGACTTTCTATACCAGGTGCAGGCATAATTTTAAAACTAGATATTAGATAGATCTTAATTGAATGAAGTGCATTGTTGCAATTAACTTCGTGTAGACTGACCAAAATGATTTATGAAGCTAGAGTGAGTGGGGATACGGGACGAGGAAGACCTAGGCGAACATATTTCGTACAAATCGAAAGTGTCCTCAAAAAAGGCCAGGTCAGAAGTACCCGCAATCGTCGAGCATGTATGAGGAATGTTATGAATGTAGATGAAGCGAAAGAGATATGTAAAGACCGTAGCAAGTGGAAAGACGTAATCTCTGCCTACCCTGAGTGTATGTATGTAACAAATTTACCAGATGAGACCTACAGTTTAATTTTTGGTGTTTATATATTGGAAAACATTTGAATTATTCAACTTGAGTTATACTCTGTTATTATTCCCAATTTAAATTTTATAAAAAAATATATAATGTTTTTTTTTTCCTTGTCGTGTATCCTATACTATAGCTTAAGCCCGCGGCTTCGCCCGCGTGAAATTAGTTTTTGTCAATCCTGGTCCCTTATGTCTAAGAGACTCTTACAGGGGTCAGCCTCACGTTGTGTAAAAAAATATTTTGTTTGTTTTGTTTCTAATGACGTGATATCTGACAAACTTGCATACTAACTTTCAACCCTTATTTCACCCTCTAGCTAGTCGAAATTTCAAAAATGCTGGAACAAACGTTTAATGATTTCTTATCAAGTGCTTAAATATAAAGTTTCAAAGATTTATTTTTTAAAATTAAGTAATCCCATACAAACTTTCAACATCTATTTCAACTCCTTCATGCCTTTTTTTCGAAATAAAATGTAGCCTATGTTCTGTCTCAGGGTCTAAAGATTGTCTGTACCAAATTTCATCAAAATCGGTTATAAGGTTTAAGCGGAAAAGCGTAACAGACAGACTGACACGAGTTACTTTCGCATTTATAATATTAGTTGGGATTAACATGGATTATATTTTATTTGCGACCAAATTGTATGAAGTGTGAAATTTTGTATGAACGTTTTTTAACTCGTTTACGTGAAAACTACTAAATGAATTTTAATTAAACTTTAATATAACTTATACATCAGAAAAACACATATGCTTTAATTTATAAAGATACTAGTGACCCGCCCCGGCTTCGCTTGGGTGCAATGCTGACACTAAATACACTACATAAAAACTGACAAATAGATCTATATTAAATCAACAAAGTACTTAAGATTAATTAAAATCGCTCGTCTATGGAATGATCTGCCTTTCCATATTCGAGCATCTGCTAGTAAACTCACGTTTAAGAGATTGGTTCGTGGACACTATCTCGAATCACTGACTTAAGCACCTCATTTTCGAGCTATAGTAATTAATTGATTATCTATTATATTATATATATTTATGTATGTGTATGTATATATATGGCTATGTATATATGTATCTATTAGGTAGTTCGTTGTTATTTTAATTTGTGATGACCTTATTGTCAGTTATTATATGTATCTGCGCCACTTACACTTGGAACTACTATAGTCTGATTATTAATTCACTGGAGTAAACTGACAGATGCTAATGTCACATTGTAAAATTGTGCTGCCATATTTATCGTACTAGTGAGGTACCTGCAAATATAATTGGATAAATTGAATAAATCGATAAGGACTTCACCCTTCGTTGTTATTCAGATCACTCACACAAAGTCAGTAACAACGTTTATTAAAAAAAAGTACTCAATTAATTATAATATAGGTACATGAATTCTATCAGATACAAAAAATGAAATTCACTCACTTGCTAGCGTTCCCGAACTATGCGTTCAGTTAATCAGTAAATCAATTTTTTGAACTGTAATTATTCGAACATTCGGAAGTACTTTAATTATTGCAATCTTTTTAAAAGAAAAATACAGATTTAAACACTGTGTTATAGTAATTATTGTATTTCATTTTAGACAAAACATAATTCTGTAAATTATTTATCGTTGTAATGGATATAACCACGACAATTTTACGTCAAGTTTTTTTTTTATTTATTGCTGGTTATTACTGGTTACTGGTACAAGATGGAGAAGCTGTGTGATCATGTAATAAACTTAGAAAATAAAATGTTTAATCTCGACCATATGATGGACAATATTACGGACCGTTTTATAATAAGTGTCACTGACAGCGACGACGATAGTGATAAAATTATGTGTGACGATGACGAATAAAAAGCTAGCCATTGAATATTTTTGTTTCATTTCATATATATAATTCGAGTAGTTACGACATTTCAAAGTTATCACCTATTTGCCCTAAAGGTACCATGCTAATATTATTACATCGATTAAACAAAATTGGATTAAGATTTCTTAATAAAGTAAATAAAATGAGTAATGTGATTTGAGGACGGAATGAAATTGAATGAATGAGTTTGATTTCAATATTCTAGTCACAACACTATTTTCTGTTCATCATAAAGTGGTAACACCGTAAACGTCAGTTTACTCCAGTGAATTAATGATTAGACTTTAGCCATTCGGTTGACTGGTAGAGAATGCCTTGTTGCATTAAGTCCGCCAATTGTACCCAGTTTTTGTTGTGCAATAAAGTTTAAATAAATAAATAAATAATGCTGTATTGGTTAAACTCGCTACGAAAATTAGCCATTAGTTGTCGTAAAAAGTAAATGAAAAAAAAATGTTATTGTGGTATATCCATAAGAGATAGACATATAACATCGCGGAGTTTTCTGTAGATTTTTCAATATATACAATACTTATTAATACAATATTTTGATATATCTCGTAAGGTACAGCCTGCGTTTGCCATGTAAGCGGAAAAATGTAATTATTTACGAGATCACATTAGAAACCTCAAAAAAATATAGTATTTCTCCACTATTTAATGGATGTTATTATTAGAGATCGGATAATCGGATGCATATTTACCTAAAGTTAATTTTTGGCTCACAAATTATGGAAGTGGCTTTTTAAAATACATTTTGTTAATTAAAACTTCCAGGAAAATACGGGACTGCAAACGTAGTGATATTGTTGGAAAGTTACTAAATTAGCACGTGGTATTTATTTTCAAAAGACCGAGACTCCGGGTTCATTTATACAACTATGCATACGTATTTACATGAAGTTTAGTTTCAGTTCCCCGTGCGATTTATGAATGTACGATTTATTACATGAAGAGTGTTATACGAAAGTAGTGAGCTAGTTTGACTAAAACAATAATCAATTATGGCATGTACTTAAAGTATTAAAAGTAAATTGTATCTTGAAATTATATGCTATAAAGTTTTGTATGTACTTATTGTTTTATTCAACACTCGACTTTCTTCCTCTAAAACTCTATATACCTACTCACAAATCACACGGGGAACTGAAACTAACCTTCATGTAACGTCGTTTTTAAGCTTATATTACCGACTAGTTTTGCATTACTAAAATGTTCTACAGTACCAGAATTCCGGGATTTTTATTTATGGAAATAAAATAAAAAGACAGTTCCATACTTTGTCAAAAACTAAATTAGGTAAATAAATAAACATCCGGCTATCCAATTCCGCAATGCCGGGATTTTTATTTAACAAAACAATAAAAAGCCGTTTCCATACTTTGTCTTAAACTAACTTTAGGTAAATATGCATCCGATTATCCGATCTCTAGTTATTATACATATAAACGTCCCTACTCAATTACTTTATCTATTTAAAAACCCACATCAAAATCCATTGCGTAGTTTTAAAGATTTAAGCATACATAGGAATATAGGGACAGAGAAAGCGACTTTGTTTTATACTATGTAGTGATACGCCACCCTAATATAAGTAATATATAATATATGCCAATCTCCGAAAATTACCGAAATTTGTGCTCTCACTTTCACCTGCTTTCTTTAGTCAAAAGACGGGAAGTAGCAGATGTAATATATCTTTTGAAAATTCTACAAGGAAAAATTGACTCTCCTGAATTGTTATTAAAATTGAAATTCAACGTACCAACTAGGTCTACCAGGCACTATACCCCCCTTTACATCTCAGTGGCCGCGTCGAACTATCGGTAAAACTCTTTCTTGTTGCGAGCTAGTAAGACTTTAAATGATTTGTGTAAATGTAAAAACATTGATATATATAATTGTAGCTTGGCGACAGTGAGGCGTGTACTTAGTGAGGATTTTTAAGATGATTAGTTCAGATCTTAAATATTTAATAGTAATTGTTCACACCTAATCTTATTTCAATGTATGTTTCCATACGTGAAGACCCATTATTGGCCAACTGTTATATAAAAAAAAAAATATCTTATGTTTTATGTGCTGTCGGTCTTCCAAAACAATAATAAATAAATAAATATAATATATGTAATATAAGTAGATACTAATCCTGAGCTGACGAAGTAGCAAGCTCCAGCTAAATATACTCGTATATAACCAGTTCCAAATACCCGTTCACATCAAATTCGCAGAATAATAAAATAAGTAGAGTAGACAAAAAATTTTGGACCATTCAAAAGAGCTTTCTATAAAGCCATATTTGAATAAAGGTAATTTTGAATTTGATTGAATAGAAAATTCCATAACCATTACACCAAGATCAACAAACAGGTGTGTCGGATAATCATCGTTACATTTTACAACATGGCGGAAACGTCTCCCTTGAGTTACACCAAATTGAATGTAAGAAACGAAACAGGCTTCTCGCCCATCTGAATATTCGGAAGACAGCGTTAGGCGACGTGTTTTCAGCACAAGGGAAAATAACTAGGCCGACTGTTTTGTGTCATGCAAATCCAAACAGCGACATGCAAACGACCGATTTGTGTGTACCATAGTACATTAAGGCAAATGAGTTTTGATATTTTTGCATTATTCGCTCCAACGTTACGCGAAGAAACTATATCCGTTTTAAAATTGACCGTTTCATTAACAAGAGAGACTATTACGTATTATATTATATTCAATTATGAATATTTTTATAATAGTAAATAGCTTAATGAAACTGTAATATTTATAGATATAATGCGAATTTGTTTTAAATTGTAAAGAAAGTTGGATTCATACTATTTATCTCGGTAAAAATACAGGGAACAAAATAGCTATTGCTGGTTTTCTTGCTAGTTCTTTCCAGTACAAGGTCTAGATTTACTTATGAACCAATGGCGTAGCATCTTTGACGTTCAAAAGTAACTATAAAAATCCTATTTGAAGAATTAGATTTTAATTAATATTAAGAAACTGTATAAATAAAAAACCTATAGACACTGTTTACGAAAGAGTATTCAATCGCGTTATATCAATTTTCGTTTTTCCCCAGCAACTTTTAATCCAGTGAAGCGTGTCGACAATGATTAATTGATGCGACTGTCTGACTTATGTAAACATTACAGAAATGCTTTAGTAAGCTTAATAGCTTTCAATTTCCTCGGAAAATTAATTTTCTCTTCGTTTCGCTCGTCTTTTTCAGAGGTGTTCTAACGTTTTACTGTTTTGATACATTTTGGGCTACACATGTATTTATATTAGTATAAATAATAATACTTCGAAAACATGTTATTAAACAGAATAAGTCGGTTTTTTTTTAAATGAATAAAGCTAACAAATAGGAATATTTGGATGATTCAAAATATAGGTTTATTAGTTACACTTACCATAAGAAAAATCCGGTTATAATGGAGGTTCGTCAAAGTCACACACAACACCATATCACTGCACACACTACACGCTTCGAACACACAAGCTGTTCCTTCCTCATTTACGGCATGGCTTAGACGCGAGAATTCCGCGGACGAGCACGCGGTGCGGCGGGGAACGCCGCTTCACTGACGGAGTTTGACGGGGCGCTGTCTCTGCGCATGCTTCCCGCGCATATCGCGAGATGAACCGCCGGCGAACTCTGGCGAAATTTGACGAACTCGGACGAACCTCCGTGACGCAGGCTCGTTAACGTCCCACCATGTACCACGGTGAGCGATAAATCGCAGTTAATTCTATTATTGTGTTGCCGATTTATGAGATGTTGGCTTATTGTGAATGCGTATAGGATGGTTATTTGTCACTATCGTAAGATATGGCGTCCGCTTGGTGGTATGTCCATCCGGTCGGGTGTTTGTCAATGTCTCGTGAGCAAATCGTGTTTCGCCATTTCGATATTGTATCGGTGAATTCGTATGTGTTAAGTTTGAATAATATATTCATTCGAGTTCGATAATCGAGACCCTTTTTGGGGTAAATTGGGGTAAATGTTTGTGTGCCGAATGCGAGCATTTAGTTCAATACCGCCTTCAGCGAATATGTTCAATCAAAATCGGCAGACTTCGCAGACTGCCACACGTTCTTAGCGACCCTCCTAATCAATTATCACAGAACCTTCAAGACCTGCATGCGACTTCGTCTGAACCGTCGCGCTCCTTATTATCCTTCTCGGCAGCCTTCTGCTTAGCCACGAGTAGTTTCCCAGCAATATATGTCGGAGCCAATGCGAATATGATATCTTTATAGGGCAGTGCTGACTGCGCCTCAAGCCTTAAGGTCATTAGGACCAAGGTAGTCGGTAGGTCTTTCGGGTCGAGCAGCCTCGATTCGTCAGGAGTCCGACATAATCACCGTAGCATCGTAGTTGCGGAGGTATCCATGAGAATTCTCAGCCATGACAAGGTTAAATTATTTTTCCTCTTCAGAGGAAAAAAAAATTACTTTGTCATGGTTGTTTATATATATTGCTATCGTAAATATTTATATGTGTATTTTGGTTGGTCACTTGTGGTTGCGATTATAAATAAACTAGCGACCCGCCCCGGCTTCGCACGGGTGCAGTGAAAAAATGGTTATGGTGGGTTATCCCTAAGAGATAGACATATACCATCGCGGACTTTTTTGTGGATTTTTGTAAGTTGCACAATACTGTAGTACATTATTTTGGTCTATCTCGTAGGGTTCAGCCAGCGTTTGCAATATAAGCGCAAAAAAACGTGCTTATTTACGACATCACATTAGAAACCTTTAAATTTATCAGTGTTTCTCTACTATATTATGCATTTATTAGACATACAAACCTTCCTTAAGAATCATTCTATCTATTAAAAAAAACTGCGTCAAAATCCGTTGCGTAGTTTTAAAGATCTAAGCATACATACGGACATACAGCGAAAGCGACTTTGTTTTATACTATGTATTGAAGTTTGACTCACTGGACATTTGGAAGTTGTATATTCTTCCAAATACTTCATCAATGAAATCACAGTATATATACAGTTAGAAAGATGGTTATGACTAACTCAGACCAATAGTATACAAAAATTACAATTAGAACATGCAAAAACAATCTAGTAAGTTTATTTATTTACAATTTAGATTGGAATTTCAAGTATAACTTGTAATTTACAATGTGATTCAACTTTAAATGCTCTGGGGCTTATGTGTGTTACATTTTTAAAATACTGAGTGTCCTGTTACCAGAGGGAGACTTTTCAAAGGTTGCCAACATGAATACTCTTTGTGTTACCTATTTCTGCTAGTATTGGCATTGCTGTGTTCTGGTGTAAAGGGTTAGACGGGCGTAAAAATATTGGGTATTGCATTTACATCTTATGTTACGGGAGTCCACTCAAAAAATATATCCAAACATTGAAACGAAAAGTGACCACTCCTTGAAACGGGCATACCAATCACTTGATTACGGAGGTTGTCAAAATATCCTCTAAGATTATTTTTTCATCTAGCTCTAATTATACTTTATTATTATTATTTTTTATTTAAAATAGGTTTGCGTTTGTCCACAATCTCACCTGATGGTAAGTGACGATGAGGACTATGATGGAACACGCTTACCTAGCAAATGCCTATTCACTCGTGACTTGAAGACCGTAAGATTATATTGTTCCGGGAACACAGACGTCGGCAAAGAGTTCCACATCTTAGCTGTTCGTATTAAAAACGAAGACTGGAACCGTTTTGTACGTGTAAGAGGACAGTCCACCACGTAAGGATGGTAGTTAAGCCTATGTCTGGTTGACTGGTGGTGGAAAAGAGCGGGTGGAATTAATTCATGTAATTCCAACGCACACTCTCCGAAATGCAACCTATAGAAAACCGAAAGGCAAGCAGCTCTTCGACGGTGTTCTAGACTCTGAAGACGTGAGTTATTACAGAAGACGTGAGTTATTAGTTATTACAGACACATGATATCGCTCATCCAAAAGAATATTGACATAATTACCAAAAAGTCGAAAATGAGTTTTTGATGCCATAACTTCGTGTTTTGCACGTTTTATCTGCGGTAAAAACGACAGAATTTTGTTCCATTAGTTTCCGACAGAGAGAGTCACTGTCGTTTATTATTTACTTAGAATTGTTTAATAACAGTTTATTTTTGTTTTCTTAAGTTAAGATTTTTATAAAAAAAATTAGTTAAGCTTTTGAAAAAGTTTACGTTTCAAGTTCATAAAATGTATTATAAAAATAAAACAAATTAAGAATTAGGTATGTAGTTTAAATTCATGATTTATTCCCATATCCAAACTTGGTATAATGTCATAATTGTCATATTTAAATTACAAAATGTCATAAATGTACGTCCGGTTTGTTTCATTTGGTATTTTTTAATAATTATCTTGAGGTTTCTCGCAAACTTTTTATGTAATATTATTCTTAATAAAGTAATACAACATAACTATTAAAATATATCGATAGAATGATTGGAAATCTATACTAATATATAAAGCTGAAGAGTTTGTTTGTTTGTTTGTTTGTTTGAACGCGCTAATCTCCGAAACTACTGGTGCGATTTGAATAATTCTTTTTTTGTTGGATAGTCCATTTATCGAGGAAGGCTATAGGCTAAATAACATTACGCTATGACCAATAGGAGCAAAGACAGAGCGGTAAATGTGTAAAAAACGGGGAAAATTATTCATTTTTGAAGGCTTTCTTTGCGTGCGCTGCGAAAACGGTTCAAGATACACAAAAAATATGTATGAAAGAATTATTCCTCTATACATGATCTAAAAAAAAGTCCGCGACGGCATATGTCTATCTTTTAAGGTTTAGTCACAATGACCGTTTTTATGGTACCAAATTTGGTCGAAATAATTTGTTTAAGTTGTATCAACATAATAATATTAATCTTTATTCAAATATAAATATAAATATGTTGTTGGTTAACCAAAAATCTGCCGGAAGTCACTATTCCACGCGGACGAAGTCGCGGGCAAAAGCTAGTACACAATATTTTCGATGTTAAACTATTAAAACGCTCTCCTGAAAAATCGCAAAAACGTAATTAATTATGTCAATATTCATTTGGATGAGCGATATTCTTCTTCGATATATGTTCTGGGTATCCGTATACCTACGTATGTATATGTATGCTAAAATATCTACTGTGTGAGCGCTACTGTGAATTACTGATGTAATGAAAGATAGACTCATTGGTTAATGTTATTTCCCGATATATACAGTAATGGGTCACCCGTTTTATTCAAATAACGGGCGAGTCTTTCTGCTTTTTATATAATTAATAATTTATCTATACTAATATTATAAAGAGGAAAGATTTGTTTGTTTGTTTGTTTGTTTGTAATGAATAGGCTCCGAAACTACTAGACCGATTTCAAAAATTCTTTCACTTTTGGAAAGCTACATTATCCCCGAGTAACATAGGCTCCTTTTTATCCCGGAAATATCGAAATATCCCACGGGATGCGCAATAAAGGCTTCGCTCAAAAATTACTGCACAAATTTTCATGCGGTTTTCATCAATAGATAGAGTGATTCTTGAGCAAGGTTTTGCGGTATTATTTTTTCTCAGAAAAACGGATAAACCTTCGCGCCATAAACCGACTTCCGCGCATATGTAGCCGTGGGCAAAAGCTATGACTCTTAATCCTCTATAGACCCAAGCCCGAAATCCACGCAGGCGAAGCCGCGGGCAGAAAGCTAGTTCTCAATAATTTGATGTTAGTTTCGGCACTGAATCTAACATGAAAAACTGCATACAGGGACAATGCGACGATTCGCGACTCCAGCTCAGCGTTTGCTCATAGCCCAAATGCTGCCAAATACAGCGTATATCACTCTGCTGCAGCAGGGCTGAACTCTCATGAACTTATTGAGAATAATTAACAATTACAGAAAAAGTAGAACGAATCACTGTCGTCGAACCACGTATTAGCGAGACATTCTTGAACATTCTTGCACTGTACCTTGGTGAAGATCAACGTCGGTATCAGTTTAAAAATCGCGTATTTGGTGAAAAAATAAAAACATGTGATACCTTACTACACCTCTCCCCCTTCCCCTTGGTGATGTTTCGTGATTTTTGTCAAACCCCTCCCACCCTTTCAAGCCTCACGTGATTAATGGATGGCCCAAAGTCATCGACATTATTTCGGAATCAAATACAAAGAAATCTATGCATTACTTTAAACTCGTCATCATTTTAGCGCGGGGAAGTTACGTAAGCCCTTTCTGTGGCGGCGAAACCGCCTTAAGTAACCCTACACAATCAATCCCTTTGTTACGAAAGAATTAGCTTCCAACAAAAGTCTTCCTCGATTCGCAAGTCACAATTGTTAAGCAAATGCAATGAAAAATTCGAAAAAGTTTGGATACCCTGCCTACTGAAAGGGATCGTTGAGTTAAGCCACTCGCTTCGGTAATATTCGGCCATCACCGGAAGAGCGCTAACTGGACGTGTGTTACGATCCACAATACTTCAATTTCCAATATAAATAAAATAACAATAAAGAGTATTAATAAATATAGACATTTCCATTCTTATATCAAAATCAAAATCAAAATAATCTTTATTCAACATAGACCTTTACAGGCACTTATTGACGTCAACAGACAAAACAAAAAAACAAAGCTTAAAAAAAAACAAAAACCTTGTCCGTACGTACGAATAAGGAAAAAAAAGAAAAAAAGAAAAAAATTGACTCGACACCTGTTCGGAAATTGGGAGAGCCTTCTCGAGAAGAACAGGCAAGAAACTCTGAAGGTCTATTTTTTATCTCCTCTTTACAATGTTAATAATTACAATAATATAATATAAAAATACAATATGGTATAAGGTTTTTATTAATATTGTGAAACTATAGTTTGCTAGTCTAGTAATCGTTTGCTATTTTTATTAGCAATTCTTTAATTTTTTTATTTATTAAAATTACTTTCTTTCATATTTTCAGATAGGCGATGAAAGTTTGATGTCTGAATGAAGGATTCAGATATTAAACTTTATAACGTTTTAATTTTAATAAGATAATATAATTTATTTTTTAATTACTGAGTCCCACAATTTGTTTATTTAAATAACAAAGGAAACGAACTTTTAAATAGTGCATACTATTTTCTAAATGAAGACTGAAGGCAGATCTTCGGCGCAAGAAAGTAGATGATGATACTGTTTAAATGGCCAATATTAAATTCGGGAGCCAGGTCTAAATTTTGGATATATTGTTCTCCTGGTCGAGCTGAGCAAAAAATGTAATGATCGCAAAAAAGTTAACGACGCATTTTCCCGATAGGGGGCTCTGAACTCTGAATTAGAAAATCGTGGTATTCGGTAGAATCCGCAGATTTTTTGATACCTATGTTGTTCTTCTTGACGAGCTGATTCAGAACATTCAACTTTTATAAAAAGTTAACTACGCATTTTCCCGCTAGGGGGCTATGAAGTTTCGGTAAAAAAATTTAAGTTTCGGTATATCTATTAAATAGTTTTGCGCTATTTGGTTACAGTATCCAAATACCACGATTTATCTAAAGCCACCAATTCTTTTGTTTCTAAGGGAGAGAGAATTACCCACGCCTTATTGCTGTACGATATATCATATTTTAAATGGTTTCAGCCAAGAGAATTACACTTTACCCATTCTTTTGCCTTCAAACACAACCCAGCAGAATATGCCGAAAACCACGATGTTCTAATTCACACTTCAGAGCCTTCTAGCGGGAAAATGCATCCTTAACTTATTTTGCGACCATTTAATTTTTTGCTCAGCTCGACCAGGAGAACAAAATATCCAAAATTTAGACCTGGGTCCCGAAAACCGCTTGGCCATTTAAACAGTATCATCCACTTTGAAGACGATAGCGAAGTGATGGTTGCTATAGAGGCTTTATTGGAGAGTCAAGAAAAATATTTATTTTTAAGGGAGTTTTAGGTTTAGAATAAAGATGGACAAAATGTATTAACTTGTTAGGAGACTTTGTAGAAAAATAAAATAAAAAATTGTGTTTAATATTATTTATCATTACTTTGAATGACCCCTCGTATATCTTTATAAATTGTAGCCTATGTCTTATAAATTGTAGCCTATGTCTTATAAATTGCAGCATATGTCTTATAAATTGTAGCCTATGTCTTGTAAATTAAAGCCTATGTCTTATAAATTGAAGCCTATGTCTTATAAATTGCAGCCTATGTCTTATAGCCTATGTCTTGTTCTGATATATAAGCTATATTATTGTAAAGTTTCATTCAAATCCATTCAGTAATATTTACGTAAAAACGTAACAAATATCCATCTGTACAAACTTTCGCCTTTAAAATATTGGTAGGATGTTTTTTTTTATATTCATAATATTAGTATTAAGTTCAATGTCCGTTGACATATTTGTAACAGTTTAAAAAATATATATTATATAGTAAGAAAAATAAAACTTTGTTATAGTAAAAGCATATTTTAAAAATATATTCATAAAAAAAACAATTTCGTACTTTGTCCCAATTATAAGTTCTATTATAAATAATCGCTTAGTGTAGCTATTGCCCTAACTTATACAAAGATAACCTATTTAGTATTTTAAAACTAAGCACTTAGAGTTCAATTCAGACTACTTTGAGTATCAGGCCTTTTTAACACGAGAATCAGAGCCAGATAGATCTTCTCAGATTTTTTTCGGCTATCTTTTGAATAAAGGGATAAGCATGTGTACACAGTTTTGTAGCATGAGAAAAATGAAATTCATCCGTCTGTTATTACAGCTTAGATACGACAAAACAGTCCAGACACAAGACCATTCTTACATCCTTTGTAATAGAAGCTATTTTTGTAGTGAGGTGTAAATCTCGATGTGTTGTTTTACTAGAATTCTACGCACAAGCTCTTTTTCATTTTGATTGTAATATATATGTACAAAACAAAGAAGGCTGGTTGAAGAAATGCTTGGTTATTTGTCTCTGAATTTCGCGAATAACGTAGTTTACGCTTCGGAATGTTTTACGGTTAACTTTTGACAAGAAAACAGGTTTGAATTGCATGGTCTTGTGAGAGCATATGATTCTAGAGATCCAGGGTTTTATTGTTATACGGAGACAAGGTAGCAATTAGATCAACTGCCCCATCAATGCAGTCAGTTTCCCTCAGGGCAGCTTATGGCGAGTTTTTGGTGAGTTGCGTCACCGAGGGTTCCGACATGCCTCAGGGGGGTGTACGCCACCCGCCTCTATCTTGCTTTAGGTGGCCGGACAGAGTAGGGTCGTAAGAGCAGATGCTCGAAGGGTGGAAGTGTAATAATGTCATAACGCCGACGTCGTCTCGATCGCTGTCGCAGACACACTTCTCTACACCCTTAGCTGTTCACACCAATGTTGCTCCCTTCGCACTAATATTAGTCTGCTTGGGCATAGCAAATTAATGTCCACAAACATTTTGACCTGTAATGAAAATATAATAGTTTATGTGTATATAGCTGGGTAGTCTTTAGTTGCATTTTTCATTGTGCAAAAAGACATTAGACCCAGTCGGTACGTTGGACCTGTATGTATGTATGTAGCCCACGCCTCATAAAGGATAGTGTCTTATAAAGTCGCAAAATTATTATTTTTTTATAGGCAGCAAACGAGCAAACGGATCACTTGATGCTAAGCGATAACCGCTGCCCATGGACACCCGCAACACCAGAGGAGTCACAGATGCGTTGCCGGCCTTTTAAATAGGAGTATGCTCTTTTTTGAAGGTTTCGGTATCGCATCGGTTCGGAAATACTGCAGGCGACAATTCATTCCACAGTTTAGTAGTGCGTGGCAGAAAATTCTTGGAATAACGCACTGTGGCGGTGATGAAGCGATATATAATAATATTTATATCAGATTCACATTCATTATTGGTAGTAACAATTTTATTTATTCTATTGTTAGTATAAAACACACAAAGAAACACAACGTATACATAATCGCTATGCCAATCCGTGGGAAATGGCGCTACAGCGATTCATGTACGCACAATCCAATCTGCTATATAGCGATAATTTCCAAGATGATTTGGTGCTAAAACACTTCATTTCGTTCATTTTATAAACAAATAAAAAAAGCTTGTTTTAAAAAGGTTTTTTTTCTTTAATTTTATTTTTAACTTTTTAGTACCTCTACAGGCTTGCTGAGAACAAGCCCTTTCATTTGATACCCATATTGTAGGAGTGCATTAAAAATAATTGGTCCGCCATATTGGATACGCCGCCATGTTGGATTTAGAATGACGTCACATTATTTTTTTCTAGTTATTCTTGGCAAGCCCTTTTATTTGATACCCATATTGTAGGAGTGCATTAAAAATAATTGGTCCGCCATATTGGATACGCCGCCATGTTGGATTTAGAATGACGTCACATTATTTTTTTCTAGTTATTCTTGGCAAGCCCTTTTATTTGATACCCATATTGTAGGAGTGCATTAAAAATAATTGGTCCGCCATATTGGATACACCGCCATGTTGGATTTAGAATGACGTCACACAGTTAATCATGCATTGTCATCCGAACTAAACGTGTATACCAAATTTCAGCTCAATCGGAAACCGGGAAGTGGATCAAATTTAAGTTGCAAGATTTGATTACAGACAGACAACGGGACAGGTGAAAGTAAATAAAAGCTTGTAAAAAGAATTTGTTGTACTTGATAAGATTGTGATCATTTGGAGCAAGCGTCTTGATTCCACACGAGCCTAACAAGACATTAAATACTTCAAATGAGATTGTATTGATAATTCTTACTATTGTTACTTGGCTAAGGCAATTAAGATCTTACTCAATATTAATACGAAAAATGCCTGATTTAACAAACTCATCTAATAGTTTCAACAAGGAATATTCAATGTTAACACGAAAAATAATTATTCTATCTAAATCACCTAGTAAGTCCATCTAAGAGCCTGGTCAATATTAACACGAAAAATGACTATTAATCGTTTAACACATACCATAGTTAAAATAAACATGTCGAAGTTTTCTACTTAACAATGAGGATTGTTGAAACTATTATTAAACGTAATTATTATGACACTTTACAAATAATTGGTTCAACATATTTAGGTATCTGGAGAGTGTTGGCCTGAAGATCAGCAGATCCAAAACTGAATATCTGTACTGTGATTTCGGCGGTCTTTCCAGTCCTGTACCCATGTCTTTAGATGGCGCTATACCTCGGTTCCCTCATTCAGGACGACGGCGAAATAGACAGAGCTGTGCAGCATAGGATTAGCGCAGGGTGGATGAAATGGCGACAGGTCACAGCTACAACGTGCGATCCCCGAATGCCAATAAGGCTGAAGGGGAAAATTTACAAATCGATCATCCGACCTGTCGTCATGTATGGAAGTGAATGCTGGGCCGTCAAGAAGAAGGATGAAAATAGATTGCATACAAATAAAATGAGAATGTTACGATGGATGTGTGGTGTGACAAGGATAGATAAGATAAGGAATGAGTACATAAGAGGAAGCCTGAAAGTAGCGCCAGTGGTAGAAAAAGTGAGAGGAAGTAGATTAGCATGGTTTGGACATGTGATGCGGAGGGATGAAAGTCATGTCACAAAGCGAATGTTGAATATGAAAGTGGAGGGATACTCGGGCAGAGGAAGGCCGAATAAAAGATGGATCGATTGTGTGAAGAATGATATAAGAATGAAAGGAGTAAGCATGGAAATGACGGCTGATAGAGAGGAACGGAAGGAAAAAATCTACTGCGCCGATCCCAGATAATGGGAAATGGGCAAGAGGATGATGATGATGATATTTAGGTATCTGCTCGTGTTAACTGTTAGAAATGTCCGAATCGAACAAAAGATACAACAACAGTTGAAACGACAATTTCACTCATTAAAGTTAATAAATCGACGGTCCCTAGGATAAGTCTAAAACTAAGGTTTACAGGGGAGTGAAATGAAGGGTCAAATCTCTCTAGAAATAAAAATACTTTCAGCTTTGAATATATTGTTTGCGTAATGTGTTATTATAGTTAGACATTTTTAATTGTTTTTAAAGATATTTAATTTATGTACATTTTCTATAAAAAACAGAGAGATGACCGTTTTTACACCGTTATTGAAATAAAGCCACATCAGACAAATCTTAGATAACCGTTCGTATGTAGGAAGAAATATAGCAATTTTTTATGATAAAATGCTAGTATTACCTGTATAAAAAGAAAAAAAATTATTTATTTCTTTACAATGGTACCTTAAACATCTCTAGATCTTTAAGCAATAATATAAAAAATAAATTAATCTCTGTCCATTATATTATTTTCTTTTTGACAGTTTAAGATATTTTGAAATCAGTGATGAACTCGCAAGTTACCGATTCGATTAAAACAGAATATCGATTTTATTTAAGAAGAACTTTTAATCGATTTAATGCAGCGATATTATTTTTATTATAAATATTAAATTCGTTTATCTGGTTTTTTCAAATACATGAAATAAATTGTCATATATTGTCTATGGGGTTGTCTAGGCAACGGGAGTTGTGAGGAGTGACGTTAGATTGTATGTGTCATTAAATACGGCTACGCCGTTTGGTTGTCATTTGCCATACAACGCTTGTATCACATTCATTGCTTTCATTGTGTATTGTTTTACAATATAATAAGTTGAGTTGAGTATTTATATTCCTCCTTAACAATACGTACAGTCTAGTATCTGATGAATCTATGTAATACAGAATGAATCTATGTAATAAATAATGTAAATAAATTTACTTGTTTAATTTTTATATTATATATATGAAAAAATAAAGTTTTACACATGCCAAGTAAATTAGGCAAAATTTTATATTTTTGGCGAATTACCAATTACCTAGCTAGTTTGTTAAAAAAATGGTATGTATGTGATTTTCTAAGTATTCTTGATCATAATTCTTGATTTAAACTTGACGTAGATGTTATTAACTACATATGCGTTTTAATATTAAAATTCACATACCTATAAATAATGTAAGGTAGCTGTCGAGAAGGAAATAAATAAATTTACAAATATTTGATTTGAAGACAATTTATCGATTTATCTGATTTCAAGAACTGCTTATTGTCTGTGGTAGTTTGTTATGCACAGAGCACTTCACTATGTGGGCGTTACCCGTCTAGAAAGTATATTATTACTGTAGTACTATAATTTGAAAATAGAAACAATATTTCATACGCGCGATCTGTCAAAAAGAAAATAACATAATGGACAGAGATAATGAAGACCGTGAATGACGTTAAGTTTGACAAGACCGCGTTTGCACCGAGTGGCGCGCATTTTAAAACGTAGTACAAAATGACAAGAGCATACATATCCGCGTCCACGGCACCAATTCCGTATAAAATATAATTCTTGTTCTCATATACGGTTTGTGTATGTAGTAAAATACATACAATTTAAAAAAAAAACATGTATTTATATGAGCCTATGGACAATCTAAAGCCATATGTGTAATAAAAAAAATTGAGCATTTTCGACATGATCTTTTATACGTAGGGACCGTCGAAATATTCTTTACGTTCAGTTCAATCACAGGCCCACATTTTGATTTAACTAATCCTGTTTGTTTTATTTTATTATTATCATTGTTGATTCATTTAATTAAACGTCAACTAAGAGAAAATCGATCTTAGTTAGCTTTCATTTTTTAGAGTGTACGCGCTCTGCATATCTGAACTGCGTATAAAAACAATCTTCGCGATATTTAAATGATGTAAGCTTGCTATCAAATTTCCAGATATATAATTGTTAAGTCACTTATCCCTTATTCTCGGTATGTTCTCTTGCTCTTTGAATGCCTTTGTTGGCCAACATTCAGATTCAAGATCAATTTATTATTTTTCCTCTTTCTAGTATGTTTTCCAATAAAATCATTTTTTCAATGTCTGTAATAAGCACAAAGTTACATAACTTTAAGTTGTTTTTAGATACAGATGTTATCAGATATACGGATACATAATTTATAGAAAAAAATATTGAAAACGTGCATTTTTAACTAATAACCCCACATTTGTAAAATATATTTAGACTATTTTATAAATAATCAATTCTAACTAGCTGGTGCACGCGGCTTCGTCTTCTTTTGGAAATATTATAAAATTTTTGTCAGTATGGATAGATGTTTGTTTCTTTTACAACAAAAAAAAAACTACCTAATATTTTTTATTTAAACTTCACAATAATATACTCGTAGCTTGTACAGCACAATAACACAAAGGCTACAATTTGTAAAAATACTGGCTAGTGCCCGTGACATTGTCTGCATAGATGGTAAATAGTATTTACTTAACACTACCGACTATTTTTCATATTCTTTTTCGACTTATGCCGTCTGGTTGTGGAACTCTCTCCCTGAGGGTATTAGGGGAGCGCGAACGCTGGAGTCCTTTAAGAATCAAGTCCGTGTTCACTTCCTGTCAAAGATTCCTTAACTTAAACTAGTTATAGCCTATTGTCCTGTCCAATTACTGTACCCATCCTATATTTCTCTCTCCAGTCGTTCCCTCATGTCTGAAGATCGTGGTCAGCAGGTTGCATGTACAGTGGATGATCTGCCTCCACTGGTTTCGGTCCAGCGCGTCTCTTGCAACCGTGTAAAATTTGGAGGTCGATGAGTCTTTGATCTGGTCGGTCCATCTCGTTGGTGAACGACCGCGCGCTCTTTTGCCTGCTGTGTTCCCAACCACAATCAATTTCTCCAGACTATCGTCTCCTCTGCGGACTGTGTGGCCGAAGTAAGAAAGGATGCGCTGCCGGCATATGGTTGACAGGCGAGTTTTAATTCGAAGCTGGGCCAGGATCGATGCATTGGTGCGTTTCGCAGTCCAAGGTATTCTCAACATTCGCCTCCAGCACCAAATCTCGAGCGCATCAATCCTTTGTCTTTCCTATTTTAAATCTCCTTTTAATATTTCCCTGGTCCTAGGTTGCCTGGAAGAGATTGCTATTTAGCAATAAGGCCGCCTTTTGTACATTTGTTATTTTCTTTTTTTTTGTGTATGTGTATTTTATGAATACAATAAAAGGTTATGTTATGTTATGTTAACACATATTTTGCACAATTTACATAAAATCTTTATTGTTGTGAGTTTTTATGTAATGTATGTATGAAAGAGTTTAGTAGAATGAGGTTGATTAATAAAAATTGCGTCTCTCCTATATTATTGTACGTAGGTAAAAAAATTTACATCCTCGATCACTCACTTAAATTTTGGGTATTTACTGGCATCAACTTATGCATTCCCTGTGAACAAAAACAGGGCATTCGGAATAAGATTGAGGGAGCCGAGAACGGGAATTTGGGTCAACGCCAAAGGACGTATACTTATATAGGGTTATACCCGTTTTCCACTTAGCATAGCATTCGACAACGTATGCTTGGTTCTTTCCACTAGTATAAAACATGAATTTGTATTCTATATTTCCATTACTAATCTTTTATTTCGAGTCTTTCATTAGAGCACACATAAGACCGGCTAGATGCCATGGAAACAGAAGTCTTGATTAATTCTAGATAGAGTGAAAGAAAGCGGTTACTAAAAGATGGAAGAGGAGGGATTTTCGGCCACTTGATAAGACACGACTTTGTTAAAAACATCATAGAAGAAAAGAGAATAACTTACATGGCCCAAATAAACGAAAAAATTAACCTCGTGTCTTATCAAGAAGTCAAAGTGTTGGAGGTAGTAACGAATGGAGGAGACTCCATCGACAAAGTAAGGCTCTGGAGTTAAGGAGAAGAGAAAAAGAGGAAAGAGCACTGGTATAAACGCTAGCTTGTGTCTATTATTTAAAAAAAAATACAAACACAGGATCTCACATGCACAAACGCCCAAACTGGAACTGATTTCTACGAGAATCGAAGTCGACTCGACACTCGAAGCGTGTCATGTAACACTACAGTAGAACATATGTTTATTTACTAAAGAAAGGAAAAAAATTATTGATCATGTGTGTTTCTCACTTAAGTATTGGTGTACATAAAAAATCATGTGCGTTGCTCTGGAAATAAGAGATTTATTGATAATATAATACAAATTTTATTAAAGAAAAACAACAATATTAAATTTAAATTAAATATCTAACCTGGAAATGAGAAACGAGAGATATACATTATTTTAAAGTTAATAAAAGTATTTTTGTAATCTTCTTATATATAAAAATGAATCGCAAAATGTGTCGGTAAGCTCATAACTCAACAACGCCTGGACCAATTTGGCCAATTCTTTTTTGTTAATGTTCGTTGAAGTTCAAGGAGGGTTTTTACAATGAGGAAAATACGAATAATTATCGGAAATACCCTAAAAACAGCCCTTTTATTTTCCCATGCTTAACGTTTTCTAACTAAAACGTACAGTCGAATTGAGCTTTATTGTTATTGTATAAAGTTCATATTGCAAGCACTCACTGTTGTCTAAGCAATGAAGGTGTGTTCCTAACATCAAAGAGTCAATTTGCGCTTTATCAACGCTACATATAGTTGAAATTCAATCATATCTATCAAAACAGTGTGCGTGCGTGCGTTAGAGCACAGAATACATCGTTGGAGGATTTAATGTCACGTTCCAAAATTGAATAGCCACAAAATGTAATAGGTCATTTAGACTTTCTTTGCGATTTGATTGGCTATGCGACATTATCTATAAAATAATTAGGAACAAAAAACTGCCACTGTACAAATCTTTTTGACAGGGCGAAGTCTGTCGGGTCCGCTAGTATTATATAATTTTAAATATTTGACTTTTATGCGGATTGACGTTTCGTCAACTGCTGTACTTCATGTACAATAAAGTCAAACTTCGGGTGATGCATAGATGCAATGTGGTAGATATACCAAAAAAGATTGAAAATCAATATAGTTACTGATAAATAATAGATTTATAATCCTAATACATAAATAAAACATATTATAATACACTAATATATAATTGCCTAAATCTTATTAGCGAAAATTTATAACTACATAACATGAAGGTTATATTATACTCGTAGTAGAGATTTATCCTCTAACTAAATTTAAGAATAAGTTACTTTCATTATAATTGGAGATCGGTTAATCGGATGCATATTTACCTAAAGTTAGTTTAAGACAAAGCATGGAAACAACTTTTTATTGTTTTCTTAAATAAAAATCCCGGGATTGCGGAATTGGATAGCCGGATGTTTATTTATTTACCTAATTTAGTTTTTGACAAGGTATGGAACTGTCTTTTTTATTTTATTTCCATAAATAAAAATCCCAGAATTCCGGTACTGTAGAACATTTTGGTAATACAAAACTAGTTGTATAAATGAACCCGGAGTCTCGGTCTTTTGAAAATAACTTGCTAATTTAGTAATTTTCAAACAATATCACTACGCTAAATTTGCAGTCCCGTACTTTCCCGGGATTTTTATTTAACAAAATGTATTTTAAAAAGCCGCTTCCATAATTTGTGAGCCAAAAATTAACTTTAGGTTTTTTTACATAACATGAAGGTTATATTATAATCGAAGTAGAGGTTTATCCTCTAAATAAATTTAAAAGTAAGTTACTTTCATTATAATCATAAACATAATATTGAACAGAACTTGTCTTTTTAATTATGCTTGTGACAAAACTAAAGCACAAATCTAAGGAATCATGTATGTACTATTTAACTAAGGCCTCCATAACTCTTAAATAAATATTTTACTTCATATACAAAACAAGAACCATATATATATACCGGTTTCAACGTGACGCCATCTCTGAGGTCCTGGGTTCGAGTCCTGGTGAAGGAAGATGTTTGTATGATGAATACGAGCTATTCATGGTTGTATCTATATATATATATATATATATATATATTGGTGACGGAAATTTTCTTATGTCTCTAATTATCCTCGAAACAAATACCAAATTGCATACACCGCTGCTTGATACCAAAACTATGGCAAGCTCCGTATATGCAGCAAGTATAGCCTGCTGTACTGGTATTCTGCTGGAGACAGTGGTGAAATCAGGCAAGAGAAACAAACATGAATTTGTACTTATTTTTTTTCTCTCGGGAGAGAGACGCTGAGAATCCTCGCGAGGAGCACGAAACGTGCCCAGGACATCCCCGCAACGGCAAGTGTCATGGAGGTTGTGTCGGACTGCACGCGACCGGAACGGTCTGACCAGCGTGACCTGCCGACTAAACTCAGCCTTATGCCTTTTTTTTCTTTTTGTTCCCCCCGAGGAAAATGCATTAAGTTGCATACCCCGGCTGTGGCGAGCGGCGGTTATGTGGGGCTCTCGTCCCCAGAAGGGGGAGGCCTACCCACTAAAAACCTCAGGGATGGCCTGCCTCAGGCATGTAGGGAGCCCCCGGGAACACCAAGCTACTTCCGGGAACCCCCAATCTCCACTCCCCGCTGATACAGGGGAGCCCTCCTCGGGGGAGGCTACAATACCTCCCCTAATCTCCACCACCGACCGGTCTCACCCGGGTCGCCGTATCCGCAACTAAATCGGCTAATCATGTGTGAGATGGCCCCTCAGGAGAGGAGGCGATGTAGCACAGGCCCATAAAAGGAGCCCAAATGTACTTAACTGTGAACAATCACACGGGGAACTTAGGATACAGCGATCGCATTATGGCAAGTACAGGCAATAACATAAACAAAAAAAGACAGAAAGATAACTTAAACGAAAATTCCGAGTACGAAAGAAGAAAACAATAAAAATAGACAGGGAATATAATATTTGACAAACACTAAGCAAGTAGTTAGGTAACTGCCATTCAAGGAAATATGCGTTTAACAAGAAACTGTTTTGGCAAATTAGTAAAGATAGAATCTAAAATAATTTTCTTTGCGTTCGTTGAGATTAAGTGAGGAAGCCAACCAAAATTTTCCTAGCAAGAAAATTCGCAAGTGTTACGTACACACGTACACATGTGCACACGTATAGTTTGCTTAAAACGTTAAGCAAAACCGGCGGCGTGAGCAAATCGTTAATTTCTCGGAGACGCTTGACCCAATTCCATGGTTTTGCTTCTACGTTGTCAAAGATTATGAAAAAGTCTAGAGCAGAGGTTCCCAAACTGTTTTGTGTCACATACCTAATATTGAATTCCTACATACTACAACTTATAGAATATTTTTTTTCCTTCATAGGTCTTTTATAAATATTGTATAAGTCTTTATCCTTACTAATATTATAAATCGGAAAGTGAGTTTGTTTGTTCCGTTTTCACGCCGTAACTACTGAACCGATTGCTTTGAAATTTTGCAGACGTAAAGATAAAAGTCCGGATTAAACAATAGACTTTTTATCCCGGAAAAATCGTAAGATTTCACGGGATGGGCAATAAAGGCTTCGCTCAAAAACTACTGCACAGATTTTCAGGCGGTTTTCACAGGTCGGTTGCTGGTTGTAAGTTTGCGACTCCGGTTTTCGAAAGTTCTTCCCAAATAGTAGTTCTTCTTATTCAATGAATCATGAATTCAATTTAAAATATCAATTTTGACAATTTCGTTCTTTATATCTCAACTAGCTGGCCCGTGCCCACTTTGTTGGGCATAATATTGATAATCCCCGAAGCGAGCACGAACGCGAACCGAATTAAACCCGAAGCCATCGCGCGCCGTCTGCTGATTTGACCTTCACACTTAAGACGATGAGTTTACCTTTTTTCATAATTTTTGGTAATATATGACTAATAATTTGAATTATTTTATTAATATAAAAATTAAACTATCTATACTAATATTAAACTACTTTTTGTAACTTAAATATAAAAGTTAGACATGTATATGTCTGTTCTTATCGTTGACTTTTTTGTAGGCAATTTCAAGCTCCACATCTTTTCTATAGAACTTAAAAATATATATTTCATAGTTGAGGCAGCGTTCGTAAGTAACGCTTTCATTCGACCGTTTTTTCTCCGATTTACTTTGCAAAACGAACTACCACGTAAATGTCTTTTTATTTTTCGGTTTTTATATAACCTATGACACTCAGCAATAATGTGGCTTTCTATTGGTGAAAGAATTTTTAAAATCGGCTCAGATGATCCCGAGATTACTTCTTACAATTTAATAAATATACAAACACACAAACTTTACTTCTTTATATAAGATTTTAAGCTTTCGCGTTGCATTGCACATATAAGTTATATTCTCGGGACGTAGTCACGAGCTGACTGACAGTCGGCTCGTGACCACGGCTACTGCAACCTAGCCGAAACGTCAAGCAGTAAGTAGGACTTACATACTACATAATATACGTCGCGTTACGTCCCGAGAATATAACTTATATGTACTTCTTTATATTAGTATAGATCAGTTACACATGTGATCTTAGTTTGGGTTGCGCCATAATATATAACGCAACCAGTATTTACATAGCCACATCTTGTCGCTAAATCCAGAAATCAGCAATTCAAATAACAGGCATAGAAATCCATGAAGATGAAGACATGACTTTTGTTATTGCCTATTTAGCCAAGTTCGTGATAGAATCCGCTTTCATAGCCTGTGCTGCGAAGCCTTCAATGTATGAAGAACATAATAACTATGACTAAAGAAGTTTTACTAAGTTCACAAGAGGTTTCGCAAGGACCTAAAGAAATCTAACTGGATTAGTTTGCATGGCTGAGGACTCATTCAGAGTAATCCAGTTAGATTTCTTTAGTTCATACGTCATGGCGTTTACAAAGTAGTTTTACGAGGTACGACGCAATTCGTGCCTTCTTGTTTACAGACGTTTGGATTTGTCAAGTAATAAGGAATTTAGAATGAATTGGTAGAATGAATATATCCAATAGATAGCGTAAGGTAGAGGTAAATAGACCAAGGGCTTATTAATTTTTTTTTATATGATAGGGCAGCAAACGAGCAAACGGATCACTGATGGTAAGCGATAACCGCTGTTCATGGACACCCGCAACACCAGAGGAGTCACAGATGCGTTGCCGGTCTTTTGAAAAGGGAATAAGGAGGGAAGGGGGGGTTGGGCGTCCGGTACCCTCACTCACTCGGCGAAACACAGCGCAAGAGCTTTTTTACGCCGGTTTTCAGTGAGGCCGTGGTATCACTCTGGTCGAGCCGGCCCAATTCGTGCCGAAGCATGGCTCTCCCACTGTAACAACATTCACAAAAATCTACCAGTCAACCTACAAAATGTGCTACCAACAGTGTGCGATTTTCACGAAATAAATGTAATAAAAAAACCGTTATACTAACACTTAATAATTTGAATATACAACTAAATACTTTAAATCCTAATGACACATACATAAATAGACTTTTATACATTATAGATACACAACACGCATATGTATATGAATATATTCATATATATATACATACAATATACAATACATATCCTTTGTTATAACAAAATTTACACAGATTCCGAGAAATGTCTTCGTACTAGTTACGTACGTTTTCTAAACGAAGCCTTAGAACAAATAGATAACAAACATATTTTGCAATTTACCTAAGTAATAACTTATTTCGCGTCAACTTATGATAAGAGTAAAATTCGAAGCATGCTTACGTGAAGCTTATGAATTGCAACTTTACACCTCTGCACCTGTTTACTCTATGGTACAATAGTACACAGCTTTCATGCACCGCTTGACTTATGATTTACTTTGCAAACTGCGTCTAAGTTATTGTTCTGTTTTCTTTATTAGAACTAGTGAGGTTTATTGTTGGCAAAATAAGTTATGATCATTTTCCTTTTGACTTGTTCCTATGTTTGCGTATTAATATCATTGATATGTTTTTGAGGTAACTAGCCAAGTAGATAAATGAAAAGTGTAAACATTTTTATAGTTTATACTTTTTATTTCATCAATCTTTCAATCGAATTTCCAGAATTAGATAATTTTATGTAAAGCTTAATTATTAATAATTAAGCTTTAATTCGATTATTCTATAAATGTGAATGGAATCATTTTGCACTACATTTTGTAATTTTTTATTCATCTTAAAAACATATATCTTATACTTACACACACATACATACAGACAACACAGTTACACAAAGTATTGTAAGTGACAAGAATGTCCATTTACAAATTTTATATAATAACTGTATTTATTTATTTTTTATTACTTTCTCTATTATTATTATTGTTTTTAGTCTTAAGTCTCAGATGTCCCGTGTTACGTCTATCTCATCGTACATGAACTTAGAAATGCTACTTATGTAACCGAACCACTGGCTTTTGTAATACAGGCTTGACCTAGTACAAAAGTCAGGGGACTAAACCACTGCGATAAGTTATAAGACATTTACATTTTAATATGACTGACATAAGTATTGTAAACTATTTTTGGGGCTTGAATAAATACATTTTATTATTATTATTATTATTTTATTAATTAGCCTAGTCCAAAGTAAGCTCTGTAGGGCTTGTGTTATGGGCGCTAACATAACGGATAGACATACATATATTAACAATATATAAATATTTTTGATAGAAATATATATTAACAACCATGACTGAGGTACAAGTGCTCGCATTCATCACACAAACATCTGAACCCACCCGGAATCGAACCCGGGACATCATAGATGGCGACGCCTTGAAACCGGTACACCAACCACTCGACTGCGGTTCACCTCGGCTCTGATTGGTTAATTTAATAAAAAAAATACTGAAGTTAATAATTCAAAATAAATACATAATTTGTATTATATTTGCTAGTATATAATAAAATCTATAGTTCTATATAATATGTTTCTTAAATCTTCTAGTAGAGAGAACTCGAATTGTAGAATTAAGGTTATTCTTATGCAATTAATTAACGATAACATATGCCTCGTTTTTGATCCTTTTCCTAACGGACACCCAGTTTTTATCTCGTTACTGTCGTCATTGTATTCACTGTCATCACTGTCTTCAGTGTCTGCTCCGTCTTCTTCATATTCTATGTCTTCTGTCTTCTCTATCTTGACTGTCGTCATTGTCTTCATCGTCGTCATTGTCTTCACTGTCGTCATAGTCTTCACTTTTGTCATTGTCTTCAGTATCTTCTCCGTCTTCTTAGTATTCTATGTCTTTACTGTCTTCTATATCTTCATTGTCTTCACTGAAGTTTATAATCTATACTAATATTATAAAGAGGAAAGATTTGTTTTTGTTTGTTTGTAATGAATAGGCTCCGAAACTACTGGACCGATTTCAAAAATTCTTTCACTTTTGGAAAGCTACATTATCCCCGAGTAACATAGGCTACTTTTTATCCCGGAAAAATCGACAGGTCTCACGGGATGCGCAATAAAGGCTTCGCCCAAAAACTACTGCACAGATTTTCATGCGGTTTTCATCAATAGATAGAGTGATTGTTGAGCAAGGTTCTGCGGTATTTTTTATCTCGGAAAAACGGATAGTCCCACGGGAAGCGCGATAAAACCTTCGCGCCATAAACCGACTTCCGCGCATATGTAGCCGTGAGCCTATAGACCCAATCCCGAAATCCACGCAGGCGAAGCCGCGGGCAGAAAGCTAGTTCAAAATAAATACATAGTTTGTTTTATATTTGCTAGTACAATAAAATCTATAGTTCTATATAATATGTTTCTTAAATCTTCTGGTAGAGATAACTCGAATTGTAGAATTAAGGTTATTCTTATGCAATCAATTAACGATAACATATGCCTCGTTTTTGATCCTTTATCTAACGGACACACAATTTTATGTCGTTACTGTCTTCATTGTCTTCACAGTCGTCATTGTCTTCATTGTCGTCATTGTCTTCACTGTCGTCATTGTCTGCACTGTCATCACTGTCTTCAGTGCTTTTTCCGTCTTCTTAGTGTTCTATGTCTTCACTGTCTTCTTTGTCTACTCTGTCTTCCCTGTGTTCACTATTCGTACTGTCCGTGTTATGTATTTCTGTTTTAAATCAATAGCAATTTGATAACTGTGTTACGGTTTATAGTTAAAGATGTGGCAATGAAATTACTGAGAACCGTAATTTGAAATCTTGTGTTACAAGTTGGCAACGTACATTGTGTTTTTTTTTTTAAATCGTCGCCTTACGCTAGGATTTTTATATTGTATTGTGGGTACAGTCACGAATATAGAAATCTCTTATGCACAACGGATTCCCGTACGGAAATTGAAATTCAAACATATCGTCAAGGTTTTTATGAGTGAAGTTATGTAGTCGTTACACATCGCTTCTTGATCTTCCTTTATTCTTCCATCTACTTCAATTCATACTCATCATTTATCTTGTTGCAAGCCATTGTACAGAACATGTCTATATCTTACCAGATTTTACCCTGTCATTTATTGTGGAAGTAAAACTCCCTCTAACATATTCCTCACTTATCTATTCGTGTCACACGATTCATTCATCGCAGTCCATTCGCGTTTATGATGCATAAAAAATGTACCGTTTGAGTATTTGTTTTCGTCAATATATAAATCAAATCAAATCAAAATTAACTTCATTCAAATATTTATAGAAAGCTCTTTTGAATAGTGCATTTTTTCCCTATCTAGGAAGTATTTTTTAGCTGATAAGAAGAATGGGCGCAAGAAATTTATCAGCTTTATCTGTGGCGCCCTGCTTTCGGCGCCTTTGCCTATTTGTTTATAATTTTACATTTTGACGTTTGTGAGGTCTATGCCCGGCGTCTGGTGAAAAAAAAGCTCTCGATATGATACAGCTTCTTTGTGAGTCGTGTTTTATTTTAATATAATTTACTGCAGTCCAGATAGAAATAAACCTTTTACCAGAATCAAGCTCTGCTTTCATTTGTGTCCGTCGAGTACTCCCAAATTGGTGACCCCGACGTGATCAGGACGCCAAGTCCGGTTTAAGGACGTCCTCGATTTATAAGCCCTTTCTTTCTCCGTGGGGGGGGTGGTGTGGCGCCCTGCTTTCGGCGTCTTTGCCTATTTGTTCATAATTTTACATTTTCACGTGTGTGAGGTCTATGCCCGGCGTCTGATGAAAAAAAAGCTCTTGATATGATATAGCTTCTTTGTGAGCCGTGTTTTATTTTAATATAATTTACTGCAGTCCAGATAGGAATAAACCTTTTACCAGAATCAAGCTCTGCTTTCATTTGTGTCCGTCGAGTACTCCCAAATATCAAAAGTAATAACAACATTTACAATAAATTATGTCGTTATCATACAACGTACATATGTGTTTACAATTTATACGGGAAGACAAATATTTACATTTTAGAATGTAACGTCTTCAAATCAACACCAAGCATTGGCATCATTCAAATAATTATTGACTTTGCAATAGCCCTTACTCATTAGTCATATAGAATACTTACATCAACCCAAACACGGAAGACGCCCCTTAGTGAGAAACAAAAATAAAAAACAACTTCTGAAAAGAGAAGAGGATGAATTTATACAGTAGCTGAACATTACCAATTCAGAACAATAAAGTTTGGAACCTTCCATAAAGGAATAAAAACATTTGTTTGTGTTCCGCGGACTTGTGAATGGTAATGAAAATGTTTTGGAAAGTTCAATAGGAGAACGGCTTGCTTTCATTTGGCAGCCCTCCGCGTTTTGCCAGAATTGTAGAGACAATAGTATTAGCATAAGGGTAGTTACTATTTGATATATATTATTTATTTATTAACGAAGAAGGACTTTCATAAGAATTATATTTTGTATGACAAGAGGAGATGCAAAACATGAGCTCGCAAAAAATCCAGCGAAGTCAGAGACAAAAGACATCTATATAGTCGGTGCGTTCCTGTTCTATTTCTAAGAGTTGGTAGTCTCAGTTGGTAGGCAGACTGGGCCGCTCCATCTTGGTGAAATCTGGGTTCGCTCCTATATGACTATTTTCTACCTCCCTAACCCTCATGGAAATTTAAATGAATTTGTATATTTAGGCTTTATTATACAGTTGGAACATAATTAATATTGTAATGGAATTAGGCTTTGGTTCTGAGAGTATGTTTATGTTGATATTTGCTGATGCTATAATTTTGACTGCAAACTTTATATCTCACCACACTACTTCATAAGACGTCGGCTTGGAAAAATACTGTCATAACTAAAAAAAATGCATTATTATGTTTTCGCAATAAAACAACTTCAGTTTGTCTATAATAATAATAAATGTCTATATAATAATAAAGCCTCAAGTAAAGAATATGGTTTTAAATTATTTAATGAAATCGAGATCTGAGTACATTTTAGCCAGCAAAATGTTTACATGCTTCCCCAGTACACAGTTTGTGTATTTTGAGTTATGACGAGTCTTCTTCCAAGCCGGCGGTGTGTCCGCATAATTACTGTTTTGTATTTAATATTTATTATTTGGCTGATTCTAAACTAGTTTTCCTCATTTATTTAATAACTAGAAAAGCTAACTTTACGCAGTTTTTGCGCACACGTCAATAGACACGCAAACGCAAACATCTTTCGCTCATTCTTTTACTGCCCATTTTTTTTTAACAAATACGTCCTGAATGGTTGGTAAAAAAAAATTGGACGATTTCAAAGAGCTTACTATAAAATCATATTTGAATAAAGTCAGAAATATATTCCTTTATTAACAATAGTAATAATTTTATATTATTAAATATAAATGATTAACATTAGGTATACATTGAAGTTCCGTGTGCAGTTGCCAGACCTGCCATCGGACGCGTCCCCGGGTTGCGGATAGGGGAACGCCCCCAGATATGGGGGGTATCGGCTTCGGCCGGCGCGGACAGAAACTGGCTGGGGTGGGAAGCTCGTAGCCCTGCACGTAGTTGCAGGGCTGTGAGGGTCATCGCCCTTCGGGGCGGAGGCTGCGAGGAAGAAAACCTCTCTAAAAAATTACCCTGGTGGGGCAGCTATCCCTCCTCATCTCGAGGAGGGTCCGTTTGCCCCATGGAAGCTCGTGGCCCTGTACGTAGTGCAGGGCTGTGAGGCTGTCGCCCTTCGGGGCGAGGGCTGCGAGGAAGAAAACCTCTATAAAAAATTACCTCGGAGGGGGCCATTGTGGGCCAACGTCGGTGGTTGTTCGGCAGAAATGTCGGGCATCCACGGCGTAGGGGCGGACTCGCCACCCGCCTCGGTGATACCGTTACCAGCATCTGTGCCTCAACCACCCACCGGTGGCTCCGGGGGGTACGTCGCGCAGTTTGCTGGCCGGGGGCTTGCCTTAATTGGCTGGCCCGCGGGAAGGAAAACCCACTAAACCCAACAGCGAAGTTGCTAAAAACCTGTGAGTACCGGCCGACCCTCACAGTATATAGGCTTACCCGGGTACAGGGGGCACTGCCCGGGCGGACTTCCACTTCCCCCATACTCGTGGGATCAATCATGAATCCGAATTTTTCTTTTAAAAAAAATGAGAGTTGTCGCAGGAGCGGAAGGCTCAGTGAGCGGAGTTCTTCGAGGGAGTTCAGGAACCGATCCAGGTCCTCCTCACTTATTGTGAAGTCGAGGCCTGGATTGGGCTCCAGTTTAGCGGAGGAAGCGGCGATGCCGCGAACATCAAGCCCAGCGGAGGCGATAGATGCCTCCGCGAGCAAAAGACGAATGGAGGAATCCAGCTCATCGGACTCGGTAAGGTCGATGATGTCGTTTGCCGAGTCCGTTTGTGCTGGGGATGCGTCCGAATCCGACGGCGCGTCCACGAAGAGAAGTCGCAAGATCCGGAGGAGGAAAACGAGAGGATCTCCACTCTCGAAGGAGTGCAGCAGCGAGTCCACCGCCAAGAACACCTCGCGGGACTCGCAGCTGGTCGCAGCCGCGGACGTGGCCGCCCACCGACGACTGGAGAGTACGTCGGTCTGGCGCAGGCTAAACGTGAGCTGGCAGCGGCCGAGCAGAAGGAGGAACAGGTGCGCTTGGACAGGGAAGTTGCGGAGGCGGAGAGAAAGGCGTATGAGACCCGGTCTCGTTACTACGAGTCCAGGGTCTCCGCTGGGATCGGCCCCACCGCAGAACCGACGGAGAAATCGGCGCTAGAACTGGAGGAGGTGGTGAGGACTGACTGCCAAATAATTTTGGATGTGGCGAGAAAGTCCTCCCACCTGAGCGGGCCGTATATTAAGGCCCTCAAGAATGCGGCGGCGTCCATCGGGGACTGTTTTAGGGAGGTCGCCCTCAAGCATATCCCCGATGACGCGAGAAACCTGAAAGCGGAGAACGAGGCCCTCAAGCGGGAGCTGGAGCAGCTGCGCAAGGATGTTGGCGAGCTGACATACGAGCTGAGGGCCCTCAAGTCGGCGGCACCACCTACTGCGCCGTCTGCAGCGGTGAAGACAGCGGCGTATCCGCCCCCCGGAGCGAAGGAGGAGTGGCTCCGGGAGGCTATGCTCCAAATGGGCGGGCTTATCAACGCCCGCCTAGAAGGGATCGAGGGCAGGCTTTTGCCTGCCCCGCGACTCCGTCCGCCACTTGCGGCGGACAAAAGGGCGCCTCAAAGCGCCCCGTCTGACCGGCCGGTCACCTCGGCGATTCCCGCCAAGGTCATAGGTGGTCGGCCGAAGAAGGGGACGCCTGCCCCACCAGCAGCTCCCTCCGCCTCCCGAGAGACCCCGGCGCCGACTCCGGCGCCCAGGAATCTCCCGGTCGAGGCCGAGTGGACGCAGGTGGAAGGCGGGCGGAAGAAGCGCCGCAATAAGCGCAGAGGGGCCCAGAAAGCCCCTCCCGTCGAGCCGGAGCCCGCCAAGCCCGCCGCACCGCGAAGTTTCGCTGCAGCGGCGAAGGCTACCCCGCGCGCTCCGGTTAAGCGCACCCCAGCCGGCCCAATCCCAAAGGCGAGGCCGGCTGCAGCGCCGCCCAAACTGGTCCCCCCCAAAACGGCCGCGGTGATTATATCACTGCGCCCCGCGGCCGTCGAGAAGGGGGTGACCTACTCCGAGGTGTTAGTAAAGGCCCGCAAGTTTATAAATCTTGCGGACCTAGGAATAGAGAAGCTGGCCCTTCGCCAGACCCTTACCGGCGCCAGGTTACTGGAGATCCCTGGCGCCGAGGCGGGGGAGAAGGCCGACAGGCTGGCCTCAAAATTGGAGGAAGTGGTAGGGGAAGACGCGAGGATCGTCCGGCCCACGAAGTGCGTGGAGGTGCGCATCTCGGGGCTGGACGAGTCTGTGACGGAGTCCGAGCTGGCCGGCGTCATAGCCGCAAAGGGCGGCTGTGGCGCGGGCCAGATCTCAATAGGGAAAATTCGGTCTGGTCCGGGTGATCTGGGCACCGTTTTTGTGCGGTGTCCAGTCGCTGCGGCCCGGGCGATCTCGGAGGGGAGGCT
Source organism: Scirpophaga incertulas (assembly GCA_036419045.1). Taxonomy (NCBI): domain Eukaryota; kingdom Metazoa; phylum Arthropoda; class Insecta; order Lepidoptera; family Crambidae; genus Scirpophaga; species Scirpophaga incertulas. Next base: position 2,365,914 of record CM071633.1, read on the forward strand.
CCTCGTAGGCTGGAGTTCGGCCCTGGTCAGGGTACTGGAGGCCCGCCCATTGCGGTGCTACCGGTGCCTTGGCACGGGCCACGTAGGCCAGAGGTGCCCCTCCGAGATCGACCGGAGCAGCCTCTGCCGTCGGTGTGGCCAGGAGGGCCACATGCGCTCCGAATGCACAGCGGAGCCACATTGTGCGGTTTGCGCGGCCGGCAAACGGCCGTGCAACCACGTCATGGGCGGGCGTAGGTGCAACCCCGCCCGGACGAAGGGCAGAGTGGCCGCCCTCCAAAAGAGGTCGGCCCCCACACCGGCAGCGCAACAGCGCGGGGGGGCTGCGATGGAAATGTAATCCTAACAGCCCCCTCTGCCACCACGGGGAACGACCCTGGCGCCCTGGCATATTGCTGTGGGCGTAGGGGACGTCCTCCCTCCTGACGGCGACCAGCGGGGCCGGCCACCGGGAAGGCCCACCCTGCATTGCACCGGTTGCTGTCAGTCGGCGATCCCCCGGATGCCCGGGGGATCGACGGCCTCCCCGGTCCACCGGGGAGGCGAGCGAGTGGCTCACCTCTGGTGAGCCGACGCCGATGGGGCCGTGGTAGTGTCCTTACGGGTTCCCATGGCCCTGTCACGCCGCGGGCAGTTCTCCTCGGCGCCGTCGATCGAGCGCTCGCGGCAGGCGTTAGTGGAGGGGCATCGCTGAGGTTTTTAGTGGGTAAGCCTCTGGGGAGGAGAGCCCCACATTCTGCGCTTTTCCCGGGGTGCAGGTTATGCAATTCAATGCATTTTCCTCAGCGATAACAAAAAAAAAAAAAAAAAAGGTATACATTGAAGTAATATAAATTATATAATAATGAAACTTAAATAAAATTAAAAACTGAACTATAAATAAAATATCTGAAATAAATCGCACCAGCTGTTCTAGAACCGGCCGGCATTAGCCGTGACGACGGTAAGAGATCCGACGGCATGACCCTCGTGCCATGGACATGTGCTGATATTCTAGCGCAGTTCCATCTTCATGGCACCGCAGTTAAGGCTGGGTCTGCTGCTAACTCGGCTGAACTCCTCAAACGGCGCAAGTATGCAAACACAAATAGTGGTTGCATATTTGAACCTTTTGGGGTGGAGACTCTGGAGCCCTGGGGGCAAAGAGAAAATGCCAACAGAGTTTTCAAAGAGTGCAGCTGTAGATTGACCCAGGCTACATGTGACAAGATAGCTGGATCATATCTAGCGCAGCGAATCAGCATCGCCATACAACGTGACAATGAATAAAGCCTTATGAATAAAGATAAATTTTGATTTTCTCTTTGATTTTGGTGTAAGGCGTAATTTATGTAGTACATAAAATTATCTAAATGAGAATAATCAATCAAAAACACAGTACTAGTCCGTAGACAAAATATACGAATGAAAAACAAAACTAGCTATTCTAATTATAAACACGACTAATAAAAGTACGTATACTAGAGTACCGAAAACATCTGAAAAAGGATTGAGTATATTAGGAAAAGCCCAACTTTTGAGGACCAAACGACCCTGCATGACATTAAAGCCAAAACAGAATAAGTGCTCGAAGCGGACGCCAAACGATTGCTCTTGAGAGTCGAGTGCAAAAACTCTATTCACACTGTCCCAGATGGCGCCTGAATATCTTAATTAGGCTCCGCGAATGGTGAAATAAAATTCTTTTCACCAATTAGTTCCAACTGTGAGTCAGTAAGTTGCTCGTATTATGCGTTATTCAAATGAGGAAATTTACTTTCGCCGTATGTTGATCAAGCACGAAGTTTTCGACTTTTTCAAAGCTGTTAAAATATCGAAGCTATTAATAGTAACATTATTTGTAAATTAGTACTTTAAATAGAAAACCTTTTAGTTTAATTTTTACTGGTAGAACCGTTTCCATCCAACACTAGAAATCATAAAGCTACGTCCTGCTCTTGCGTCCTAGATTGAAAGCCACAATTAAAAATTTAGCGTCATACAATTTTACAAAGTTTTTTTTCTTACTGATATGAAGCACTACCTTAAGTGTATTTGTAGAAGGCATTAGAACTGAAAGTTCTCGTGCCTACTAACTAGGTTTCGGGTCGTTAGTAGACCTCAAAGGGACTCAAGATCGCCGTATCGTGAAGAGTGAGAATCGGTCCGGTATATGTCTGTACCGGTTGTATGTTTGAAAAATATGTAGCGGGAGGGAGGAGGGGAGGAGGGGAGGAGGGGGAGGGGTGGATGGAGGAGGGAAGGGGAGGGAGGGGAGGGGGGGAGGGGGAGGGAGGAGGGGAGGAGGGAGGTTTTCGCGATTGCTGGCGTACACGATGTGTAAGAGATACACAGTGTACTATAGAAGATGAGACAGATATTACGCGGAGGGAAGGATTCATTTGTGATGTTTGACTCTTCTAAGATGGTAGCTTATACACTACCTCTGGGTTGATATTTTAAACTCTATAATGGAACTTATAAATAAATAAATGTAAGCTAAGCGCTGTTGTCGAGACGACGCACACCACACATATTTTACATCTAAGCGTACGTACCATTCAGACAGTTGTCTCTCTCATACAAGTTGACTTGTTTTTTATTTTTTGGACAGACCTATGCTGTAGCCTCAGATGGCTAAGTTCAGCTTTACAATGATTGTTTGTGCAAGCAAGGTCTAACGACGTAACTTGAGCGCGCTGTCTAGTACAAATTATATTACAAAACGAAGACTATCGTTAGTCCAAGGATCATCCATGGTACTAAAGTTAAAGCCTCTGTGATCCCTAGTTTATCTTTGGTACTAACCTCAAAATTCAGCAAGTATTATGATATCGCAGCAATCTTTTTAGTGTTAAATTAAATAAATCGTTAAAGATGGACGGGAACGCAATTGATATTATAGATTTAGATTACAATTAGGACTAACCTTTTCTTCTGAACTCCAATTTTTAGCCCTTTTCTCCAATTCAATCCAATTTCAATTTTCTCCAATTTTTAGTTTTTGTTGTTTCTTTTTTTTTTGTAATTTATTATATTAATTTAATTTACAGAATTTGTTACAATGAAGTTAAGGCTCACAACAATTAAATTGCAATCACATCAAACTAAAACGACAATACAAAATCTTTTCTGCAATTTGAAATATTGCACGCTACATTCCATTTTTTTTATACATACGTACATTGAATGAAAAATCTCAGTTATACTATTTTACAATAGTGGAACCCCTCGAGTTATAGAAAGGTTGTATTTTAATAACCTTTATTTATTATCAAACATTTCTATTTTGAACTCTGTACTTAAATATAAAAATATATATTATTATTTTAAACATAACCAACATTTTGTGAAATCGAACGTTGCATCAAATAAGAATGAATGATTGAATGGTGTAATGACATTTGACTGTTTCTATCTATGATTACAATTAAACCAGGGACGATCCTTAGTACTAAATAGTTCTTGATTGGTTCGGGATTTGTAATAAGAATTCAATTTAGTCCGAGGTTTAACTTTAATACCGATTAAACCTAGACTTAGTAGTTCTGGTATAAACCTGGTTTTTGGAAAGTTTTTGTAATAAGAGGGTAGAACTCTTGTATTTTTGCCCGTTCTCCTCCTGAACCTTCTATCGTATAGGTGTAGAATTTTGTTTTTAATGTCAGTAAATATAAAGTTCTATATTGAATAAAGATAAAGTTTTGAATAATAGCAAGTAACTTATGTCAAGTCGTATGCATACTGTGGTAGCGAATAATTGTTTTTATTCTATATGTATTAAGATTAAAAATACAGTAAAAGTGAGTAGTCTGCACAGATGATAGATTTTTCCCAACTTACTTGAGATCTATCGTCATATTCTAGACAATTCACACAATCCCTATTAATATTATAAAAGGGGTAAGTTTTTATATATTGATTTTAATAAATCTATACAATAATAAAGATTATACATCAGAATAGCTCATAGGCTATATAGGCCAGTCATTAAAGCCTGAAACCCGAAAGAAATTAGTAACTCGCTAAAATTTTATTAGGGGTCATTAAGGAAGGTGAAATACCTTACCGTGTGATTTTGCAGCGCTCTGGGGTGTACGGAAAGGGTTGAAAAGGGATGAAAAGTGATTTTTTTACGAATTAATACACGTTACAAAACAATGAGAACAACCTAATTCTAAGTTTGCAGCGTGTTACTAATTTTTTTGACAATGTTATTAACAAAAATCACTTTTCATCCCTTTAAAAAATATTTTGGTAATTGTCTAAAACAGAGGTTCCCAATATTTTTTTGTGTCGTAAACCCATTGCCATGTTTTGTGGTTACTTACCATCAGGTAAATAGGGAGTCTACCCACATTCAATATCAATTGAATGCCTACATCCTACAACTTAAAATTTTTAATTAATATATATAATACATTTTTACCTTAAAAGGTATTTTTATGAATAATATATGTCTTTATATTAGAAGATAGTATTATATAAGTAAATAGTACTATGAGTGTATGTTGAGGCCCATTATGGTAGATACCCATTTTCATTTCGTGGTCCCCTAAAAATTTTATTTCCACTAATGTAGACCCCTTTTAGGTTGTGAGGCTGCGTGTGCGTCCAGCTAATCGGACTGTCGGGACTGGGGGACTGTCCAGGGGTTCTCGGACAGTCCCTCCTTTGGCGGTGGCTCGACCAACTCTTGGTCGAGCCGGCCCCGGGACACATGGCGGTCGAATCGCGAGAGCGCACCCCGCCATATGGCCCGTATGGGCCCAAAGAACTCGGGGGGTTTTAGTGGGTAGGCCAGTCCTCTATGACCGGAGAGCCCCACACACGGCCGCGCCTTGCCAGCGCTCTGTCATGGTGCGTAAAATCGCATTTCTCACTCAAAAAAAAATACCACTTTTAGGTTGTCACAGACCCCTAGGGGTCGATATAGACCACTTTGATAATGACTGGTTTAAAATATGACGATAACTGTTAAGTAAGTAGGAAAAAATCTACCATCTGTGCAGACGAAGTCGCTGACACAAGCTAGTATCTTTATAAATTGTAGCCTATGTCTTCTGATATATAATAGTACATTATGGTACTAGTGTGTAATGTCGGTGATTTCCGCTGAGGCTCATTGAGGCCCGAGCCGTCAGGCGAGGGTCTTAAGGAGCCGAGGACGGTAATCATCAATACACACGTGTATCATACAACGTTTTTCAACACACTTCTGAATAAAATAATACTTAAATAAAAAACCATTTTTCATTTGAGTTTTCTGGTAGTAAACTTTCCATAACGTTCTGGGCTTCACATCTTGCGGTGTACAAAATAAATCATTTTCTTCATAAATTGTATTTGCAGACATCTTAATTAATAACTAACTAAATAACTTCAAAAGAGAAAACGAGACGAGCTGTGAAAAATGTTTCGTAATGGCGGGAAAAATTAATTATTTTCCTATGCGCGCGCATCGGCCATAGACTAAAAAATGAGGTTTCTTTTTTTTGGGCTTTTCGCGGATAGCTTTTTAGCGCAAATGTAAGCGTAACTCAACCAATAATATTAAAAAAAAAACTATTACTCACTCGTGAATAAGAGTAATGAAAAAGTCACAGTTTGATTATAGATGTCATTATGTGCCTAATTGCCATGGGATTAGAGCCACTTTATGAGGAAGTGTGTTGAAAGTTATATTATTGTAATGTTTCATTAAAATCCATTCAGTAGTGTTTACGTGAAAGAGTTACAAACATCCATACATACTAACTTCGCGTTTACAACATAAATAGGAACGTAACGGGAATTAACACGACATAATTATACAAATTAATTATAACAACCCAAGCAAGTAAAACACGTTCTATGCAGTTGTATAACAACATTGTGGCGAAACAATACAATGCATTATGATTCACTTGAGCGACAATGATTCGAACATGTGGAAATTAATACAAAGCCCTAATTCTAAGACGAAACACATGTTCTCTGAAGGCTTAAGTAAATGCAGTTTTGGTCTAAGTAACAAACTTAATTAGATAAAAATTAATTTGGAATTATTTATTGTTATAATCCGGCGGCCGGGGGCGTCGTCGGTGGAGATATTGCAGCTTCCCCCGAGGGGGTTCCCGCTGGGGGTTCCCGGAAGTCGCTTGGCGTTCCCGGGGGCTCTATACATGTCTGAAGAAGGCCATCGCTCAGATTTTTAGTGGGTAGGCCTCCCCCTTCTGGGGAGGAGAGCCCCACATAACCGCCGAATCGCCACGGTATGCAATTTAATGCATTTTCTTCAGGGGAACAAAAAAAAAGGGGTATAACCACGATCTATATTCATACATCGAAGTAACGTTTTCCTTTAGTCACCCTTTACTCCCCCATTCTTCTATTCTCATTATCTATTAAGAATTATTTTTATATTATTCTTAGCACAAGTATACCTTATAAATTCGCCGTCATTTTCACAATTTATTTATTGATTAAGGTAACAAACAGTCTTAAAATAAACTATGAAAATATCAACAAATATATACTAACAGACCTAAAGTACCATTATTTGTGTTATGACCGTTGTTCATGCAATTTTATATTTGTGTAATTGTTTATTAATCTGTAAGTCATATTGTTATATTATCTGAACAATTCGGAATTAGGAAGCGCGGGCGACGCTGCCCCACCCTTTTTCCGCCCGTGGACCGAGTTGCGAGGCGCGCGGCCATCGGTCGACCCGCCTGTTGCAAAGGGACCGCCTCGGGAAGCGCACGGAAGTTGGACCGTGTAGAGGTACATCGCGTTGCGCGTTATTAATCGAACTAATTGTAATGTGTAAATAAAACGCGCGAATAAGCGCAGGCCGACGCAGGCCAGTTATATGTGAAAAGTACTTTTATTGTGGCTTCATCCCTCTTAACCAAACGAACCCGCAATCTACCGTCGATACGTGGGGACGGCCAGAGGACGTGAGGGATCAGCAGTAGCGAAGTGCCAGTCACCGAATCACCTCCCACAAGGCTGGCACCGACGACCGGACAACATCTACATAGCTAATGAGGGGCGGCTAAGATGGCGGCCGAATCGTCAACGTGGTCGTCGCATTGACTGCGCATTTGCCACAACCGTTATTGCAGATTGTACAAATATGTGATGGAAACCATTATATACACATTAGCTTCCGCCGCGCGGCTTCGCCCGCGTGAAATTAGTTTTTGGTAATCCTGGTCCCTTATGTCTAAGAAACTCTTACAGGGGCCAGCCTCACGTTGACCAAAATTGATGTTCTTATCTTCAATTCAACCCCTATTTCAGCCCCACACTGGTAAAAATTCCAAAATGCTAGAACAAACGATTTTTTGTTTCTTATTACGTGATATTTGTTGAACTTGCATACTAACATTCAACCCTTATATCTCCCCCTAGCTGGTCGAAATTTCGAAAATGCTGGAAGAAATATTTAATGATTCCTTATCAAGTGCTTAAATATAAAGGTTCAAGGTTTTATTTTTTTAAATTAAGAAATCCCATACAAAATTTCAACCTCTTTTTCAACCCCTTCATCCATTTTTTCGAAATAAAAAGTAACCTATGTTCTGTCTCAGGGTCTTAAGATTATCTGTACCAAATTTCATCAAAATCGGTTACGAGGTTAAAGCAGGAAAGCGTAACAGACAGACAGACAGAGTTACTTTCGCATTTATAATATTAGTTGGGATTAAACATTAAAAATTATAATTAGCCATGTAAAGAAAAATAATAAAAAAAGACTTATCTATAGTTTTTGGAAACAGTTTCCCGCGAGTTTATTTTTGTATTCACAAGGAGTCACAAAACAGATCTATATCGAATTGCAGTTTATTATAAAAATTATAAGAACGCCGGAACAACATATTTTTAGCATAGTTTGTCCCACAGTACGGAACGAATTGTTAATTACATTACTGATAGTAGATTGCGGTCCGATTAATCAAAAAAATTGCCATCTTTGAAATTAAATCAAAAGCAAAAATTTATTCTTCAGATAGGATTTTTACAATCATTTTTGTACTAATCTGAAAATAATCAGCAAGAACATCAGCATAGGCTTATTTTTATTTCTTTCTGTAATATTATAGTCAACATCTTGTCAATAGACAATCGTCAATTAGATACTGGCTTCAAATAAATAGCTAAAATAAAGTTTAAACAAATTCACATTACATCTAAAAAACACCGGCCAAGTGCAAGTCGGCCTCGCGCATGTAGGGTTCCACTATACAGGGTGGAAATTTGTAATGCCACCTGGAGGGGAAGTACTCTTAATACTGTAGATAGAAAGTTTTACTTAAAGGAAACATTCCTTTATTTTTGAAAAGAAATAAAATAGCATTCAAGGATTTTTAAAAATTCACTTGCCCCACCCGGTAATCGAACCGACTAAAATCTGCAAAAGTTTCACCCTGTATTTTTATTGCACCGATCGGTAGGGTTAATTATAAGGATCAAATCTCTCTAACAAACTTCATAAATTAAATGAAAGGAAAACATTAATTAAGTATGTACAAAAAATGATACACTAACTAATTAATTGTTCGAAATGTGCCCCATTTTCTTGAATACACAAATTTATTCTTCGTACGATTTCATTGCTGGTAGCCTTTAAAAGTGTGTTGTGGTGAATATTATTGATAGTATATTGTACTTCCACTCTCAATTCGTTGACATTAGCATACGATTTAATGTAAATTTGATCTTTTACATAGCCCCACAAAAAAAAATCTAAAGGGGTGAGATCTGGTGATCTTGCAGGCCATCTGATTGTGCCGTTTGTACCAATCCATGTATTACAATGGTTATTAATCCAGGCAGTAGTGATTCTGCTGTTATGGGCTGGAGCACCATCTTGCTGTAGAATTATTTGGTTTCGCTCTTTATCGGGGAAACCATTTAACTCATTTCTTAATAAATCCAATATTTCTAAATACTTTACAGTGTTTAGGTGACCTTCGTACACATGGACTAACACAACCATATTTCTCATAATTCCGCACCAAACGTTGAAAGAAAATCTTACTTGACTGTTAGTTTCGTGAACACGAAGAGGATTTTTTTTTTTTACATTTAATGGGCTTACTCTTGGTCTCAGGATAGCCCGAGGGCATAGACGAGGCCTACGATGGAGCGAGTTTGCCCAGATAATGCCTGTGCACTCGTTTCTTAAATAGTTCCGGGTTGTATGAGCTCGGAAATACAGACGCCGGCAGGGAATTCCACTTCTTTGCGGTGCGCATAATAAAGGATTTGGAGAAGCGCTGCGTACGGATATGTGGAATATCCACCAAGTAAGGGTGGTATCCTGCCGTACGTCTAGATGTCCGATGGTAAAAGGGAGATGGGGGAATGAGCTCATGCAGCTCATGAGCACACTCACCGAAGTGCAATCTGTAGAATACCGCCAGACTGGCAACCTTCCGCCGATGAGCTAGGGGTTGTAGTTAAGCTACCAGCCTCTTGTCGCCAATTAACCTTTTGGCTCTACGCTCCACCAAATCTAGTGCGGCGAGTTGGTATTTGGCTGAGCCATCCCACAGGTGACTTGAGACCAATAGTGGTGGTGGACGAAAATGCGTTATACGATTTATAACGTATTAAAAAAAACTCATTATTAGATCTCTTTCAAAACAATTTTCACTGGAAATTTGTACAATTCCCTTATTTTAGAAGTTTTGGGGGGGAGTCATATTTTTCCAGTTTGGAAGCGTCTCTTGAGCAAACTATTCAGTTTAGGAAAAAATGATATTAGAAACCTTAATATCATTTTTTAAGACCTATTTGTAGACACTCCACACGTATAGATTCGATGATTAGCATGGTGAACCCCCAAAAATTATTGTTTTTTTTTTCTATCGCAATACATCTGTTTACCAAGTTTAAACAGTATATAGTCCTTATAGTTTCGGAAAAAAGTGGCTGTGACATACGGACGGACGGCTGTGACATGACGAATCCATAAGCATTCCGTTTTTTGCCATTCGGCTACGGAACCCTAAAATCTACATTTTCATTATGTTGTTTACTATAGTCAAACTATTTGGCAACTGCCATTACTTTCTGTCATAAAAACGCAAGGCGACCATATTTTATTTCACGACTTCATACGCCATATCAAAGAACTTGTTTACGTTTCCATTAAAAATAAAGTTAATAATATTTCGGCTCTTACACGCAAGATAACCGGAAACCCGACATCAAAGAAACCTCTTAACCCTCAATTGCATCTATAATGCCCAACAAAGACCGACGTAAGTGCCATTAGAGCAGGTGTGCCCGACCGGACCTAAAATCTTTTCAAACCCTATAAAGAGCAAGGGTCAAAAAGACCTTGCGAAGACAGCTTTAATTGTTTAATTCATTTCGGGACACATTCCAAGGATCCTGCGAGGGACGGAATTAGTAAGACCGACACTGTATATGTATTATATTAAGTAGTAAGTTTTGGTCAGCTGTAATATACATATCTGAGTTATATTATGATAACTAGTGCCTATTCCGAATAGGTAGTTTAATTTTATGTACTTGCGATTTTGTGACATCAATAGTATGGATATGCCTGGGAACTTACTATTTTCAGAGATTGTAAGAATATTATATTGAACTTTCAAAATAGTATTTCATCTTTTAGCTTATTGTAAATATCACATATTCTTTCTTTATTTCATGATGAAGAAGCACAATATATAAAGAAAGGGAAAGAAATATTGCAAAATCCTAACCTTCGACGTGGCCTAACCTTTATTGAAGAACATTTTGGAATAATCAGATTTGCAGTAAAACAAAGACATTAGAAATTTTTGACGACGTACGAGTTGTCATAGACTGGAGTTCGCATGAATCAATAATAAAAAAACTTGATAATGTTATGTATCGAAATCCTGACTTAGATTTTATGACTGACTTAAATAAAGAAATCGAAAATTCTTTGGACGCTAATTCCTTACAAAATTGTTATAGATATGCTCCCTTGACTTCTGTTGACGTGGAAAGATCTTTTTTGCTTTATAAATGGATTATGAATATAAAAGAAATTCCTTGACACCCAGTAATGCCGAGAAAATCATAGTATTATTAGATATTTAGATTATGTTGGCGATCTTCAATTCGAAGTCGAATAATTCCACCATCGGAACAACACTGTTATGTTAATATAAATAAAGAATGTCCCAAAATTAACGCAAGATTTGAATTTGCCGCCATTTATGCAGTACAGTGTTGCCAACCCTAAAAACAAAATAAATCGACAGTTGACAGTTTAGGGTTAGTAAAAATGGAGCGTTACGCAATAGAACAACGTGTCTTCATTGTTGAGCAATATTTCAAAAATAATGAATGCTTGGCGGCCGTAGTTCGAAAATCACAGGTCTACGTCAACAAGCCCACAACTACGCGTGCATTAAAGGAGGAGATTCAACGTTGCATCAACGAAATTCAGCCACATTTATGCAGAACGGTCATGGAAAATTTCGACAAACGAGTGCGTACGTGTATGCAAAGCCGCGGAGGCCATTTGCCCGATGTGTTATTCCATAAATAACCCTATCCTATGTACTTTATGAATCAATAAAAAAATTACAATCAAAAGACAACTGTGTTTTCTATTTAATTCAAATCTTGCGTTAATTTTGGGACACCCTTTATATGTTTATTTTTAAATTTGTTTTATATTGTACCTAGAGCTGAGTTTGGCGGCGGTCTGTCCTTGTCATACTCTATACAAAATGACTGGGGGGGGACTGTTGTCGGATTGGTTTTGGGTTTAGAGAATCACGCTAGAATCGACACCATTGCAGGGTTAATTTAATTATGTTAGCATAGCTTATTATTATTAGATTAATTAATTTTATTGTATAAAGTATTAAAATTAAGTGTATTGTTAAATGGTTGTATGAAGGTATAAATTAGGATAGTTATTAGATAAGTAAGTGCTGCGCAACTCACGTTAATGTTAAGTCACGGAATAGTATTATAAGATAATATGACGCTGTACGTACAGTACGTATATAGAAGATCCAAACGAGGACAGTTTAAAAAAGGCACGGACTACGAGTCCGTGGAGTAGACATATATATATATATATATATATATAAAAACTTGCAATATATATCTGTAATATCGGAACAAGATTTTTTTCCTTCTACTCAGTCCTATAAACCAACAAATAAACAATAAGTGTAATTTTCATGATTATATAAAATGACATAAGCTCCATTGCATTGCATTATTTAAGGTCCTGGAAATCACGCTGATTTTAGGTTTATCCATGTTACGCTTATATGGACTTTCTTTGTGCAAGTACCTAAAATTAAAGTACCTATTCGGAGCACTAATGATAACAAGTATACGAATGTATTAAATTTTAATAGCTGAATAGTAACTTTGCCAAATATTTTGACTATAGTAAACAACATAAAGAACTATAGTCTATATTGTGACGTTCTAGCCTCACCACAATCGTCTGCGACGTTTGAGGCGGGGAGGAATAAAAATAAAAAAAAACCTAACGTCAACAATTTATAAATTTATTAATTATATATTTAAAGTGGGTCGTGGAGGTTATGCCCGCTTAATTTATGTTTCACTATCGGCACTTCCCTTCTTATGCGCCTCCAGCGGCAGTCGGTGTCACTAAGCTGGCTGGACTGGTGGGCAGGGGGCAGGTGTCGATATCGGCCGTGTGCAGAATTGGGTTTAAAACCCTTTTATTTAACTCGTGCGTAGATCCCCAAATGGGGAATCCGTATAACTAGCACTTTACTACTATTTTAAGTATAATGAGTTTAATAATGTAAACTATACTTATTATAAAATTAGGGCGAACGACGTTTTATGTCGCGATAGATAATTGCGAGCGTCTTCACCCGTGACCATTGAAAGTAGATGTGTCCGCCTGACCACTGACCAGGCGAGACGCGGGGAGGGATCCGCGTAAGCCGGGCGCGAACAATAGCAGCTAGCAAAGGAACTACCAGTCACACAGATCACTTCGACCAATTTTATGCAATTTATCAATCTGTATGGAAATATCTAAATTGTGTTTTTAATTAATTTTATTGTAAATATTAATTAGGTAAGCTAGTTAATTTATTTATTTATTTATTTATTTATTGCTTTCATGTTGTACAATTTGATGACACTTACTAACATTTTACTGTTTCAAACATGAAACCCTGCTAGGGCACTGCAACATTACGCTACACTTCATACTTCTATCTTTCACCACTTATTCTAAATATATCTGCACTAACTTACATATTTATTTACATTAGCCTAATATTTTCAATTATCATTCCTATTATTCTATACAAATTACATAATGCTAACTTAACTCTCAGATCAAGTTCCGGTCCTGTCATCAAAAAACTCCTGCAACGTATATAAAGGTCTTCCTTTAAGGTATGCTTCCAACGTGCTCTTGAACAAATTATATTTCTCCATGTTTTGTATATTAATTGGAATCTTGTTATATATCCTAACACACATAGAATAGGGACCAGAACCTACCATCTTCAAATTGGTTGGAGGGAGTGCAAGATATTCTTTTTGTCTTAAGTTTATTGGTCGCGTATAATTTTCTTTTCTCATCTTAAACATGTCAATGTGTCTTTTAACAAAGGTACAAATCTCTAAGATGTATAGCGATATTAATGTCAATATACCATATTTAACAAAGTAGGGTCGACAGCTTGTCATTGAGTCTATGTTTGCCAATATTCGTATGCATTTTTTTGTAGAATTAGTAATTTCGATACGTCTGTACTGTTTCCCCAGAGAATAAGACCGTACCAACCAATTATGCGCATATGCGTAGTAGGCTATCGTCGCGGTTTTCGTGTCTGTGGATTTTTTTAATTCCGTTAATGCATAGGTGAAACTACTTATTTTGCTTGCTACTTTTTGAATATGACTTTTCCAATTTAAGCTAGTGTCTATACTTATACCGAGTAGATTAAAAGTGTCTACTGATTCCAATGTATTATCATTTATGCTGTAATTAACATTCAATGGTTTTTTTTGATGGGGTCTAAATTCTATTAATTTTGTCTTCTTATAATTAATCTCAAGGTTATGATCATTAAGCCAGCTTATCACTTTTGTCAAAACATCATTAAGGTCATTTTGTAAACAATATTTATTATTTTTACATTGGAGTAGGATCGATATATCGTCAGCAAATAAAATATTAGTGTGTTCAATTTCTTTTGGCAATTCATTTATATATATTATAAACAATATAGATCCAAGTACGCTTCCCTGCGGGATAGATCGTTTTATGTCTATTTTTGCTGATTGAATTTTTCTTATTTGACACGTCTGTACGTCTAAATGCTCTACTTCAACGTATTGTTTTCGCTTTGTTAGGTAGGACTCGAACCAATTATATATTACTCCTCTTACCCCAATATCTTTTAATTTTCTTAATAAAATTGTGTACGGAACCCTATCATATGCTTTACTTAGATCGAGTAATAATCCTATGCCGTATTTTCTATTGTTAATTATATTCAACACCTCATTTATATATTTGAAAACAGCTAAAGTTGTGGATCTGTTATTACGGAATCCGTTTTGACTATCATGTAAAATCTTAAATTTATTACAATATGAATACAACCTCCTTGACATTGCGGTTTCCAGTATCTTTGAAAAAGTAGGTAGCAGTGATATCGGCCGGTAGTTGTTGCATTCCTGTTTATTACCTGATTTGTGAATTGGTTTAACTTTCGCTATTTTCAATATATCTGGAACTGTTCCTGTTGTGAAAGACTGATTGACTAGAAAAGTAATTGGCTGTAATAGAATGTTTGCGCATTTCTTTATCATCATAGGCGTTATGTCATCGTGTCCATAGCTTCGCTTATTTTTATTTTTTTAATATATGACAGAGCTCCTCAGTATCGATCGGTCGCAGATACATCGAGTTGGTAGGTGTTGTTGTGGACTGCCCCCGGACCGGACGGGGTCCCGGGAAAGGTGCTAGCGCTGGCGCTCAGGGCGTTCGGGAGCACGGTGAGGCAGCTCTTCACGAGCTGTCTCCGCGAGGGCGTGTTTCCCGTCGACTGGAAGTCGGCCAGGTTGGTGCTCCTCAGGAAGGAGGGAAGGACCGGCGACGTTCCATCTTCGTTTCGTCCGATCTGCTTGCTGAACGAGGCGGGGAAACTCTTCGAGAGGGTTATCTCCGCTCGTATCAGCGAGCACCTGTCGCGTGCGGGTCCCGACCTATCGGACTGCCAATTTGGATTCCGGCGGGGACGATCAACGCTGGACGCTGTCCAGCGTGTTCGTTCCCTGTCGGAGTCCGCAGTCCGATCGGGGGGGGGGTGGCATTGGCGGTGTCGTTAGACATCGTCAACGCCTTCGGTACCCTCCCCTGGCAGGCCATTAGGGAGGCGCTCGTATACCACGAGCTGCCTCCCTACCTGCGGGCCGTGGTCGGGGACTATCTGCGCGACAGGACGATCAGCGTGATGGGACGGGACGGGATGGAAACGTCGAGGAGGGTCGAATGCGGCGTTCCGCAGGGGTCGGTGTTGGGACCCCTGCTATGGAACCTCGCATACGACGCGGTCCTTCGCACCAGCCTTCCTCGCGGCGTGAGTGTCGTCTGCTACGCTGACGACACTCTCGTCGTGACGACTGGGGCCGACTTCGGGCCGGTGCTCAGGCTTGCCGAGCTTGGGGTGGCATGTGTCGTGCGGGCGATCCGCCAGCTGGGTTTACAAATAGCGCCTCACAAAACCGAGGCGCTATGGTTCCACGGCCTTCCGAGGCGCCGGGAACCACCCAGTTGCCGGATCCGGGTGGGTGACGCGGTGGTCCGGTGGGGCCGTACATAAAGTACCTGGGCCTCACCCTGGACCGCCGCTGGAGCTTCGAGGAGCATTTCGTGCGGTTGGTCCCCGAGCCAAAAGGGTGGCGGGCGCATTGCATCGCCTGCTGCTCAATCTCGGGGGACCGAGGGATGGAGTTCGCCGCCTGTACGAGGGCGTCGTGCGATCCGTGGCCATGTATGGGGCTCCCGTGTGGTTGCAAGACTGCGCGAGGTCCCCCCGCTGCAGAGCTCTGCTACGGAGCCTGCAGCGGATAATGGCCATACGGATCGTACGAGGCTACCGTACAATCTCGTACGAGGCGGCGACGGTTCTGGGACGCTCCCCCCCATTCGACGTCCTGGCCGACATGTACGCGGCGATGTATGCGTCGTGGTGTGTCGACCGGGGAAGCGATGGGGGGAGCGCCCTGGAACCCGCGCACGAAGTGCCATAGCGGGAGTGGTACCGACGGATTGTGGCGGCCTGGCGTGCGCAGCTCGAATTACGGATCTGCGCGCGCCAGCGGGCCGTCGGTGCCGTACTCCCGCACCTCGAAGCTTGGCTCCACGGGAAGGAGGAGGTCACCTACCGATTGACTCAGATACTCACCGGGCACGGCTGCTTCGGTGAGTATTTGTGTCGAATAGGACGGGAGGGATCGACACATTGCCACCACTGCGCATCCGACCTCGACTCGGCCCAGCACACGCTGGCGGAGTGCCCCGCGTGGGCCTCCGAGCGCCGAGTCTTGGTCGCAGAGATCGGGCGAGATCTGTCTCCGCCGGCATTGATTGCGGCAATGCTGGCGGACGAGGGAGGTTGGAGGGCTGTGGCCTCCTTCTGTGAAGCAGTAATGCTCCAGAAGGAGGCCGCCGAGCGGGGTCGGGAGATGGCCGATCCCGCTCGAAGGAGGCGGCGCCGGGCTCGGTAGCACAGCTGCGGCGCCGCCGCGGGTCGCCGGCGGGCGCGAGGAAGTCGCGACCGCTACGGCGACCCGGGATGGACCACGCCCCTTCCGTGGCCGGGGGGCGTCGTCGGTGGAGGGGACCGGGGGAGGTGATAGCTTCCCCCGAGGAGGGCTCCCCTCTAGAGAGGGAGCGGAGGCTGGGGGTTCCTGGAAGTGGCTTTTGTGTTCCCGGGGGCTCCCTACATGCCTGAGGAAGGCCATCCCTGAGGTTTTTAGTGGGTAGGCCTCCCCCTTCTGGGGAGGAGAGCCCACATAACCCCGGCTCGCCACAGCCGGGGTATGCAATTTAATGCATTTTCCTCAGGGGAACAAAAAAAAAAAAAAAAAAAAAAAAAAAAAAAAAAAAAAAAAAAGGTGTTGTTGTGGACTGGCGGCCGCTCGGCCCGTGGCCGCACGGAGTACTGGCGCTTGCGCCGGCCGTCACCGATAATGGTTCACCTATTGTTGCAAAAAACTTGTTGAATGTGTTTGCTACTATTATTGGATTCTCAGTAATGCTATCGTGACTACACAGACCTATGTTGTGAATTGTTCGCTTTTGCACTTTATTTGTTTTGTTGTGAATTATCTGCCACATGGTTTTTGTTTTATTTTCTGCTTTTCTCATTTGCCTTGTATATAATATTTTTTTTGATTTTGATATTGCGCGTTTAAGTAACTTTTCGTATTTTTTATAGTAGTTATTTATAATAGGATTATCTAGATGTGATATTAAAATTTTTAGTAGACGTTTATGTTTACACGATATTTTTATACCCTTGGTTATCCAAGTTTTGTTACTTTTAGTTTCTATTTTTACCCTTACCTTTGGAATACATAAATCTAGTCCGTATTGTAAAATACTATGGAATGATTGGTAGTTTTTCGTTTGTGGTCCTGTTTTCTGAAAGTATATCGCACCAATCTATCGTACTTATGTAGTTTTTAAATTTGTCTATATTTCTGTCGTTATACTTTCTTTTTTTAGTAAACCAATATTTTGATGGCTTAGTATTTTGACTAGGAATGTTAATAAGAACCCCTTTATGATCAGATAAGCCAAAATCGTAAACTCTTACCTTTGATTCTGTGTTTGAGAAGTTCGCGAATAGTAGGTCAATGCATGTCGCCGTAGTGGATGTTACTCTAGTGGGTACCTTAACGTGCTGTCTAAATCCATACTGCGACATTAGGTTTAATAGGTTAGATGTTGTTGTTGAGTTATCCATGCAATTTACGTTAAAATCTCCTCCAATAATATTTTTTTTCTTTTTATCTTTTATATTTACATGTTGCAAGAGCTTTTCTATTGATTCGAAGAATAGATTAGGTTCCCTATTTCTATTTGGCCAGTATACTACCACTAATAACAAGTTTAGACTCGGGATGTCGACACCACAAGATTCAAAAACGCGCTCGACAGAAAGACTCACAATATCGTTTCGCTCGCTGAAGGTGGCGATGTTTTCTTTTATAAATATGCATGCGCCTCCTGCTCCACAGTCGCATCGATAGTACGTCGCCGCGTGCCTGAACCCGTTTAATTGTAATAGTTTTCAGTTTTTTTCCCTGTAATCCATGTTTCAGTTAAACAAAGTATCTGAATATTTCTTTTTCTTGTAGCATCGATTCGATTAAATCCTTTTTATTGATAAAACTGCGTATGTTTTGATAAAGTATTGTGCATCTATTTCCGAAAAAACTGTTCCTGTCCGGGTTGCTGAGATTTTGCGGTAGTGTATGGCTGTGTGTACTTTGGTGCGGTCTTTTCTGGTGTATTCTTGAGTTTCAAGTGTTTGTGAAATTATGTTGGAGCTGTTATCCTTCGGGCTGTTTATATTGGATGTATTTTCCTCAGGTAAGTTTGAGTTTTGTTCATGTATTTGTCCATCTATTATTAATTTATTTCTTTTTATTACTGCATGATGATTGTTCCTCCTGGCCTCCAGTAATTGTCTTCTTAGGTTATGCTTTCTCTCTTAGTGATTCGTCATCTAGGAACTCTGTGATTACAAATCCGGTATTTTTGAACATATATCCATGGGATAACAAGTGTTTTTTTCATGTTTTTACTCAGCAGTTCTATAACGATGGGCCTACGATTGCCTCTTTTACCTATTCTTCTTACATCTTCTATATAGCCAGTTAAATTCACATTCATTAGATCAATAAATATGTGGATTATGTAGTCATTGCAGTTCATATTCAGATTCCGAGTAATTTTCATTTAATCCATACAATACAACCTTTCTACTATTTTCTAGCGCATGAATATTTTGATTTGGCATTACCTTTGTTTGTTTTTGTATCTGCTGCTGTAAGTCTTCTATGTCATTCTCTAATTTTTTTATTTTTGCATTTGCTTCAATTATTTCTTGTTTTAGTATATCCTGTGCAGAAGATAATTGTTTGTAGTTGTGGTCCATTTCTTGTTTAAGCGTAGTCAAAGATTTTTGTATTTCTGAGTGTATTATTGTTTTTATTTCTGCCAGTAGTGTAATCTTGTTACTATCTAGCTTTTTATCTAACAATTCTCCCAGCTGTTTGATGATATTTCCATTTACCTCCCTTTCCTGATAGAAACTTTCATTTTTTGTGTCTCCTACTATACTGATTTTCGTCTTCTGAATCCACGAAGATGTGTTGATGTGTCTGTTTTTCTTCTTATAGTGACATTTGAGTTACTTGGTGTTTCGGGCGTATCTTGCTGGTGTATGCGGATTGGCGTATTTGTGTTATCTTTTTTAGGCATCTTACTTCTACAGAAAAATGGCATTTCCACGCTTGTTTGTGTTCTTGTTGCATAGTGTTGTAAAATCTCTCTTCAGAAACGTTTGCACATTGAAGGTCATAGTTTTTACTGCACGTTGAACATGATAAGTATTGTCGACCAGGGATTTGTTGGCAAACAGCCTGCACATGGCTTTACCATTTTAATGACTAATTAAAAATGTTCTCCTTATCACTTTCACTTCAAATAGCTTATTTGATTATTTATGATGCTTAGGTACCGCCTCGAATTTTTGCAAAAATGTCCGCAAATATTTGTTGTTTTATCTAGATAACACTTGTAGCACTCTTAATCACAATTCGTAGTATTATTTTGCGTCTAATTCACAAATAGAGATGTTCTAATATTTTATTTAATAATTGTACATTAAGCAAGTATTGACGTGATCAGCGCCATCTTGTTTTTTTTTTAAAAAGTTAAATTATTATTTATTTTCTTTTGTATAGTTGATAATTTAATGTGTTCGTGTTAGTTTTAGTTATTGTAAATATTTGCTTATATTATAAAAATTATATAGAAAAATATAACTATGTACACACAACGTTACATATTAGATATTAATGTGAACTTGTTTAAACTTGTAAAGGAAGTTAAAATCAAAATCAAAATAAACTTTATTCAAATATGACTTTATCTTTTGAATTGTCCAAATTTTTTTTCCTACCACCCATTCAGGACGTATTTTATAGCTGATAAGAAGAATGGGCTCAAGAAACTTATCAGCTTTATCAAAAGTAATAACAACATTTACAATAAAATATGTCGTTATCATATAACGACATATGTAGGAAAACAAATATTTACACTTTAGAATGTAATATCTTCAAATCAACACCAAGCATTGGCATCATTTAAATTATCATTGACTTTGTAATAGAAGTTGGTTTCAGACTATTTATCTGAGGTCAGCTTCTAATTGAAAACTCTATAATAATACAGGGAGAAAAAAAATTGCCCTCGCTGATTTTCAGTACAAAGTCTCCCGCCGTAGATTTGTGAACCAATGGCGTTTTTTTTTGGTTTGATTTTGAATAATAATCTTTATAGGGAGGGTTGTGAAAGAGAGGGGGAAAGGTGAACTTATCTCTAAGAGAGATTTTTTCTGTGACCTCACTGGATGTTTAGTAAGAATATATTGCGTCAAGTCTTTCAGTGAGTATATACATATATTCACTGTAGTTTTCATAGTTTTAAAAATTAATTGTTTAATCATAGTGAATATAAATGTCAATTTAGTTTTGTCTTTTTTTGTGGTTGTTTTATTATTTATACAATTTCAATTTTTGCTGCACATTAATAATTGAGGTACAATATACATTATATTGACTTTCAACCTAAAGGACATTGTTCAATTTTGGCCTAAGAACCGATGAGAATATAAATTATACTATAATTTTTATTAATTTTTATATTATTTGAAAACATATTTTAGTATTTCACGGACACTTAAAATAAATAAATTCTAAATAAAAAGTTGGGTCACAATTATTGATGCCGTATAAAATGTTTTCCGTCAGCCAGTGCTGCCAGGTTCGGAAGTTTTCGCGATTTCGGTAAACACGGATCGAATTGAAAATCTCCTCCTTTTTGAAGTCGGTTATTAAAATTAGTTGATAACACTTTATTCATTTAAATACCTAAATTGACTAGCTAAGAAAAAAACTAGTATTATAATATTTTTTAAGCGAAATCGCGAAATTTCCAGCTTGGCATTCAAGTATTATAGTTTTTCGTAATTGGCAACACTGATGTACTGCCGTGTCCGACTACCTGTGTCCGTTTCATTTAATTTTTGATTGCTTTGCGACTATCGTTTCTTTTGGGATTTTCTATGCGTTTCATGGTTTTATTCTAACAACTTTGGCTTGATTACGGACTCCGATTACATTGCGTAGGTACTTGGTAGACTCGGATGTGTGTAAAGGACTGGGTTTTGTAAAATGATAATTGTCAAAGAATTATCTTACACTTGACTAGGTACTATCTCCTTTCCTAGTTCTAGGAGAGAACATATATAGCTGTACATAGTATTGTTAATATTACTTTGATATTACTACTCTGATATTTCACGCAAGGTTGGTTATTTTTTATTTATAACCTCAAAATATTAACTTTTTTCGTAATTATTTTAGTTTGCTGAAGTGTCCGTTCGTGAAAACTTATTTCATAGGATTCCATATAATTTTAAAGAGTTTATATAAGTCACTTTCGATTCGAACGGTTCTTAGGCAGAACATGTATGGAGCCGGAACAATGTCCTTTCAAACTCAAATTTACGATTGTAATAAATACACATACATATGTATATTTAAATAGAGATATTATTCATAATATGAATTTATTTCAAAAATGAGTTAACCTGCAGTAGCCAGTAAAAGCTCCCTCTGGCATTTTTAAAAGCTTTCTCCATTGGAATGTTTCGCATACGTGCAGGCAACCTATTTCAGAAACGAGTTGCCGTTGCTGTGTAGGAATTAAAATAAAGTCGTGTGTTGGAAATTGGCCGCTCTAAGGTTCTAGTCACACAACCACGTTTGATGTAAGAAGATGGGTTTTTCCAAAGTGTGTCAGGCAACAAAGTATCCTTGAAAAAACACTTCACGCCTTTAATAGGCAACCCACTAAAGCATATGCTTATTATATAATTTCGTCATCTTGCGGTGTCAGCCATCTTGTGTTAGAAATTTGTCAAGCTCTTATTTAATAATAATAATAATAAATATCTTTATTGCAGATTTTTCATCCATTAGTGTTAGTAATAATTTTGCTTATTCTATGTTAGTAATTAATCAATTAAATTAACACACAACAAATATACTATATACAACGATACATTATCGCTTCGCCAATCCATGTGAGATTGCGCTGGCAGCGATTCAATATAACACAATCCAATCTTCTTGCGATCATATCCATGATGCTGTTGGTACTACCACGCACTCTGCGTATTAAGGACGCGCACCTCTTACGCATTGTGGCGTAAAAACAATCAATGCGGTATTCTGCAAACATTAGTGAAGCACTACAAAAACGTGGCAGCCCCAGCAACACCCTGAATGCATTATTGCATTGGATTCGGAGTGCACTGTAGGCTTTTTGCGTATATTCTGCCCATAGGCTGCAGGTGTAAAAAGATGTGCAGTATGATCTAAATAGTGTAAGTTTTACTTCTGTAGAGCAGCGAGCAAACCTACGTGCTATCATATTCGCCCTCACCGACAGCGCCCTCCGTTCCCTTTCAATATCGTCATCATCTCTGAGGTCAGAGGTCAAAACATGTCCTAGGTACTTAAAGCTTCGTACTCTTTGCAGTGTAACACCATTCAATCTTACTTCCGGATATCGGATTGCGTTTTTACCTCTCACCTCAAAGACCATAACCTCGCTTTTCTTGGTATTATATTTCAGTCCATGATGTTCCGCATATTGTTCACAAACAGTAATGAGTTTCCTCAGGCCACATATTGACGCACTCAGCAATACCATATCATCAGCGTAACTTATATTGTTGACATTAATCCCATCTATGTGACAGCCAACATTGGTACTGCTGAGTGCTGATTTGAGATCTATATTGAAGGAGTTGAAACAAAATATGTAAGCCGTCATTTTGTGGTGGCGGCCATCTTGGACTGATTACTATAAAATATAGTTTAGAATATTCTTGAATAATTCACTTTTCAAACAAAAGTAAAAACATCAAAAGCAGTGCGATATGTCAGCCAGATACACACACACACAGGCACACAGGCACGTCAAACTTATAACATCCGGTCGTTTTAAAAAAGGACCAAAAAGCCGTTGTGTTAGAAATAGGGTTTACTATCTATAGAGTTTTTTTGACGAGATTGTTAATTTATAATCATACTGGCTTTCCACCTGCAGCTTCCACCGCATTCTTTATTTATTATTATTATATAATCTATTATTTTATTTGTAAGATTTGTAATATAAGATGTTGAACATCCAAAGTCATAAACTATATCTTTTTAAAATAACATAATAGCAGCTATTGATTAATTTATATTTTCAGTGTTAATAATTGGTTAATAATTAACTATGGGTACCCTGAAACAAAACACAACCACGGTGAATGCACATCGGAGTGATCCGGCGAACAAAAGGCGATTAATTGTGCCAACCCCAGGGTCTTCATTGCTTTGAGGCGTCAAATTTTGATCCGACCCAGACCGCACTCTGATTTATCGAGTTATAAATGTTAAAACGATTTTTTTTTCTTTGAAATCTAAGAAAGGAGTCCTTATTGTAATTATAAACGCGAAAATATGTTAGTGTAAATGTTTATTACTCTGTCACGAAAAAACTACCAAATGGATTTTAATAAAACTGCAGAATAATATAGCTTATATATCACAATAATATATAGACTACTAATTATAAAGATACTAACTAATGCCTGTGACTTCGTCTGCACTGATAGTAGATACTACCTACTTATTTAATATACTTACATTTTAATCAATTCACACAATATCTTTACAAGTTGCTGCCTGTGTGTTATTCTGACATGTTTATTCCTGTAAAGTTTTATTACAATCCATTTAGTAGTTTTTACATGAAAGAGTTACAATAATTCTTATTTTCAATGTAAATTATTAGCCGGCTTAACCATTATGGTGTAAGGCTTAATAAGAATTACAAATAAAAAAAATTATTGAAAATAAGACGATAAATGTCGAGTAGCAAAAAATCTACCATCTCTGCAGACGAAATCGCAGGCGCCAGCTAGTTGAACATAAAAATGCTTGAGTCTTCGCTTTGCTGGAAAAATAGTTAATTAAGCTGTGAGTTTTACGAGGAAACACGAGACTAAAGAACTCGTAAGAAATGTTTATGTTCGCATCAGCAGAGAGGTATATGGGTACTATTGTTATTTATTTTTAGATCCTTTATATTCATTACAAGCTAAACTGGTTTTGACAGATGTCACTGTTATAGTCAAAACTGTCAAAAATAGTCTAAATTGCATTGAATTGCATACCCTGCACTCTGCGAAAAGCGCAGAATTATGTGGGGCTCCCTTCCCCGGGAGAGGGTAGGCCTACCCACTAAAAACCTCAGCGATGCCCCTCCACTGACGCCTGCCGCGGGCGCTCGATCGACGGCGCGTCTGACATCGCCGTCAGACGCGCCGAGGTGAACTGCCCACGGCGTGACAGGGCCGTGGGATATTATCTCGAACCTTATATTACCTTATAATTGTCAAATACATGTGTCATACACATTACATGTGTATAATGATGAGTATTTTTTTTTATACTACAACGGTAGCAAAAAGGCTTACGGCCTGCCTGATGGTAAGCAGTCACCGTCGCCTATGGACGCTTGCAACACTAGGGGCATCACAAACACTTTGCCGACCTTTTTAAAAACCTACTTACTCCATTCTCCATTTACTATTCCAGAGTATACATTCAAAGCTTTATCATCACAGTACATATATGTCTCCACCGAGCGAGGGTACCCCAAGCTATCTAAGGTGATTAGGCGTTAGTCAACCATCGTGGCTCAGTGCAGATTGGTTTGATATCTTTGATTTCATGCAGGTTGCCTCAAGATAATTTCCTTCACTTTTTTTTATTGCCGTACGTGGCAGACGAGCAAGTGGCACACCTGATGTTAAGCGTTAACCGCTACTCATGGACTTAAGCAATTCCAGGGGGGACACAGCTTAGCCGCTACCTACCGTGATATAATTACTCTCTTTAAGCCTCGCTTGAAGAGGGACATATCATAGCGCAGGGTATCACCGCAACAGGAAGATCATTCCACATCTTACATGTCCGTGGAAGAAATGATCGCTGGCGTCAAGCGTCTGATAAATGTACATATGAAATTCGAAAAAATACATTCTATACCACACTGACACTGACGAAATTGACACTGACGCCATTGACACTGACGCCATTGACACTGACGCCATTGACACTGACGCCATTGACACTGACACCATTGACACTGACGCCACTGACGCTCCTGTCCTGTTCTTAAAAGCTTAATCTCTCAGTATTGTGTACGTTAATCATTTGGAAACGTCTACAACCTTTACAACTACATATTACTCGTAGTACAAAACATCACGAGATATTTGCGTTATAGCGTTTTATTTTTACAAATTAACAAATCGATCAGACTTTTCTGCGTGTAATGTTGTAGAGCTCAGTCTTGTAACTAATTCAGAAGCTGTTTCTTTATTGAGAGCTACATTTAAACTCTTTAAAAGTTTTCTGATAGTTTTCAATAATTGTTATCATTTGTTCTTTATACCCCATCGGCATCATTGAGATTCTATATTTAGGAACTGTAATATCTAGGAATTTATTTGTACGACAATGTCCCCTTATTAATAATTATGATATGGCACTTTGGCTTCCCGCGCCTTTTCCAGTTTTATTCTTTTCGTTTACGTTGTAACGAGCCCCGCTACCCGCTATGCTAGGCTGCCACCCGCTCTGCGACTCGCGCCGCTCATCAGGCAGCGCGCACAAGAAATCCAGCTCAGACCGTTTGACGGCGCTATGGTGGGGAGCGACTGCTATATAACGCCTTACAACGACCAGTCGCCAGCACTCTTTCGAGGGTGCCAGCCGAGGCTTGCGGTGCGGGGTTAGTCCGCGTTCGTTCGCCAATAGCTGGTACTTGCTAGACCCTCTAGGGGGAGCTCAGGGGTACGGGAGGAAGCTACCTCGGGCGTGCGGGGTGAGACCGCGTTCGCCAGAGGGACGCCATCCGAACGTGCTTCGCCGGTATCCGCGGAAACGGGAGGAAGCTACCTCGGGCGGTGCGGGGTGAGACCGCGTTCGCCAGAGGGACGCCATCCGAACGTGCTTCGCCGGTATCCGCGGAAAGGGGAGGAAGCCATCTCGGGCGGTGCGGGGGAGTCCGCGTTCGCCAGAGGGACGCGATCCTAACCCTCCAGACGACGCCCGCGCGTCTTCGTTATCCCGTCCTTCAGTGAAGGATCCGTTAGTGTTTGATATACATTCAGTGGGGTGGTATTATTAGTGCTAAGATAAGGCAAGGGCAATCTGTGTAATTATTATGTGTGTTATGTAATAAACCAGTACTTTATAAGCTTGGTGAGACGTTTCCCTTATTCTCCTGGTCAGGGATTACCCGTAGGTACTCATCCCCCGTCAGGGGGCCTAGGTACACAACCCCGTCTCGGGGATTTTAATGTTGCTAAACTCCAGCCACCTTCCGGGCACCCGGTCGAGCATTAGCTCCATTACAACGTTATCTTCTTGTCTTTGTTTTTAATAAAATTTATGTTATTGCCTGTATTTGCCATAATGCGATTGCTGTGTCCTAAGTTCCCTGTGTGATTGTTCACAGCTAAGTACATTTGGGCGTCTTTTATGGGTTGCGCTGCATCGCCTCCTCTCCTGTGGAGGCGCTCGATCTCATGATTAGCCTATATAGCTCTTAGAAATTAGGCATAAGGTTGAGTTTATTTAGTAAGACATACCGGTCGGATTGCTGCGACTGATATGGAGTTAGATATAATCACAGTACTGCCGTCCTTTAACTAAAAGGCCGTTAACCCTCAAGTGGTCAAATTTGATTTTTTTAATTGAACTTCAATGAGCAGTTATAGGAACTTTTTTAACCGTACGTTTTATAATTATTCTTGAACCACGACTCTAACCATCATACCTTTTAAGTAATGAAATTCCCCGCGTTTTTTGCCGTTTTCTCTAGAACATTGTTTTTAGCTTAGCGTCCTTTTAGTTAGAGGACGGCAGAGTAGCACTTGCCGCTGCAGTGGTATCCTGAGCATTCTCAGCCTCTCTGTCCTGAGAGGAAAAAATCATAAATATCCGCTGCACCAAGTAATATGATCTCACAAGATTACTGGAACGATAGAAAATTCAATTTCCCCTAAACTTCACAGTGTTAACCAAACCCGTCTCCTGGTAAAGCTGTCAAATAATTTGATAAATTCAAATAGTTCCCCCAATAATGGTATGCTCCATCAATGCTTCACCGCAGCTATCTTTTGAATATTTTCATAATAAATACTTCAAGGCGACCGCTTCATAAAATTGATTTTGTTGGGTGCTTGCTCTTCGGGAGACATTTTCAATAAACCGCGACAATATGATGAATATGCAGTGATGCTTACAAAGGATTTAAGTAATCTTGAAGATTAAGTTATTATTAATTACCTTACTATTGCAAGTTAACAAACAGAAAAGCAACAGCTGCAAATACCACGTGGTATTGGGGGTCATGCTGATTTTGAAACGGTACTGGAAACGGTACTAGGGGTGGCACATTCTTCTATGTTATTTTTGTCTTTTTTTATCTTTGGTGTATCACAGATCCTAAGTTCCCCGTGTGATCGTTCACATAGTTTTAAGTTCACATTTTTGTTCTATGCTGTTTCTCTTGCTTAATGTCATTACTGCGTCAAGCAGAATACCAGTGCAGCAGGCTATACGTGCTGCTTGTGCTGAATATGCCACCCCTAGTATACTAGGGGTGGCACATTCTTCTTTTTGTCATTCATGTTATTTGTCATTCATGTTATTTTTGTCTTTTTTTATCTTTGGTGTATCACAGATCCTAAGTTCCCCGTGTGATCGTTCACATAGTTTTAAGTTCACATTTTTGTTCTATGCTGTTTCTCTTGCTTAATGTCATTACTGCGTCAAGCAGAATACCAGTGCAGCAGGCTATACGTGCTGCTTATTATGCGTATTATGTATTGTTTTGTTATTGTTATAGGTATCGTTGTGTGGTCCAAAATAAATATATTTGCTTCTTTCTATCTAAAAATCACTGTGGGGTGGACAGTCACTGGTAATGAGACAAGACTTTTTATTATTTTTTTCCTCAGGAGGAAGGCTGAGAATCCATCACAAGGAGCACGAAACGTGCCCAGGGGGGCAATCGCACTAACAAATCGCAGCTGAAACGAAACCAAATCGTTCCACTCAACCAATCCGAGTGCTAGAATATCACGTAATCGAACAGATGACGTGATATTGTGGCGTTCGGATTGGTTAAGACGAACGGTTCGGTTGCGTTTCGGTTGCGATTTATTAGTGCGATAGCCCCTCAGGATACCACAAGTGTCACGGAGGTTATGTCGGACTATTATGGCCAGAGCAGTCTGGCCACGTAACCTACTGACTAAACTCAGCCTGTGCCTAAGTTTTAAGAACCATATAAGCAAATCGTGAGGGCGACCGTCCCTCAGGAGATGGGCGATGGAGCGCAGAGCCATAATGGCCTTATCATGAGGGAACCTAGTTATAGCGATGCTGAAGGCGAAGTAAGGGATCATGGAGGGTTTGGTGGCGCAGATGCCACCGGCAGAGCAGATGCTGCCTGTGGTCGAGCTGCTTTGGTAGGTTTGGTTGACACTTAGTTGCGGTGGTGTCAATGACCTCATGCATGATCCTCTCCTCTCCAGAGGTAAAAAACAATACATTTTTTACTTACAGAACAACATAAAGTCAGTCTTATTAAGATTTAATATCCTTATTGTGATGCATTTATCTCGTTTAAAGTGAGGTTTATTTTATAAGGTGCCCGCGACTTCGTGTGCTCATATTTTAGTCGCGATATTTTGAAAAAGTACCTTTATAATTTGTAGCTTATGAGTTATTCTGATGTACAGTCTATATTATTGTAAAATTTCATAAAAATCCCTTCAGTCGTTTACGTGAAAGTATGAGTATAACAAAAATCTATCCTTCCATTCAAAGGTTCCCGTTCATAATATTAGTCGGATCAAAATTAAGATAAGAATAAAAATACACATTATTCAATGTTAGGGCCAATGGATTCCCTTCCGTTAATTTCACAGACAATTCCCGACACAAAACAAATTAATCCCTAACACCGAGTGAAGGGTTGTTGGGGCGTCGTGAGAAAACGATTTGTTGCTTAAGTCGTCCTGGACCAGATATCTGTCCCTTTGACACGGGGAATTGTGACGGACAGCCCTGGGGAGAGGAAGGGTTGATTTCTAAGTTTACCGTGCATCTTTTCATTACATACAAAAAAAGATGAAAAAAGGTGAATTCTACCAAATACATAATATTTGATTACCTCTGTAGGTACATTAAGGTGTCACCATCTTATATATATATATTCTTTATTGCACAAAAGACATTACAGTAAAAAAAAATATGCAGTGAGTGGACATGGGTGGGCTTATCCCTAAAAGGGATCTCTTCCAGCCAACCTGGGTGTCAAGTGACTTATACTGTTACGTGGGAGAGATTGAGAAAAAAAAACAAGAAACATGGGTACATAAACTATATAAAATAAAAACTAATAATATATAATTATATTATATATAATTAAATATCAAATAAAAACTAATCTAAATTAAGTACATAAGATATTTATTATTATATACTACTTATATAAAAACATAGTTAACTAACTAGAAACTTTCAATAAATGCTCCTTTAGCCTCACTTTAAAAATGTATCGGATGAGCTCTCGCGGATATTTACCGGTAGTCTGTTCCATAGACGCACAGCCGTCACTACAAAAGACTTTGATAGCATTCGGGTATTGCAGACTGGCTGCACGAGTGTCTTGGTTACACATGCACGCCTTGGATAAGGAAATGGCGGAAGGTATTGGAAGCGGGTACGGAGAAACTGGGGGAATTTAGGGTTATTGAGGATTTTATATAGAAAGGTCAAAATGTGCCATTCATGCCGTTGTCTAATTGAGAGCCACCTTAGACGCGCACGAAATTCAGAGACATGGTCATACTTTCTCAAACCAAAGATAAACCTAATTGCTAGATTTTGAAGGCGCTCTTATAATCTTATAATATTTTTCTATCAAATTTATTTATATATGTGTAATATATGTACGTCTATTCGTTACCTTAGATCGCATAACACAAGCCTTACAGAGCTTACTTTGGGATAGAAAGTGCTGTTGTAAGTGTAGGAAATAATTATTTATTCATTTAATTCTATGTTCTATTAAAAAAAATAACGGACACTTTTAACATTATATAGATTATGATCGCGCTTTTGCTAACATGAGGACTATTGCTAGCGAGCAAATGGTTTTATTTTTTTCTTAGGTGAGAGAAAGAGAATCCTCACAAAGACTACGAAACGTACGCAGGATACCACCGTAGCAGTAAGTGTTACGGTTTGATAACCGTAGCACTTACTGCTACGGTGGTATAGTTGTCCCGATAACAGCCGGAGCGGTCCAATCGCTATGACCTGCCGACTAAGCTTAGCCTTATGTCTAAATTTTTGATTACCTCTGTAGGTGCTACCGTAAGGTCCAACTTTGAGGTTTCAGGTTCAGATGTTTGGGTGATGAATGCGTACATTTGTACCTTTGTCATGGTTATTAATGTACGTATATCAAAATTTTTTTATATGTACAATATTTATCTCGATCCGTTACCTTACCGTTACAAAACTTACAATAAAGCTTTCATCATTCTTAATTAGCTACTAAGCTAATAGGGTAGACGACTCAGGGTAGACGATTACAACTGATTATGGCCGTTTTTATACTATAATTATCTGATTTGAGCAATTTATTTCTAATGAAAGTATGTCAATATAGAAATTTCAGTTTAATTATTAATTTATATTGTTTTAAAATTTCTATGAAATGAGCAATTATTATTTATGTAATTCTAATGAAACGAACACATTTCTAGCATTCTCACATTAAATGTAACATTTTTTTATATAGAAAGTATACCTATAAACGTACAAATAACAAGTTTTTAGTATGGAGTGTTTTTGAGCGACCCGCGACAGCGCCGCAAACATGTCGATGTATCTTCAAAAGTAATAGGTGCAGGTATACTGTTGGTTCTGCAATATTTCTCACTGAAAAGAATACTCTTATTATATATAGAATTTAAAAAATTGTCGTCTATCCAATTAGCTACTAGGCTAATTGGTGTAAGAAATATTATATCATTTTTTATTTTCATTATTTCTTATAATGTACACTTTGGTCTTTATATATAAACATACAATTTAAATATATATTTTTATAATTACGTTTCCCCCACTAGAAATTTTATCCTGTGTCTAGGGTGCAGTCACATACATATAAATCTCACATGCAAAAACACCCAGATCGGAACAAATTTTTGTAAGTCATACAAAAAATCTGTCTCGTTGCGTTGAAGCCGATTACTCGACCACTGCGCTAAACGGTGTATATATATAAAATAGATGTTCGTTTGTTTATTTAGTAGTAGAATTTTATTTTGGTACGTCGCGGCTATATCGCTTTGTTCTTGGCACTGGTTAAGTATCGGATGACGCCGGAGGCCCGGGATCGCTGCTGCTATATCAAATCAAATCAAAATAATATTTATTCAACATAGACCTTTACAGGCACTTATTGACATCAACAAACAAAACAAAAAAAAAGCTTAAAAAAAACAACAACAAGGTTTAAGGAAAAAAAAAAGAAAAAATATATTGACTCGACACCTGTTCGGAAATTGGGAGAGCCTTCTCGAGAAGAACAGGCAAGAAACTCTGAAGGTCTATTTTTTATCTCCTCTTTTCAATGTTAATAATTATAATAATATAATATAAAAATACAATATAGTATAAGATACAATCATACCTAATACGATTACAGTCGTATGTATGTTTACATACACATATAAAAATAATACAATATTATAAATAATGTTGTTACCAAACTGGGTCTATGAATAGTGTAATAACACATTGGTACCAAAGTGTTATAGTAGGTATGCTAGATGCAAAAAAAAGAACAATACATTAAAATAGAAAACAACCTTCTTTATATTCTATGACAGTGGCAACAATATATACGACCTGCTTGATAGTAAGCAATCACCTCTTATGGACACTTGCAATCCAAAGGCATCAAAAGCGCCGACATCTCAGAAACTTATTTATTGCCTTTTTAGGGTTTCGTAGCGGAATGGAAAAAACGGAACCATTATGGATTCGTCATGTCTGTCCGTCCGTATGTCACAGCCACTTTTTCCGTAACTATAAGAGCTATACTGTGGAAACTTGGTAAGTAGATGATTTGGTGAACAACATTAAGATTTACATACAAAATTTTAGGGTTACCCATACTTAGAACTGAAACTCAAATTTTTTTTTTAATTAAACTCATACGTGTGGGTTATCTATGGATAGGTTCTTAAAAATTTCCTTCCGCGCACGCTCCGATTGTGGAACGAGCTCCCTGCTGAGGCTTTCCCGGGGGATTACAGTATGGGGTTCTTCAAAAAGGGAGTAAATAGGTTTTTAAAAAGGTCGGCAAAGCGTTTGTGATGCCCCTACACTGAGAGAAAATTATTGTCATTGTATCAAAAAAACTTTAACCCCACACAACCGTTTAAAGCAAATTGATATAGATACAAAGTTTTTATTGTCAGATGTTTATTGTGATTATAACATCATTTATTAGCAATGTTAAACGTTGTTACAAATACAATTTTTATTAACTTTGTGAGAAGAGCAAAATTTTATTTTGTTGTTTTAACAATTTTACATTGCTAAGGTGACTTTCTGTTTTGTCAATATGGCAAAACAGTCAACTACTCCAGTATACCAACCTTGCTACCCTAACAAAGGAAGCACACGCTTCTGAAACTGATTTGTAAGACGTTGGCTTTAATTTTAAATAATAATCTACTGATGATTAATAATGCATGCCCCAATTAAGAGGCAAATCGTAGTAGACCTTAAAACATTTTCTGTTCCATACAAGTGTAACGTATCCAAAATGTACAGAACAGCAAATATTTAAGGTCAACCGATTTGCTTCATATTTGGGGTATGCACTACTAATTATCAGTAGATTGTTATTTTGAATTAAAGCCAACGTCTTACAAATTACCTGTATAAGAGGTTCAGAAGAGTGCACTACCTTTGTCAGAGTAGCAAAAAGGTGGGTATACTGGAGAAGCTGACACCAACGCAAAAATATAAAAAGGATTCAAAATGTGACCTAATTAGGAGACATTCTATTATTAGTGGCAGTGAATTTTCATTGGGTCAGAGTTCAGAAAATTTAAAGAAAACATAATCATAGTTAATTATTTTTATTGCCATATAAAACCACCTTATACTAACCAATAATATTTATTAACAATATTTATTAACATAATACATATTGGTTTGTGTTTTAGACTTTGCTTTTTAAGCAGAGAAAAAAAAAAGAAAAATGCAGACATTTTTTTCTTTATGTAAATTTTAGCCTGTAAGCAAATTAATTGTTAGGTTTCAAGTTTGCACATCACAACTATTCTTAATAATTTACAATAAAAATTAATATAAAAAACATATAGTATAGCTATTAAAATGGTTTTCTCCTTTTAAGTTTAGTAATGGCTTATTACGAATTATGCACGACAGTCTTTATGTATTACCTATCCTTAAAACTAACAGAGACAAATGCCTTCAAATCACAACTTCTAAAGTCTATGCATATATTAACATACAAACATATTCTTTAACATATTTTTCACATGGTAACTTAATTTTATCCACTACTTTTGTGGTTAAGAGCGCTAGTTCGTCGCCATTTGCTTGAAGGAGGAAGTCAAGCGTCATGTTTTCTTCTGAAATTAACAAAATCAATGATAAAACCTACTACGCAGAACAGCAAAGTATGACTATGGCATGAATATTATACTCATGATATTATTGTGTCATACCACTTTATAAAACTTTAGTGGAAACAGGTTGCTACCAAGTTATTATTACCTACTGCACTAAAATCTTATAAGAAATGATAGTGTAAAAGTTGTAACTGCATAATATTGGTTAGTCTAGGCGTTAAGCGCTTCCAGCATTTTTGCTGTGAGGGAGGCTGGCCTAACTATTCAGAATCAGAAAGGCCCCCCCCTTAATGTATAGAGCAGCCTTGTAGATGGTGGAAAAGTGTTTGTCTGGGGTGGTCAAATTTTTACCAGCAAAAACTAAGTTTTACACATAGGTATCATACTGTTAATGACATTGATTCTGCTCATGAGACATACAATGGGAAAAATACTTATAGACAATTTGCATATAATTTACACTTCGAATGACTTACTACTAAACTAAAAATGCTAACTACTAACTTAAAATGTATAATCAAGTGCAGGTACTAGACCTGCACTTGATTATACATTTTGACTGATTTTGAAAAGTAGTTGCAGAAGGTTACAAATCTACCTTTTAACGTAAGTTTCTTTGCTCAGGTTGGAAAGTTTGCTCAGAGCACATATTTCGCAAATAATTTAGGGTTAGGACCGCTGAGGTAAGCAAACCTTATGGGTAACAGGATAACAAGGGTGGTACTTACCCAACATTTTATTTGTCAGATGACTAAGTCCGGCATTTATTAAAAATACCCTTAGGGCCTCGTCGTCCATATTGAATATCTCGCAATTGTCACTCATTAAAATAGTTCTCAAAGTGGTTAAAAACCTATGTGATTTTTGATTCGTAGCACGTAACCGTACCGGTATACTGATTTGGTCCACCAAAGGAATTATAGCAATTTATTGTAATCCTGTCAGGTGTTTAAACCGCTAAAACGAAATGATATATTCACACGCGCTCAACGATCACAGGCAAATGAAACAAAATCATAATAAAACTTCGATCAACTGACAAAGTTCATTAAATCATTAGCTCCCCCCGCCGCCAATTCATGCCACTTACTTTGTCAATACGCCAAAGTTAATAATTAAAAATGTATCTCAGCACA
This sequence comes from Scirpophaga incertulas, assembly GCA_036419045.1. Taxonomy (NCBI): domain Eukaryota; kingdom Metazoa; phylum Arthropoda; class Insecta; order Lepidoptera; family Crambidae; genus Scirpophaga; species Scirpophaga incertulas. Next base: position 2,401,189 of record CM071633.1, read on the forward strand.
AAAGGCACTTTGCTATTATTTTCTTTTGTGAATCAAACAATTTTAAATTTTGATAGATCGACAAAATATGGAAATCGTTGACAACGTAAAGTTGCGACAGTGTTAATAATACTATAACTTAAATAAATGACAAATAACGTATTGTCCACAGATTCATAAAAGTTTGACAATAAAAACTTTGTGGCCATAGATAAATTAATTTATATTCTTTACCTATGTATTTTGATGCAAATACAAAAAAATATTGACAACGTTTTTATTGTGGCTTTGTTAGCTATATTTTTCCTCAGTGTAGTGTTGCAAGCGTCCATAGGCGACGGTGACTGCTTGCCATCAGGCAGGCCGTAAGCCTTTTTGCTACCGTTGTAGTATAAAAACATGAAAAAAAATGATATTGAGGTTTCTAATATATATCTTTTTTTAAACTGAATAGTTTGCGCGGGAGATACTTCACAAAGTGGAAAATGTAAAAATGGAACGATAATTGTAAAAATGATATACTTCCACCGAAAATTTGTTTAAACGAGATCTAATAATTAGTTTTATTTTATACGTTATAAATTGTAAGCCGCATTTTACCTTTCATTCAATCAACTCCAATATAATAAAAAATAAAGAACAACATTTATTTAGATTTATAGTGGTACGGAACGCTACGTGCACAAGTCCGACTCGCACTTGACCGGTTTCGAAGAAACGCATACTTCTTAAAGAACATCCACAGGGAAAATCTGCGATAAGTAGCCCATTTTATAAACGAATCGTGTGCGGGAGAAAAGTCTTAAAGCGCATTTTACGTGACCACTTAGTCTAAACTATGTGCGCATGGAGAACGTACGATAATGGAATATGAAAGAAAGAAAGAAAACTAATTTAATAATTTTAACTTTACACTATAACACACAATAAAGAACAACAAAAATTATATACATAATATGATTAATAACATCGCACATCGAAATCGCATTTCGATGTGCGCTGTCAAAACGCGTTCAGCTCAACCTAAGCAGCTGAAAGAGCAAGCTGCACTGGTATTCTCCAGAACGCAGAGGTAACATTGGGTGTAGAATACAAACAAATAAAAAAGTCGTAAGCGGAAAAAAAAATACTTTAATGAAAAATAACTGACTCTATAATCTATGATCGTGATTTAAATTGTAATAAACTACCTATTTATAATTACAAAAAAATACAATTCAATCAATTTAAATGACGAAAGTAGATGATACTATGATAGAGATGGCCAAGTGATTTTCGGGAGCCAAATCTAAATTTTGGATATGTTGTTCTCTTGGTCGAACTGAGCAAAAAATGTAATGGTCGCAAAAAAAGTTAACGACTCATTTTCCCGCTAGAGGGCTCTGAAGTCAGAATTAGGAAATCGTGGTTTTCGGCAGAATCCGCAGATTTTTTGATATGTTGTTCTTGTTGACGAGCTTATTCAGAACTTTTAGAAAAAGTTAATGACTCATTTTCCCGCTAGGGGACTTTGAAGACGCAGTCGGATAGGTAGTACAAGGCGGGCACACGCAAGAGCGGTGCTCACCTAATGACCCTACCGCGAGGCTGCGTGCTCGTCTGGCTACCGCGCACGCCGTGGTGATGTCTCTCCGTCTGGGGGACTGTACAGGGGTTCTCGGACAGTCCCTCTCTTGGCGTTGGCTCGATCAGACCTAGGTCGAGCCGGCTCCAGAGCACATGGCGGTAGAATCGCGAAAGGGCACCCCGCCATGTGCCCCGCATGGGCCTAGAGAACTCAGGGGGTTTTAGTGGGTAGGCCGGTCCTGTTGACCGGAGAGCACACGGCCGCGCCTAGCCAGCGCGGTGTCACGGTGCAACAGGTGCATTTCCCCTCTTAAAAAAAAGGGGGACTCTGAAGATATAAATTTGAGCGCGCTGTCTAGTGGCTCGGATGCTCAAGATCGCCATGTAGTGGAGGGTAAGAATCTACCCAGTACATTACGGTACCGAGTATATGTTTGACGACGGATGTGTAGCCCGGGTCGTCGCGCTCCCGTGGGTGTGTTGCGTGAGGGATGACGCAGTTGGTGGCTTCCTTTCCGCGGGTGATGGGGTCGGGCCAGTCTGATAAGCTTCATACATACAATCATTAAAATTACATTAAAATTACATTAAAATCAAAATCAAAACTCAACTTTATTCAAATATGACTTTATAGAAAGCTCTTTTGAATCGTCCAAATTTTTTTTTTCTGCCTTTATTCAGGACGTATTTTTTAGTTGATAAGAAGAATGGGCGCAAGAAACTTATCAGTTTTATTTTTATTTTTTATTTTTTTATTTTTCTCATCAACAGGTTTCTACAGCATTTGTGACAATAAATATATAAAACAATTAACACTTAGACAGTGCTTCAGCCAATTACAGAAACCCACTTTGTATTCTGTAAAAAATTTGCAAAAGGGGTCGGGGGTTGAAACTAATTTCACATTGATAGACATAAAAAAACTAAAAACAAATACTTATTTAAAAATTACAAAAAAACGTAAAAGTAATATAATAGGTACTGTAGGTGTGTGTTTTGTGTGTGTGTGTGTGTGTGTGTTTGATGTAGTGTATGGCTGCGTGCCGCGAGTGTCATTATTCCACGTAAATTTGTCAGCCGAGAACAGTGATCGAGATTGTGAGCCAAAGCAAACGCGCTTATCAAAAGTAATAACAACATTTACAATAAATTATATCGTTATCATACAATGTACATATGTTTTTACAATGTATAAGGGAAAACAAATATTTACACGTTAGAATGTATCCTCAAATCAACACCAAGCATTGGCATCATTTAAATAATCATTGACTTTGTAATAGCTCTTACTCATTAGCGTCTTTGTACCTTGAACTTATGAAAAGGCAATTCAGCTACACTATGTGGAATCTTGTTATAAAAATTTATACATTTGCCTCTAGTTTTTTGTAGCCTGTACGTTGGAACAGCAAGTTTATTTTTATTTCTTGTGTTTAAATTATACATTTGAAAATTAGTATGAAATGTGTTACACTGTTTGTACACATAAATCAAATTTTCATAAATATACTGCGTTTATAATATTGGCATTATTTCAAACAACTCTTCGGGACATAACCCATTGCAGAAACAAGCAAAGTTTTGTGGCTTAGTGAAAGCTTTTAATAATATTGGCTATCAATATTATCCTTAAGTAAAAGATTAATGAGTTATTTGAAGGTTTTTGAAGAATTATAAGTAGTAGTTTTCATGAAAGCTTACATAACCTCTACGCTTATAACTACTGAAATTTTCGGAATAAAATGTGACCATTTTAGTGCTTATTGAAGCTTCTTAGAATTTAACATTTCGCTTAGACGATTTCGGTAGTCTTCAACTCGCGATTCAAGCGATTCCTTTATGTCACCTAATTCTATCTGTTCAAATTCGTCTCATCCTATTAATTCAAAACTTTAGCAATGTTTACAGTTTAAGTTTCAATTATATATCATTTTTAACCGACTTCAAAAAAAGGAGTGTTCTCAATTCGACTGGTATTTTTTTTATGTTTGTTCGCCGATTACTTCACCATTTATGAACCGATTTTGATGTTTTTTTTTTGGTAGATTGAAGATCCGGGAGTATCTTATATATCTCTAGTAATAGTACCATGATCAGGATATCAGGGTCTGATGATGGGATCCTGGAGAAATCGAGGGAACCGTCAAATTTTATAGGCACATGTACCGCGTTTTACATATTTTCTAAAGTTATATTGGCATTTGCTTCTGGCAATCATAATAGTATGCTGCTGAGCTGATGATGGAAGGTGTAAGTCCTCAATTTCTAGGAGTTAGGAAATAGTTCTTTCAACATTGATATATGGATTTATACTCCTCTTCGTAGCTTTTATTATGAAGAGAAGTACAGGTTTACTAAACATTTCTTTTGTTATGAGAAAGTACCATGAGACCAGGATCTGATCATGGCATCCCAGGAAATCGAAGGAAGGAGGAACTGTCAAAACTCACAACTGTGACTTTATCTCTCTGTTTTATATAATGATTTGTTTTTGTAAAATGTGATTTGCAAATTACTTTCTGGTTATAATATGGTCGATAAATAAATAAAATGAAAAGTTTATCTCACATATTATGTCGCGTATCTAATCAATAAAAAATAATTTATTATCTGCAGCTGCATTTCATAATTTTAATTTATTTATAACATATAAAAATACATATAATAAAGTTGATTTAATATGACATCGTATTACTCAGTTAAATAATTACAATTTTTTTCCTTAATTATACACTTTAAAGTTCTGCAGCTGAGTATCGAGGTGACGACCTCAGGGCTGTAGCTGAAAATCAGCGATTTTTGCTGTTGTGCAAATATTGGCCCCGAGCTATAAGCCATACGATCTTACCATGTCATATATGATCCTACCATAAATTTGTTTAATTATTATTATCGGTATCGGATTGGTTTAAATAATAATAATTGTGTCAAAATCAAATCAAAATCAAAATAATCTTTATTCAACACAGACCTTTACAGGCACTTATTGACGTCAACAAACAATACAAAAAAAAAGCTTAAAAAAAAAACAAAAACTTTGTCCGTACGTACGAATAAGGAAAAAAAAATTGACTCGACACCTGTTCGGAAATTGGGAGAGCCTTCTCGAGAAGAACAGGCAAGAAACTCTGAAGGTCTATTTTTTATCTCCTCTTTTCAATGTTAATAATTATAATAATATAATATAAAAATACAATATAGTATAAGATACAATCATACCTAATACGATTACAGTCGTATGTATGTTTACATACACATATAAAAATAATACAATATTATAAATAATGTTGTTACCAAACATGGCTCTATGAATAGTGTCCCTATTCCCAAATGTGTGTATCTGTATAACACATTAAATAACTACCTATCTATCTACCTGGATATCATGAAAGTCAATGGACTGCAATCATACAGCCAAGTCCCATCGAGCGCAGTACGCAAAAGGCAAAGCATTATTCGAGAGGCAATTACTATTCGAATCAAGTATGAAAATTCGAATAACTTGGCGTCTATCAATGCCCAAGGCAGTAGTTGTAATAACGAAACTTGCTGAAACGGAATACTCGCGAACAGAGCATTCAGTTCCACTACACCCTAATTTCACCGTCATGCAAGCTGTAAGCAATAAAATAATATTAAAGCTGACTTCGGGGAATAGGTAGTGAATATTAACGCGAACGGCGAAGAAATGACTGTGATGCCAAGGTTCTGTAAGCAATTCCTAATGGAAAAAGTTTGGTTGTGTTCAGTAAATAGAAATTGAATGAATAGCTTCATTTGGAATGTTGGAAATTGAATGAACAACTTCATTTGGATTGTTAGAAAATATTTAGTATTTTAATTCATTTATGCCTTGTTTGATTATTATTTTTTGTTCTTAAGTAGTAATTTTTCAATTTTATCTCTGCCAGGGTACCTTTTTGACGTGAAACGTCTTTAAAATCGCGCCGAAACATACGGGTACCAGGTTTAAAAAGTGGACCGTAACGAAAAGGTCTATATCATCGTACCTTAATAATTAAAAACTATTACACAGAAAGAAAATATAATTCAATCCAAAACACAAATATGTCTTGGAGAATATATTTGGAATGTAAATATAAATATCTCAATACAAAATATATCTCTTCAATTATGGTCCTACTGAATCATAAAAAAAGAACTAATAATTCTCCTATAAAGTTTGTAGTATTATTGGGACAAGAATATGGATTTATAATTTAGAAACCAGAATCTTAATTCAAAATACTGCAGGTTTTGTTATCAGTTTTAGAGTCTAGGAACTAAGTACTCAAACCAAAAAAAAACAAAATTTATCAAAGATTTTGCATATTTTAATCAAGAACTAAAAATTCTTATTTTTAGAATATAAAATGATGTTTACTTTAAGAATGTTGCATATTTGATTTGAAGTTTATTTTTATTTCTTTCTTCGTTTAAATTCGGCATGTTTAAATTGTGTTAGAAAGTTCTTAATCACCAATAACTACACATATTTTATCCTTAGATTGTTTCATTCTTCGTCTAAGAACGACAGATCAGAAATATGTTCATCCAAGAAACAGGAATTATTCTGAAAAATAACATAGACATTAATCATTCTTGGAAAACCGAATGGTGTTACCATTATACAAAAATCTGTTTGTAAGGAAGAAAATATAGGCGCCTTCAGAGCTATAGCGGGTAGAGCCATAAGGCATACTCAGACCAAATAAAAAACTAAAGACTTAACACTTCCAACAAAATCATGAAGCCGGTTGTGTAAACACCACCAGTACCACACAGTAAAAAAATTACCCGAATATTTAGTCACAGTATTAGCAGGGTTATTAGATGAGTATATCATAGATTTAGTACAATAGATAGGCAATGTGAAAGAGACAAATTATCGTTTCCCGTATAATGAGATGAGCGAGAGAGAGCGAGATGGGAATATGGCAGCCTTCAAGTACCTACACACAAGCGACTTGACGTTTGCGTAGGTAAAAATAATCAAACACATTTTTTGAATACCGTGTTTTGAAAGCAACGAGTTACGTGTGCAGTACCAGGATACACATCCAAAAAAGATAACACACGGAAATATACGTTTCAAGTGTAAATATAACATATAATTTTTGTTGATTTAAGTAGTTATTTTCATCAATATCTAAAAAATATATATAAATCAGGAATAAAAAATACATAAATAATATAACAATCTATGTTATACTAAATCTATGGAGTATATAGACAAGTTAGCGTTTATTTTAAAACGTGTATAGGTATTACGCTTTCAAGGGGTGGTATGGTAATATGTTTATTTCGACAAGATATGTAGAAGATATTAAACAAGTTTTAGGATAAGATAAGAACAAAATTCTTTATTATTCAACAAATAAAAACCACCGACTCACTGCCTTCCCTCCTTCACTTTCCTTACCTAAGTAGTTTTATGCCTCTTTACACTTTTATTATCTTTAATATTATCAACATCAAAACAAATATAAATAAATGAATGAATGTGCAACGATACGGTTCGTATCACATTAATTACTTACCTAATAAACATGGAATATTGTAGCGCTTACTAGTGGTAAACTATTTGCTGGTTAAATGGTGCCTTGATCTATTGCGTGATATGTTAGAAAGAGACAAATATGAAACTAATTGTGTAAAAGGCTGTTAAAAGATATCGTTCCTACAATGCGTTCAGCACTACAGAGCTAAATTACAGCCTAAAACTAAAGGTTAGCCTTGACTTCCTCCTTCTGTGAAGCAGTGATGCTCCAGAAGGAGGCCGCCGAGCGGGGTCGGGAGATGGCCGATCCCGCTCGAAGAAGGCGGCGCCGGGCTCGGTAGCACAGCTGCGGCGCCGCCGCGGGTCGCCGGCGGGCGCGAGTAAGTCGCGACTGCTACGGCGACCCGGGATGGACCACGCCCCTTCCGTGGCCGGGGGGCGTCGTCGGTGGAGGAGACCGGGGGAGGTAGTAAGCCTCCCCCGAGGAGGGCTCCCCTGTGTCGACGGGGGAGCGGAGGCTGGGGTTCCCGGAAGAAGCTTTCTGTTCCCAGGGGCTCCCTACATGCCTGAGGAAGGCCATCCCTGAGGTTTTTAGTGGGTAGGCCTCCCCCTTCTGGGGAGGAGAGCCCCACATAACCCCGGCTCGCCACAGCCGGGGTATGCAATTCAATGCATTTTCCTCAGGGAAACAAAAAAAAAAAAAAAAAAAAAAAAAAAAAAAAAAAAAAAAAAAAAAGCCTTGACTCATTGTAACTGGAACTACACTTCCGAGGATTTGAATGCGCTCCTATATACAATTACAATATTGCTATTAGAAACTTAATTTAAAAAGTACAAGTCCGGAAAGTAAGTATATGATTTCTTCAAGCGTCCCGGTTTTTATTTTTGGTGTGGTGACGTCTCTACGTATTGGAAATGATAATTCCGCACGTGAACTAAACTACATTTTTGATAAAAAAAGAGAAAAATCATTTTAAGTATTGCACAAGGAATATTTGATATTAGCAGTTTGAACAATTGTTGAGAATGATATAAAACGGCTGTGTGTGCGTAAAAAATGATACACACGGCCGTGTCTCAGTATTACCTATAATTAATTAAAAATAATAAATAAATGGTGAAAATAATACTTACGGGTTACAAGCAAATTGGTTTTTATTCCGTGCCACGATTTGAGCACTTCCAACCTGTGCCTATACGGTTTGTAATATCTTTGCCACTAATGATATGTTGTACAAATATACTTGTTGTCTGTAAAACTATAATAGAGTTTGAGGAACACACGGTTAATTATCTAATATCACTAGGTAGGTAGTAGGTAGTTATGTAATTACTTAGTCTTAATAATCGATAACTGTGTTACAAAATACCACAATAAGTTTACATTTACCGTGATTTTTTAAAGCAATAACGTGCAATAATGTGTCAACATTATGAAAAATATTATTTTATTTAAGTTTGATGTCTGTAAATTTTTCTCGTATGGAATTGTCTGATTTGGGAGAAAGTCAAATAATCATTATGGCAACATTCTTTTTGAACGCTATGAGGATTTTGTGGACTCAACCGACTTTCTTTCTTTCTGAAACAGCAGCTCTAGAGTACTGTTCTGTGCACAACAGGATTTATCAATTTGTGAATTTAATTTTTCAACTGTTCTATTTATTTGTTACTCACCCACCCACCTAGGTTTATTTGTACACTGAAGCTAGTTTACAGATTTAAGGATAATTTTATACCTACATAATTATGGAACTAGAAAATTTGCTTGCGTCGTGGGATTCAAGACATTATTAAGAACTTCACGGGTGAGTTTATTTATTGTTATTATCAAATAATTATTTAAGTGCGGTCACAGGCTAATGGAGAAAGCTATGCCAGTGTTGTCGTTGTCGTATCAGAAATGATTTGCAAACTATGCCACAGAAGGCTTGATAGTGAAAACTCATGTAAGTATGTATAGTGTTGTTAAACAATTTCTGTTTATTAATAAAGAAAACGATTGAGCCCTAAGGACGATGAAGAGAGAAAACAGATCAAAGGATTAATCCTTCTATCAAAGCTGTTTATGCAATATTGCTAACGCAATTCATTTTTCGCATTCTAAGCAGATTTTTTGTATGTAGGCAATCCAAAACATAGTAAAATGATCTCAAACATAAAATATTTTAATATTATTATCCTTCCAATGTTACAATTTAATCTATATATATACTGTATATATAGAATGCTAAAACGGAATTGCATTTGCAAATGCAGCCTTTTTAGGTCTTCAGTGCTGCTAAACTTTTAGCACATAGTACCTATGCTGTGCCGGAAAGAAGCTCTGGGACAAAGTTAACAGGATGTTAATCATAACACATAAGCTTTTGTTTTATGCTGTTGATAGCGGAAATTCGAAATAGTATTTAGTTTCTTTATTCAATTATAGTAATGAAGGCTGGTCCACGAGACCTATTTTATAATAAGTTTAAGAATTTAATATGTGACGATGTTTTCATGGTGCTGAATAAAGTTATTCTCTCTTTCTTTTTCATTTTAATCTTTTTCACATATTATATTTTATAAAAAAAAAATTAAAACTATATAATAACAAAAGTAGGTAACTCATAGAAAAGTTTAGTAAATTAAAGTAATTCTCTCGCAGGCCATTCAAAACGCATATTACGACGACCTCCGTAGCCGAGTGGCTAGTACACCGGTTTCAAGGTGTCGCCATCTCTGAGATCCCGGGTTCGATTCCCGGGGGGTGACAGTTGTTTGTGTGATGAACTCGAGCATTTGTGCCTTAGTCATGGGTGTTAATATTTATTTCTATTTAAAAAAATATTTATCTATGTATAATTAAATGTCTGTCCGTTACCCTAGATCCCATATCATAAGCCTAGGGTTTAGTTTGAGCTAGGCTAATTGGTGTGAGTGTAGGAAATATTTATTTATTTATTACGAATTTACCACCACTATCTATTGATAGTGCAAACTCTTAAATGGTTTAGTATAAACATGGTTTTTTACTATTGTATTAAACCATGGAAAAAAATAAAAAGCAGTTATGGATACTAGATAACGAATAAACATATTTAATAATAGATGTATACATTTAGAATAAATATATACATCCATAACCCGACAACAAATATTATTATTGTTCTTCACACAATATTTGCAGCGACTAATTCAAACCCAGGACTTGTTATTTCGTAACCAATGTCGTTGAATATATTCCTATGGATATTATTGCTTTTTCTTGACTACAAATAGAACACTAGTAGGAGATAAGTGAATAGTATGTTTGTTGTGATTTAGTTTGTGCTTTTCCACAAAAATAGATAATTGTATTTATATCCCGCAGACCATGTGCAAACTGCTGAAAGGTTTTGTTGCTGTCTAGGTCCATTGTTGATACTTTGGTTTGACCCGTAACCTTATTCTTACTGACATAAAGTTTATTGATTTTTTCAGAATGCTGGAGATATTGAACACGTAATAAGTAAACACAAAGAAAAAGCTGCGTCCCGCCACCAGACTGTCCAGCCATTTATACTTCTACAAGGAAAATTGCAAGATTTTTCAGCTCTCTATATTGTGATTGAAGATAAAAAATATCAGCTGCAAAGTGCAACTTGTGCAAAGGCATTTGATTTACATCAAAATCGATATTTACATTATTTGTTGCCTTTGAAATAATACATATTACAGAAGACGACCGTGCTACGATTGTATATGATTCCAATTATTGTTATTTTAAAGTGTTTTTGTCATTTCATAAATAAAATAATTTTTATACTATTTATGTATTTTATTAACAGTAGTTTAGAGGTTTTCTTCAAACTTACCTTTTTTTTTACATAAAGAATGCATTCTCTTGAATCAGGACTATGAGCCTCTTATTTCGAAATTTAAGCATATCATTTTAAGTCAGCATTCTTTTACATAAAAATAGAATAATTCTTGAATTAAAAAATTATTGTATAACAAAAAGAAACATTAATATTTACAGTAAACGAGTAACATTTGAACCAATGTCTCAAAATATTTAGTATAAGAAATATGTAGACCCTCGATTTTATTTCAATGTTCCGTAACTTTAGGAGCGAGTCACAGAATTATTTGATTCAAGAAATGTTGTTTCAAGCACCTGAGAATTAACAATATTTATTCAAGATTTGTACATTCTGTATCTAAGAAAGAAAGAATTTTGAATCTAATAGGATACTTTATTTCTTACGTGATAAATTTTCTGTTCAAATCAAGAGCGCCTATTTCTTGAGATAACTTCGAAGAATTTTAAAAAGAAGAAACAAAGTATTTGTTCTGGGAGTTCAGATTCTTGATAGTTCAAAACATTTTGTATCTTATTAGAAGTAATTTATTTTTTCCTTATATAGGAAACTGGAAATATCTTGCGTTAAATAAGTTTATTTGATTGAAGATTTATTTTCTTTCTGTGTAGTCTTAGAAACAAAAATGTGGTGTGAATATTTCACTTATATAGTCAGCTCGCAGTAGAGACATTGAGTTTTTTTTTATTAAAATACTTAAAACACCGCCAATCTTGTTTTTTTTATTTCAATCTTTTACTTTAAAAGCGATTCCCTAACATGACGTTTCACGTTAAAACCAACGGCCGTGTGCCCCGGCACAGCCTCACCCGATTTTTTTTTAAAGGTAAAATGCTGGTTACTCACCATACCTGTCAATGGCTAGTCGATAGGCGTGTGTAGGACTTTTCCCGATATGAACGGGGTATACCCACTAGACCAACTCGACATCCATTTTGTACTTGATGGAGGCGATCCAGGGACTGAAAAACTAATTACACCGAATCACCTCAGGACAGCTCAGCAAATTACGAGTCTGCGCCATTCCCCCATAGAATGATAATCCCCAGGTAAGAGGGCCTATGGAAGCGTACAGACCACTCCTAGGGCGGTCATAGAAAACGGGTTGCATAGGACCGACATCTACTTGAAGTTTCCGCTACTTAGCTTCAAGGTGCTGGAACAATCTACCGCCGCCTCTGAGTATATCATCCTCGAAACGCATGTTTAAAAAAGTTCTCAAATCCTATCTTTTTGAAAAACAAAAAATCGGTTTACCTGCTGGGTTTTCATTAGATTATTTTCGAGTATAGTCGATTCGTGTGTGTTTGGTTATAGTGCATTGGAATATTTGCGAGTGTGTGTGTGTATATATATGTACATATGTCTGTATGTATATATTTATAACTTATATATTAGATTTTTGATGTTCAAAATGTATTTAATAGTAGTATATCTGTTCCATTTATGACAGCTGCGTAACATGTATCCATATTAGTTGTTTAGTTTTTATTTCATTTTATTCTTTACATTGAGTTATTAATCGTTTGGCAGTTTGATACCTTTTTTTTAGGCCTCAGGGTTACAGCAGAATATCAGTGATTTGCCCGTCCGTATCGGCAAATCGTATGCTGAGCTGTTTACCTATTTGCACCGCTATGACACATATCCATAGTACTGACACAGTGCAAATATAAACAATTCCTTTGTTTTGTACATGATTGTTGCCATTATATATTTTCATGTTTTATTTTTTTTTTTTTTCTTCTGTTTCTGCTTTTAATTTTGTGTTTGTATACTGTGTTTCAAATGTTAATTATGTGCAAATAAAAAATTTTATCTATCTATCTATCTATCTATCTATCTATCTATCTATCTACCGCCCAACCGTCCACTACAAGGATACCTTCTTTTTTAGAGAGGAAATGCACCTTTGCACTGCGCTGGCTAAGCGCAGCCTCCGATCTGAGATGACCGGCCTACCCACTAAAATCCCCCTGAGTTCTCTAGGAGCACTGCACACCAGGTGCACAATACGGGGCACATGACGGATACGCTGTCGCGGTTCTACCGCCATATCACTACAAAGACACCTGCTGAGGTATTTGTTTTACACGTTTCTACTGTCCAGCTGATTCTTTTTTGGGACTCGCTGCAAATTAGGGATTACACCTATATTATGATTAAACTATATTTATTTATTTTTATTTATTTATTTCAGTAATCCAACAGCGTTACAATAAATATATGTCACAAATATTTTTATACATAGTAAGGCCAAAAACGGTTTAGAAATTTAGATAACAATAATGACTTAAAGAGAACTACTTTTCGTGCTACAATACTATATAAGTCGGTTCCTATAAAATAATTTATTACAAAATAAAGTTTTAACATGGTATTTTCTAGGTGTGCATATGTGTGTCTTTCTGTGTGTGTGTGTGTGTGTGATTGTGTCTTATGTGCTTGTTTTGTGTGTATGCTTTCATCTTCGTATTTCATGATTAGGGCTGACTTATAGCTTCGAGGTGATATTTTTTTATTTTATTTTTTATATTTCGAGATAAATAAGAAAGGTCTAATTCAGAATATTGGCTAGCTCGGCTTAAGACAGAGTTTTTAGCGTACCTCGTGTGCGAGTGGGGAACGTGGAAGAGTGGAGTATGTCTAGATCGACGGGAAGGAACACATATTTTAATTTTTTCTAATAGTTCAGGGCTGTCTATTTTCCCTGATAGAATGTCATGCAAAAGTACAATGTCATATTGTTTACGGCGAAGTGACAGTGGTTCTAAATTGAAATAAAAACATGCTTCTGAGTAAGAATTAAAACTTCTAAATTATTTAAAGCTGAGGAATTTTACAAACTTCTTTTGAATGGATTCCAATCTGTCTACGTAGATACTATAGCATGAAGACCATATACTGCAGGCATGTGACCATATACTGATATTGCTTCGAACTTATGAAACATACGATAATCGACTCTATTTCTTAGAAATAGAATTAACCTTTGACTGTAGTGGTGCAAGTATTGTTGCACTGTGACAAACGTTAAACATAAATCAGTTACAAAGTTAGAGTAAGCCCACAGACGATTCACTATATGCTTCTGTAGAAAAAAGTACAATTTCTGTTCAGAAATCTACATTTCAATTCAAACTATACGCCAATTGTAAAGCGAGGGAGGCGAAAGCAGCGCGATAACTTGATTTGTTCCGCTTATTGCTTTCATCGGGTTGAGCCTACTATCGAGCCTACTAACGTATAGGTATATACGTTACTTGAACTTGTGCTTTGCTGTACAATGCGCTGAGATAATGCTGCTTACTGAAATGAAGACAAACTATGCAGTAATGTACAACGAATCACGTGACGACTTTGGTTATAGACTTAGAGAGTAGAATTTATTAAATGGCATTCTGTGTTCATGCAACTTATGTAAATTTTCTCCTCTAATATTGCCTCTCAATTAGATTTTAAAAATGTTTTGCATTCTTTGAAATTTTTCTATTTTAGCGTAATTTTATTTTTATGGTCGACAAATTCTACAGTATAATTACAATTAACAAGTCAGTTAGAAAAAGCGGTGCCATAACTGAACCCTGAGGTAGTCCATTCCTTAAATAAACTGGATCATTCCATTCGCAATAGTTTTGATTATGTCCAAATAAATGTACCGTAAAAAACTTCCGCCGTATCTAAGCCGTATGCCAATTACTGTAAATATATGCCAGTTGGAAACTATTGATATAAAAACGAAATGGGAACTCGGCCCATGCATGACGGGGTTGATATGTGTCGCGTCAAAATATTATAGTTGTCCTAAAATAATATTGCGATAACTATTAAATGTCTTTTAATATAGTAGTTGACGCCATTTTTGTTATTGACTACGTGACGGGTTTATATTCCTGTTTTAAATTTCAAATGTAATATGTAATTTAATAATAATCATAATTTTGATCTCAAAGCTTAAGAGAATTAATATAATAAAGTTTGTACGAAGTACAGTGGCTTAGCTTCAAACGTTCCGCGCGATCAGCGTTATTGCTCAATTTAATGTAATTAATTAGTTCACGATCGGACACCAATCGCGCCGCGTGTGCTCATTACCATACATTACCATTTTTACCAATACATTATATTTTGACCAAATCTGTGTTTATTACCATTTACCAGTATATTTTATATTTGTAGGACTTACACCCTACAAAGTTTTTTATTTAGTTAATAATTAAACATGCTAATAACGAATATACTGTAATTTAAATATAAATTATTAATATCACATTTATTAAATTATTCTCCCTCTAAAAGTATATTCTACATCAGAAAATTTATTATCGGCACATTAAAATTAAGTCCACCCGCTATAGCTTTCACATTACAATAAAGAGTAAATACTATTTGTATTAACATCTATATTTTTTTATAGGATAGGGCAGCAAACGGATCACCTGATGGTAAGCGACCCCCGCAACACTAAAGGAGTCACAGATGCGTTGCCAGCCTTTTAAATGTGAATATGCTCTTTTTTTGACGGTTTCGATATCGCATCGGTTCGTAAAACTACTGCAGGCGACAATTCAATGCACAGTTTAGTAGTGCGTGGCAGAAAATTCCTGGAAAAACGCACTGATGGACTGCCAAGCGTCCAGATGATGAAGATAAATGTTGTATTACATATTTGGGTTATTGAGACACATCAAAATTTAAGCAGAAGATTTTTTTATGATCTGACCTAACGATTTATATTATCTTAATAAATCGATTTTTAAGTTAAAATCTACTTTGTAGAAACCATAAAACTGAGTGTTGAGACCCGTTCGTCTAAAGAATACGAAATAGTTCTGTTTTGACTACAAGAATATTATTTTTATTTTTAATTTTTTTTTAATGGTATTCCGAGGTACCCTTTGGAGGCTCGTATATTGCGCGTCACCTGTACAGTCATCTGCATAGCAATGCATGTTTTCCATTAATAACAGATCATTGATATGCAGAATGAACAGTCTTGGGGAGAGCACCGAGCCTTGCGGAACACCAGCATTGATAGTTTTGGTATCGGAGCAAGAACCTTTGTAATTAAAAAAAAAAAAGAAGTTGGCGTTCCACTAGAATGCGTTTTAAAAACAGTTTTCTGCCACGCACAGTAAATATCTGGAACTCGTTGCCATCAGCTGTCTTCCCCAACAACTGCAACATTGGGTTATTCAAGAAAAGAGCATATTCTTACCTGAAGGGTAGGCAACGCACTGGCGTCGCTGGTGACGTGGGCGACGGTGAATCACTTACCATCAGCTGACCCGTCTTGCTGGTTTGCCTCTTATTTTACATAAAAAAAAAATTTTAGTGATCGTTCTATTAAGTTTTTTCAGTGATCACGGCTATGTTCACTATTACAATTTGATATCGAACACTTGTAGGTTCCAATACAAGCAAAATTATGTTTGACATCCGTATTTAAATAGACATGCTGTAAGCACAACATAAAAAAATACTGCAAACCCTTAGAACGTCACAAGCGGCTAATTTCGTCGGCCATTTTGCGCGAACACGCACGAGGCGTCTTGCTTGCATCAAAATATTCACAATTAAAATGTTGAGTACAACATACTAACACGACTTTGGTTTATCTATATACATTAACTAGAACATACTCAGTTTTATAAGAAATCGTTTTTACGCGAAAATAACACAATTTCTATTATGCCACTGCTAAATAATATACCATTGCGACACGAGTGCTAGTTCAGTTTAAATCTGATTATCTGAACTGGCATACAACACTTTTACTATGACTGTGAAACAAAGACAAGAAAAATAATACAGTTGACACAATCAATACATAGTATAAAACAAAGTCGCTTTCGCTGTATGTCCGTATGTATGCTTAGATCTTTAAAACTAGGCAACGGATTTTGACGCGGTTTTTTTTAATAGATAGAGTGATTCTTAAGGAAGGTTTGTATGTATAATAACTGCATAATATAGTAGAGAAACACTGATAAATTTAAAGGTTTCTAATGTGATGTCGTAAATAAGCACGTTTTTTTGCGCTTATATTGCAAACGCTGGCTGAACCCTACGAGATAGACCAAAATAATGTACTACAGTATTGTACAACTAACAAAAATCCACAAAAAAGTCCGCGATGGTATATGTCTATCTCTTAGGGATAACCCACCATAACCATTTTTTCACTGCACCCGTGCGAAGCCGGGGCGGGTCGCTAGTTGGAAATAATCATAAGTTGAGGAAGAAGGGAAGTTGGATTGTATATATATATATATATATATATATATATATATATATATATATATATATATATATATATAATATATATATATATATATATATATATGTAGTGTTTTTTTTTATACTACAACGGTAGCAAAAAGGCTTACGGCCTGCCTGATGGTAAGCAGTCACCGTCGCCTATGGACGCTTGCAACACTAGGGGCATCACAAACGCTTTGCCGACCTTTTTAAAAACCTATTTACTCCCTTTGTTTATTTATTTTAGAGCGTATTGAAAATGTCGTATTGTTACAGGTCCTTATTTACTATGGACATGTGAAATATCCGCTTACAAAGCATTACCTGTTAGTAAAGGTTCATAATAACTTGCCGTGAAGCTTGAACTTGCCTATCACAATGCAGAATGGTCAGTCGTTTTCAAACAATGTTAACTTGTAGTATTTATATTCGAGTATCTCTGAGGTCCCGGGTTCGACTCCAGGTGGGGGTAGCTGTTTGCGTGATGAATGCGAGTATTAGTTGTATCTAAGCCATGGTTGTTATAGTACATTTCTACCAAATTTATTTATTGTAGAAGATACGAAAAAATATGCTTACGGAGGGTATAAAAGCGGCATTTTTGCGTGTTATCACTGACGAAAAACAGATGGCGCTACGTGTGCTATGTAGCGTTCGAGCGACAGCAACCGAATTTATCCGAGCGCTCTCGAGCTCGGCGGCTTTGTGGCGACTTCACTTCTCATTTACTTAGTCGACGAGTGAACACATGTTTTTCAAATTACCCTCCATAGCTTTCTATTAAATGTTAGTTGAGTTTCTTTTGCATAAATTAATTCAGAGTCTTAGGCATCTAGTGTTTTGTAAAAAGTTACGTCATTCTCTTAATAATAGCGTGGATCTTCTTATAATATTAGTATCAAAATTATTTATATATGTATAATATAATATATGTATGTCTATCCGTTACGCTAGATCTCATAATACAAGCCGTATAGAGATTACTTTGGGCTAATTGGTGTATCTAAGTGTAAGAAATATTTATTATTATGTAGCTTAAATCACGTGTCTTTATAAGACACGGTCCTTTATAAGGCGTGCGCGGGGATACAGATCTAACGCGTAGAGGCCATTTAAGCCAAATTTAATGAAAGTGTGCGTGGAATATACCAGCTGGGTCCAATCTCTATCTACATCATGAAAAATGCAGCTAAATACTACACCCAGTTAGATGCAGATACTATTGTCAGTAGTGGTGAAAAAGCTTGTGGACTATTGCATTTCAATTTCGGTGGTAATGAGAACCGGACTATGGAAGAGACTCCGGTCACCTGTCTTCTCAAAGCCTCCTAATTGATTTTAAATATGGCAGGTGGTGACTCGCCACTCACTAAATGGGCCCCCCAAAAAAACAGACCAATATTGGTGCGAAGAGAGCAACATTGGTGTGAACGGCTAAGAGTGTAGTGAGGTGTGTCTGTGACAGCGATTGAAACGCCGGCTTCGTTATGACATTATTACACTTCCACCCTTCGAGCATCTGCTCTTGCGACTCCACTCTGTCCGGCTGGTTAAGGCAAGACAGAGGCGGGTGGCATACGCCCCCCTGAAGCACATCGGTACCTTCGGTGACGCAACTCACCGACAGCTCGCCACAAGCTGCCCTGAGGGGGACTGACTGCACTTGTAAGAGTCAAAGTTGCTGTATATGTCTGTACTAATTTAATGTGCCCATATCTAATTGACTAGCTGAAGAGTGTTACTAATATTAGTGGCAGAGCAAGATATAAGCGACTAAAGAACTCCAGGCGTGGACAGTCGATTTGGTTCGATGTGGCCTGGTGAATAGTGTGAACAACTTATAACAAGGGCGCCATCACACTGACTCAATCAGAGTTTCAGATGGATGCAAAATAAACCAAAAAGAATTTACCAAAATAAGCTTGCATGTAATTCTTCTTATGAACAATATATATAAGTGAATGAACAAATTTTTCTTGGTTAAATAATTTTAAGTGTTTATTTAAATGCAAAAAGATTGGCTGAGAGCCATTACAAATCATTTCTTTGGACGTAGCCTTAACAAATAAATTTAAATTTCAAAAGTAGCTGTAGCCAACCGCACAACAGACTCAGCATTTACCTGTATAGATCAGCTAAGGCACATGGAGTGGAAATACAGGTTCTAAGTAATTAATCATTAGGAAATACTCACATTCAAGCTGGTTATGAGGTTACCACGAGGTGGATAGACGTGATGAAAGAGGATTTAGATTTTCTCACGTTGCACTCCCATTATGTCACATTCCACGTTTTTCCTAAACAGATGCGGCTTGATGGCTTTACTAGACAACGTGACCTCTTGATGGTATGTGCTTGCTAAGTACATATGCAGGTGACCATTTTAAGTTTGAAGCTAGATGTGGCTAGAAGATATGCTACATATTATGCTACTAAACGAGCCAAAATTATCCCATAGGTTGAAAACCCTGGAAAAGAGGAAAAACAACAGTTGAAATTGGCATCGGCCATTATGGAGAACTATCACGAGCTAATCCAATATACAAGTCAATTACACTTACCGTTTTTTAGCGAGGTTAAGAACGAGATTTTTACAGAAAAAGAAAAGTGCGCCCCATTTGGGGTGATAAAAAAGAATAAACTAATTAATTTTCAATCAAAGAAAAAAACTTAAAGCGTGCTGATCTCTATTTCTCAAAGTTCAGAGTCACAATGCGTTCTGCCGCTATCGTGACCAACAAGAGAAAGAATGCATTGACAAACGGTTGCATACAATATAATTCAGCCCTAGACTAAAGAATGAAACATAGACTCCCGGACCTAATTGCCCTTCGGAAGGACTCATAAGAGATCCAATGAGAAATAACAAATAAATATATTCTTACAAAATAAACCTATTTTATATTTTAGGTGCTTTAATTACGATATTCAGAAATCTCAATATTATCTTAAATGTTCCTATCAAATATATATTCTATGACCTACACAGATACGAGTTAAGCTGAATTATCTATTCACAGACTCAACTCAACATTAAAATCAATTCAAATTCTTTCAACAATTACAGCTGCATTCCTTTAGGAATGCAAAGCATATTAACATCTGTTTGCCACTATTAATATTCAGTTAATTAAGTAAGACAGATTTATATATTGCCCTGTCTCAATCATCCAGTACAGAAAGAAGTGTCTGAATGTAGGTGCATCCCTTTTGCTAACCGCGTCGGTAATATGTGAGGGCAAATGTCAATGTCAATCCACCTTTCATGTACAACAATAACAAAATATTTGTCAAATGCAGTTTAGTATTTCAGTTGAAATTAATACGAAAACAATGTACTAATGTTATGGAATTATGGATTAATCATTTATGTGCCAATCATGAACTGTGTGTAAAAAAAACGTTACACACTGATGGGGCATTTATGGCAGTTAAGGGGCATTAAATGCCCCACCAGCGGGCGATGGGGTCGTCACTTCCCTACGCCTTTATTATTATTATTATTGTAATGTTCAGATCGTTTAACGTTCGTTTTTGCCGTTTAATTTATTAAGTTCTTATTGGATCTATTCGCTTCATTATTGGTTCTGTTAAATTTAATTTTTATTATAAATCATAAGTACAAACGCGCAAAAGATAATACGGGAATGTTAACTAAAATCTCAAACACAAATTTCCATTTAATTGAAACTCCATTCAATCACGTCATTGATCCTTTTACTAAACTACACTCAATTTGCACTCGACGCCAATTTAGACGTGCCGACCTTTTTCATCTCTCCAGCAAAGGGGATTAGCCGGAAGCCACACGAGTTAGTATTGGCCAAATTTTTAAGTCAACGCCATCAGCTGACTGGAGTTCTGCGTATATTGGCAAGCGCTGGCTCTCGTTATTAGAGTGTTGCGGCGAAATGGTGGACGGGGCTTGTTAGAATTCGTTCGGGCATTTCTATTTAGCCGTGGATTGTATTGTGGTCTGTTATTAGATTCGGTTTTGTTTGCTCTATCTATACTATCTATACTAATATTATAAAGAGGAAAGATTTGTTTGTTTGTAATGAATAGGCTCCGAAACTACTGGACTAATTTCAAAAATTCTTTCACCTTTGGAAAGCTACATTATCCCCGAGTAACATAGGCTACTTTTATACCTGAAAAATCGACAGATCCCACGGGATGCGCAATAAAGGCCTCGCTCAAAAACTACTGCACAGATTTTCATGCGGTTTTCATCAATAGATAGTGATTCTTGAGCAAGGTTTTGCGGTATTTTTTATCTCGGAAAAACGGATAGTCCCACGGGAAGCGCGATAAAACCTTCGCGCCATAAACCGACTTCCGCGCATATGTAGCCGTGGGCAAAAGCTATGACCCTTAACCCTCTATAGAGCCAATCCCGAAATCCACGCAGGCGAAGCCGCGGGCAGAAAGCTAGTTGTTAATAACTTACTAATCAAACACTTAAAGTGTTTGATTAAGGTCTAAATTAGTTTGAATGTATTTGATTAAGTTTAAGAATAAATAATTATTAAAAATCACTTCATACATGAATTCTGTGTAGCTTTGATCATTAAGGTTACACATGCGACGGAAGTTTAAAAAATGGAGTAACTTCTCTCGTTTTCCCAACATTTCCCTTCACTGCTCTGTTCCTATTGATTGTAACGTGATTAAAAGTATACTATAACTAGCTCAAGTGAAATAATTGTACTAAGTTTCGTTAAAATCTGTCTAGTAGTTTTTGTTTTTATAACGGTTATACAGACAAAAATTTTACTGATGAAAAATGAAAATGACTCAGTAATCACCCCCTGATAGTTATTTTGGAAATATATTTCATGTACGGAATTGACCTCTCTATTTTATTATAAGTAGATTATGTATTATAAGTTTTTTTTTAGATTTATTATAAGTAAAGATGTTTCTCAACAGCCATTTATTAGTGTTGCCACACGCTTTGAGTTTATATACAAAAAATAACATTATATTTTCCAACCCCGAATCGACGACGATCCGAACTACTATTTAGCGGAACTAACAGCGTCTCTGGCAAAATGTTTTTGACAGATATTCAATTTATCGGATTTCGAAATTGCTCGAAGTCCAACGACGCAGACAGATTGAAGGGACGCCCTCGGCTCTTACAAAGATACAAAAGCCCTTTCTCCGAGCGGGGTCACTTTGAAGCGCCCGTTTAAAACTGAATTCTAAAACTTGAGCGTTTAAGGTGTGATTTTATGCATTGTATTTTGAGACGGCTGCTCCCCAAATCAGCGAAGTAAGTGGGCCTGAGTGGTTTACAGTCCTTCAAAGATTCAAGATTCTCGTTGCGTTATTTTATTTAATACAGTTAAAAGAAAGATAGAGCAAAAATTACATGTACAATATATTAAGAATAAATTCCTAAACACTGTGCGATGTAAAAAATGGCGTTCAGTCCAATGTAAGCAGATAGCAGAGTCTTTTTTTTGTTCCCTCAGGAGAGGGAGGCTGAGAATTCTCACAAGGAGCACGAAACGTGCCCAGGATGCCATCACAACGGCAAGTGTCACGTGATTTTGCCGGACATGGTCACGGACTAGAGCGGTCTGACCACGTGACCCACCGACTAAACTCAGCCTGTACCTAAGTTCTAAGATCCTTATAGGCAAATCGTGAGGGCGATCTCCCCCTCAAAAAAGAACCTCAACGAACACATTCTCACATTAAATGTCACATTTTTTTATAAAGAAAGTATAAGTATAAACGTACAAATAACAAACTTATTTTGTTTATATGTTCATACAAATTAGGCGGGCTTACCCAATTATGACGTCACGATTGCATTGTTTTTAGTCTGGATCGTTTTTTGAGCAATCCGCGACAGTCTCGCAAACACTTTTTTGTAAATTGAAAGTAATAAGCGCAGATATACTGTTGGTTCTACAATATTTCACAATTAAAAGAGTACTCTTTATTATATATAGAATTATTATGTCACGTGTCTTTATAAGACACGGTCTTTTATAAGGCGTGCGCGGGGATACAGATCGTAGAGGCCATTTAAGCTTAATTTAATGAAAGTGTGCGTGGAGTGTACTAACTGGGTCTAATCTCTATCTGTATTATGAAAAATGCAGCTAAAGACTACACCCAGTTAGATGCACAGAAACTATTGTCATTTCTAGTCTTTTAGAATTATTATTATTATATGAAAAATATACCCAATTATAAAAACAAAGTTGTGAGTATAGATTTTCGGAGTACATTTCAGTTATATTAATGCAATGTTACTTATAAGATTTGGTATATATATAATTTAAGGAATGAACAATTTTTACTACAGGAATATATATTTTGACAGAAATATTCAGATATAACGCGAGCGAATCCATTGATGAAAAACTTATAATGTAATATTTTGTTTATGATTTATTAGTTTATCGCCTCAGTAAGCGCGTTAAAAAGACTGAATAAATTA
Source organism: Scirpophaga incertulas (assembly GCA_036419045.1). NCBI lineage: Eukaryota > Metazoa > Arthropoda > Insecta > Lepidoptera > Crambidae > Scirpophaga > Scirpophaga incertulas. The sequence continues at coordinate 2,424,797 of CM071633.1, forward strand.
CTTTAGGATTTATTTAAATAACTTTCAACGACCCCTCAATGACTGCTGGAAAGTCAACTCGCAGATTTTCCAAGAACTTCAATTTAACGTGACTTCTTTATACTTAATAATTTATTTTTAATTTTTATTTACGCATAATTACATTGAAAATTTTTCTTTGTACTTATAAATGCCTATTATTTACCTAATTATCGAGGAAATACTTCGAAACGATTGTGGTATCTCAAGCGAAATTGAATAAATGGTAACAAAGTAACGACTCAACTGAGAGTTGAGTCGTTACTGGGCATGGATTGAGTTGCAAAATAACATTTCTACTCATTACTTTAAATATACGCTAAACTTTACATAGTGACTTTGGGATAGCTCTTTTGTCGCTCAAAATAACGTCTGTTTTCGAAGTGCTCCGCTTTAATTAATTTGGCGTTGACAAAGTTCAAAGAAAATTGTAAGCGCCCGTGGTCTAGCTCCCTCGTGGATTAATAGGAAATTTTCACGTAAGCGGTCTTATATGTTCTTCAATCACTTCTTTAACACCTTGCAGCCGTTAAATTCAATCTTGGATCAACTGGCTCTACTAATGAATAAAATGTGAGTTTTAATGTCCAGGTTTACAACACCTTAAAATATACATGATCCAACTCCAAAAACAACACATGCGCTTAAGAAACAATGAGCTCTGATGATCTGACCTTCGATATTTCGATATCCAAAGATATAAATTTGAAATAAAATAAAAATAAAACAATATATAGTTGTAAATGTTTATGATATATTAATTTAATTATTAGATATAAAATTATATTATTAAATGTTATTAAGGCTCCAAATTAAAATATACTGAAATATATAATATTTTTATTTAAATTTTATAAATAGCATACATGTAGTTCTATTTATTTTATTTATTTTTTAGATATAAGAATACGAGTAATAACGATGTGATAGTTAATTAAATAAATAAAAATAAGTTCATGGTTGATAGCTCCTGTTGATATATAGTTAATATGAATGTCATTAGATTTGGGTAATTGTTTATATGTAAATAGTGGATGCATCTCTCCAAAATTGCTGTGCCTTATCAAGGTCCATAATGGTACTAATAATTTATTTGACAACTTATGAAACTTATGGTATGCAATAAAGATTTTGATTTGAATTTGAATTGGATTTCGATTTGATTTGATCAACGACATTTGTAAGCTAACACTGTATCCTTTAATTGCTCCAAAAGATTTGTAGGTACTCAATATCTTTAGATTTAAGGTAAAAATTTGTATTAAACCAAACAACATGAGATAAAAACTAAACTAAACTAAACTAATCGCTTGCGAGTAGTTTGAACAAATTCTTTATATACGTATTTTTGTATATCGGTAGATCGGAAGTCTTGGTAAATCAAAAAGTGTTCTTGGGTGACTCCGGGGCCGAATCCGTCATATATTAATGCGCTCACCAGATATCTCAGAGGAATCGGTGATGGAAATCACTGAGGATCTTATAAAGAGAGGGTAAGCAACTCATTCCCGCGTTACAAAGAGCTGTCAGCCCTTTGTCACTTGGTGTCGTGGCTGCGGTAATTAGAGCACGACTCTCCACAAGACGGTGAAAGAGCTGGGGCTTGTTAAGGCGAGCTGACGCCACATGAGTCGTGGAAGTGTATTTGCTAGCCACAACCAACCGACGTGAAGATCTCTCCTTCACGCCGGGTTAAGTAGAGTTTTACTCAGTAGGCCCCATCACCATCTGTCGGAGAATACGACGTAAACATTTTGGTCCAGAGCTTTTTCTTTGGACGGACCTATGCTGAAACCTCAGATGTTGAACTTTGCAATGAGTTTGTGGAGGGCGCACGAACAGAAGGTGCGACGCCTTGTCTGCTAACGACACTGGCGACCGTTCCGGAATAGTTAGGGTCGGAAACTAGGGAGTCGACACAACTTAGTTTAGTGGCTCGAACGCTCAAGATTGCCGTCTAGTGGAGAGTGAGAATCTATCCGGTACGTAACGGTATCTGGTATATGTTTGACGAGGGGTGTGTAGCCCGGGTCGCTGCGCTCGCCCACGAGCGCGGCGCTCGCCCACGAGCTCGTGTGTGAGCGAGAGACGTGGGTGTATGGCATGAGAGACGACGCGGTTGGTGGCCGGCGGAAGGGATTCGTTTGCGAGGGTGATGGGGTCGGGTGTGTCGGATAAGATTGCTCCAGAACACGAGGTGCATAACCATATTTCCCTATATATAAAAAAGAACTGAAACTCCTAACTTAAGGTTCTCATGGGACCCTCGTGTGCCCAAATATAAGCACTGTCGGTAGAGACATATTTTTATGAGCTGTGATGAATCAATGTAATGACAGATACATTTTTTTTTTTATAGGATAGGGTAGCATACGAGCAAACGGATCACCTGATGGTAAGCGATAACCGTTGCCCATGGACACCTGCAACACTAGAGGAGTCACAGATGCGTTGCCGGCCTTTTAAAAGGGAAAAAGGGGGGAAGGGGGGATGGGCCTCCGGTACCCTCACTCACTTGGCGAAACACAGCGCAAGCGCTATTTGACGCCGGTTTTCTGTGAGGCCGTGGTATCACTCCGGTCGAGCCGGCCCAATTCGTGCCGAAGCATGGCTCTCCCACGGTAAAACATTACATAATATAGGTCAATCTTCCATGGAAATAGTATTGCGTTTCCCAGCTTTGAGCATAAGTTGAGAGCTTTTTCACCAAGATGGCCGTTAATACTTTCAGTTATACCTGTGATCCTACTGCTTGCAAATTTTATCATTTTTGCTAAAGTACCTACAATGTTCACTATTTTACCCTTAAAACCTATTCCTTGCTTTTTAACCCATAAATCATTATTACCAGCTCTCAATAGCGTGATTAATTACGATAAAAACATGGCCGCTCAATCAACATTATCGCATTGGATGAGCCCATTGGGATTAGTAATATCGACACGACTACACATTCTGGGATTACACGTTCGTATTTTGGGTTTAACGTACCAAGAGTTAATACATAGCTTATTCTTAAATTATTATTAATGTTAATCGATACACTATTATGAAGTAAAGTAACATTTAAAGACATCACTCTTTTTTTCTTTTGGTAAATTTTTTTTTATATGAATTTGTCCTTGCTTCCCATGGGGGTAGATAGAGATCAAAGTTTTCCACTTGCTACGATACTTATATTGCAATTTTACGAGATATTTAAATTTCACAAAATACGGGATAAAGTGGCGACCTGAAATTCGTGGCGGAGCTTTAAAAAGGACGTATATACTGCGGCCAATAAAACATCTGCCCAAGACAGCCGGACCGCCCATGCCTCATTCGCACGGACATCCGCCGCACTCGGCTAATTTCAATCCTCTCAAGGCAAGAATATGCTGAATTTTTTAGGGAAATCAGGAATTGAATTGTGTAAATGAAAAAAATTGGATTTGTGCGCTCATCAAATTGGAACACTTAGATAAAATCATGCCATTTAAGCAAGATTTGTTTCGAAAAATTTGTGTGTACAATAAATTACCAAGTTACGCCGGAAATATATTTACGTGTCGTGATGCGTCGTGATACGTCAGAAGCGTATCAGTATCATACAGTATCTCAGTTTTTATATATACAATATATCAGTTATATATTAAAGACAATCCTTAGGCAACTTTCTTTGGCCCCGCCAGATAACCTAACTACATACAACAAAAAGTCGAAGATGGAAAGTCGAGAATTTCAGTAATAACTGTATTAGCGGCATACGACAGCCGCTAGCTGCAGAATATAGTATAACAAATTCGCCAATATATTATACTTGAATTGCACTAACTCAATATAACTGCAAACATAAAATTAACCTTGATTTACGAAATTTATTTTTTTCAATATTACTGTGTTTGCTAGATGAAGGAAAAAATAGATTAAAAAATAAATATTTATTTGACATATTTATTTAGAAAAAAATAAAACCAGGCATCAATTTTGATACTTCAGGCATTAACGCCATAAAGAAATCAGATATACCTATGTATGAAATAATTCGAAACATTGGTTTATTATTGCATTTTTATTATCGCATAACAACACTTTACACTCTTTACAGAACCAAGAGGTAAGTTACCTACAATAGGGTACTTCCCTCTATATTAGAAAAGCTCTAAAAGCATATAACTATGATAGCTTATGCAGTAAATAGTCGGAACAATCATGTTTAACTACATAAAATAACAAAAATAATATAAAAATTAGTTTCAAAGTATTCACTTTTTTAATCTATACGTAAAACAAGAGCGAAACATAGGCCGCCATGTCGTGACGTCATAAGGTACTGTAAACTTATGCGTGTCAATGTCATTATGAATCATAGTACGTATAAAGCCGCAAAACAATAAAAAAAGAAGTTTGTAGGTTGCTTTTTTAATGTAAGAGAACGTTATAAATACGTAAGTTAAATTGAAATCGCACGAGAATCACACTATGGAAAGCAGTTTTGAAAAAGGAGATAGTACGAATTTATCAAAAATAAATGCATTAATGGTCGGAAAATTCTTTGCTGCAAATTCCGACTTTTGTTCTGCCGAGTTACGGAGTATTACATTGATGTCAGTATTACTCTTTTATTATTATTCCTTTATTAGTTGTTTATATATAAAAGATAATAACTCATTTTTAAATTATGAATATAATAATACATAGCATCAAACATAGAGCTTTGTTTATTATTTACATGGCGTAATGACGTCATCGCTACAGAGTAACAACTCGTGCGGCGCCTTCGTCAAATTACGCGCGAAATTTGAACATATTAAATTTTAATGCAATTTTTATAGTACTTAACGACTGTATAAAATTTTTATATTTTTAGTATATGGTTGACTGACACGCAAGGATCAAATTAAGATTCTTTTCAAAAAAGAGATTAATTCCCTATTATTAAATTTACACTTATTTCTAAAATCCAAAATTATTTCATGAACAATACAATCGCCACGCACGTCAGTAGAGGGTTGTGCTGGTACACCTGTCCGGGGTGTTTTAAAAGGTACTGTAGTATCTTATTCCCTTTTATTTTTTTTTTAATTTGGTTGGAAAGAATATTGTACAACAGTGAAATACGCACAGCCAACCTTTAAAAAAATAGTAATGTGAACATTCGGTTTAAAAGATTGGTATTAAAATTGAAACTCTAGGTTATTAAGGGTTAAGGAGTCGCTTTTAAAGTAAAGTTACAAATACACAAAAGCTCCAATTGTATAGTAAGTACTCAAGGTCATAATTAGAGATCGGATAATCGGATACATATTTACCTAAAGTTAGTTAAAGACAAAGTATGGAAACGGCTTTTTATTGTTTTGTTAAATAAAAATCCCGGGATTGCGGAATTGGATAGCCGGATGTTTATTTATTTACCTAATTTAGTTTTTGACAAAGTATGGAACTGTCTTTTTATTTTATTTCCATAAATAAAAATCCCGGAATTCTGGTACTGTAGAACATTTTAGTAATGCAAAACTAGTCGGTAATATGAGCTTAAAAATCGGAAGTTAACTCAGAGTGAGATACTAGACCATACTACGCCCGGGCACCATTTCTGTTTTTTTTATTCAATTATTTAATTGATTATTGTTTTAGTAAAACTAGCTCACTACTTTCGTATAACACTCTTCATGTAATAAATCGTACATTCATAAATCGCACGGGGAACTGAAACTAAACTTCATACGAATGCATAGTTGTATAAATGAACCCGGAGTCTCGGTCTTTTGAAAATAAATACCACGTGCTAATTTAGTAATTTTCAAACAATATCACTACGTTAAATTTGCAGTCCCGTATTTTCCCGGGATTTTTATTTAACGAAATGTATTTTAAAAAGCCGCTTCCATAATTTGTGAGCCAAAAATTAACTTTAGGTAAATATGCATCCGATTATCCGATCTCTAGTCATAATACACATTTGTCACACACATTTAATCACTCATACATACACATATAGGAGAATTGTTTCGTTCTACACCAGAGGTTCCGAAATTATTTTGTGTCGTAGACCCTTTGTAATGTTTTTGGCTTTATTTTTTTTCTAAACTGAATAGTTTGCCCGAGAGACGCTAAACTTGTTTAAACTTGTAAAGAAATTTGAACACAGAATGTTCTCAGAGGCCAGCTTCTAAGTTTTCGGTTTTTAATTGGTATTCTTGCTAGTTATTTTCAGCACGAAGACTCCCGCCGCAGATGTGTGAACCAGTCGTAGTATCGTTGACGAGCATAAGGAGTTGTAAGAGGTTGGGATTTTACACATAGCACCATCTTTGTATAAATGAATTCAAATTTGATTTTAGAATACGATCCAAATGACTTGTTTTGAAGGAGTTAAACATGATCTCATATGAAACATACTTCAATTAAAAATATAAAAAAAAATGATTCAACTTCTCAATCTTCTATTTGGAATGTTCACGTACTTAAAATTGTAAAGACCTAGATTCCGCTCTCGAAGCGCAAATAAAGAAGGACTCTGAAATGGAATAGTCTTGTACAATCGTTTCTTCCTATTTTTGCTACGATCCTCTTTACTTCGTCTGGAGCGCGGCAAATAAATGATTCAGGCTTATTAAAGAGACGTGGGGAATTGAATTAATTGTAACTGACTTAGGTTGGTTCCTTGGCAGTTCTTGCGTGAGTTCGACCCCTGTATTGTGTTTCGACATCTACCATTTACTAACACGTTAGTGAGTTATTGGCGTGTGTATGCATATAACTTTCTGTCTTTTCCTCGAGTGATGTATTTCTCATTCTAATTTTTGAGTTATTCGTACTAATATCATAAGCGCGGAAGTTTGTATGTATGTTTGTTACTCTTTCACGTAGATAGTACGTTGCCAAATATTTTGCCAAACACAGTAAAACTATAGTTTTATAGATTTAAATGTGAACTTGCTTAAACTTGTAAAGGAAGTTGGGTTCAAACTATTTGTCTGAGTCCAGCTTCTAATTGACGATGCTGTAAAAATACAGGAAGAAAAAAAAACTGCCCTAGCTTGTTCTTTCAATGTAGCCGTTGATTTGTGAACCAATGGCGTATCATCTTTGACGTGAAAAAGTGATCGGAAAAATCCTATTTGAAGAATAAATTTATGTTCGCAAATACGATTATAAATTCATATTCATCGGAAACCGGTGTACTGACCAAGCGACCGGAGGTCGTCAAACCGAGAACTTCTTGACGAGTCGGTGAGCGCAATAGGTAATAAGTATGAATATGAATATTTCTCTTGTTGAGAGTACTAAGTTTTTAGGCATACACTTAGATTCCAGATTACAATGGTATACCCATATTGATGCTCTGTCAAGCAGACTTAGCTCAGCTGCGTATGCTGTTAAAAAAATAAGGCTTCTAGCTGATGTTGAAACAGCAAGGTTAGTTTACTTTAGTTATTTTCATAGTGTAATGTCTTATGGCATTTTGTTATGGGGATCAGCTGCCACCATTGAAAGTATTTTTATACTACAGAAAAGAGCAATTAGAGCTATATATAATTTAAGACCAAGGGATTCCCTTAGGGATAAGTTTAAAGAAATTAACATTTTAACATTGGCGGGGCAGTACATCTATGAAAATATAATCTATGTACACAAATATTACAATAATTTCATTAAGAATAGCGATGTTCATAAATTAAATACAAGAAATAAAAATAAGCTTGCTGTTCCAAATTTTAGATTACGTAAAACACAAAACTCATTCTTGGGAAAATGTATAACTTTTTATAACAAGTTACCAACAGTATTGTTAATCTACCTTTTAATAAACTTAAAACTCGAGTAAAAAAAACTTTGATGAGCAAAGGATATTATCGAGTCCAGGATTACTTGGATGATCGAAGTGTCTGGGACTAAAAAACCCTCGCTCGTTGAAATAAACAAATTGTTAATAAATTCTTAGGTAACTGTGTAACATAATAACATGTATATTTAACTGTACCTATTATAATAACCTTTTGTTACTTGTATAATACATTATTGCTAGTTTTTAAATGATTGTATGCGCGTGTCCTGCGGTTGATTTTTTTTTTTTTTAGTGGTGCTAATTTACACGGGTGCCTGTTTTTGGTAATTTGTATCCTTCTGTGGCTTAAGGGTAGTCATACTTTCATTAAAATCTCTTCGGCAGTGTCGTGTGAGGCGGGTCGTTACGTTCCCTAAAACATGGTTGAGCGAAGCGATGGCTGGTTCATGCGTCATGCTCGTGAACGGGTGCTGCCAGCGGAGATGAGTCTGCTCTTTGCTATACTGGGTACTACTCGTATTTATTATAATTTTAATTTAACTTTAATATATTCTTTTAAAACTGTATGACACGGCATTCCTAATATAGGCATGTTTTCTAAATATTTTTTTATTAATTATACTATGTAATGGAAAGTGACTTCATGAATTATCAATATTGAAGTCATTTTCCAAATTGACGACTCTGTATCTATTTAATACAGGGAAAAAAAACAGCCCTTGCTGAGTTTCTTGCCGGTTCTTCTCAGTACAAGGTCTCCCGCCGTAGATTTGCGAACCGATGGCGTAGCTTTTCGACATTCACAAGTGCTTGTAACAGCCCAGACTGAATAAATGATTTTGAATTTGAATTTGAATTTGAATAGGTAGTAATATGATGTTTTGTGAAGATATTTAATTGGCTTTGAGGAAGGCTATTATGGGTAATCCTAGAAAAAAAAGATATACCATCCATGTGCCTTAGACGCACGCTTAACTTGCGTCGACTTTCTTTGATCCGACCTTAACGAGCGCATAACGCCGCCGGGACCGCTAGCAGGCAAGGCGTTGAACCGTCAGTTCGTAGCACCTTCCACAAATACACTCCAGATTAAACTGAATATAACCATCTGCGGCTTCAGCATAGGTCCCTCCAAAAAAAAAATCATTCCTTTTGCCTTTTGACCTCCGTTTCAGTTCAGTCTCCATTCGAAAGTAGAGTTCATTAATAAATTCCATTTCAACCTCCACTCCATTCAAACAAAAAACATTATCAAAGTCGAGGGCGCCATAAACACATGCAATTGTCGTTAGATAAAAAGGTCCAGGGTTCGACGGATCCGGCAATCCGTCATTGTCCGCAAACATTGCTGAGAAAAACTTCTTAATGACTTCCGACGCGGGTTTTTGTGGGGCGCCGTGCAGCCTCGGAAACGAGCTAGGTTTTAAGTAGCTGTGCTATTTGGGTTGTTTTATCGGAATCTTGTACCTGTTTATGTGGCGAGTAACACTAGTCGACGATAAATATAAATATAATATACTTATTATTATTCCGTATTAGAAAAAACATGACTATAAAATTTATTTTGAACTGGACTATAATTACTGATAAGACCATACATTATAACACGAATATAACGATAAAAATACGCACGATAAGATAAATAAAAATCGGGTGGGGCTGTGCCGGGGCACACGGCCGTTGGTTTCAACGTGAAACGTCTGTTAGGGAATCGCTTTTAAAGTAAAAGATTGAAATAAAAACTAGATTGACGGTGTTTTAGTATTTTAATAAAAACTCAGTGTCACAACAGCGAGCTGACTATATACGTGAAATATTCACACCACATTTTTGTTTCTAAGACTAATAGTTTTTTAATTATTAAGGTACGATGATATAGACCTTTTCGTTACGGTCCACTTTTTAAACCTGGTACCCGTATGTTTCGGCGCGATTTTAAAGACGTTTCACGTCAAAAAGCTTACGTCATTGATATTGCCATCCCCAACACGCAGAACCTGCAGTCTACCATAGCTGAAAAATCAAGTAAGTATCAAGGTTTAGCCATCGAAATAAAACACAACCTCCCATGGTTCTATCTATTCACATAGTCCTTATAGTTCTGTCTTCAACCGGAGTTATACGAAAAGCCTAGTTACAGTAGATGTACCCGGCCATACACTTACCTTGATTCAAAGCCGTCATTCTGAATACCTCACCTCACCACCTCAACTTATTCCATTTGATTCCTTATACGCTTGGCTGTGGCCCACGTATCTGGTGTAAGCCTTCTAAAAGAGGAGAGAAAAACATAAACTAATAATAATAATAAAGGCGTAGGGAAGTGACGACCCCATCGCCCGCTGGTGGGGCATTTAATGCCCCTTGACTGCCATAAATGCCCCATCAGTGCAGTCAGTCTCCCTCAGGGCAGCTTGTGGCGAGCTGTCGGTGAGTTGCGTCACAGAGGGTACCGATGTGCTTCAGGGGGGCGTATGCCACCCGCCTCTGTCTTGCCTTAACCAGCCGGACAGAGTGGAGTCGCAAGAGCAAATGCTCGAAGGGTGGAAGTGTAATAATGTCATAACGCCGACGTCGTCTCGATCGCTGTCGCAGACACACCTCTCTACACCCTTAGCCGTCCACACCAATGTTGCTCTCTTCGCACCAATATTGGTCTGCTTTTTTGGAGGGCCCATTTAGTAAGCGGCGAGTCACCACGTGCCATATTTAAATCAATTAGGAGGCTTTGAGAAGGCAGGTGACTGGAGTCTCTTCCATAGCCCGGTTTTCATTACCACCTAAATCGAAATGCAATAGGCCACAAACGTTTTGACCACTAATGACATTAGTTTCTGTGCATCTAACTGGGTATAGTCTTTGGCTGCATTTTTCATGGTGCAGATAGAGATTAGACCCAGTTGGTATACTCCACGCACACTTTCATTAAATTTCGCTTAAATGGCCTCTACGCGTTGGATCTGTATCGCCGCGCAAGCCTTATAAAGGACCGTGTCTTATAAAGATACGTGATTTAAGCTACATAATAATAACAATATACAGAAAACGATTACAGATAAAATAAGTAAATTTACAGTATTCGAAGACGAAGCAACTAGAATATGGCGTCAAAATATTCTGTCCTGTCCGCAACTGGTGTAATCCCAATTCATCTCAAAAGCTTAAAAATATTAAATCTCAAAGATACCTTGTTCATAACCCTACAAAAAGCAGCCATCTTTAACACATGCCGCATTATTAGAAAGTTTTTGCAAATTGATAAAAACGATATTGATTATTCTACTAACCACCAACACATGACATTCTGTAATTTACTTGGCTTAGGCCCGTAATTACAATTAGAACCAGCACTCACGCTGAAAAATTTAAATGTTCCTGATAATAATAATAATATTTCTTTCAATTACACCAATTAGCCTAGCGAAAGTAAGCCCTACCATTCCATTGAAGCCGTAGGGCCACTAGGGCCAAGGCTAGACTGAGTTTAGTCGGTAGGTCTGTGTGATCGAGCCGCCTCGACAGCACCAGGAGTCCGACATAATCAACGCATCCCTGCTTGCCTGTTGCGTTGGTATCCATGAGGATTCTCAGCCTCTCCTGAGGAAAAAAAAAAAAACAAAAGTAAGCCCTGTAAGGCTTGTGTTATGGGATCTAGGGTAAGAGATAGACATACATATATTATACATGTATGTATATTTTTTAATAGAAATATATATTATCAACCATGACTAAGGTACAAGTTTTCGCATGCATCATACAGACTTCTGCCCCCACCGGGTTTTGAACCCGGGACTTTAGCGATGGCGACAGCTTGAAAATCTCCTAAAACAGCTGGACTTCATTCTACGCTAGTTGTCGCAAGTGCAAATTCAAAGAAAATGTACAGACAGTCCACTATTTGTATTTTACTAAAATATTAAAAATCTTGAGTCGAGAAAGAATTCGAAATCGTACTTTTTAGAATTACATCCCTGAACCGTTTTAAGCGACGACGCCCCGTCGTGTGTAAGCGTCCGTTCGTAAGAAAATTTAATAACAAAGCGAAAATTGGGACGTTGAAACACGCTGCGCATTTGGAGTGTCGTTATTTTCGAGAATACTCGACCATATATTGGAGCGATTGCGAAATTGTTCATCAGAGTAACGAGCTTTTTAACTCTTTTGAGGGCTATCAACATGTATTGTATTGCTCGACAGTATATGTAGGCTAATAATTCGTTAGTTATCACATTCTTTTCAAATAATAACTCAATAGGTACGTTACCAAATATTTTAACTATCTACACTTATAATAAATCTGTAAAAAGGTCAATTCTGTACATGAAATATATTTCCAAAATCAGAGGATGATTAAGGATTGCCTCCTTCTGTGAAGCAGTGATGCTCCAGAAGGAGGCCGCCGAGCGGGGTCGGGAGATGTCCGATCCCGCTCGAAGAAGGCGGCGCCGGGCTCGGTAGCACAGCTGCGGCGCCGCCGCGGGTCGCCGGCGGGCGCGAGGAAGTCGCGACTGCTACGGCGACCCGGGATGGACCCCTTCCGTGGCCGGGGGGCGTCGTCGGTGGAGGAGACCGGGGGAGGTAGTAGCCTCCCCCGAGGAGGGCTCCCCTCTAGGCAGGGGAGCGGAGGCTGGGGGTTCCTGGAAGTTGCTTGATGTTCCCGGGGACCCCCTACATGCCTGAGGAAGGCCATCCCTGAGGTTGTTAGTGGGTAGGCCTCCCCCTTCTGGGGAGGACAGCCCCACATAACCGCCGGCTCGCCACAGCCGGGGTATGCAATTTAATGCATTTACCTCAGGGGAAAAAAAAAAAAAAAGGATGATTAAGGATTAATACTGTTGCCAAAAATGCAATCAGTAAAATTTTTCTCTGTTTGTATAATCGTTATAGAAACAAAAACTGCCAGGCGGATTTTAACGAAATTTAGTTCAATTATTTTTTATACTCCTGAGATGGCTAGAGTATACTTTTCATCACGCTACAATCAATAGGAACAGAGCAGTGAAGGAAAATGTTGGGAAAACGAGAGAAGTTACTCCATTTTTTAAGCTTCCGTCGCGTGGTCAACCTTAATGGTGAAAGCTACACAGAAATCATGTATGACGGAAATGTTCTCATTAAAATTATATAAAAAATATCTCACGACAGCATATGTCTATCTTTTATGGTTGACTCACAATACACGTGTAACTCCCGATAGCTTAGCAGTTCGAAGCTTTCTGATTATATTTGCATACTCTTACGTTTATAAAACTCTCAGTCAATAAAAAAACTACCTAAAATTACGATTGCGCGGACGAAGTCGTGGGCATATCTAGTAATAAGTAGCACAATAATTATAGCTTTGTATATAAATATAATTATAAATTTGCAGAGGAAGTTAAGTCCAAATTACTTATCCGAGGCCAGCTTTTATTGTTATCCATGATCAAGTTACTCTCATACAGAATAGCCCGTCTGTCATTCTAGCCGTTCAAGCGAAACAATTAATAAGCTTCTATAGTGAATTGTGAAGTATTTGATCAACAATTTATTTTTTTTCACTTAGCACAAATGCATTCATTCATCACGCAACCATCTGCCCTACCAGGACTCGAACCCGGGACCTCAGAGATGGCGACGCCTTGAAACCAGTATACCAACCACTCGAATACGAGGTCGTCGAAAAAGTTGGAAAGAAGCTATCGACATGCTATAATTTATTGGGAGTAATAAAGAGCTAAATCGTAACACTTTGCTTGCGGCGCTGATCTGAGTTACATACATACACTCACGCCTTTTTCCCTCGGGGGTAGGCAGAGATTACGTCTTTCCACTTGCTACGGTCTTTACATATCTCTTTCGCTTCATCTACTTTCATAACATTCCTCATACATGCTCGACGATTGCGGGTACTTCTGACCTGGCCTTTTTTGAGGACACTTTCGATTTGTTCGAAATATGTTCGCCTAGGTCTTCCTCGTCCCGTATCTCCACTCACTCCAGCTTCATAAATCATTTTGGTCAGTCTACTTTCATCCATCCGTTCCACATACCCAAACCACCCAAGCATCCCTTTCTCTATTCTTGTCACGATATCCTCTTTCAAACCACATTTCTTTCTAATCACTTCATTATACAATCTTTCACCCAGTTTTACTCCTGCCATACTCCGCAAAGCTCTCATTTCTACTGCATTTATTCTGCTTTCATGTCGTTTCTCCCATACCCAACTTTCACTTCCGTACATTAATGTTGGGACCAGCATGCCCTCATGCACTGCTAGTCGCGCCTTTTCTGATATTTTCTGACTACTCAGAAACGTATGCATGGCCCCATTCACCATGTTACCAGCTTTTACTCGCTTCTCTGAGTTAGCGGCTAACTTAAATTTCAGATCACCACAAATTTGCAGCTACCTGAGTCGGTTGCTAGTAGTTTGCCTATTAAAGACACAGCCTCACAGTTCACAGACTTGGTAAAATGAAACTGTCGTTTCCAATATTATAGCAGCGTCTAACTACGGTGTTTTATTTTTTCGTCCGTTATAAAAAACTTGACGTTTTTAACGTTGCATGATAAAGTATGGTGCATTCTTTTTGTCTTTGTGTCTTTGTGATATTTAGGTTTCTAATATAATTTTTTCTAAACTAAATAGTTTGCTTTTTTTTTCCTCAGGAGAGGAGGCTGAGAATCCATCATGGATACCAACGCAACAGGCAAGCAGGGATGCGTTGATTATGTCGGACTCCTGGTGAATCGAGGCGGCTCGACCCACCAGACCTACCGACTAAACTCAGCTTAAGCCTTTGGTACTAATGACCCTACTGGCTTTATTGACGAGGGCCGCACCTCAGGAGAGGCACGGTTAGCACTGCCCCATGGGGAGGGCATAAGCGCTAGAAGTAGGCACGGTTCACCAAAGTGGGACCGGCCTGTATAGACGGGAACCTACACGTGGCTAAGCAGAAGGCTGCCGAATAAGTGGAGACAAAGGAGGCGACGGCTCAGACGCCGCCGCTTGCTGGTCTAGAAGGTCCTGCGTTAATTGATTGGGGGGGGTCGCTTAGGACATGTCGTGGTCTACGTGTCCTCTGCCAATATGGACTGATATCCCGGAATAGATCCGCTGAAGGCAGTGTTGATGGGTAAATAGTTTGCACGAGACACATTTCCAATGTGGTAAAATGTCTGCCCCAAGTAACTTCTAAAACAAGAGAATGATAAAGCAACAATAATTAATGATATACATTGCCACGCAAACTTTCACTGAAAATTGGTTTAAACTAGATCCAATAAGTGATTTTTAGGGTTCTGTAGCTGAATGGCAAAAAACGGAACCCTTATGGATTCGCCATGTCTGTCCATCCATCTGTCCGTTCGTATGTGACACCCACTTTTTTCCGTAACTATAGAGCTATACTCTGGAAACTTGGTAAAATGATGTATTCGGTGTCTGCATTAAGATTTTCATACAAAAATAGGAAATAAAACCAAAAAATTTTTGGTGTTCTCCATACTTAGAACTGAAATTCAAATTTTTTTTTCATCACACCCATACGTGTGGGATATCTATGGATAGGTTTTGAAAAAGAATTTGAGGTATCTAATATAATTTTTTTTAAGCTGAATAGTTTGCGCCAAAGACGCTTCCGAAGTGGAAAAAATGTGTTTCCCCCCATAACTTCTAAAATAAGGGAATGATAAATGTAAAAATAATATATATATATAATATATATATATATATATATATTATATATATATATATATATATATATACATATATATATATATATACATGTATGTATGTACGATGTACATTACCATGCAAACTTTTACCGAAAATTGGTGTGAACGAGATCTAATAATTAGTTTATTTTTAATACATTATAAATCGTAAACCGCATTTTTCCTTTCATTCAATCAACTCCAATATAATAAAGAAAAACATTTATTTAGATGTATAGTGGTAAGGAACCCTTTTTTTATTTTTTTTTAAGAGGGGAAATGCACCTTTTGCACCGTGACACCGCGCTGGCTAGGCGCGGCCGTGTGTCTCTCCGGTCAGTGTGAGCTCTCCGGTCTGATAGGACTGGCCTACCCACTAAAACCCCCCTCTAGGCCCATGCGGGGCACATGGCGGGGTGCGCTTTCGCGATTCTACCGCCATTAGTGGTACGGGACCCTTTTTTGAGGGCGGGAAATGCGAGGCTTACCGGTGAAGAGGACCGGCCTACCCACTAAGCCCCAGAGTAGTGGTACGGAACCCAATGTGCGCGAGTCCGACTCGCACTTGGCCGGTTTTTTTAATATGTCATAAATCGTAAACTGCATTTACCTTTCTTTCAATCAACTCAAATATATAAAGAAAGACAATTAGACAATTAACTTCAAGAAATTTTATATTATGTTTCTGCTACGGAGCTTCATAGGCGAGTCCTACTCCATATAGAAATTTCAGTGTACTTTTTTTATTAATATATTTTTCAATGTCTAAGAAATGTTCTAATGGAACGAATACATTTCTAGCATTCTTACATTAAATTTAACATTATTTATTATAGAAAGTATATCTATTAACGTACAAATAACAAAGTTATTTTGAATTTTGTTTATATGCTCATACAAATTATATATAACACTTTATTGCACAGTTAACATAGGTAATGTATAATATATAGAAAAGAATATGTACAATGGGGACTTATCTCTAATAGAAATCTCTTCCAGCCAACCAGAACGGATGTCCTGAAAGAAATGTGCGGGAAAGCCCAATGTGCAACTTTTATTTATAATATATTATACTATACTACTATATATTTATTATATACTACTATATATTATAATTTAAAAATATTTACTTACAAAGCAATGAACACACACACAACAGTACTACTAACTTTAATAAATAAATATATACATACATACAATATAAATATATATTACATACATACTAACACATTATGATTATTGGAGAGTTGAAAGCAAGTGATCCTTAAGTGCTCTCTTGAAAACATCCACGGATGAACTGTCGCGAATGCTTGCGGGCAATTGGTTCCAGAGCCTCGTTGCTGACACCGTAAACGAATTCTTAATGCGTGTTAGACCAAGGTGCGTAAGTGCTCTATTAACGCATGCCCGTTTGGGGTAAAGGCTGAGGGAGACAGTGGAATCGAGAACGAAGGTAATTGGGATACTTAGGATTGTTAAGGATTTTATAAAGGAAAGTGAGGACATGAAAGTCACGTCTCTGTCGAATCGGAAGCCATTTAAGTTTTGACCGATATTCAGATAGTGATTCATATTGCGAAGACCGAATATGAATCTGATCGCCAAATTTTGTAATCGCTCAAGCTTATTGAGTAGTTCTTCGGTAGCATCGATGAAACAAACGTCAGCATAGTCCAAGATAGGCAATATTAAGGTCTGTGAAAGCATGATCTTAGTCTGGTAGGGAAGAAAGAACTGCAGACGGCGAAGTGAATGATAAGTATAATGAATACTTACGTCTACTCACATCATTGATATGAGCAGACCA